>OZ005690.1:694724-1294724 GCA_963930775.1 Cliona cf. orientalis | reverse complement strand
CTTGATCTGCACCTAGCTGAATTTAACTAAAGCCAGTTGAAGATTGTTACTTGAAGAATGTTGATTTTTGACGCACTTAGTTAGAGAGGGAGAGAGAGAGACAGACATAGACAAGACCTTCACTAAATGCCATTCCAGAGAGCTTAAAAGTTTCAGAACTAGACAAGAGTCCCTCGATAATGTCGACTCTTAAACCGAGGCGATAACTAATGGCTTTCGCTTAGCAATGCATGTAGCGCCATCGAAAGTTGATCACACTGAGACAATTTGAAAGTCTATCATCGATTGCCACAGTTTAGCTATGGATGACGCAAGGCGGTTGATTACCATAATATAGATCAGTTAGAAATTCCCAGCCCAGGCTCTGTCAGTCAGGCAGCTGCAGCTATTATGAGAGCTAGAGTCAGCCTAAGAGTGACGGGTGGTGATCTAAGTGAAAGTGAAGAAGGAAGCCTTGGAGACAGCTAGGTTTAATGGCTCCTCATGATACCACCCCCCCCCCCCTCCTTCAAAGGAACAGCTGCTCAGCTAAATTAGAAGGTCAAAGTATGAAATGGTTTCTTACGAACTTTGGACTACCTGCAGACCAGGGGAAGTTACGTAACTACCAACCAGATCCCCTCTCACTCCTTCTCTCTCTCTCTCCCTCTCTTCACTATCATCAGCCAGCTCTAGCTTAATGTGTGTAGTGCATGATTATTATAATATTATCAGCTTTATCATAGTATCGTACGTATCGCTGTGGACTGAACTTACTTGAGTGGACTATTACATCGGCGCAGTCGTCTTGCCATGCCACGCTCTGGTAGCTCTGAACAAACGAATCGTTCAACATTATTCTGTCACCCCCCGCTGTAAGAAAGTCCAATTTCTTCTCAATTTTGCCAATCACTCAAATCTTCCACCACTTATAAGTTCTAGCCTACTATTGTCACAATCACACTGGCTTGACTTTGCCTAGTTATATTATATCACTCTAAACTCCAGCTTGACTAAAGCCAGTTGAAGACTGTCACTTTATATAAAGCAGATGGCTTAGCTCTAGACTATGTACTCCACTACAATCTTATCGCTTTTAAGCTCAATACACACTTGCTAGCTACGTAGTTATCGTCAGAACTGGTGCTTATAAGCGTAACACTGGGTTGATATACTCTTAGACTGGCCATATGATCTTACACCACCCAATATGTACAAAAGTCACGTTATCTTGGCAGCTGCTTTGCTTATATGCAGTTGCTAGGCGCCGTATATGCACCACACCATGGAGTAGCTATAGTGCGGCATTGTCCTATGGAATTCCATTGATCACTCTAAGCTATGCATGTACTCGTATGATCATTATACTTATGTATATTTTTATCCTGGGCACAAGTCCAAGCGCTATATATAGTGTTTCAATGCTGCTGTATATAATGCATAGGAGCACACTGCAAGTACATAAAATTAATTGCTAAGCATAAACTAGTATAATATTATTATCATACATCTTGCCTCTTAGTGGGTAGTGGTGATCGTATCAAGTTGTACAAAGACTATTGATTTCAAATTACGCAGGAATCTTGCAAGAATAGACGCTTCGTCTAGCTGGTCGATATAGAGTTACAAAGCCGTACTGGAATGGCAATATATTATATGTAGTGATACTTGACTAGCACTGAATGTATGCGAAAATTATGCCGCCATTTTCTTTGATGTGGGAACAGGGGCAGGGCTAAATGCTTTGATGTGGTTTCAGGCTCCACCCACCCAAAGCCACACCCTCCCGCCGATACGCCTTATCCTTGGCTGATACTGCGCTGGGTCTATAACAATTGTTAAAATGTACAATTATATTACATAATACTTATAGTGGTACGCATGATTGTATGAGTGTGCGTGTTACATAACCCTCGTACTTAGTTGCCATGGGCGATGTCTGTGGAATGCTACTGCCGGCGTGTCGTTAACAGGTCTCGGACAGAAAAACACAGATATACGTACATAACAGGAATGTGGGATGGATAGAACTCACTATACTTTGCCGTACAGTAAATGTGACCGTAATGAATTATTATATAACCGCTTACTAATTTGAGGGTACAAATAGGGCAATTATCAAACCATTCAGTCGATTGTCGATTTTTCTACCTACAACTAACCATAGAAGGCCATTTATTATAATGGTTATATACGTATGTATGTGAGGGTATGCTGAGTTTTTGTAAACATGGGTGCAGTTTCTTTATGGTCTAGTTCGCATATGAGCTTTGGAATGATAATCTGTTTACTCTCTGCCTCTCCCCCATCACCTTCATCCCTTGATAGATACACAGTGCACAACAACGTTCTCTCTCCATCCCTTCTCCCTCTCTCTCTCTCTCTCCCTCTCCCTTCCCAGGCCACTCTCTCACTCACACCATTGTGTTCTGCTATAGAATCATTGACAAACTAACACCCACACCATGGATGAAAGCTGCAGCTGCAGAGCTAAAGCTAAGCAGCTGCTACCAACCAGCAAGAGGCTAGGAGATGATGCAAGGCGCTGATTGTCACACTATTGCAGTGCTATATAGTGGGGTGATTGTCAGCTCTTTGTTGCGGTATGCACGGACGGGGCGCTTGCGTTTGAAGCGGCACCGCTAACTAGTACGCGACAAAAACCACTTGGACTGTACTACGTCTGTGGTAAAAAAAAGTCACCCCACAGTGTCAGGTTTCTACGCGCAACTATTAAAAGGTCAAGTAGGCGTTATGTTTACCTACTACTACGGCTGAGAGCGGTGGCATGTACTGTGGGCTCCAGCTACAGCGTAAACAGTAGAATAATGTGAGTAGCCTCATTCCAGCACCCACATAATTTTTGCAGCTCATAGCACAGCAAGTGAAAGAATAGCTGTTGAGATGGCAAGGCAAGATAGTACAAGCAATGTGATTGGACTGGGCCATGGGCCTACTGTCAGCTACTGAGCGCTGGGCTGGACACATGCAGACAGCTAGCTAGCTACATGTAGAGCTGCAGACAGTAATATCATGCACACTATGATAACAATCAAAAAGTACCGTCTACCAGCTTGCAAATTCTCTTTGGGTATCCGGTAACATTGTGTAACAGTCACAGCCCCGGCCTGGGCAAGCTACATGTAACTATACCCCAACTAGCTCAAAGGGAGTGTCGGTGGAATCCATTACAGCTTAGCTAGCTGGAGTTTATACGGCTGCCGGGCCGAGCCAAGCCCCACCTTGACATTTGTGGCATTCTTCTGACCACCAGTTAAGCTTCAGATGTCCCATTCCATGCATACTCTGGGTTAATGTAAGACCTAGGGACAACCTGACACCAGCTATAATATTATGTATGCGAAGGTCAAGTATCGAACTTCAGGGTACAGCCAAGTGGCCATTGATGTGGTAAGTGATAGAGGAGTTTCCATGGTACATGCAGCCGAGATTACTCGGAATAATAATTATCATAGGCCCACTCTCCGGATCATTATGAATAAGCTAGAGAGGAAGGGAGTAGTCTTTTGGATCTCTAGCTGAAAAGGTACAACTTGAAAAACTTTTTTAAATTTATGGGAAATTACCAACCCCTGCAAGTACGATAGAAGAACAATGTGCCTAACTGTTCGAGTCTGCAGCCACAAGAAAGTCACCCAGCATACTTTAGCTAAAAGCCACACGCATAGAGTAGACGTAAGGACATCAGAATTTGAAATTAAACATTGTGAGTGTCTTCTGCGTGTGTCCTTTCTTGGCTCTGTAGCACTTGCAAGGTTGTATACGACTTAAATAATATTATAATACCATATAAAAGCGATGGGCAAAAAAGCGATGCGATGATTTGATAAGAAATATCTGCCATTCAGCAGTTTGATACTTGAAAAGGGCCTCTTTCCATAAACGCCAAAAGAAGGGATGGAATTTCCCTGACAATAGCCTGGTGCTCACACAAAGCAAGCTATAGGCCTTTTGAGCTATAGACAAACAGCTCCCATTGGTTGAATCGCGGCGGGTGAATTGACGGCTTTTGGGCACAGGCTGT
This sequence comes from Cliona cf. orientalis, assembly GCA_963930775.1. Lineage (NCBI taxonomy): Eukaryota > Metazoa > Porifera > Demospongiae > Clionaida > Clionaidae > Cliona > Cliona cf. orientalis. The sequence goes on along the minus strand of OZ005690.1, from coordinate 1,290,700 downwards.
GATAGTATTTCAGCTCTCTTTGAGATTGTACAGTTAGGCTGTAGTTCAGTGAGGTATGGAGTTCGCAATTATTTGTATTCATGGTGGTCTTAATATTACTTTTGAGCCTTCTAGAAATATATAAGTAACCATTTACCTTGGCAGGTGAATGCATCATTAATAAGCCAGAGAAACAACTTTTGTATCTACTTACACTTCACATATATACAACACACACAAAATAAATGCTACATGGCATCAGTATGCCCTTCTGCAAGGTTTTTTTCATCAGCTAGAATAATTACTATTATTGTTGCAGCTTTTCTCAAAAGCATCACTTTACACCTACTCTAACTTTTACCACATCCTTACGCTACCTCCAGCCACAGCTATGGTGCATATATGGAGGAAGCATCATAGTAGCCACTAACGTGCTAAAATTAGTACCAGGTCTCTCCTGTGTCAAGTAGGGGTAAGAGCTAGGTACACCATGAAGCCCCGATCTGCTACATAGCTAGCTTCACCCCAGCTAGATAGATCCAAGAAGCCATTATTTCGTTGTCACCTGAGGGTCATGATTGTTTAATAATGTACACTTCCCCCTCCTCCGGGAATCACCCCATATTTACATCCTGGGCAGCTGTCAGCCATTGGCCAAGTAGCTAGGTCACTGGAGCATGATGGCTCTACACACTCAAACCCACTCAACAGGCACTAAGGATGGAAGCCTAATTCGTAGATCTTCGAGCTTTCTGTTTCCTTTGGTGTGAGTGATAGGTGCTTGGATGTAAGGTTTCTATACTGTGGATGTAAGGCTGCGGGCGTACACCGCCTGCGGTTGTTTTCACTAGCTTTGTTCTCTCTCTTTCTTTCCCTCTCTCTCTTTCTCTCTCCCCCCCCCCCCCCCCTCTCTCTCTCTCCTTCCTTCCCTCCAATTTCTGCTCTAACTGAAGTTTACCTACTCAGAGATGCTGTACACGAACTATTAATAAACTCGGGTGATATTGACTGCACAAAGTGTACTACAAATTGGCTATACAGGAGCTAGAGTAGGATAATTTAGAGGTAGCTGTAAGTCAACAAAATTCCTTCAGTACAATGAGCAGGAAACTGTTCACACAACAACTAAGCAATTATGCTGATTAGTGTTCTATAGCGCTCCCATGGTAATCTACAACCATTGCTTTCCTGAGTTGAACACACCTACGTGGCTCGCAGCACTGACATTATGTATATGATATCACTTCGGATCCTAGAAGTGTTTGCAGATTAACTTTCATGGATTAAATAATAATGTTGATTAGGAGTGCTCTCTCTATAGAGCTCACATGTTCACTGACAACTATCCCCTTCCTGGGTACAACTGGCCCAATCAATATCATTGACAAGGTTGATATCATCCCTCTCAGCTGGTTGGTCACAAACATCGTCGTTCTGCCCACCCATTCCCATCTCAGAGCTTAACACGTAAGTTACATCAGAACACCTAGCTAGCTGGCTGGTCTGATAAGCCGCACTATCTATCGTCTACTTCATTCTTGAGATAAGAAGCTCACTGATTCAGAACTGGTCAAGGTGCTTTCAAAAAAAGGAGGCGTGTTAGTAAAATTTAATATTAAGGTATAAGAGGGAGAGGGGAGGGTGTGCTGGTGAAGACACAAAATTAATTGTATTTTTAGTTTATTATCGGTTATAAAAGTGCAAATCAAATTCGCACTAGTTACAGGCAAAATAATAACTTTTTAATCGCTTCACCAACAAAGTTACACACAATTCAAACGTTAATTAACTTAACACATTTTACCTCAATTAGGGTCAACATTAGTTAAGCATCTATATACTTTAATTAGGGTCAATACTTAAACACTTAATATGCATACCTTGGTTTGGATCGGTGGTGCTGTTGATGGAAGAAGCAGGTGCAGAGGGAGGGCGAGCCAGCTTGTTGGTCTTAAGGTTCCGCGGGAGGGTCGAGCAGCCGGAGGGGTGCTTCGGAGAGGAGGAGGAGCTTAAGGCCAACGGACTCGTACTGGAACCGGAACCGGACCCAGCGTGAGTGGGTGTGGCACTCCTGTGAAAACGAGTGAGAGAGCAAGAACAACTGTGAGTTTGTGTAGGGAGACAGTTTAGCACGGTCAACATAAGATTCGTGACTACATGCTTGTATGATAATATTATGTGTATATGGAGTGAAGTAAGATTCATGACTAGGTACATACATATACATGGAGCAGAAATAAGATTACTGGCTGTGTATATACGAGGAGTGGAAGTTTGATAAAAGTATAATCATGTAGACACTATGAGTGTGAGAAAGATCTTGACTGGGGGCACACCTAGATTATAAGATATTATATACATAGAGTGTTCTTTTTCTCTAATCTGGGATATGCTTAGGTCCTTAATGGTATGAAGCGTAACAACAATAAGAAGTCAGCTAGGCTCCCCCAAAGACGGAAGAAAAAAGAACACTCCACGTAACTATTTGGATAAACTGTTTGGTTGTGACTGAAGCGCACTTCAAATGATCACTAAACTTTGAACTAGTCGTTAATTGCGCTTGCATAACAAACGGCAAGACTGAGAAAGAGCACACACTCATCAAGATTAAATTTTTGTATCTTGAACAAACTCATCAAAATTTGTGTATTTTGAACAGACGGAGCGGTTGGAGATAGAGAAATTTTCAAAAAGTCGACATAAACATACTTGCGCTTCAATAAACAATCATGTGACAGAGTAAGTAAATCTTGCAAAATTGCATCATAAAAATTGAGCACAGTGCAAGACGCAAAACTGTTATTCCAAGCGGGTATATTTGCGACAAAAACAAACAAAAACAAGCATAAGAGAGCAAATTTCAAGCATAGCTACACCAAAGTTACACTAGTTCAACTCATCTACACTTCTGCTTGCAACAGAGCAAACATTCCAGAGACCGATGTCTCAATATTGTTACAAAAAAGTACGCTCCCCAGCTCATAATAATATTATCTGCTATCAGTTGCGACTACCCAGCGTGACATAAAAAGGGGTATAGTTGGGACTGGGGGGCGCGTTCGCTGAGACATGTAGGCAAACTCTAGATAGCTAATGGTTCCCCAGTGTGCATACAAAATATTACTATAATAAAACAGACGGCAGTGCTCTTTGCTTCTAGTCTAAACCATTGCTGAGAAAAAAAGCATGAAGCAAGAAGTAAAAACTGCCCAAGGGAGAAACTCGCATGAATCGATGGAGGACAAAATTCCACATATCTAGCAATAAGAATTAGACTCTGCGTAAATCTTAGTAAAAATATTTTGCTAAAAAGCACTAATTCGTGAACACTTTCTCCCTGCACTAAAACACAGCTGCAGAGACACACTATAACATACAAGATCAATCTTATAACACACTATAATATACAAGATCAATCTTATATTTACAATGACAACTAACCTCTGATTACTGATATCAGCGTTTCTCGAAGGAGTGGTAACCACAAGGGGGCCATTGGTCAGTGCAGCAGCCACCAGACTCGCCGAGCGAGTCGTCTTCTCCGGGGCAACGGCACCGTCGCTAAGGGGCGGAGTCTGCAGGGAGATGCTGCGATTGATCCTTGGCGAACACTTCACCTTTCCCCTGCGGATCTGGGTGAGATGGGCTCGCCCTCGGAGAAATCCATCGTTCTCGGGAACAACCGGCATGAGAGGGGAGGGAGTGCGCGGAGTCACAGGAGTGAGGGGAGGAGAGGAGGGGGTCGAGCTACCGTGGGACCTGGTCTCGTCTGCTGCGTCACCACCGTTCACGCGAAGGTAGCCATTTCTCTCCTCGAAAGAGACACTCAACGTTTGAGTGGTGTCTCTCAGTTCGTCGATCCTAGAAGCCGAAGCGCTTCCAGGGTAAGTCTTCGTCATCATGGTACCTTCTTCGATGGCAGAGAGAACTCGGTGGTAACCAAGGTAACGGTCGCTCGCTGTGCGGGTGAAGTCTTGAGAACGTTTCGACGTTAGATCGAGATGAAAGCTAGAACGAAGCTCTCGCAGAAGATCGAGTGAGAATGCATTGCGGGAAAGCTCAGAAGTCTTCTTCTCTTCCTCCTCCTGTACCAAAATCTCAACATTCTCGGTTTCGACTCCATTCACGAGATCAGTATGGCCGTTCACTAGCGTCAAAGCTTCACCTTCAGCGTCTTCCTCGATCATTGCAGAGATGGTAAACTTTGCTGCTTCAGTTGAAGGAGAAACTGTGGCATCGCCATCATCAATATCGTCACAGCAGTGGCCATTCGTGATAATCACGACGTCATCAATATCACAGCAGCTGCCACGATCATCGGATTCATCAGGATCTACACTGGCAGCAAGCTTTTCTTCAATCGCAACTGTTGTGGTATTAACAGCAACAGCACTAGCACTAGAAGCTTGCTCCTCTTCTTCATATGGCAGCTGCTTTTCCTCTTCCAAGAGGATACTCTCAGGTCTCCTTCTTTCCCGGGAGGATCTCCTCACAGCAGATAGGATAGACCTGTGCTCCAAAACGGGACTACTGGGAGAGCTGTAGTGGCGGTTCTGACTGCAGCTTGCTAGGCTCAAAGTCGAAGATACGCCAGATGAGATGGTCGTCTTTTCCGCAGCAGTGGAAGTAGGCTTTTTGGGCTTAGTGCCACCTAGAAAACCGTTCTTGGCAGCTCTAGACCCGGTGGAATTAGAAGAGTGGGTGTTGGTGGCAGCAGCTGCAGAACGCTTTTTAGCTTTGGCCTTGGCCTGCTTGCAAGCGCTCAGCTTTCTCATCCACTTCTTGATGCAGGATTGCGTGGAATCCTTTACGGCCTGGTAGACGTGTACCAGAACAGTACCGGCAGCCTGTACTCGCAGGGCGTCTGGGAGTAAAGGATGCTCCATTACTTGCAAGTTTTCGATTTGGTGCTTTCTCACTAGCGAAAATCTCGTCGGAGACTTGTCCGATGTTGTCTTCTTCAAGACCAAGAGATCGCCTTCGATAGTGAGACACAGTAGAACACTGTCAACAAAACTGAACGTTTCTTCTCTCAACTCTGAGAAAGGAGCAGACAGGACGAACTTCGAACGAATCGAAAAACTGTCCTCGAACTGGTCGACTTCTCGCAAAGAAGAACTGGCGTTCAGTCTCGGCGTTCTCTCGACAACCATTGTCATGGTATCCAGTAGCGTCCACCATGGAGATTCAATAGTGAGCATGCGCTGTGGTGCTACGATCTTCTCGACCGACGTTTGACTAGTTACTTTACTTTATTTCTACAACTTGCTACTGCTGACATCTTGAGTCCTAATCTGAAGGATGAGCTGATTTCGCACGTTGACAATCCGAGCGACATTAAAAACCGCAAACAAATTAGCGCATGCGTACACGTACACCGCATCGGATATGAATATTCGAATAGCCAACCACCGGAAATGAATTGGCAATTAATCAAGTCACGTGGATCTGGTGTCTGGGCGCGGCGTGACTGCACTGGTACTGATGATACAATTCTGATACCTAAAATTGCAACGGTACTGTGCTTGACGTGGCAGATCTGGCGTCCATTTCTCTATATCTAAGCTTGTGATCCCCCTAAGCTAGGTTTTAAAGGCTCAAATGGCCCTCAATCCGATTGTAAGGGTGATTCAAAGAGGCGGGTTGCGTTGGAAATACCTCCCTGAAGTTGAAATAGCAGCCGATTCCTTCCTAGACAGTTTCAAAGAACAACTACTCTCCCTAGTGAGACCAAAATGGCAGCCAGAAAGCGTTGCCGCGAAAATATTTGAAGATGGAACCACCAATAAATTGGTGGCACTATACGACGCCAATATGGGCGGCATTGTACAGTCGGGAAAAGACGTTATACTTGTACGAATTAACGGGGCCGGGACGGAAGCCTACGTTGATCGTGACAGCGAGCTACTCACGTTCGCCTTGCTGCACAAGTTCGGAATGAGTCCGCCCCTCTATTATCAGCTAAAGAACGGTTTGTGCTACGGATTCGTCCCCGGTAAACAGCTTGACGTAATGGATCTGCAAGACGAATGCATGATGAAGAGGGTTGTCCGTGCAATGGTTAGGCTCCACCTACTTGAGCTGCCCACTCATTTCAAGAAGAGGGAACCGGTTCTCTGGGAGCGAATGAACAAGTGGCTGTCGATGGTGCCCGAAAGATTTAGCAATCCACAAAAACAAGCAAGGTATGTACCACAGCAATCATTATTATGTTATTAACACTTGTCGTGGTTATTTACTGGTTTGCTAATTATGTTTCTGGTGAATGGTCCTCCTTGAAATCACCCTTCACCTTCCATTCTTACATCACTTCTATTGATAAAAACTTCGTAGGGACACTACCTAGCATCATGCTCTCAGTTATGGTTTGAATATCGCTTTGTTGTAATTAGGTTATCAGCATACACACGCGTGGCTCACCCCAAATATGTATGCTAGTGTGTAGCCCCTGCCATGAATATTGTTTATGGGGGTCAATAATTGCTATAATCAAGGGCTTATAGACTCAGCCCTTGCTATATATAATTTATACTTGATAGAGGAATCAGGAGTGGAATGTAGCCATCATTTAACATGATAGTCGTATTGCAAAATCAGGAAGTCATATGATGATCTGTCAGATTCCAGTAACTGCATGTGTGGGAAAGGATGTTAGCTATTGATAGTCAACAAAATATCATCCTCTGATATAATAATTGTGAAATTTGGGGGGGGGGGGGGGGGGGGGGGGGCACACAATGTTTCGCTTAGCTTGATATCATTGCACTAGTCAGCTTAATTGATTCTTAAGTGTGGACCGACCTTTTGACCACAAAAGTAAATAAACATTCAATGCTTATTTTCGTGGTCTCTCTACTAAAAACATCTTTTGTGGGGGAATCATCAACAAATGACGTTCAAATTTTGAATTACAAATTTGGAAATTCCATAACACCCACTTACCATTAGAATAGTGGATTGCAATTTATCCATTGAAACTGGAAGAGTACATTCATTTTTACGTTACTTTTGCAGCTTTGAGAACATCTTTGGGTCGATTGATGCTCTAAGGAGAGACATCGAAGAGTTAAAGGTGAACCTGGGCAAGTTCGATCCTCAGATTGGATTCTGCCATAACGACCTGTCGCACGCAAACCTCATCTACAATGAAGAAGAAGGTGAGCGAGAGAGAGAGAGAGAGAGAGAGAGAGAGAGAGAGAGAGAGAGCTACACTTAGTGTTACTTTTTGGTGTTACTTTTCAGATACCGTTACACCAATCGATTTTGAATATGGAGGACCAAATTTCCTGATTTTTGACATAGCCAACCACTTCTGTGAATTTGGAGGTACGGTACAGGGTCGTCATACCTAAAAGTAGTATTTAATATTGGGAGGAAGTGTTTAGCTGATAATTTTCTTAACCTCTTGCATACACATAATATATAATAGGTGTGGAAAATGTTGACTATAGCAGGTACCCGGAGGAATCGGTGCAAAAGTATTGGATTAGGCTTTATCTAGAGGAGAAAGTGAGACAAAACGGTAAAGCAAACTCACGCATTGATATTAAGATGGGTAATTAATATGATGTTAAAATTAATGCATATTACAGGAGAAGACCAGCATGCTCCGATAAGCAATGAAGCTGTACAGCATCTCTACAGAGCCGTCAACAAATTTGCACTGGTATTAATTTTACAAAATACTTGGATGATACATTCTCACAAAGTTTAATCTTCTCTCTGTTCTCTTCTCTCTCTCTCTCTCTCTCTCTCTCTCTCTCTCTCTCTCTCTCTCTCTCTCTCTCTCTCTCTCTCTCTCTCTCTCTCTCTCTCTCTCTCTCTCTCTCTCTCTCTCTCTCTCTCTCTCTCTCTCTCTCTCTCTCTCTCTCAGGCGTCCCACCTCTTCTGGGGTGTATGGGCGCTACTTCAAGCAGCAAACTCTACTATTGATTTTGACTTCATAGAGTATGTCTTTAAAAAAGTCTTGCATCATAAATATTATTATTGCTATTATAATAATTATATTGTGGCTCCTTTATTATGCTGTATATAGATATGCCGGGAAGCGGTACAGCGAATTCGTGAGAAAGAAAGATGCATTCTACGCTCTCTAAATCCGTTCACAATCAAGAGCACCATTAAATCTAAACTTTAATATTCATAATCATTCATAGGATTTCTGTGTTCTGATCTATACTGGTATTTAATATTTATTTATCCATGCTATGTAAATATTATACACCGTTAATGAAGCAGCTAGTGCAGTATTAGGACTCTACTCTTGTCCTTTGCACATGCGCAATAATTAATTGCGAAAAAGCGCTGCTGACTCCTAGCCCCGCCCATCAGGGGTATGTGCACCGCCCCCTCTTCGAGCTACAAACCGGCCATGGCAGGGCTACTACAGGAGGTCCAAAGCGATGGACTGACGTGGAAATGTCTTCCCGATCTCGAACTAGGTTTCGACACTTACCTGGAGGAGTTTGAGTCTCATCTCCTCTCGTTTGTACGTCCAAAATGGCACCCGGACAGCCTCCAAGTCAAGGTGTTCGATGACGGAATTACCAACAAGTTAGTGGGCATTTTCGACAGAGAGAGGGGCTTTAAGAACTCCAGGGAGGACGTGGTCTTGCTGAGAATAAACGGTCTGGGAACGAGTGCCTTCATCGATCGAACAGACGAGATTGTCACGATGATTCATCTCCACCACGCTGGTCTAATCCCTCCCGTCTATTGCCAGCTCAAGAATGGACTCTGTTACGGATTTATGCCCGGTAGACCACTGACTGTTGACGACATTTGTGATGAGAGGATGATGAAGAGAATCGTTTGCACAATGACAAGGCTGCACTCGCAGGAGATTCCGGTACATTTTCGAGACCGTCCACCAGTTGTATGGCAGAAGATAGATAATTTTTTGAAGATTGTTCCCGAGACATTTGGTGATGAAAATAAGGACAAATGGTGAATTCTCACTAGCTATGTTGTGAAAAAAAACTGAATTTAGTTTACCTCACCTAATGTGGAGGTTTCTTCATATAGGGGTTCATCATGGTTCCAGCCTCCTCACTAAATAAACTCTCTCTCTCTCTCTCAACCTCTCTCTCCCTCCCTCTCATGCATACACCAGTTTCAAGGAGACATTTGGATCAATTGATGTTATAAGAAGAGACATTGAAGAAGCTAAACAAAAGCTAAGTGAATTCACAAGCCCCATTGTATTCTGTCACAACGATCTGCTCATTGGAAATCTCATTTTTGATGAGGAGACAGGTTAGAAAGAGAGAGAGAGGGGAAGAGAGAGAGGGGGGGGAGGGAGGGAGAGAGAGAAAGATAGAGGAGAAAGAGAGGGCGAGAGTGACGGAGAGAGAGAGACTAATCAACATCTTTCATCTTCTTCTGTCTCCACAGACACTGTTGGGATGATTGATTTTGAGTATGGTGGGCCTAACTACTTGGCTTATGACATAGCCAACCACTTCTGTGAATTTGCAGGTGGGTATAACTTAATACATGTATACCGTATTTCTTCTAAGAATTCGGCATGAAAATAATAATATTGCTTTAGCTTCACCGAATTTTTAGAGGTTAATATTCAACATTTTGTCTGCGTACGCATTCCATACCCGTTTATATGCATGACGACCTTTACCGAAAATTAGAGACTATTTTCAATCATTCGGTAAAGGGTGCTGAATAATTAGAAGGGCCGAATTTTTAGAAGAAATACGGTAATTTTAATACTATTGCTGACACCCAGTATTACTATCTTATTTCACTTCCGTTCACCTTCTATAGGTATTGATAATGTTGACTATGGTCGATATCCTGATGAAGCGCTGCAAAAGAAATGGCTAAGAATGTATCTCCAGGAAGCAGCCAAGCTCAGAGGTATGAAATTAAATTTAATACATTTTGCTGGTGATGTCTTTGTTACTATTTTTAGGCGAGGAAGGCTCAGTAACATCCATTCCTGATGAGGAGATTCATCAGTTATACAGAATTGTTAATAAGTTTGCACTGGTGAGAGGAAAGTAGTAGTATTAATGACCAAGATGTGGTAAGGGGTCGTTTTTTATACAAAAATAATTAACGTGCAGGCCTCTCACCTGTTCTGGGGAGTGTGGGCTCTGTTTCAAGCTGCTAACTCGACCATCGACTTCAACTTCATAGAGTAAGTCCACCATAATAATAATATTATCGTGCAGCTGCATACTCATAACCGTCTCTAGTCAGCTGGGCTGTTTAGTATGCATGTGACGCATGCATGTAGCATGCGTGAACAAAAGTTGGTTTATTATTGTCTATGAACCCTTGACCATCTCCCCAGTAGCTACACAGTGAAATGGTGCATGTGGTAAAAGGTCGTCAATAGAATGTGTACACATCGATCGATGCTGGCCCCAGAAATCATGGAGATGGCGTCTAAGATAGACTCTCAACCTTGATAGCGACAAGTTTCGATGCTTCAATCACAGAGACGAACTCGACAACACACTATTCCTTCCGAACTTCAGGTTGGTCACGCTGCTGCAGTCGCGCGCGGGCCAGCCCCTTGTGGCAGTGATGCGTGCTATATATAGCGCAAGGCTAGCTTTATTTATCCATGGCATTATGTAAGCCAAGAAAACACATGAAGTTCAACCAACAGTACTTCTCAGAGAAAGTAGCGCTCAGCTTGTAATCTATTCGCTGGATACACGCGTAAGATACTCTACATATTTACTGATTTTCAAGTCTCAGAAAGGCTCCAGCGAGGCCCTGAATTTTCTCATAATTACCTCATAGATTACACCATAGGTTTCATCATAATTACACTATAATTACCTCATAATCACAGAAAAGTAAATTGCTACTGGGGAGATAATGATGGTCCAAGAATGCTATCCTGCATGCATTAAAATTTAATTTTTGACAGATGGCTGCAATTGTATAATTCAATGTTAATATTATTATAATGTGAATGTATGTTTCATGCATGCCTACAGATATGCAGGCATCAGATACGAGGAATTCAAGAGAAGAAAGGAACAATTTTACGCCCTTTGAAATGTGCAAAGTAAGCACTCAGTATATTATTATATGTTATCTATATTATATGTCACCATAGTCAGTCATTTTTTCAACAATGTTTATACGATAGTTCTAAGTATATACTTCATGGCCAATCTTTATCAGATTCTATTACTTTGATTGTGGTGTTGGTATAAGTTATTTTCTATCATCACCATCAGTCATTAATTTTTCAACAATAATACTAATATTATTATTAATGCTTTGTACGATAGCTCTGAGTATGCTTCAATCTTTATTTATCACTTTGATCGTGGTATCGTATCAGCATAATGTCATTATTTTTCACTCCTGACTAATTATTAATAACTAAGAGACTTGTGCTTGCATATTCATAGACTGAAATGCATAGTTGACTACTACGTACTTCACAGTACATACACTAGTGACAACGAAAAAGAAAGTAATACTCACGGTATATACACACAAACTTTACATGACTGTACAACAAAACTTATGCAGCAAGAATTTCTTGCACATAAAACGTATACCAACCAAGTATACCACATGCGCAATGAAAGCCTGCATGCTTGCTCCTAGCCCCGCCCATCAAGACCACGTACCCTATGCACACCGCCCCTCGAGCTATATTTGCCATGGCATGCCCAATGCAGGAGATCCAAAGCGATGGACTGACGTGGAAATATCTTCCCGATCTCGAACTAGGTTTCGACACTTACCTGGAAGAGTTTAAGTCTCATCTCCTCTCGTTTGTACGTCCAAAATGGCACCCGGACAGCCTCCAAGTCAAGGTATTCGATGGAGGCATCTCCAATAAGTTAATGGCCATTTTCGACAGAGAGAGGGGCTTTGAGAACTCCAGAGAGGACGTGGTCTTGCTGAGAATAAACGGGCAGGGAATGAATGAGTTCATCGATCGAAAAGACGAGGTTATCACGATGATTCATCTCCACCATGCTGGTCTAATCCCTCCCGTCTATTGCCAGCTCAAGAATGGACTCTGTTACGGATTTATGCCCGGTAGAGAATTGACTGTGGACGACGTTCGTGATGACAGGATGATGAAGAGAATTATTCGCACGATGACAAGGCTGCATTCGCAGGAGATTCCAGCACATTTTCGAGACCGTCCAACACTTGTGTGGCAGAAGATGGATAAGCTTTTGCAGATCGTTCCCGAGACATTTGGTGATGAAAATAAGGACAAATGGTAAGCAGTGCTAGTAGTACGAAGCTTCAGAATTGTGCAGCTGTGTGCATCACATTGTGGAGGTTCTTTATAAGTGTATGCTCATTTTATGTAAATCCAGCCTCCTCTATTTATCATCTCTCTCTCTCTCTCTCTCTTGCACACACCAGTTTTAAGGAGTCATTTGGATCAATTGATGTTGTAAGAAGAGACATTGAAGAAACTAAACAGAAACTAAGTGAATTCACTAGTCCCGTTGTATTCTGTCACAACGATCTGCTCATGGGAAATATCATTTTTGATGAGGAGACAGGTTAGAACTTGAAGAGAGAGAGAGAGAGGAGAGCTAAAGGGAGAGAGATAGAAATCTCATCTCTCATCTTCTTCTGTCTCCACAGACACTGTTGGGATGATTGATTTTGAGTATGGTGGGCCTAACTACTTGGCTTACGACATAGCCAACCACTTCTGTGAATTTGCAGGTGGGTGTAACTTGAACTTAAATTTAATAATAGTGCTGACACCCAGTATTAATACTTCTGGATTCATTACTATCTTATTTCACTTCCATTCACCTTCTATAGGTATTGATAATGTTGACTATGGTCGATATCCTGATGAAGCGATGCAAAAGAAATGGCTAAGAATGTATCTCCAGGAAGCAGCCAAGCTCAGAGGTAGAAAAATTATTCTTACCCAGGCCCGTACTTTTGGCTCTATAAATATTTAGCTGGTGATATCATTGTTACTATTTTTAGGAGAGGAAGGGTCAGTAACTTCCATCCCTGACGAGGAGGTTCATCAGTTATACAGAGTTGTTAATAAGTTCGCACTGGTGAGTTGAAAAGTAGCGACTATAATGTGGTAAGGGGTCGTTTTTACAAAATGTTCATACTATGCAGGCCTCTCACCTGTTCTGGGGAATGTGGACACTGTATCAAGGTGCCAACTCAACCATCGACTTCAATTTCGTAGAGTAAGTCTAGTCGAGGTCAAGAGTTGGTCTCAGACTCTATCTCTGTGATTGACGTGATGTGGCTTGTAGACTGTGCGCACACTATGTTGACGACCTTGTACCATATGCACCATCAGCTACTGGGGGTGTGGTCAAGTTTTCATTACATACCCAGTATAAATTTTCCGTGGTTATGAGGTAATTATGGTGTAATCTATGAGGTAATTACGAGAAAATTCAGGGCCTCTATGGAGCCCTTCTGAGACTTAAAATCTATTATTATTATGATGCATGTATTCAGCGAATGCATTATAAGCTGAGAGCTACTTTCTCTGACAAGTACGGCCGGCCGAACTTCATGTGTTCTTGTGGCTGACGTAATCCCGTGGATAAATAAAGCTAGCCTTGCGCTATATATAGCACGCACGCTGTGTGCCATGCCCATGATATATGCACAAAGAAAATTGCCTCTATTGTCTAAAATTAATACAGTGCTACAGAGCAAGAGAGCAAAACTTTTTAATTTTCCTTTGTAAGCAGATTTATTATCACAAAATTAGTCAAATGTTGCTATTTTAGCTATAAAAAGTCATTTCAGGCCAAAAAATTTTTCACGATTTTCCCCATAGAGTTCAATATAGAAACCATATAAGTGCAGCTAGCTTTTCAGCAAAAATCTTGCAAAATTTGACTTCAACTGCGAATATCTCATATAGACTTCTTATTTGGTACCATAGTATGTCACTACAGTCTCTATATGTACCTAAAATATTGACTCTTAACAGGAAGTGGAAGTAGTGATTCTTATCCCAAACGTTTTTTGACCGTTTTTGCTTAAAATTTATCATATTTTTGCAAGTTTCTCAGTAATTCCTTGGAGTTCACAGTTCTAGCTCAGGACTAAGTTCTTACCTTGCAGTACCTACGACTGTGTCAAGTCGGAATTCTTAACTCAAAGCGGTTTGTCTAAACTGATCCCAAACATTTTCTCAGTACCTTGGTACAGAAATATGGCCACGCCTCCTTATTAAAACCACATGGGAACTCCTCCCACTCACTGAAGCTCAACAAGGACTAACTATTTAAGAATCTGTTGTCAATTAGTATCCAGTCACTATATATTTTGACTTAGACATAATAAAGTACAAATTGAAAAGTTTTGCTCTCTTGCTCTGTAGCACTGTACTATCATGCATGTATAAAATTACAAATGGCTGTAATTTTTTATAATACAATTAATGTCATGTATTATAATAATTATTATGTGATTGCATGTTTTGTATGGCATTGTGCATGCCTTCAGATATGCAGGCATAAGATACAAGGAATTCAAGAGAAGAAAAGAACAATTCTATGCTCTTTGAAATGTGCAAGGTAATTATAATTATGAGCACTCAATAATCTCTACTCTATGATCACCACAGTCAATGAAGTCTATAATTAAATTTTTTCACCTATATTAGTACTTTATACGATAATTGTAAGTACTCCATGGCCAATCTTTATGATATTGCATCACTTTGATTGTGGTGTTGGTCAGATCAGCATAATAATTATTTTTTTACTCCTGACTATTATTATGGACTATAAATTAAGCATTATTCACAGTGAGACTGAAATAGATTTTTGATGATATTGGTTGCATACTGGTAGTTGACTACTACACAGATTAAAGCACTGCATAATATTATACGACACTAGTGACAACAAAAAACAAAGAAAAATAATTATTATAATCATGGTACACACAAATTTCACATGTATAACAAATTTTAATGTTTTATGCAGCAAGAATTTCTCGCACATAAAACATAATAATAATTATACCAAGTAATAATTATACCAAGTAAGATATATTACTCTGCATGCAGATATTTGTGATATAAATAGCAACACCAAGAACTATTAATAGTATCAACACAGTCAACTTTATGCCGAGGCTGTAGTTGGTTCTCTAGATCTTAGCAGTCCCCCGCCAACGCTAAGGGGCGTGCCCCCACTATCGTTGCCATGGTGAACTCTCATGACTGATTTGCCAAACGCCGAGCTGCTCCCATTGGACGACGTAGAAGGGTGTCGTCTGTTCCACTTGGACGAAGACGACGTGAGGTTGGATTTCGTCGAGTGGTGAGTTTTGTTGTTGGCGGATGTTCTTCCCTTGTTCTCCTTGTCTTGAGCTTTTTGAGTGTGAGTGTGATGGTGATGATGAGAGGAGGAGGAAGAGGGTGGAGCTCCACTGACACTCGAGAGCTTGTGTTCCCTGCAAAAAAATTAAGCATAATTCGAGGTTATTGAAAGTTAGTCAGAACACTTATGGGATATGGGTGCCTCATCCGAAGGTCTTTCAGTCTATTTAAAATCGATATAATATACTTGCATGCAAAAAAGCATCAATAAGGTCCAGCCTACTATAGGGATTGGAGGGAGCATAATTATATAACAATATTGTTATTGATTTGACGTTCTTTTCTACTGGTTCTCTCACCTTGGGACTCTCTTAGAAGCCGCTGACTTGGTCATTTGGAGGTAGCTGGGCAACTTTCTGTCCACTCCACTGATATGATGGCTGTGACTGCTACTACCACTGGTGTGTTGCTGTTGGTGATGGTTGCCATGGTTACTGTAGCTATGGTGATGGTGTCTAGGGTGCTGAACGTAGGGGTTACTGCTCTTTCCCCCCGATCCTAAACTCGAACCCCCACCACCACCAAAATTGCTATTCCCCCCATCTCGATCTTGATCCGGGGCAGTATTGGGCCGGATAATCTTGTGACGTTGATACATAGGCAAGGTGTGCTCATCAGTAGTTGAAGAAGGCTCGATGGTAAATGTCTCATTTAAAATGTTCGAGTTTGCGTGCGTTTGTCCTCCTAGGCTGGACGATTTTTTGTAAGTATCGACACTGCCAGCAGTGTACGGCCTAATTAGACGTTTGGCATAGCCAGCGGGATCAGGGACAATGTCATTGGATAAACTTTGAACCTTGCTCGAGAAGGAGGTGTGGCCACTCGTACCGACTCCGCCAGCTCCGGGAGTACCCTGTGGGCGTGGCACGTAGATATTACGTGATCTGGGCGGAGGAAGGGGAGGGGGTGGGGCTTCGATAGACTGGTATATGTGGTCCGCGGAATCATCGGAATGGGACTGGGACTCGTGTGGTGGCAAAGACTGCGTCTGGTATTGTACAGGAGCAGTCGAGGGGGCCCCTGACATGTACGTCTTATTATTATTATTGGCCATTACCCCCGGAGATTGAGGGGGAACAAAACCAGATTGAAATCGACTAGTTGTGAGGTGTGGAGCAGATTTGGCCCCTCGATGCAGGTTACTGCAAACATTGGCTGAGTAAGGATTTGACAAATTGTTGCTGGCAGACGGATCGGTGGTGTAATTGTTGGTACTACTGGTGGCTGGGGCGCCTGGAGAATACATTTTGTTCAAACCATCGTGTGAACTGGTGCCAGAGAAATAGTTGCTTCTAGACGAGACTGAAGGGGGGAATTGACGGTGAAGGGGGCCAGATCGACTCAAATTTGAACTCAAGGGGGTAGCAGTATTGGTAGAGGAGGGAGCGGCACCAGTGGCCCCTGTAGGGGTCTTTGCAATCGGTGCACCCATGCTACCGAAATTTCGGGGGGATACGAAATTATCCTCAAATGTGCAAAAATTTCGCGTGGGCAAAACTGCCGTTCTAACGCTCCCATTTTGTGGTGTCGATATCGATAGACCCTGACTACCACCACTACTGCCCGAGCTTGCAACTGGATGGCTCATATTAGACATCTTGTTATTTAGTACCGTCTGAAATGCCGGTCTTGGCTTCGTGGATAGATGCATGTCAACGACACAATTGGTCGAGCTGTCGCTGCTTATGCTGAGACTCTGGGACTGCTGCGAGGGTGAGCGCGGGCGAACGGTGCTCGGCAGTTGTGACATGGAACCCGGATTGACTTGCGAGGAGAATGACACATATCCACTGTAGCCCTGACTGTTGTTTGAAGAGTTGGTAGCTGATGGGGGAACAGAGAAAGCGGGCTGTCCTGCAGTGGTGGAGGTGGTCCTGGAATGGAAATCGGTCATATTTTTCGATTCTGTTCTGGAACGTGGAATGAGATAAGGCGAGGGAACATCACCACTGATTCCATTCCCATGCCAAGACATCTTCCTACCTCCTGGACTAGTCTTCGGTAGTCCCTCGTGTGACGACGATCCTGCCCCTACCCTAGTTGAATTCGACGAAAACGACGGCGTCTGGGGATCGGATAATTTGGCGTTGGACCGTCCACCTGGTGTTCTCACGGGCGTAAAAGCCGTGAATCGACAAGACTGAGGATGCAGAACTCCGTTGGCAGATTTCGGTCGAGAAGGTTGATCGTCCATGCGGGAAATTTCTCGAGGTGAGCCCGGATTTGAGAGCGGTTCCGACGCTTTCCTTGAAGACAGCGAAACTCCTCCCCTTGCCGTCGGTGTGTGTGCACAGTTTGATACGTGCATGTGACGATTGGTGACGACGCACTGAGTGCTGTACATACTCGTGCTGCCTTGCGAGGAATCGGAACCAAGATCCTTGAAATGGGAATGGAATCTTGTATCCAGGACCGAGTCCATGTCACCCAGATGTGATCGTGGTAACTTCTGTGGGACCAAATTTTCAGTCTTGGCCGGAGTCGTCACTCGTACAGGCGTCACATTCCCATTATTCATAACACCAGTACTCGTACCTGCTGACGAGGCGATTTGGACGTTGTTGCCTGAATTCGGGAGCTGCTGATTCAGCAAATTTGACGGCCCCGCATTGTTGGACGAAGCAATGGTCACTGCTCTCATTCCATTGATGCTAGTCACACACTTCACGCCCGCGGCAGAAACTGTCGTACGATGAACGAAAGGCGAGTTACGAAATGCCGAATTCGATATCGGGGGTAGCTCCTCCCGTTCGCTGTCACTAACAAGCTCTTGTCTTCTCTGATACAGACCACTACCAGATTGGGCTGCGCCGGACTGATGCAATCGCGGCGTCGTATTAGTACTTCTAGTAGCACTACCTACGCTGGCATTTGCAGCAGCAATAATCGAAGTAGAGAGAGGAGTATTTGCACTACTACCGTTCTGTACATGATGAGGAGTAAATCTCGCAGATTTTGAATTTGCAGTAGTCAAGATACCCAGAGATGTGGAGATCGGAAAGGGTGAGTTGAGATTTCCGATCGAGCCCCCTCCTCCCACATCCGACATTCTGCTTCTTGGTGAAGCACTCACGAGTAGATTATCGAAGAGGGCATGCTGTGATCGGGTAAAATTCGACGTGCTGACGTCCAGGAGTCCATCGGAGCTGAAGTTGCTCTGATCCGCCCAGGCGACGCCCTTCTCCCCCTCGGCCAGTCGTACGATGGTGTCGTAGGAATCTTGTAGGTTTGGCGTGAGGGTCTGGGAGGCTCGGAGCATCGTGTGCTGACGCTGGACCAGCTGCAGAGAGAAGACTAGGAGCCTGTGAGAGTGGGTGTGTGCGTGTGGGAGGGGGGTGAAGGAGAGAAAATTAAGAGTGAGTGTTGGGAAGTGGTAAGAATATTTAATATGTAGCTTGATTTAAGTGTTTGTAGCTTGATGGATTCTGAGATTGATTGATGGCCACTCTTGTGGAAATACTGATAGTGCAAATTAAATTAAAAAGAAGTTGTAACGGCTACATTATGTGTATACGGTCATGCTTTTCTTCATAAATTATTATCGTTTTACTTTTCTGTCTTTGTGATCTCCCTTTCCTGATTCTTGATGAACTTTAGCAGTAGTTTTGTCATCCTCCATTGGTGGGCATTCTCTGCCTCAAGCTTCTTGGCTTCCACGACCACATCCATCAACTGACGTAGCGCCTGTGAACCTGAAAGAAAGGGAAGAAGTTCATAAAGGTATCTTATGAAATGGAACAGGCTAGCCTTGGGATGGGCATGAGGCTAGAACAGGCTACTAGTATTGAAGAGTTGAACATAACGGTGGCCAAAATGGAGCAGATTTCTGGCACTCTCTCTCTCTTCTCCCCCACCCCACCCTCCCATCCATCTCTCTCTCTCTCTTTCCCCTCTCTCTCTCTCCAGCCCCTTGTACCTACCTACCGTATAGCGGGAAACTTTCGAGGGAGAAACCTTTCACGAATTTCACGATTTTTCAGTCATCCGTGAAAGTTTTCTCCACGAAATTCTAGGCATGCCACACCCATTATGCGACCAGTTTTAACATTGAATTTCCACGAAATGCTCCTTTCCTACCGATCTGTGAAAGTTTTCTCCCTCGAAAATTTCCCGCTATACGGTACCTCACATGCAGTAACTGACCTGGTTTGTTGGAGTCGCTACACGCCGTATTGATCTCAGCCTGCACCCTCCCGATGGCCTCGTTGTTGGCACACAGCCGCTCGTTGAGGGCCTCCTTCTGTCCCTGGACCTCCTCCACGTGCCTCCGAAGGTGGTCGATCCGTGAACTGATCTTGCCCTTCTTTGCCTCGTTGGCTGATAGGGTATCAATTCGCTGGATATCCCTCTCCTAGATCAATATAATATTAGTGATTATAATAATTTTGTAATTTTGAAAGGCTGGGATGAGGTTACTGCTAGCTAGATAGTAAAAAAAATTGTGACATAATTTTGAAGTTTTCTAAATTCACAAAGAATGCCATAATAACATAACTTGACAGTTTTTTTTAATTCCAAACTAAAAGAAATTCAGTGGTAATGAATTTCTTTTAGTTTGGAATTAAAAAAACTGTCAAGCTAAAATTCTCTGTGAATTTAGAAAACTTCAAAAT
Source organism: Cliona cf. orientalis (assembly GCA_963930775.1). Taxonomy (NCBI): domain Eukaryota; kingdom Metazoa; phylum Porifera; class Demospongiae; order Clionaida; family Clionaidae; genus Cliona; species Cliona cf. orientalis. Next base: position 1,270,762 of record OZ005690.1, on the reverse strand, counting down.
TATGTCACATAACTTATTTTTTTTTTTACTATCTATCTAGCTAGCAATAACCTCATCCCAGCCTTTCAAAATTACAAAATTTGAAATGTACCTTTCTCGAGACCTTCAGCAGCGCCTCTCTTTCCGACGTATCGAGCTCTGCCATCTGTTTTCTCAGCCGGCACCTCTCGCTGTAGACGGCCTTGACGAGCCCCTGGAGGCGAGACGCCTCGGCTGGGTCATAGCTGTGTCTGCTGCTGGGCAGGTGGGCCTTCTTGTCTAGCTTAGCCTTCAGCTCTGCTACCTGATTGTGTGTGTTGAAGAAAACAGAGTGTGTATTCAACAGGCTGGATCAAAAATGAATGTACATTTGAATCCCTTCACAGATTAGACTTGTCTCAGGATAGACATAATAATATTATTATGTAGTATAGCTTACTCCTTTCTCTTTCTCTCTCTCTTCCTCTTCTCTCTCTGTCTCTCTCTCTCTCTCTCTACCCCCTCCCTCTCTTAAATGCTTACCTCTTTCGTCAGTTCGATGACAATGGTCTTGTATTTTGTCACATGGAAATCCACACTGACAACATTTCGAACCAACTGTAAAACAAAAATAAAGTCTTATAAAATAATAATAATATTATTATACATGAAAAGCTGATGTCTCACCTTAGTCTTGATCTGTTTTGCCCTGTCAGCATACTTGAGTGTGTTGTACGTATCCTCGTAGCTAAGGCCGGACGGACTGACGTTGGCGATCATCACCGTGCGACAGTTTCCCCCGAGGGAGTCCTTTAGGAGACGGGTCAGCTTGCTGTTGCGATAAGGAACATGGATCGCCTTACCCTGTGGAAAAGAGAAGGTGTTTTGCATGGTTGTTCTCTCGCACTCTCTTGCTATCACTCCCCCACCCCTTCCCTCTTTTTCCACACATGCTTGCTTAATTATAGCAACTTCTACAACACACTCACACAGACTTGATGCTGGCTCCCTCCCTCCCCCTCTCTCTCATTCACTCTCTCCCTCTGTCTCTCTTTCTCCTTTGCACACATGCTTAAAAATTTTATTGCATACTCACCTTATTCTCTGCTAGTGCATTGATGCAGTTGCCCAGCGCCAGCAGTGATTTGTTGATGTTGGCTCCCTCCCTCAGCCTGGCTCCTCTGTTTGTGGTGACGGTAGCTCTCTCTGATCCGGCCAGATCGATCAGGGACATCTTGGCACTGGTGACCTGTGCACTGAGACCAGCAGTGCGTGCCTTCTGATGCACAAATACCTACAAAGTAATGACGATATCATTATTATGTAATGATAATCTATTGGTTGAAATTAGTTTTGCTATCTAAAATCAAAGCAACTGCCGTGTCCCCAGCCTGTGGAGGTCTTTGAAATGCCGAGTAAGGAAATATTTCATGGAATGCTGGGGCTTCGTCTTGCATACATGCATACCCCCTCCCTCCTACAAGAACAAAGGGACCAGCTGAGACCAGCAGTGCGCGCCTTCTGATGCACAAATACCTGTGATGTAGCGGTGACATAATTTATTTATTTAATGTCCATTGGTTGGAGTGGAAATAACTTATAAAATTCATTCCCCAGGCTCACTCCTTGCTTTACGAAAGATAGTGTCTTCTGGAATGGGGATTGGGAATGAGGCTATGTATTTACACTTTAATTATGAACGCACAATTAAACTATACACAACATTCACTCCAGTGGAACTATAATACGTACACACTGTAAAATATTTAATTATACAAACTATAAACCATTGAACCATTAACAAACTATTTTGGAATGACTTTATGAACTCGCAACGTTAAACAGTTGTTCTTTATATATTTCTGTTCCAAATCAGTATGAGGAATGAATTTTCGGGGACCGCGGCCCTTTGCCCACCTCCTATCGGTCACTCTAGCAGCATACTCATCACCAGTGTCTTCCGGATAGCTAATAATTTTCGCATAGTAGCGCCCATCTTTGTTTGGATCAAGCAAGTGTATCGAAACTTCACCGCGGAAGGGCCATTTCAGAAAGCCATCGAACTCCCCCTGCATGATGTGGACGAAAACAGAGAGGTCCGTTCCAGCACCCGTTGCCCATCCATTGGCCACGACCTCCAGGCACATTTTGTAGCCTTGAGGGTGCGAGTAGAATGGCTTTGAGTACCACTTGTCATTATCTCGCTTGTGCTGTCGATAGTTGGTGATGACAAAGTCTACCAAACCAGAAAGACGAGTCTCCTCTGCCAGTTGTTCTTCTAATTCAGTGTTTTTCTCTTCCAAGTGAGAAATTCTCTTTTTTAGGCTCTGGTTGTCTCTTTTGGTAGAACTAAGCTCTTGCTTTAGAGAGCTCACTTGCTTCAATAAATGATCAACAATGCCATTGTATATATGAATCTTCATGTCACATCGTGGTAGTTTCATGTTACAGCCAATACAACTCAAGGGGCATGTGATGACTGTATATGGACACCCTTCGAGTGCTTTGTCAGCTGGTGGGTCTGAGTTGAGGTGGTTGTCAAGTTCCCTCAGCTCTCCTGTCCACTCACAGCCTTTGCTCTTGTGGGTGCAGCTGACTTGAAAGTCATAAAGTGACTGTTGCAGTCCTTTGTTGGGAAATAAGGTGAAATCTTTTTCGTTGCACGTAGGACAGGCCTGGTTGGCAGCTTTGATTTGATGAATACACTCCTTACAGAAGCTCTTCCCACAGCAGGTGGCTTGGTAGGGCTCTCTGAGAACTAGCAGACAGATGGGACACTCAGATTGAAAGACTTTGGGAGGCTTCTCTACAAATTCACACTTTAGGCCACTCATTTTTGCCTATCAGCTCAAGAAATAGATGCCAATAATATATGTTATCACATAAACTGTGCACACACAGGAACAGGCAACTTCCTGGTAGAAGTCATTTAACCACAAGGGCTCATATACATTACATATTGTAAACATGCATACTGCTAGAAATACGTATTTAAATGCATTTTTTATGCATACATGTATAATAGATATTCAGTATAATTTTATTACCAAAATTTAAAGATTAGTGGTGGCGGGGGACCGATAATATGTATTAAATTGTGCATAAAAAAAGTAAAAATCTTCTGACACTGCTGAGGAATATAGGAACGTGGTTCAGTATTATTAGCTAGAATCATTCTTTAGATATTTGGGCTGCAGTCTGGTGAGGGGTAAGAATTGGCGATGCCCATGTCCAGGAGATGGCTCATCTGTTGTCACTCTCTGGCAATATATCTGTGGTACGCTCTCAGTAAACTTAACTATTTTGACTATATTATCCTTGTCTTCCTCCTGATTCACCAGTCGAATCGAGATGTTACCTCTGAATGGCCACTTGAGCTGGTCATCAAATTCTCCTCGCATCAGACACGCATACACAGTGAGGTGAGTGCCTCGGCTAGAAGCGATGCCATTGGCAAAAATACGCAGACATATCTTGTAGCCTTTTAGATGAGTTTAGAAATGTGGCGAATACCAGACATCATTATCTCTCTTGTATTCCTCAAAGTCAGTCATAGTGAACTCGGCTCCTACTGGCTTATAGGTGCTAGCAACATGTCCATCGATCAGGCTGCTGGGATTGCCCCAATGGTTGTGGTTTCGAAGCAACCATCATCCTATCAAGCTCACTAATTTTATTTTCTAATTTTGCTATTCCTTGCTGAAAGGCTGCTTCTAATACCCCTTACAGAAGCTCTTGCCACAGCAGGTGGCTTGGTAGGGCTCTCTGAGAACTAGCAGACAGATTAGACACTCAGATTGAATGCCCTTCGATACTTTCTCTACAAAATCACACTCAAAACCAGTCATTTTCGATAGGTGAACTCATTAATGGCACATCACTATCAGCAGGAGTAGATTAGATAGGAGTGTTGAACTATAATATGCAGTACGAGCATAAATCAAAGTGCAATAATATTAAATATTGCAGGCCTTGAACAATAAACATGTTGATAGCAACAAAAGTAATGGAGTGTCTCGCGAGACTAAATGGAGTGTATGATGGGAAGGGTATATGTAGCAGGAGATCACCGGTGTCATAATTATAAAAATAGGGACCCCCCAAATTGGGGACCTGGGTCCCTATTTTCAGGAACCCCCGGGTCCCCATTTTCACAGGATTTTGGGGACCCTCTTATGAAAATGGGGACCCACAGTGCAGTTACATTTGTAGGCATGAACATTGACTAGACAGCACATGATTTAGCCTGCATGGTATCTATTAGCTAATTTTGTAGTACAACTACTGTTGTGGTTACATGCTAGAGTAAATGGCTAATATCTGGCCATGGAGTCCACTTGTATGTTTCTAGCTATTAGCTACTCCACCAACAAGCAGTAGCGCAGTCATAAAACACTGTATCACTATATTGAATGTCTGAAGAGTAGATTGGCTTTTCAGTCTGCATGCAACTGTAAAGCGCTGACGACCTTTACCAGAAGATCGATAAAATAGTAATATTATATACTGAAAATTGTAGCAGCAGCACATGTGATTGTCAACCAAAAGTACAATGAATGAAGTTATCATGATGAATGGAACTTGAGGAATGTTTGTCGGTCCTGGTTGGCTACTTGAGACTCACTTTGGAGACCCGAAAACGCAAAGAGTTGTTCTTGAGATACTTTGGCCTGAGTTTCTTCAAGGCAACAAATTTGCTCTCAGAGCACGGCCATGCGTGCTTCTTCATATAGAAAGCCACGCGACCAGCAATTTCATCGAGGGTTTGATCCGTAAAAGATATCACCTTCGAGATGTGATTATCTTTCTCTTGGTCGACCAGCTGCACTGTGATATCGCCACGAAACGGCCACTTCAATTTATCGTCATGCTTGCCCGACATCATGGCCACACCCACCGACAGAAACGGGCCGGATCTTGCGCTGTTCTCTCCTTCTAGTTCATCCTCACTGTCGACATGATAAGCGTCGTATGACCAGGCTGAGAGACACATCTTGTAGCCATATGGATGGGTATAAAAGGGAGGAGAATGCCACTGCATTAAAGTTCCCGGGTAAGTGTCGAATTTCTCCATCGTGAATTCGATACTTGAGAGAGCGATATACTGCTGTTCGGTTTTTAGCTCCTTCAGGTCGTCTTTCGTACGCTCAAGGTTGGCTTTTAGGTTTGAGTTTTCATCCTGCAGATCCAGAAGCAATGTAGACTGCATTAGTGCGTGTGAAATTGTCTCCTTTTCTAAGTGTTTCTTGATCTCTTGGCGGGTAAGTCTGACCTTGCAGCCAGCATAATCCAATGGACAATCGATGATGGCGAAGGAACAGCCTTCCAGGGATTTTCCCGCGCTTGGCGGGTCCAAATTGAGATGGTTGTCAAGCTCCCTCAACTCTCCCGTCCACTTGCAACCCTCGCTCTTGTGCGTGCAGTAGACCTTGAATTCGTACAGCGTCTGTTGTAGGCGCTTGTCCACGAAATCGTCAAAATCGACGTCTTTACAGCAAGGGCACATCGGCTCGTCGCTATCTCTCACTTTCTCAATACACTCGTAGCAGAAGCTCTTCCCGCAGCAGCTGACCTGGCACGGCTCGCGTAGCACGTGCAGGCAGATGGGACACTCTGCGCGAAAGAACTTCGGCGGTGGCTCCACGAACTCGCATTCGAATCCACAAATTGGTCTCTTCGCCATCTCGAGCTGGCTACTCCACACGTCCACTCAGCTGTTTTTTGCAAATTTGGCGCGCTTTCGTGACGACCTTTACCATACACGTGCGTTTTGTATAAGTGCTGCGCGCGCATGCATAAATTCAACTTGTGACTAATGACGATCAGTACCATTATCAAGGAAATTAATGATTATTGCAACAATGTTTTAAAATCATGATGTAGCGGTAGCAGTCAAGTTCAATAGATCCTACTTGAGATTAATGCTTGGAATTCTAAATCGAAGGCAGTTATTCTTGAGAAACTTTCTTATCTCCCCTTTGGCAATGAACCTGCGAACGCTGCACCCTTTTGTCGCCATCTTGGTGAAAAATGGCACCCTCGATGCAGCTTCACTCGATGTGCTATCATTGAACGAAATCACCTTTGTCGCGCTATTTTCTCCACTCTCCTCCTGGTTGACAAGCTGCACTGTGATATCGGCGCGAAAAGGCCACTTCAGACTGCAGTCAAATTTCCCCTGCATCAGAAATACTGCCACAGAAAGGTAGCTACCAAATGTTGACACCTTCAAACACATCTTGTAGCCATTTGGATGGCTGTAAAAAGACGGTGAGCACCAATCGTCAGTCGATGCGCTGTGTAGCTGATAATCAGTCATCACGAACTCCAGACTAGCCACGGAAAGTAGGTGTGTCTTTGCTCGTACTTTTTTAAGCTCGGTCTGAACCTTATCGAGACTAGCTTTCAGCTCCTTGTTTTCTTCACGGAGCTTGAGAAAAAGGGTAGACTGCATCATCACGTGCGTAGCTGCTTCTCTGTTCAAATGTTCCTTCATCTCATTGCGTGGCAACTCGACTTCGCAGCCAACGTACTTCATAGGGCACGCGATAGTCTCGTAAGGGCATCCTTGGAGAGCTTTGTCAGCTGGTGGGTCTGAGTTGAGGTGGTTGTCAAGTTCCCTCAGCTCTCCTGTCCACTCACAGCCTTTGCTCTTGTGCGTGCAGTAGACTTTGAACTCGTAGAGCGTCTGTTGGTGACCCTTGTCCGTGTAGTCGCAAAAGTCTGGGTCTCGACAGTGGGGGCAAGGCGCATCCACCTCGCGAATGTCTTCCAGGCAGTTGTCACAAAAACGTTTTCCACAGCACACGGCCTGGTAGGGCTCGCGAAGAATGAGGTGACAGATGCAGCACTCCACTTTGAAGAATTTAGGAGGAGGCTCAACGAACTCGCACTCGAATCCGCCCGCTCTTTTCGACATGGTCTTCTTTCCACTCGGCTCTTTCTACCTAAGTGGTTTACTTTTTTTGTGCTAGTGCTGTCTATATAGAATTCCCCGCGCGCGGGAAATTTTTTTACGTGTGACAACCCCTTACCATGCACGCTTTCAAGACACATCGTATATTAATGATAACAACTTTTCTAAACTCACTACATAAACATAAAAATAAGCCTAAACTATGAACAAAAAATCGTTCATTGTGCACAATTGATGTCGGTGATTTTGAACAGAAGCTGGTCGTCCTTCAGATATCTCGGGTGGAGGTCGTACAGGCGCATGAATTTCGGAAACCCCACCCCCGTCTCGGCCCTTAGTCCATACCGCACACGCTCAAGGGCAGTCTGGGAGCCCCTGTGATCGAAAATCACTTTATGCGTGCAATGTCTCTCTGAACCGGACTGGTCCAAGAGATGAATGACCAGCTCTCCGCGTAAGGGCCACTCTAGAAATTCGTCAAATTCGCCAGCCATGAGACAGACGTACACGGAAAGATAGGCGTCGTCTCCTTTACTGCTCGCGTTGCAAATCAGACACATTTTGTAGCCCTGAGGGTGGGAATAGAACGGTAGGGACGACCACTCTTTGTTCTTGTGACGATACTTGTAAAAATTCAGCATGGAGAACTTGTAGACACTGCCGGTTACAACTTTGATCTTTTCTTCGAGAGAGGCCACGCGATCTTTCAATCGAGAATTATCGACGAGTAGAGCAGTCACGTCGGTTTCGAGCCGCCGATTTTTGCTCTCGAGGGTGTATATGCTCGTTTTTAAGCTGTGATTTTCGAGAGAAAGTTCACGGACTGTGGATGAAAGCAAAAGCGTGTGGTAGGTAGCTCCCTCTGTGAGGTGAGTGTTCATTTCTTTTCGAGGTAGCTTCACGTCACAGCTATAAAACCTCAAAGGGCAGTTAATAGGCGTAAACAGACATCCTTGGAGGGATTTGTCAGCTGGTGAGTCTGAGTTGAGGTGGTTGTCGAGTTCCCTCAGCTCTCCTGTCCACTCACAGCCTTTGCTCTTGTGCGTGCAGTAGACTTTGAAGTCGCACAGTGGCTGCTCCAGCCCCAAATTTCGAAAAATCTCGAACTTTGGAATGTTGCAGGTGGGGCAATCCTGTCCGCTTTTTCTGACAGACTCAATGCACTCCTTGCAGAAGCTCTTCCCACAGCAGGTCGCTTGGTAGGGCTCTTTGAGAACTAGCAGACAGATGGGGCACTCTACTTGAAAGCTTGATGGCGGCCGCTCAACAAATTCGCACTCGTAACCAGCCATTTGTAAACATTTACAGCCGCGCCTGCCCTGGTATAAAAAAGGTCAAGGTTCATCGAATGGGTGTGGTCATTATTACTGTAGTTGCTCAGTCTATGCGCATGCGCCCTTTGAAAATACCAGGTCTCCAAAATTAAATTTCAAAGATGACCAGACTAATCTATATTCTTTCCTCCCTCCCCACCCTGTCTGGAAAATTTTTACATCATTCTCGCTTAATGACTATAATGGCCAACCCAATATTATTATGGAAGTAAATCGATTGCTTAAATTTCCTGGAAAAAAGCGCTCCTAATCCACATTTAATTGGTCAACCTTTTAAAATATAATGTACATCATCTGGTAAACCCTACATGTAATTAATTACCCCTGGATGTTTATTCGATGATGTCATGCCGACCAGCCGGCCGATTGACCGACCAGCTGTACTTCATTAATTGCATTCCTGCTGTCATTAACGAACAAATCTTTCCAACATCTACATACAAATTATGCCCCACCATTACCAATATGTAATGTACGTGTTACACCAAACAGCTCAGATCCCTAAGCGATCAAACTTGAGTGCAGTATGGATCCGATTTTCTCCGTATAGTTATACAGTACTGTATAATAATATAGTGGGTAACTTTGGCGAGCATTTAATTTGGCAAAACGGCCCTCCATTGGTTATTAGCAAAGTTTAAAGTTGGTGATCTTCTGAATCCTTACCGCTATAGGCGTGCGTGCATTACGTTTAATTAATTAAGAACCTCGCCAAAGTTTTCCCTGCTATATATACGGCACATCCTTGAGAGGTTAAATTAGTCCCATAGTACATGTATTTAATTAAAAATTTGTCAAATGATCATAATATTATAGTCCCACCCTAATAGATCTTACACTAGACTCGACCCCAATCAGAAGGTCTGGGGACCGTCGATCGAGGCTAATCTTGTACCCGTACAGTTTAATAACCTTACCAAAGTTCCCGCTAATATTATAATTATACGGCACATCCTCGAGAGATTAAGTTAGTTCCATAGTATTAATTAAATTTGTCAAATGATTATTATAGTCACACCCTAATAGATCTTGTACTAGTCTGGTCCCCCCAATCAGAAGGCCTGGGGATTGTCGAGGCTAATCTTGCACCTGTGCAGATGTACATAATTATACATGCATGCATACCCTGGATGCATGGCCAGGAGGTATAAATGGTTTGCATAAGGATGGATACACGGTAAGTGAAGCGTTTTAGGCTCAAAAGCGGTTGAAATTGGATAATAATGTGCCAAAGGAGATGCCAAAGGTTCAGATCAACCGATCCACTATAATATTATTATAGCCGAAAATTACCGATTCGGAAGGATATGCACAACAAAGGATGCACCGATTATAGAGCAATTATTGCCAGAATGAGATGTTACCATAAACCGTGGGTCAGCTGAGAACGTGCCACGTCTCAATCTCACCATAGCAACGACACCATGTGTGTGTGCGTGTGTGCGAGTGTATCGCATAACATGCACTTGTAAGAGAAATGTTGATTGGAACGTGCATGTATGTATCACTGATCGATGTGGTTTTGAGATCGAGGGTCACAACGTTTAAAGTGATAGAGTATCAAACTTGCACTGATTTTCTCTTGGAATTTGTTCTAGTGAGTTGCCTGATATTAACTCGCATCACTTAAGCTTAAAGTATATAGGTACAGTAGTATCTGAATTACTGAATACTGACCTGGAAAACAGCATGGGATCTGGACGAGGTAGCGTTGGCATCAGTCGGGTGCTGGGTCCGATTCTGGTTCCCGATCTCCAACATGGAGAGGATCTCGTTGGCCGTTTTGGGGGTGTGTCTGGAGAGACCAGCAACGACCAATCCCTTCTGGCCATCCTCTCGGAGGTCAAGGGGGGCAGAGGGTACAAGAAGGTCACGGATTGTCTCATTGTATACCTGAGGGGGGAGGGAGGGAAGAGAGCAAGAGAGAGAGAGAGAGAGAGAGAGAGAGAGAGAGAGAGAGAGAGAGAGAGAGAGAGAGAGAGAGAGAGAGAGAGAGAGAGAGCGGGGAGAGATGAAATAGTATTACAAGCTTACATTCTTACAAATAATTAGCTGTTTGTGTCCTCTGAGGAATGTGTACACATATGTAGCTAGAAATGCACCTTCGAGTGAATGAAGGCCAGAATGATGACAGCATGTGCTTTTATGGGCATGCCAGCCTGCTAGCTAGCTTTAGTGCTAACTCAGCTACTCAGCTACGCACGCAGCTATGTAACTACATGTTGTGTCTGGGAGCGTTCCAAGCAAATTTGTCACATCTTGCGACCTGGAAATGGGCCACTCTACTGGATTACTTAGATACGTACTTACTGGCAACTATATAATACACATGCAAGCCTTACTAATACTGGATTCCTCGCCACACACACACACACAAACACACCATGACGAGAGAAAATTCAAAATTTAGACACCCACCCCAATTGATCTGTTGATTGCTTGCAGCTGCGCGGATTATTATCGTTACAAATGACTCGTCGGTACAGCTAGTCGAGCAGCGTAAGTCCTTGGTATTAGTTTTGGCATCAATACCAATATTAATTTTACAGAAGGTGTACTGTTGAGCACTGATGCAGGAGATTGATGTCAACGTAACTTCATGACAGGCACGCAAGACCTGACTACGCACAAAGCGAAATTCAACGTATAATTGCTAGTTCAAGAATAACGACTACGCACAAAGCGAAATTCAACGTATAATTGCTAGTTCAAGAGTAACGACTACGCACAAAGCGAAATTCAACGTATAATTGCTAGTTCAAGAATAACGACTACGCACAAAGCGAAATTCAACGTATAATTGCTAGTTCAAGAATAACGTGCATGAATAGATGCTTTTCTTTTGAAGTTTTATATAGGAAAAGGTATAAGTTCAGAAGGTTCACCTTCCACGACCGACCGACTCTGAAAAATGTAAACCATACCATTTTATATCTATAGTCCAGTGCCTGCTTCTTGAAATTTAATTGGTACATATGTACAGCTTTGCTTGCTTACACATCCCGACCCTAGCTACGATCAGTCTGTCTTTGAACGTGTGAAGTTTTAAAAACATGCATCTTTCTTAGACTAACTCTGAAAAATGTAAACCATACCATTCTACAGTCCAGTGCCTGCCCATGTAGGCATACGTAATTACGCTGACCAGTGCACCCATGAAATTTCTGAGTGGAACACACACTAAGTCACACTTTGCTCTGAAGTGTATTTTATATATATATATGCTATTGATATAGTGTACACATAGGCATATGCATCAGAGCACCCGTTTACCAAATCATCTTCCTACGCCTATGTGTATAAGCTATGCAGGCAAATTTGTCCTAAATTCAATCTCACGGCTCATTTACAGCACTTCTATTCAATCTCCATGCCACCACCATCCATGCCCACAGGCAATAAATATAAGACCTTTGTTTACGAGTCATCCAAAGTTGTTTATGATCTGTATAATATTTAATAATACTTGCGGTACATGGCAAGTTACTGTATGATACACTAGCTCCTATTTGTCAGTCGATTCGCAGTTTCTTTGAAGTGCCCCAAGCTTGGGCTCCGTGGCGAAGGACAATTCGATAAGTGGACGTTTCAACTCCCCCGCTCTTACAAGCGGAGCCATGGCAACCCTTGTTTGCTGCTTGTGATCTCGACACGAAAACAAAGGCGCCCTCTAATTAACCCACTAACGAGCTTAATTGAAAGCATCTTGGCTGCATGTGTATTGTACATGTATTTAATTGAAACAACCTCTAAGTGGAGAGACATCCCCCTCTAAATATGCTGACACCCATGCAACCCCCACACATCCAAGTTTGTGTCTGTATACAAAGTACCGAAAGAGAGAGAGAGAAAGAGAGAGAGATATTGATTTCAAAAAGTTGTAGAAACCACTTATTGTCGTGCCCCTCCCTCAATTAGGCTAGTTATAGGGTGGAGCAAAGTGACCCAGGATCAAAGGATGAAAACACAAGGCTGCAATAACTTAACCAGAGAGCGTTAATTTACTAACAAGCTGGTGTGGCAGGGTACCAACGGATAAAGGGAGGGAGAGAGAGAAAGAGAGAGAGAGAGGGAGAGAGAACACTTGGTAATTATTAGTCAGTTGGCATCCAGATTTAGCCACTCCACTTTTCCACGTAAACAAAATTATCCGATCAATACTTGCAGTAATCATCCACAGAATCAACAACCACTTTAAATTAGAACTGAAAAAAGTACCCGGCTGGAAACATCACATCACAGCATGCACAGTACAGCAGGGCTGAATCGTACAACGCACAGAAAAGTTGGCAAATGCTGCGATAAACAACTGCAGTCGTGGGGTTCCATGATGAGAACGACGATCGCTCAGAGACCCTATTAGGCCAAGCCGAGATACTGTGTACAGTTTCAAATATCACAATGTCAGATATGCAATGATATATATGTAGCCAATACACTCGCAGAAAATAGTGGGAAGCTTCTTGAAATTTAATTGGTACATATGTACAGCTTTGCTTGCTTGCCCGTTCCGAACTCTAGCTATGATCAGTCTGTCTTCGAACATGTGAAATTTCGAGAACATGCATGTTTATGGCATCTAGACGGAGTCTTTCGCAAGAGCACCACCCCAATCTGGCGGAACTTTCCCAGTACAACACGTACAGTATAGAACATACATGCTTCTTAGACTAGCTGTGTCTAGACAGAATCTTTCGCAAAAGCAGTGCCTCAGTCTGGTGGAACTCTCCCAAGCATGACACAATTTAGTTTAGTCTGTAGCTAGCGGCGCGTGCATGTTTTTGCTATAGGTAGGTCCCATAGCATGTGGTACCTGCCAACTTTTTCAATCGGATGCTAGTCTCTAAGCTAGGTTGAGACGATGTTCAATACATGTACGGCCGGTAAAATAACACAAACTAATTGTGTGATATTTTGGTGTATACGGATGTATGCTCGCTTGGTTTCATCACTGGCAAACTATTTGAGGGACAAAAGATTCGTTGTACGTTGCCATGGAATCGACATGCACTTTGAACTGAACCAGGAAAAAATCGCAATTAACTGTCCATTCTTGTATCATTCCGGTAAAATTAACATTAAAATTAGGAATTTCTCTCTCTCTCTCTCTTTTAGATCTATAGGTTGGGTTGGTCACGGGGTGGGGTGGATACATGCAGTTCTAACTGTACATCTTCAGACAGTGGTGTCCTTTTCATCGCCATAGCGATGCACATGTACCGCCGGTACCGGTACTCAAAAGAACTACTATGTCGGGAAAAAGTGGCACGTTTCAATTAATGTAACTTCTGCTGAATCAACTGGTCATTCAATTATCTCATTATAGGTCCTCAGTGGTCTGGTTAATTTGGCAAAGTCCATGAATTATGCACTGTTTGTTCCTTTTCATTGCCACACCAACACACACACACACACACACGTATGCATAATGAATGGTATTCAAAAGATCTATAGATTTCGGACGGAAAGAGAGCCACGTTTCGGTACTTTTGAACTCCCCAACTCAAAGCAAAAACTATTATAAGTACTGGTGCACACATGCATGCAGAGCTAAAAAGCCAGGGTGGAGGTGGTGCCAGTTTTTGTACACAATATCGTCCCTTTGTCCCGCTACATGTGAAAAAACATTCGAGCCTTGCTTTCAAGGTGGCGGGAGGGAGGGAGGGAGGGAGAGAGAGAGAGCGAGCGAATACTAATAGTGTACGTCCCCAGGTGAGATAATGGGCAATAATTAAACTACAAAGCCTCCAACTTCTAACTCCATGCCAACCTACATGTACATGTAGCATGTATGATACATGTAGCATGTACGACACATGTACAAAAAAATCATGTGGTTGAAAGAATCCGACCATTGGCCTGGTTTGAACCCCATCCTAGAGTTCACATGCATACAAGAGATCAGAAGGGGCATGCGTGGGAGAAAGGAGGGAGCTAGGGATGTGATTTGGATGAAGATCAATCGCTGTCAGTGTCCTACGTAGCTAGCTTGTGCTTGGAAAGGACATTGAAATATTATGCCTTCAAAGCCCTGGAGCTAGCTAGACCGACTGATGAAATGTTAATTATTGGTGCACGATAAACTATTAAGAGTTCCTCGAATTAAACCAGACTAGACTATGTACAGTAAGTTCTTTGTAGGCCTGACGTACAAAGTACGTCGTGTTGTTCTAATGGTACCCCACACCCACTGTTCGTGGCTAGGAGACAAGCCAAACGCGTGTACAATTCACACGCTGTATCTTGACTATTAAAGCCATTTTGCTATTTGGAGCAAAAATTGTACTTTTAGTGCGATTTGCGGCTACGTATATAGCTCTAAAGCTGCGTCTGTGAATGATTTCTGATGGACCAATCAGATGAGAGAGAATGATCATTACATCAGAGTTCTAAGAGATTCGTCTCACCTCTCATTGGTCGATGTCGATTTTGAACCTTTGGGCCTAAAATTGATGCCAATATTAATGTCACACCAAATTTGGGGATTGGCTAGTGAAATGAGTTGCCTAGTGGGAGGAACAAAAACTTACTGTCGAAAATTTAGTTTCGCAAGCAGTGGCCAGACCCTTCTACTTTTTTGTAGGAGAAACAAGCTAATTCACAGAAGTTTTTGAGATCCTAGCTACAGGGAAACTACAATTAAGTGTCAGGTGGATACTTTCCTGGAGGTCTAGATACAAATTGCAAAAAAAGCACCGCCAGCCAAATTCAGTTGATAATGGGATGCGAGCTATACCACATAGTCTACTGTTGCCGTGCATATCAAGTACTATAGTGATGGTTATCGAGGTCCAAAATAATCATGTTGAAAGGTGGGTACATGTACATGCACTGGAGGGGGAGGAGGGGTGGCCGAGATGGGATAGTTACACACTCACAAAGAAAAGGCAGTTGCATGTTCTACGATAATTTTCAGACGTGATATCATGCATTGCATGATAATTTTCTCCTCCAGAAATACACCAGTTTAATGCCAAAAATGTTTCAGACTAATCCTGGAGTGGCTACATCTTGCTACAAGATGCAGGACAAGATCAAAGAACATATTCCACCGAACATTTTCGTAAGTTGCAAAAGTAGCAGCTACGCTTATCGAAACTTTTGTCCGATAAAAATTTCAGCTATAACTGCATGAAACTGAAGCTCCATGATAATGCAAAAATTAACATTAATTTTTAATGTTTCATTTGGGGGGGGGGGGCATATGATCCACCCCACACCACAGGGTACAGCCGGCCGATTGAGTACACAAGACAATTATTAGGCGGTGCGTTGTCAAGGTTTATGTGATGTATTACAACCATCTCTCCCTCTCCTCCTGCATCATGTGACCCACACCATACCACAGGGTACAACCGGCCGATTGAGTACACAAGACAATAATTAAGCAATGTGTTGCCAAGACTTACACGATACACTGCAACCATCCCCCCACCACCCCCTCCCCCCCCCACCACCTCTCTCCCTCCCGCGTGTGACCTACACGACAGGTACAGCCGGCCGACCGATCGGGTACACAAGACAATTAGGCGTTGTGTTGTCAAGGAGGGGAGACAGAGGATAAAGTGAAAAGTCGTGTTTGAACCGATTCTCTCTGCCAACCCCACAGAGAACTTTGCTAGCTACAAACGTTACATGAAAGTAGCGCCATGCTTGCTATTTTCGGCTATACGTACGTAATAGTAATAAATTTAGCACTGTCACGAATATTTCATGAGCGAGCAAGGCTATCCATGTTCTCTTAAATGGAACTGGCTTGTGGGTCTATGCATAAATGTTGGCAAGACGATACGTAATCTAGAGTTATGCAAAATCTATTATACTATATATACGCATGAATAGTTGCATCATATTCAGAGAATGCACGGTAAAGTGTACCACATTATTATGGGAGAGATCGCAAATTGTGCATGTCAAAACTTGTAATCCTGTACGGGTCAAGAACTCTTTTGGAACCTTCGGAGACTTAATTCGATTGGAAAGAAATTCTAGATCTCTGTCTTGCCAACGTACTCAAAGAATACAAATCCTCGAGAAACACCTTTTATGGATTAACAAAACTCCTCTCCCTCTCTCTCTCTCTCTCCCTCTTTCTCTCTCTCTCTCTCTCTCTCTCTGTACCTCTCTCCTCCCTTTCACCTACCTCACAGTAAGAGACAGCCACCTCACAGATCTTGTCGTCCTTCAGCTCATCGATTCTCCTGTAGAGCTCCATCATGGTCAGGAACATCACTCCCGGGTTCTCCAGGTTGCCAAGCATTGTAAAGGTCTTACCGGCACCTGCAATTAATGATAATCATAAATTTTTGAAAATACTGCATGGATGCATATTTAATCAAACTCGCAGGCATTCAATAGGTGCATCTAAGCATGCAATATATTATGCAGTCTTACAAACATATATTAGACTATAAACTGCTCTCTAGATCTTCCAATGCATGTATAGAATTTATTGGCTGTCCATAGATTAACATTGTGTAACCCGAAGCCTTGGTTGTCCCCCCAATCAGACGGCCTAGAGACGAGGCTAATCTCAACCCTAGCTTTCACTCTGTGCAACCCTGAAACTGGGAATGGGTCTGAGGACGCCAGCACCACCAGCCAACGAGGTGCCTCGACTTGGGATTGTAGCGTAGGACAGTACATGTAAAATGCATGCACACACATCGTATATTCCAACGAAATTATGTACAATGTATGTACAATCAAATAGCAGTTAATTGAGAATGATTTGTACTGTGTCACCAATATGCCGGTCTATTCTCGTGGGACGGACTAATTTCATCGCAGTAATAATAACGGCGGTTACGCGATGATCCGTAGGTATGGCAAAATTTGAGAAGCAATGATAACAATACCAGTGATTATGACTGGACAAATGAAATTAATAAGTAAAACTATTCTGCCATAGCTATTATATAGTATGCTTGGTTAAAGGTTTGTCCAGGATTAAACATTGTTAGGACGATTAAATGTTGCAAAACCAAAAGGACACCTTCTTGGATGCATCAAGCTATCCAAATTTGTAAAGCTAGGAGACTCACGAGATACTAACCCTAGCTACTTGCAATGCAGCAATATCCATGTTTAATATACACTCACACACACAGTGAACATCTAGAATGACCGCATATATATACAACCTCAGTGTCACATATCTAGTCTGCTGCTAGGGGGAATGACAATATTAGCACAACACCAATATATTCGTATATCCGATCTCCACTATATATGTATATTATTATAACGTATAATTATCCATTTCTACATAGTTTTGGGAGATATTGTGTCCAAGTTTAGTAACCGAGAGGCTACCGTGTGTACGTGTCGTATTCCCATGCAGCGCGTGGGGGCCGATACTTAAACTGTTTAAATTTGGTGCTACCCACTCAATACTATACATCAAGAGCTAACTAACTGCTTGTAAGCGTTCTTATATATTATGTACGTACATACAGGAGTATGGCTGGAAGCAATTAGTTACGAAGGATGTGCAGGCATGTTAAGAATTTACGGCACATAATGCGTTCCTATTAAATTTTATACTATTAAGAGCTCACTCGTTATATACATGTAATACTGGCAGTATGTAGTGTGGCCATAGATTAAAGTTGCTCAACTGTTTCATAGATGGCATAGTATTGGTGAAAATTGCATACATGGATACAGGTGATGTGCAGTACTAAATTTGAAAAATTTGCACACGTACAGAATCCAAGGGCTTAGTGCATTGTTGCATAACTATCCATTTGAACACAAATTGCACTTTAAGTTGTCAAATACTTTCACATAGTCACGCTGCGCGTGTGCTTGGTGGACATTAAAGAGTGTAGGACCGCATACCGTACGAGTTTGGATTTTTAAATTAGAGTAATGGTGTCTCTCCCCCCCCCCCCCTCTCTCTCTCTCCTCTGTGTTGAAGAATTTAGGAGGCTTCGTGACTCTGTAGTAGTTTGAATTTTCAAACTGGGGGGTGATGGTCTCTCTCTCTCTCTCCACTCCTCTCTCTGCTGATTAGAGTTTAGAGGGATGCTTTGTGACACTGTAAATTAGTAGTTTGGATTTTCAAATAGGGGGGTGATGGTCTCTCTCTCTGTTGATCAGAGTTTAGAGAAAGGCTTCGTGATACTGGAACAAGTTTGGATTTTCAAATTAGAGTGATAGTCGAGCTGCTAATTGGCAGCCTATTAGGGTCTTATTAGATTACACGGCTAATTTTAAATCACTCTATAAGGGAAAAAGTCGAGCTTTGCAAATACTTGAGAGTGCGTAGGTGAGTGCATTCAAGATTCAGGAATGAAATGGTGTCAAACAAATCAATTAGGTGAAAACAAGCTTCTTCCATTAAGTGTGCATGTGTGTACTTGCTATCACTGTCTGTCTCCCTCTCTCTCCCTCCCTGTCTCTCTCTCTCTTTCTCTCCTGCACTCACCTGTAGCTCCATATGCAAACACTGAGCAGTTGATACCGTCCAACACGCCGTCCACAATGCTCTCGGTAGTGTGCTGAAAGACATCACTCTGGCTAGCAGTCTCGTCGAAAACATGGTCAAAGGCGAACCTCAGGTCCTTGTGCTTCTTGCCTAGCGCGGGCCGCCTCTTCCCCAGCAGCTCAGAGGTAGCGTGAAAGCTTGGCTCGTTGTCCGAGGAAGGGTCGAATACCAAAACGTGTTCGTCCAACATTTTCACCACGGGCTGATAGTTGCTCCGTATCTCTGTCTCGTTCTCGGGCCGAACGCGCACAACGACCTTCATGGTGCTATTTCCAGAGTCGGTTATCTCGTAGTTTGAGTAGCTTGTCGTAGCTGTGGTGGTGGTACAGGCGCTTGAAGAAGTTAGACTCACACTTGTAGCACTCTGGCTGTCTTCACTGCTGCTAAATAGCCTGCTGTTTTGCTGAGCGGCAAGTGCTTGTCTGCTCCGGAAGGCCATCTTGGCACACTTTTCAAAGGCGAATTGACACGTTCTTTACCTCTGTATAGAGGTATAAAACGGTGGACTGACGGTTTTTGTACAAAATACAACTTGACAGTTGATGAACAGCTACTTGTATCGTACTTTACCGAAAGGCATATGCCGTTTGAAGTTTGAATTTGAAATTATGCAATTTGATTGGTCAGAGCCGTACACTAACCACGCCCACAGGAAGTCAATTGCCCGCTAATTGGACCACGCCTACGTGAAGCCGTTGCCTAGCAACATTGTGATTGTACGCGCATGCTTGACAGCTGTCAGCGAGAGGAGAAAGCACCTGAGGAGTTCGGTGACAAAGAAAGAAGAAAAGTCTACAACGCTTCTTGGCTTCTTAGCTTCAAGCGTAAGAAGAAGAAGACATCAGAGTACTGTTGAAAGGAAGAAGCTGCTGTTGGAGAGATCGTCGGAAGATGGAGCGAATGTCCACACTGACGCTAGAGACTCGTAATGATCTTCACCTCACTTCAACCGGAGTGGCCCACTCCATCAGGCAGCAGCCTCCTGAAAACTCCATTAATGTAAACCTAACATCTAGCAACTTATCAATCATTATTATCACTTGAAACATGCTTGCACACAGCAAGCATCTCGTGCACTTCAATTTTGTCCATGACCCCCCGCCCCCCCCCCTTTAATCATCAGGTTACCCCATTACCCTTAATTAGTGTTATCATATCTACACACATCCCATAGCTACGGTGGCCCAGAAGGGCCATGTCCATTACTCATTACAATATTTCCCATTACCAACGTCCAATTTGGTTATTTCTCATTTCCAATACTAACTTCATAGCTGCTGATAGTGTGCCTCTGGTTGCTAGGTGATCACAAATTAATGAACACTCATGTGCAGGCCACACGTAACAATCCCCTCCCTCCGAACTTGGCCGTCCCAAGCCCCACCAACCCCCTGACGGTGGACGATGTCTACCAGACCACCACGGCATCCACTCACGACTACAAGGTGCTCCAGGACGACACCCTCCTTCAGCCAACCTACAGGAAAGCACCCGGATCATGGAAGGTTAACTATACCCTGGACGCCATTTCCAAGGTAAAGTCTGCAGGGCTACTATATACCTACCGTAGATCGCGAAATTTTCACTGTTAAAAAATTTTCGTCGATGACCTTTTCCAACAAAAAGTAAACACACTATACCTATACTCTCTCCTCTCCTTCTTCCCCTCCCCTCTCGTTCCTCTCCATACACACACACAATGGGCTTAAATATAAATATAAAAGATAACTTATACACTAAGTAGAAAAAAAAAGCAAATTTAAATAATTAAATAATCTAATTCATGGGGGGTTTGGGAGCACTTGGGGGGATAATTTTTACATGGGCACGCAGAATGGGTCGAAACTAGAGATTTGATGGAAGGGAATTTTGATTCACGCCTTAGAATTAAAGTTATGGCCCTTTGAAGTTTTCCCATATGTTTGTATAGGAAGCCATGCATTTGCAATGTTTTCTACGTGAGGGGCGGGGCCACGCGCGCACATCGACGTGACGACCATTACCCACTTTACTCAAATTGATGTATAGGCTGCCTGCTTGCATTGTATGGCTCTACTATGCATCCAGCTCAATTATATGGTGGTTTTCGGATCTTAGTGTCTGGTCTCCTTGTTATACACGAAGTAGAAAAAAAAAGCAAATTTAAATAATTAAATAATCTAATTCATGGGGGGTTTGGGAGCACTTGGGGGGATAATTTTTACATGGGCACGCAGAATGGGTCGAAACTAGAGATTTGATGGAAGGGAATTTTGATTCACGCCTTAGAATTAAAGTTATGGCCCTTTGAAGTTTTCCCATATGTTTGTATAGGAAGCCATGCATTTGCAATGTTTTCTACGTGAGGGGCGGGGCCACGCGCGCACATCGACGTGACGACCATTACCCACTTTACTCAAATTGATGTATAGGCTGCCTGCTTGCATTGTATGGCTCTACTATGCATCCAGCTCAATTATATGGTGGTTTTCGGATAATTTTTTTCTGCTTAGTGTCTGGTCTCCTTGAAAAAAAAAAAAAAAAAAAAAATCCTCAAATGGCAAAATCATTTTATTCTCTTCCGAAAACTTCTAATCTATTATTGACACTTATCTTATATCATTGTTCTAAACAACAACCAAAAAAAAAAAAGAAAAACAACTCATATTACCTCCATTGAACTTTCCCAATCATATTATCTCTATTGAACATTCCCAAATGGCTAATTTCTCGATCGTACTTTACTGATGTGTATATACAACGGAAATCACTCTCAAACATTCTCCTAATCTGACAAATCTGTATAATATTATCTCTATTGAACCTTATGGCAAAAAATTTTTTACTACCTTCTCCTGAACATATTTGTGTACACAACAAAAATCATCCTCAAAATTCACCCAATTTGCCGATCTAATATTACTATATTTATTGTTGCTGCAAAAAAAAAAAAAAAAAGAAAGCCCTTTCCCACCTTCCCCTCTCTATCTACCTCTCCTTTCACCCTCCACCCCCCCTTGATTATTAACTATTCTATGTACAATTCCCCGAGGCTCCTGCAGGATTATGTATATATCTCTCATATTATATGACACTCTTTTTATTATATTATTATCACATTATACCTTTATTAATTTTATGTAAAATTGTTGTCACATGGGCCAAACTTGTGGTCTGCCGCCTAGAGGCGTGACTTTAAAATAAAATTCAATTCAATTCAATTCAATTCATTATACCTACTTTGGTCACTAAAGTCTGGCAACGAAATTTAGACTACGCAAAAAAATTTGCAAGCGAAATATTTTACCGGCATAGGTGCAGACTAATCTTGCTTCCCAAACTTCACCCACACTTAAATATGGTTTGCTGTTAGTCCTCTACATCATATTAATTTTATGAAGTGAAGCAGTGACGCCTTAAATTAATGATGATGCACATGTCGTATATAGTGGATGTCTCCTTATAAATTATTAGTTTTCCATCACTACCGCTCTTGTTTTGGTGCCTTTTTTTTGCCACCTCCTCAATTTTTAATTGTTTTATTAATAAACAGGTGACAGAGAAGGGTTGCCGTCTACCCCTGACAATGGGCAATCAGTGTAGCGAGATGAAGTCCCAGTACAGGGCGGAGCCTGAGGTCGTCTCCAAGGTGATGGTGCCGACAGCCGCCCACCCCCAGCCCCCCGTCTTATCGGATCATCTCAGGGAAGGACCTACAAAGGTTAGTGTGCCATAAGTTAATTACAGGGTTCCCCCACACACTAGCCAAATTTAATAAACATTAATTTTGCTACTCACAGACAAGGTCTTACGTATTGACTGGGAAAGGTCGTCAATCATAAAAGCACAATCATAGGAAAAGGTCGCCAATATAGAAAGTACAAAACACCAAACCGTCACTGCAATGGCTATGCCTAGCCGAGTATAATTTGTAATATTGACGACCTTTTCCAAATATCTTGACCTGATGCTACTACATTGTACATAAAGCCAAAGGGGAGTGTCATCGTTGTCCCCCCCTCCCCCCACAAAAACAATGATAATGTTATTCCTGGGAGGGTGTGGCCTGGGTGGAGCCTGCAAGACCATGTGGTGCGATTGCATAAGTGGATTGTGGAAAAATTTAATGACATTATGGCTCCCCTTATCGTATAATAATATATATACATGTACATGTACATGTATATATTATTTGGGAAATATTTGTTATTAAAGTTTTGAAAAATGCAAATCTTATGAACTAAGAGTGAAATATTTGTTATTAAATTTTTGAACAATGCAAATCTAATGAACTACCATGTTGCATCAAGGAGAGTGAAATATTTAAATCTTTGAAAAATGCAAATCTTATAAACTAAGAGTGAAATATTTGTTATTAAATTTTTGAACAATGCAAATCTTATAAACTACCATGTTGCATCAAGGAGAGTGAAGTCAGAAAATTCCCCACAGCTTCTCTACTTTCTCATAAAATTAAATTAAAATTATAATAATTTTATTAGCATGTGCACGGGGAATTTCAAAGTGCATTCATCTTGACATCAAAGATTGTGCATACGTAGTACCAGATGTTTTCAGACAGGGCACCGATTGCACAACCTATGCATGCAGATGATTACGGCTAAGAACGCTTGGATTGCGAACAAACCAATTTCAGCTTACCCGCGGTAGGTTTTCTTTCCCAGGAATTGGTCACGTACGATACGATATCATTCCCACGCGGCCCACACTCACTCGATTGATCGATCTATCGATCAACCAATCATATCCCAGCTGGTCGTCTAAGTCGTCTCCATCGCAACGGGAATTTCTTTATCACATCAAAACATACACACACATGACCACTGAAACCTACATAATATTACATAAAGCATTCTCTGCCAGAATTATTGGCACTGAACTACCGACATAATTATAATATCCAAATACGTTGCTGCATCAACAGTGAAGTTGATAGAACTTTTGTGTGCGCACAGTCATGTTAGAAATATGACAGTCATAGTATGATTTAAGCTCTAAAAAAATGAGGCCATAAGCGCTCACGATCCCTAAATCTACTGTTGACATGGCGGTAGTGATTTAAGCATAAAATTTACTTGAGTTAAATCATGTTGGAAATAAGTGTATCCACAAGAATTTAATGTAGCATTGACATCACAGTGATGATTTAAGCATAAATCTGCTTTTGAAGTGTGCTAGAGATAATAATTATTATTGCAAATCAGGACGTGGTCGTGGCAGTAATTAATAATAACCTATTCTGAAGCATACCGAAAATAATATTACCATTACAGTGGAACCTGTCTATGATGGTCGCTATGGGCTGAAAATTAGTGACTGCAATAGTCTAAGAGAGGAGAGGTAGCTGCTTTTGAAGAGGTCTATGAATGTGTGGAGCTTTGCACTTATACACTAACAGTGACCACTACATGTGTGTACATGAGTGGAACCTCTCCATAAGGACACCCCTGATATTATGAGGACAGCTCCTTTAATTAGGACACTTTTAATTAAGCTATGTTATAGCGCAATGGTGTCTGGAATAGAGGGGTTCCACTGTATATCAAACTTGAAGTATGATTATACAGTGATGCATGCATGTACCTACTGATTAACACAGAGAGGAGAAAAGTGAGATCCCTAGACTATGTAGGATATGTGGTGTCTGTGGTTCAGGAATGCCCATGCTAACTTCCTGGAAAGCAGTACAGGATATTATGTACATATCACTATGGGTCATGGAAAGAATTTTGTGAAATTGAACCCCTCAAAAAAATTTCCTGCTATACAGCAATAATAATTACCACATCAAAAAGTTAAGTAATCAGGATTACATTATTGCCATAACAACCCATACCATAAGCGCATGCTACTGGTCCACCAATGGATGAAACCTTTCCCCTACACTAGTAATTACTAACAATTACCGTCACAACATGTGAAATTGCCGTACAGAGCATGTTCGATAAAATTCCCTGATAATTATTAGTCTTGTTTCCAGGAAGTTGTAGCACAGCTAGCCGTATCAAAGCATATGAAGCAATTGAGTCATAAAGACGGACAGTTCTTGGCCTGTCGACTACAACTTATCACTGCTGTAATAATTTTTATGCTTTTTTGCTGATGCACGTGATCATGCACAATATCCATTGCACAATCTTGCTTATTTTGCGGCCATTTCATAGATAAATCTGAGCCCCTTGAAAATTTTCTGCTACAATTAATGATTGATTTTTGACATTAATCACACACCTGTATATAAAAACTTGTGCCTTCTACAACTGACCAGGGGTCCAAAGGTCGACCGTTTGTCCCCCAAAATCAAGCCGTTCTCGACCGACTTGAACCCTACATGACCTCCAACAAGTGGTACCATCGCAGTTTCAGTCGGGGAGAGCTGAAGGAGTACCCGAAGAAAGACGTCGCTACATACTGGCAGTGTGAGGACTATCCTAAGGTCTGTGTGCATGTGTATGTGTGTGAGTGTGTGCCCAGGAGAGAGAGAGAGAGAGAGAGAGAGAGAGAGAGAGAGAGAGGGAGGGAGGGAGGGAGGGAGGGAGGGAGGGAGGGAGGGAGAGAGAGAGAGAGAGAGAGAGAGAGAGAGAGAGAGAGAGAGAGGGAGAGAGAGAGAGAGAGAGAGGGAGGGAGGGAGGGAGGGAGGGAGGGAGGGAGGGAGGGAGGGAGGGAGGGAGGGAGGGAGGGAGGGAGGGAGGGAGGGAGGGAGGGAGGGAGGGAGGGAGGGAGGGAGGGAGGGAGGGAGGGAGGGAGAGAGAGAGAGAGAGAGAGGGAGAGAGAGGGAGAAAGAGAGAGAGAGGGGCAGGGAGAGAAAGAGAGAGAGAGATAGGAAGAAAGGGAGAGAGGGTAAGAGAGAGGGAGAGAGCAGGAGCGAGAGATATGTACATGTAGGTACTTGTAGGTTTTTTACAAATAAATTTATGTGTACTGACGTTATATTATATTATGTGTGTATGTGCACGTATTATTTCAACGAATTTAGTGATGTAATCCATAACATGCACGTGTGTGTGAATATTTGAGCAAATTGTGTTTATTTGTGTAAGCGTGCATTAGTTACCATGTACTACGTCGATCTTTATAGCAATATTATGTATTTCGATGAATAGCCGTTGCCACAGCTGAGGGCTAGGTCACTAGATCCACAGTGAGACATCTGGTCTGATTCTTCAACCACACTATCTTATTAAAATTTTTATGCTCTGAAATTAAATTTCGTTCACATCTCTCCACTCCTTACTTCATCGCGGACAGTTATGCTATTTCTGCTGTTTTGCCACATAATTATTGGACAATAACTATGCCTGCATGCATGGTGTACGCAATACTAATATTATGAGACAGCTGGTCGGATTTCCAACCACATTATTTCACCGCCGTAGCGTATAATCTAATATTTGTTATGCTATTGTGGTAGTTACATGTATTATTTGTGTTTGGACTTTGTCAACATCTTCTCCTTTCTTTACTTCACCGCCGTTCACATTATTACTGCCGTTATGATCGCTATACCAGGCGGTGGATGGATGACAGCTACACCTGGTGTACCTACATTAACATCCTTCTAAACATTCCAACTTTTAACTTAATTATGATTTAATTTGAACAATGTTGCTCTGTTGTTATAATAATATTATACCCAGAATCCAGGGCAGTAAAGAAAGGTCTTAGCCTATACATCTCATGGACGCATATATACATAATTATTATACTTCCTATTTGTACATCCTTTGAAACATTTCCCTTACAGCCCAATTATGATTTAAGTTCGACAGTGTTGCTCTATTAGTATATATACATATATATATACCCAAAATAGGCAGTAAACTCTAATTACTTCATCCTAATGTAGATTACAGCATGATATGTGTACACAATTTGTTTATTTGCTCGCTTTCTTACTTGGATAATAGCAATCGGGGGATTTAGTTCTCACAAATTAAATACTTTTAGCATGAAATGTTATTAGCTAGCTGTCTACATGTACAGTGCCTTACTGCCCCCTGAGTAACGTAAACGTACCGGGCCTGCAGACTCAGGAATTCACATCCTTACAAACGATGACATAATTTCATTGTACTTCTTGGAACTATACTAAAATATCAATAAATTATATTATATCAAATTCTGGAGTTAGTTCCATGAGCATTGACGTAAAGTAATTGCTGTAAGTTAGTTTGATCCGAGATTTCCCCTGTGTCATGCAGTGCTGGGTGTCCCCTAATCGATCCTATTTCAATTTTGTTGGATGGTGAAAGACAACTAGCTAAGTATAATGTTATTATTTTGAAGTTGTCCTTTGTCCTTTGTATATCTTGTCAGATACGCTCGATCAACCTCAGCAATCGCTTCCTCTCATGGTGGCAGTTATAACTAGTTGACATATTTTTTACAATACAGTGGAACCCCCTCCCACGCCCTCTATAAGGACACCCCTGAAATGATGACATCTCCTTTAATCAGGACACCATGCATGGTCCCAGCTACAAATTAAAGAGATATTACATGTATGTACAGTACTATATACCCCTGAAATGAGGACAGCTCCTTTAATCAGGACACCATGCATGCGTGGTCCCAGTTACATAGAAAAGTGTATAAAACTACCACTGAAATGAGGATACCTTCTTTAATTAATTAGAATACTTAAAACTGTCCCAAGGGTGTCCGGAAAAGAGGGGGTTCCACTGTATAATCATGTATCAATTCAATCACTTGTAATTCCCCCAGAGTCCTCCCCCCGCCCCCTTCATACATGCACGCATGCACATGCATACAAACACGTTAACTGCTCTGCCTCTCATTGCGTTTGTTTTTGCTGATGCCATAGTATCACTTCCTAACCTTTCCCCTCCGCCCCCTCACATGTACATGTATGCACATGTATGTACATGTATAGTATCCATAATCTCGTTGCAAAATATTTGCATTAGAAAATTTCATGTATCAAACCGGGCCATATATAAATTAGTACAAGTAAACTAGTTTCACATTAAATTTTTATTTTCGTCACTTTGTGCTAAATGAAATTTTTTTGTTACGGTACATGTACTTTACATGCAGGCGTGGGGTCACGGCATGACGGTGAACCCCCTCCCTCGTCGACTGAACCAAACGGACCCCGGACCAATGAGAGACAGGACAATGTTCCGTACCGGGACGACAATACCTCGACTGCCAATGTCACTGCAACCAGTCACAAAGTAAATCATTAACCTGTGGATACTAATAGTCACACTTAATAATAAAAAAATTACTATTAAATTTTTTGGCATGAAAAAAATTTCATTTAGCTTCACAATTAATTGATAGAGGATGCTATTTCCTATGGATACTAACTAATTTTCACAACTTTAATAGCTACTGGCATGAATAATTATTTTCAAATTTCATAGCTTACTTACGTAGCTCTATAGCCTATAGCTACTGTATTGTGATCTCTTTTGTATGATTTACACAAAACTACGTTTTTCAACAGTGGTCTTCGGAGCTGCTATGCTGACACATTCACTGCTTGTCCGGAGGAGAAGCGAAGGGAACTCTTTCACTGTCCCATCGAGTCCACCATAAAGGTCAAAGGTCAGTATCTATCTATCGTATAGCCGGAAATTTGGTGGTTTGGCGGTCTATGTTACAACCGCCAAATTAAACTCCGCCAAAATTTCCTACTTGCATAATATTATATATGTATGGCGATCCTGTACTGAACCGCCAAATTTAAATTCGCTAATATTCTTGCAATAGCGATTTTGGGCTCAATCGCCAAATTTAATTCCCGCCAATATTTCCGGCAATAATATCGCTCTAACTTACTAATTATAACTCTCAAGTGTTTTGTATTATGTATTTGGCTTGATTGCTATGATTACATAATATTATGCCAGTACATCTCCAGTAGCTGAACAATGTTGAGGCAAAAATAATCACCTACTGACGTAGCATAGTAATAGTAATAATAACATTTGCTTTACTTTGCATATCATATCAAACAAACCTGGTCGATTGGGTATAGGTAGGAGGCAGGGGAAGTCATTTCAACTGAAGTGTGGGTTGGTGATCAATCTTCCTTGATTATGCTCACACCCGTAACTTCATAATTATTATGTTATACATGTACATCTTTGCATACTCAGCGTTTCGCACTCGAGCGAGTGATATGTGCTAAGTATACATTACCCAAAATTATGATAATGCCGTGTATATATTATGTATACACGCCAACTTACATTCTTAGATTTATGAGAATGGTTGTATCAGTCGCGGTCGATACGGCAGAAAGAAACGAGTCCTGACATATAGGACTGAATGCATGGCTGGAAGCAATCAGCCATGGTTTATTATGATGCTAACTAGCTTAGGATATTATATTAATAGTAGTAGGGTATCAAAAACCCTGAAAGAGGGAGAGAGAGAGAGAGAGAGAGAGAGAGAGAGAGAGAGAGAGAGAGAGAGAGAGAGAGAGACAGACTCAGAGGGAGGAGAGAGAGAGAGGGAGGGAGAGGGAGAGAGAGAGATCAGTATCTGAAATTTTCGTGGAGTTGCCACCCAGGCCTTCAAGCAACTCCAATAAGATCGCATCCAGTATCACCTTATCAGTGCTATAGCGTGTGCTAGCTAATGTGCAAGGCACTACATCAATAATTGGCAGCGGATCTATCCACGAATTCAATCCATGAAAGCTTGCATTGCACCATGTGCCACAGTAGCCGTTTCTTATGTAATGTTGTATAGCTACATGTACATGCATGCGCCAAGCTGGGACGATTTGCTGCGTGTAACGTGCCCGCTAGCTACTGGCACGTACCCGTCGGAGAATTTGTCAACGTTTGATGAAGGTTTAGCTAGAAATTACGCATGGCTGACTCGACTATAGTCATATAGCTATTAACATGCATGCGTGCACGAAATAATGTAATAGTTCTATATAGCACAAATCAACTGTAGAATAGCATGTATGTCTTTTAGATCTCTTATGTAATATTATGTTCACGCATGCTCCAATCTAGGATAATTTGCTGTGTGCCCTCCGTCTATCACTGATTTATCACCATTTGCGTCTAGGATCTGAGGTTAACTTAGTTTATTTAGAGATGTTTAGGTAACCCCTGCATGAGCTGATCTAGAAACAAAGCCATATCTGTCTCTTGATATGCATGCATGTGAGCACATGTAAAGGCTTAGCACTAATCAACTAGACATAGGTAAACGCTGAAACTCATTGTTTTCTTTCTTTGTCTCTAGCTCTTTCATGACTGCATGCAGCTAACGCCCTAGGCCAGGGGCGGATCCAGGACATCAAGTAGGGGGGGTCATAAAGTAAATAATCGCGCGCAAAGCGCGCGTGAAATTTTTGGTCACGCCCACTTTTGTGAAGACCACGCCCACATTGTTGCCGCGAACGAGACAAACAGCCCGAGATGTCATTGGAACCCGACTTTTTCATCGTACAAACAGATTTTTAGCTATATTTTGTGTCAGATCAAGGTTCATTAGTTGAAGGGAGGGTGGTAAAGCTGGCTGCTTAGCCAAGCACAGCAAGCTGGTACAAGATATTCAGGCCTGGAAGGGGGGGTCATCTGCCCCCCATGACTCCCCCCCCCCTGGATCCGCCCCTGTAGGCTGTAATAATAATTACCATTATAAGAGATCCCTTTCCATGCAATAAACAACTTTCAATAATATACACGTACATACATCCCCAATAGCTCCATGATGCCCTCCAGTCAAGTACTGCATACATAGCAAATTTAGTTAATATTTGTGTGCATGCCGCGTGACATGAGCTTGCTGTCTAGATCTGTTCTTCGCTAGTCAAGTGCCTTTGGCTTTTTCTCGATTGCATAGGATGTATAGATCGCCAGATAAGGTACATGTATACTGGAGATGGTTCCCCTATAGTAACTTAGATATTTTTGAATGCTTCTGGAATTTACAAAATAATTAAATTTGCATGTATGCATGCATGCATTTTTTTGTTCTTGGTTTTTTACAGCACCCGATAATTCTCTTCTTCAAGCGGTTCCCCATATGTACAAGACATCCAACATGAGTTATGGGAATGGACCCGTGTCAGTGGCGTAAGGAATGGAACCGGTTTGGCTATAAAACTATATTAATAAATAGCTTTCATGAACCATAATTAAGAGATTGCATGTATACATGTGCATGGCATTTCATCAGATTTTATTTTTCCACGTATTGGATAAGTATAATATACTTATGAGTGGGTGGGGGCTCTCCTATTCTTCATTCGTATGATCATCGAAAAATAACTAAGACAACATGCATAATTATGCAATATGGAAATAATTATGGGAATTCGAGTAGATTATTCTCATCATGTAAATATATCTCCACTGAACATGTTTCAATGCAAGACAACAGTAAAAACTGCTGACAGTGAATTCTTCACTTCCTAGATCATAATAATAGAAATGGTACTTTAATTTAGATTATATTACAGTAACTTATACTATAGCTCTGCATATTAATTATACTTGCCATTGCACATGCATTCTTACCCACGCAGCCCACATGCATGCTATAGTTATAGCAAATAGCTGCATCCCACTCAACTAGCTTCCAGCGAGCGTTGCAGCATTACGATGTTTCCATACAATAGGATATTGGGTGTCACTGCCAGTGCATTCTCTCTTCTTAAAACCCTCCAGTGCTTAGCAACACTGGGGGCACTTGTAAGGTGTTCCATTTTCAGCCTGTACTTCCTTATAAGGAATTGCATAAGGCTGCTACTATATGCCTCGATCGCTTTCTTTTTGAACTATATACATGTACATGCAAAATTTAGTACCATTATGTATGGTATCATAATAGTAAATATTACGTACTAATGCCATAGCTACGTGCAATTAATTTTGCAAAGTTTTCACACTGAGTCTTAAAGTTTTCGTGTCTCCATGGTATTGGCTCTCTGACTCATACTTAAAATTAATTTTGTCACGTGAACATTGCATGCCGCGTAGCGCTGGATGGCTGCATAGTCCACTATAAAAAATCATGCTATTTGCGAATAGAATTAACTGAGCACGTGTGGGTGTGAAAAGCTGTCAATCTTGTGGTTTATATCGCTCTAGATTTTGCAGCCGGAAAAATAACTAACTAGCCATAGTATTATAGCAGCTAAAGCTGAATTAGAAAGCTGTAAACTAAAAGATTTTTCTTTTACGGGAGCAAACTAATCGAAGTTGGCTATCTGCCAGGCTCAAAGCATGGTCTTCATCAAGTCAGACTCATCGTCACAGTTTCAACAATGCCTATCGTTTCAAAAGCCGTTTTCGCTCCTCCTGATCATGGTGGTGGTCATGATTCCAATGCAGTATTCTACAGCCTGCCCTCGAACAGCCATTGATGACTGCATTGAGTACGGTGAGAACTATGACAGGGCAGAGCCACAGCAGTTGAAGGTCCTGGATGCGGTTGAGGCACAATTGAGTTACATCAATCTGGCAGACGAAGGAGAAAACAATGACCAGGTATGTGTGTGTGTGTATGAGTGTTATGAGTGTATATCCTGCCTGCAAATCCGCTAATTATTGCATGCTAGTCTCTTTCCTTGCGTGGACACATACATATGTGCATTTCCTGGAAGTTAACATGTGGTGTGTAGGTAGTTGCATCAAATTGAAAGGGTATTTCCAACCGTGATATATATATACGTCAAACACTTCATGGTCGTTTTGTTAGCAAATTGAGTTACTGTACTCTCCTAACTGGACGAGGAGAGAACAATGACCAGGTATGTGTGAGTGTTATGAGTGTAGCTATATCCTGCCCACAAATAATATTATTGCTGGTCTCGTTCGATCCTTGCGTGGACACATAATATTATATGCATTTCCTGGAAGTTAACATGTGGTGTGTATAGGTAGTTGCATCAAATTGAAAGGGTATTTCCAACCGTGATATATATACGTCAAAACACTTCATGGTCGTTTTGTTAGCAAATTGAGTTACTGTACTCTCCTAACTGGACGAAGGAGAGAACAATGACCAGGTATGTGTGAGTGTTGTGAGTGTAGCTATATCCTGCCCACAACTTTATTTATTGCTAGTGTCGTTCGATTCTTGCGTGGACACAAAATATTATGACATTCATTTCCTTGAAGTTGATGTACAGTTAGTTGCATCAAATTGAATGGGTATTTCCAATTGTGATATACCGTATAGCGGGAAACTTTGAAGAAGAAAACTTGCACGAATTTCGCGATTTTCCCGCCATCTGCGAAAGTTTTCTCCACAAAATTCTAGGCATGCCACACCCACTATGCGACCAGTTTTAACATTCCGCGAAAGTTTTCTCCTCGAAATGCTCCTTTCCTACCAATCCGCGAAAGTTTTCTCGCTCGAAAATTTCCCACTATACGGTATATACATCAAAACACTTCATGGTCGTTTTGTTAGCAAATTGAGTAACTCTCCTAACTTTGGTCCTTTTCTTGATTGGGTGGATTAAAACTGATTATGCATTAATAAAATTAACAGTTGATCTATGCAAAATTAACCATGATTTCAACATTCTCATAATTTTTGCAGCTAATGACACTATTTCGACCTGGAAGGGTGTACAGCAGTAAGCTCTCACTAGCGATCCGATCACTGACAAAACTAATTCTGATGAGAGAGAGGCTGGAAGATGTTAGCAGCTCAGGATTATACCACAACGTGAGCAACTCACTCTTCAATCGTGTTGCAAGGGACGCTTGTCAATGGGTGAGCAAGCAAAAAAATTAATGTATATTTCTAGATATTATCAAAGTGATATTGTTACACTCTCTCTCTTTCTGTGTCTCCCCCCCCCCTCTCTCTCTCGCTCTCTCTCTCTCTCTCTGTGTCTCTCGGCCCCCCCCCCCCCCTCTTTCCTCTCCCCCTCTCTCCCTCCATCTTCCCCCTCCCTTCCTATATATTTAGCTTGAAGCTAGTGGCATAGGAGTTGGAGACTGCACAGACATCGACCTAAACCAAGCAAAGCAGTTGCTCCACAGACTCAACTTTGCTAAAGCTCTCGAAGAAACCAAAGTCGATATCAAAATCGACACCGGCTGTAGCAGTCTCTTTATTGACTACTGTACCTGGATTAACAGCCGAGTTTTGAACAACTGTGAAGACAGTTCGCCATACAACACAACCAGCCCAGTATATCAGTCTCTACAAAATGTGTGTGCGCTCGTGTGGGGTAGATGCTCCGATGTCGTGCTGTGCTCTTGACAATTCTGAACATTTATTAAAATTTAACACTCTGTACATGTGCAGGCTAAATTTCATTATTAATTTTTGTGAACTATATAATAATATTATGATCTTTTTTCACCCTACTTCCAACACTGTTAGTGTTGCGTGCTATATAGCTGAGCTCTTTCGTATCCATTTTGCCTCCACAAATCTTCATGTGGAGGTAGCTATAAATAGGTTAGTACTGGTAGTCTAAGGGTCAAAAGTAGTAATAAATAAGAGCATGCATAGAAGACTTCATGCATTGTACTAGCTATACACCGTGTATACATGTATAGTATTGCATGTACTTCCAAAATAAAGTGGCGTGGGCAAGAATCCACTTGCTGTAATCTCGATTGAACCATAAGTATAACTCCCCCCTCCCCCAAGCTTGATCAGATCATGCCACTATATAAATGTATAGTGTCACAATCAATAATTCCATAGCAATACTTCAAAATAATTATTGTCGGTGTATTTCTTGAATATTATTGTTACTGATCATTAAGCAGCAGTGTAGTCAAGCAGAGAATGCGTACATCCAGTTCCCCTCAGTGAGTGTACTTAGCAAGTCGTGTCCTTTCCCCATATTCATGCAACTGAAATACTCGGAAGCGCAAGCAGAGATTTGAAGCGGAAGGATGTTGCAAATTATTGTACCATGAAATCACCAATTGGACTTTGCTATAAAGGCAGGGGGTTGAGTTCAGTCAGATCAAAACTCATTAATCTGCAGTTGCAGTTCTACAGCAAGCATTGCCAACAGTCTCTGACCTGGCATTGATCACTCAATTCAATCTCTACTTATATCAATACCGAGTAGCAAATTAAAGCAATTGGTTTGCTTACGTACAATGGCAGCACATCACGGAGTCTCTTCTTCATTGCCATCACTCTTACTTTTCACGATGACGGTATCAGTGGCGGTGTTGGTACTGGTACAACCTTCAGTGGCAGTGTGTAATCGATATCTTCATTCAGATGCTGATCATGAGTGTGGTAGCTATGTCGATTACTTCAATGCGTACAACTCTCAAGTGGACCAACACTACAAGGTTCTTGACGGTGTTGAGGCACAGATCAGCTACATTAACTTAGCAAATAGTGGAAGCAGTGGTGCGGTAAGAACATTATTATTAATGTTAATTTCGTACCCATTTGTTTATCAGATTCCCTGATTTAGCTAGTACTTCATGGCCTTGGAGATTTTTAGGAAATGTAATGTAAAGTCCAAGACTTTCTTGTAGTTTGTGTGGGAATAAGAATAACGAGACAATCATACACACACTTAATAATAGACTAAATTTGCCACAAGATAAATAAAAAAAAATTAGATATTTAATTATAAGACTTAATTCCCATGTCTAATCTGTTCCATGCAATACTATTATCATCATCATCTCTCTGTGCACATGCAGCTTAAGAAATTGTTCAAACCCGGGAATAGAAATGAGAGAGAGATTATCAAATCTCTGATTGAACTGAACCTGATGAGAGAGAAGATACAAGAGATGGGAGATTTGGGCCAACACGCTAGCATTATTGCTACTCTCCTCTCATATGTGGCGGAGGATGCTTGCCGCTATGTAAGTCAAAAAAGTAAAGAATATTCATTTTCAGAGCAGAGGAGGCCAGGAGGAGGGAGGGGGGGGTGGTTTAAAGAGGAGTTGTAATAATTATTATGTACTCAGCTTTGTGGGGTTTGTGGTTCACTCATTTGAGTCAACTACTCCAATTAATTTTAATTATCTGGAAGATGTTTGCACAGTAGTGTCACAGTGCCCGAGCTAGAGTAGAATACTCTTCCTCTCTCTTCTTAGACTATTGGCTCCATCATGTAGCAGTATAACTATTATGAAATAAGTACGGCAGCCACTAAAAATAATTATTAATTAATGTGTGAACAGAACCATGATAATAATAATTATTACCTATTTACACCAACCTCTCTTTCCTACCCCCTCCCCCTTGACCCTTGACCCTTCAGCTTGAGGAGAAATTTGGCATTAACAACTGCACAGACAACCAAGCGCTAGAGCAGCTGAAATATCGAATGGAGTTCATCAAAGCCACCGAAACAGCCAAGGCTCTCATCAGAGAGAGTATCACTGGCATCAACACTAGTCTCGAGCCTGACTACTGTGCGTGGATGAACGATAGAGCCTTGGATTGTCAAGATCCTTCTACGAGAAGTAGCAATGAATATATATCACTCAATGCAATCTGCACAAGGGACTCCAATTACCGGTACCGGTACCCTCTCTGCCCCCCACAAGCAGCTTAGTGACGTGAAGGAACATTAACTATATCAAGTACATGCCGTGATTATGATTATCAGTATCAAGATTCTACTGCCCAGAATAGCAGTATAAATAATAGCAGTATTATAATTTAAATTCCATCATTTTGTTATCAATTCTAAAATATTATTATTATACTTCATCATTGACAATCATGATAAGATCTGGACAGGTATGCATGTCTAGAAGGAAGCATGATAATTATTGTGAACAACCTACTATGATATTATTATAGTCTAGATATGAAGTAGGATGTTCAGGACTATGATAGCTGCTTTTATGTGCTTATGAGGTACATTTTAGTTTTGTTCCAGCTCCATAGCTCTTCCCGTTACCGAGATACGCGTATGCGTGGAGTTAATGATATTCATAGTTTTTAATTCATTACGTTACGGTCTGCACATTCCATGGATCCAACGTGAAACCCATACGCATTTTGCTACCCGCTGACCCAGCTCAATAAATAGCGATTTCCGGGAGGGACTATCGGGGCCAGACGATGTCAGCGGTACCCCCTCTGGCATCCGCAGCTGAAGACTGCACATGGTCCTGGGCATATATGGCTTAGGGGTCGCCCAGGTTCCTCCCTTGAATACCCCCCATCCTGGACAAAGCCTGTAAATCCACCATAGGCTGACTTCGGTCCCCTGTGGCTGTGACACAGAAGCCTAACTGGCTGCAGTAATGTCTGTAGTGTACCCTGGCCAGTGTTCCAGCCTAGAGCTCAGAAGGTCGAAGGGAGGATGGGGTTATTTTTTTTTCATTCCACCAGTGAAAAGTGCAATATATAGTATAATAATAATTATTATAGGGACATGCACCTAACAAAAAAGTTGTTTTATTATGAAACTGAAAACATCCTGTGACACACAGGAGTGATATAATTATTATTAATTTTAGTCTACTGTAGTCCTGTTTTTTTTGTTGCAGCTTCTTGAAGAGCTTTCCACTGTTCCATCATGATTTTAGGAGCTGGTTTCTCCTTGTTCGCAGTCGAGGTAGGGGTACTAGTGGCAGCCTGGGTGGTGGCCTGTTTGAGAGAGAAGGAAAAAGAGGGGGAGAGGGAGAGAGAGAGAAAAGGAAAAACAGAGAGGATGGAAAGAAAGAGAGAAAGAGAAGGCAAAAAGAGAGGAAGGAGAGAGAGAGAGAGAGAAAGAGAAGGCAAAAAGAGAGGAAGGAGAGAGAGAGAGAAAGAGAGAAAGAGAAGGAAAAAGAGAGAAAGGAGAGAAACCAAGAGAGAGAAAGAAGGAAAAAGAGAGAGGAAGGGGAGGGAGAGAGAGAGAGAGAGAGAGAGAGAGAGAGAGAGAAGGAAGGAAAAAGAGAGGGAGGAAGGGACAGTAGAATTTTACGCAGTATTATTATTATATTATATCTATCAGTAAACAGCATTCAGGTACCACAACCACAAGTGGGCCTGAACAATCACAACTACCGAGTTACACAACCACTGTACCTGCTGTTGGTAGGGGGCAGTGTAGGCCCCAGTGGCAGCAGCTCCATAGTAACCAGCAGCAGCATAGGGATAACTACCATAGGCAGAAGCTGCATATGTATATATACACGTATGTATGTATGTACATGTATGTACAGTGTGAGAAAAATAAGGCATGGTGAATGTACAAGTTAACTGATTATAGGGGAGAATCCCTCTATTATGTAGATGTTATTGCTTGGCTCTTCTATACACAAATAAGGGAGGAACTCTTTCAGGACTTGCTTTGTGTGGTGAGAGTGAGAATGAGAGGCAGGGAGGGGGAATCACATTAAAACAGAGATTCCTGGAAGCTAATTTAGGGTTATAGGGACTATACTGAAATGATTATTATTTGTTGGTACTTGCTTAGCAACCAAAGTTTTTATAGGCAATTTGCTGGCTGGTTGGGTCACCATAAAGTAGGCCAATGATGAACAGAGGTCAACTACCAACAAAACAGTTATCTGCCAGTAATTGGGGTGCATTCGATCATGCATCCCAAATACTGTCAGATAACTATTATTATGCGTACACACGTTCAGTGCGTACAGAATTAATGATAATAATATTATCATAATAACATTATGACTAGCGAAGCTCACCTTGATAATACTGTCCAGGGTATCCACCATAAGCTGCATAAGCACCATATCCTGCATAATTGCCATAGCCCTGTCCATAGGCGTAGCTATACTGAGCGGCCCCTGCTGCTGCCGCTGCTGTCGAAGTCGCCGCTCCAGGTTGATTTCCATAGCTAGTGGCGCTAGTCACTGCCGTTGCGTAAGAAGTCGGCGCTCCTTGAGAAGTTGCCCCTGAATAGGTTGAGTAAGCTGCCAATTGCCCATCAACTGGGGGTGTAGCAGTTCCGTCGTTGCCCTGGAGACCAGTAGCAGCTGATGTTGTCGTTGTCGTCATGGTTACTTCTGCTGATGACGAGGACAATGGGGTGTCAGTTGAACTTTGACCTTGTATGGTCATGCCAACGGCTTCGGAATCTGTAGTTTCATGGAAAGTTGCATAATATAATTCACCTTAACATTCCTTGGGTTCAGCTTGGTTACCCCCCCCCCCCCCCCCATAGCATTAAAATTTTCCCCTTTATTAGCAAAATCCTTTAATTAAAAATCTTTCATTCTCCACTCACCAGTTTGCTCAGTACTCTTTCCAGGCTCTTGCGACACAGCACCAGCTTCACCAGCAATATTGGGTGGAATTTCTCTCGAACCACTGGCGGTGGCCTCTATTCCAGGGGGCAAAGGTTCGTCATCTTCTACACCAGGTGGAAGCGGCTCGTCGTCTTCTTCAACTGGGGCTTCCCGGGCAGTTGGCAGCAAAGCTTGGTCGACCTTTTGACCTTCGCCACGGTCAGCCACAACTGGAGGTATGGGGATGGGCGGAGCTACGGAGATAGGGGGTGTGGCCTCCTCCTCCATGCCGGAAGCTTCTGGACTCTCGTCTTCAATCTCCATATCACATTCCATGATTTCCTCACCTGCAGTGAGCAAGTTGTCATAATCATTCTACCACAAACAAAATCTATGCTACATTACAATAAAGTTTCATAGTTACATGTAGAAGAGGTTTAAATTGATGCTATAATACATGTATGTACGTACACGTATTTATAGTTTGAACAAAATTAATAATTTATAATGTCAACAGCACGAGGTTCCATCGCACATTTCATGCTCGGGCCGGGGCACTTAACAGAGAGAGATTCTACTGTATCTCGAAGATCTCCACAGCTACAATAATATTATTATACACAGACACACAAAAAAGTACACACCTCCTTCATTCTCTTCCTCTTTTTCTCCCTCTCTCTCCTCCCGCATTTCTCCCTCCATCATCGCAGCTGCCTTCGGTGCCGGCTGAAGAGCTTCGAAGGCAGAGGTGGCCGTCATGGGAGGTGTCTCGGCTCCTTTCTTTATTTCGTCATCTTCGGGAGGAGGAGGAGGAGGGAGTGGTGAGGGGACAGGAGGGGCGGAGTCGGTACGGGTGGCGGGGGCTGGTTGGACCGATTCCATGTCTACTGTAGAAGGTGGTGGTGGGGCTGTGAGAATAGATGTAAAGTATACATGTAATTACACCGAATATGTGGGGAAAGTTTGAAACTGTGGTGAGATTTTTAATTATCCTGCAAATAATTATGGCAAAATTTTCAAAGGTCGCCAAATTTAGAATTATTGCCATAATGCATGCATAATGTTACAAGAGTACTGATTGCCAAATTTATCAATATCAAAATTCATGAGGGCTGTCTCCCAAATGCTAGTTCTATGCACATGTACCTGGTATAGTAGGAGTTGGTACTGGTGGTTGCTCACTAGACGAAGCTGGTTCTTGGAGAAATTTTGAGTTGTCCGATTGTTGATCCCCACTAGGAGGAGGAGGAGGGGGAGGGGCAGGTTGTGGGTGTGGCTGGGGACTTTCCCCTTCTCTCTGAGGCGGCAGTGCTTCCAACTGCTGGGTATTATCACCTTGAGGAGCTGCATCAGAAAAAAAAAATAGTAAACAGCATAATTTTCCACAAATTACGAATTTTGTATAATTGTAGGCTCATAAAAATATTACACTGTAAGCAGAATATTTTCACCAGGAGAAATTTTTGCCAATTTCGCCACCTGCTCTCATTAATGAATTTTTTTTGTCAGACGAAAATTTTTGGCTATACAAGTACATGTACATACCTTGTATATCACCACTCTCAGGAGCAGTAGGTGGAGCTTCAGCCGTGGTGGGTGGAGGAGGGGGTGGAGCATGTGATGAAGCTGCGCCCATTCCAGGGATGGGGTACGCCACGTATTGTTGCTGCTGTGCACTAGTACTGCCCGCAGCAGATGATCCCCAGGCAGCTTGCTGACTGCCATGCCCACCACCCTGTAGTAACCGAGTATTGATGATGCATAATACATGAAAATTGCTTTATGCTTACACTACTATATACCGTATAGCCGGAAAATTTGGCGGGGAATTAAATTTGGCGGTCTACATTACAACTGCCAAATTAAAACCTGCCAAAATTTCCTACTCATATACATATACACATGGCAATCCCGTACCAAACCACCAAATTTAAATCCGTCAATATTCTTGCAATAGTGATTTTGGGCTCAACCACCAAATTTAATTCCCACCAATATTACCGGCTATACAGTATATAGTGGGAAACTTTGCTAAAGTAAAGTGTTTAGGTTCGGCACTTTGGAAAATTGGGTAAAGATCACCAAAGAAAGAAAACTTATTGCACTGTGCCTGATTTAGCATTAAGCGTTCAAAATCAAATGGCCAAATTTAAAATTTCCCAATACCACTCTTAGACTACAGCCACTTCAACGCTACCACGGTAGTTTGTCACAATTTTTATCTTAAAATCATTAACATTCTAAGATATCGAAGTTCTTGGTTGGGTAATAGACACTAATTCACATAGCAAGTACGCTCGTTCTTGTTACACCAACACCGGCAGAATAGAATAACAATGAAACGATTACCATATCCCTAGTAGCTTCATTGTATGTGGTAAAGGGTCGCTATGTATGTAAGTAGCATACTTGAGTTATGCAATGTTACATAATCATGAAGTGGAATAACTTGAAAATGAAAAGAGATGACAAACTTTAAAGTATTTACAGAACCATTTTCCATATTCACCTATATCTGTGCCAAATTTCATGATTCGATACCCTTACTGGGATAATATTGCTTGTTTCAGAAAAAGTAAATGAAGGGATGTAATAAGAAGGAGCACATTTGCTACGTGAATTAGTATCATTAATATTCTATGTACCAACCAACGAACCAACCAACCTGTTGTTGCTGCTGCCAAGCTTGCCATGCTGCCTGCTGATTGTACGGATCCTGAGAGTACCCGTATATGTAGTCGGGGTACGATGACCCGGTGGCCGATGTCGCTGTCGTTCCACCATAATACGGCATCTGTCCAGTGCTGGCGTGTTGCTGCTGATAGTAGCCCATATTATACTGTTGTTGCTGGTACTGCGTTGATTGCTGATTATTCGAATTACCCCCAACGGCAGTCGTCTGATTGGCTGTGCCGTTTGCGCCGGCAGAATTTTGAACTGTCTCTCCCGCTTCATCCAACTCAGATGGCTTTCTATCTGATCCGAGGGTACGCACCGATCCAACTTTACCTACTTTTCCCACGAGAACGTTTGGATTGAGCTTATTCTTTTCGTCGCCCGACCCGGAGCCACCGTGAGGACTCTTTCTTCGTTTCTTCTTCTTCTCCTTCTTCTCCTTTTTCTTGTGTTTACCGCTTCCGCTGAAACTCGGACGATCTCTGTCACGATCACGGTCTCGGTCCCTCTCCCTCCCCCCTCTCCCATAGTCCCCCCGGTCTCGGGAGTCATGTGACCTCGATCGACGATGCTTTTTCGAACTGTGTCGGAAAGATTTGGAGTCGTACTTTCGGGAGTATTTCGAGGACCTTCGTGATGAGCGGTGGCGGCCCAACAATCGATAGTCTTCAGAGTTTTCGTCAGAATAGTCACTACGATCGTCGTCATAGCGACGACTCCTCGAACTCCTGTGTGCGAATTATAACAATCAACAGCCAATCATCAAGAATAAAGTCTTATAAAAGGTTTTTTTTCAGCCATACATTTCTATAGGCCATGTTAGGACCTGGAGTTTATGAAGAATTTTCAGTTTCACAGAAGGGGGGGGGGGGGCGGCATAGGCCATGTTAGGACCTGGAGCTTATGAAAAATTTTCAGTTTTACAAGGGGGGGTGGGCGGGGGACAGTGGACCCACCCCTAATTATCAAACTTATTGACGTAATCATCCTAAGTAATATAATACTTGAGCCAGCTTACCGTTGTTCATCAGCAGAGTAGTCGCTGCGATCATCGTCGCGCCTCCTTCGTTTTGTCTTCCTGCTGGAGCGATGGCGACCCTCACGGCTCCTAGACCTCGAGCGAGACCGAGAGGAACGGTGCCTCTTT
The DNA here is from genome assembly GCA_963930775.1 of Cliona cf. orientalis. NCBI lineage: Eukaryota > Metazoa > Porifera > Demospongiae > Clionaida > Clionaidae > Cliona > Cliona cf. orientalis. The sequence continues at coordinate 1,228,095 of OZ005690.1, read as the reverse complement.
CTGTGCCTTGAACTCCGGCGACGATCATAGTCAGACTGCTCACTAAAATAGTCACATAGAATTAATATCAATAACCCAAAATTGAAAAATTGATGAGATAAATACTAAATCAAATGTAATACTATACATAATAGCCAAGTCTGAAATGTGGTCAAAAGGTACATGTACACACATATTTTCTACAATTTTTATGGATCAACTTGTATGGAGAAGTATAAGTCGAGTATACAGCACTTCATGTAAAACATTAATTACCTTTCATCTTCTTTCATTTCCTTATCTGAGGCCACACCCATTTCCTCCTCCTCCCCCTCTCGATCCATGTAACACTTCCTAATGGCCACACCCCCTTCCTGCTTAGCTCCACCTTCCCTTTCATCACGATCTTCATCATCAGTCGAATCACTCGAGTCATCTTTCTCATCTTCATCGGACTCGGCTTGACCTTCATTTCTACTCCGTCCCTCCACACTAGCGGTGGGCGTGGCTTCAGTGTCAGCCTGTATCTCTGACGACCCCGTACCTACCGAAGCTTGATTAGGCACTTGCGGCGTAGTAGACACGCTCATAGACTCCACTGCTCCTGTCTCTGGCTCGACTCGGGAATCGGACAAAACCTCATGCGTGGTGCCCATCCCCGCCCTACCACTGGTCTCGCCTGCACCACTCCCACCGTGCACAGGGGTCAGAGAGGTCACGTCGATAGGTGCCGACTTTGCATCGAGTACGAACACCGCCTTCTTGTGCGGACTCAGCTCAAGTTCTCCCGTACACTGTTCTACAGTCTCTCCTCCTCCTCCAACTCCAGCTACTGAACCTGATCCGCCAAAGCCTTGCCATCTAGGTGGTGGCGGCTGTTGTTGTGAAGATGGCGGATGTACATGCAGGCTTGCTCCTTGCTCATTTGAAGTAGGAGGAGGCCTAGCCGAAATTCCTTGGTCTTGTTGCTGTGATGATGACTGTCCATGTGCGTCGGGTTCTCCTACTATAGGAGAAACGGTCTTCACATTAGAAGTAGTATCAGTAGAGGTAGCGGACGCTCCTTTGATGACAAGGCAGCTTTTAATCGGAGCAGGGGCAGAAGATGCGGGAGCAGAGGAGGAGGGGGGAGGGGAAGCTTGTGATAAGGAGCCGCCACTGGTGGGGGCTGTGGGGGACTGTTGGATGATGGCATCTTCTGGCGAATCATCCTTTGAGTCGCGTCGATCTGAGGCTTTCCTTATCCGATACTTCTGTCTGAGTAGTAACCTCTCCCTCATGCGAGCTTCGTCCGATTCTGCAGATTTCTGTGGAGAAGCTTCCATCCCAGGAGATGGGCTCTTACTATCTGGACCTGTTTTTGAACCTGCGTTCGTCTCGGTCTGCTGATTGGTGGAAGACCCTTGTTGCTGTGTCTTCTCTAAGAGCTGTTGCTGTTGGCGTTTCGCCACTCGTGGGTCACGGCTGATCACCATGGTAACCGGTGTCTTCAAGTGAGGGGGCGGGAGAGCAGACGGTTGTGCAATGGGAGTGGCCGGCTTTTGAGCGGACGCTGGAATTATTGGGCTGACAGCACTGGTACCTGTGCCAGTGGGTGGAGCTTTCTTTCCAGCAGCAGAGGGAGGGTGAGTGCCGCTGCTGGCAGCAGTCGTTCGAGACGAAGGGTCTACACTAGCGGCAGCCGCGGCCAGCATCACTGGGGAGATGCTTATCACGGGAGAAACTCCGCTAATAGCCGAACTAGAACTACTACTACTAGACGACGAGCGATGTTCTTTATGATGATGGTGGTGGTGATGATGTTCCCTGTGATGATGGTGCTCAGGTTGTCTACGGTCACGACTATTGGACGTTGAAGATCGTGTACGACGCGAGGACGAGGATATGGGAAATTCGGCAATCGGTTCTTTCGTGGGTCGTTCCTCTCCTCTAGCGGTGCTCCTCCGTCCTTTCACTTCCTGTTCTTCCTCGTCGGTGTCATCATCATCATCGGGGTAATCCCCTTCACGGATGACGTCATCGGAACTTCTGTGGCGATGTTTGCGGCTGAGAATCTTGCGTACGTCCTTCACCGAGAGGTTCCAGCCCTCGACAGGGTTGTCAAGCTCAGCCTGCTTCTCTTCCATTCTCTGAGAAAAGATCGAGCATTTAAACAATCAACAAATTCAGCTTTTGCTATGTAGACTGAGTCCAGAGAAAGAGAGAGAGAAAGAGAGAAGGGGAGAGGGGACATCGATTTAGCAAAACATCACAACGATAATCCGAACCCAAAGAAAGAGAGAGAGAGAGAAAGGTAGAGGGGGGAGGGAGAGACACCAATTTAGCAAAACATCACAACGATAACCTGTACAATGTACATGTACTTCACTAAATGTGTACCTTCTGAAACCTCGAAACAGGCAGGACCACAGGCCCATCAGGAGCTCTGAGGTACTCGGCCGTTGGCGGCTGGTAAGAGGAGGAGGAGGCACTGTCTGGCAGCTGCGGCTGTGCCTTCTGACCCTTGACCTTACCAGCGGGTGCCGTTGCAGGAGGAGGGGGCTGCTGTACTGGTTCAGTAGCTTTGGTTGGTTTCGTTTTCAGTTCCTGCTGTGAGGCTTGTAAAGTCGTTGCATCGGATACCTATAATATAGACACCATGATGATATATGCGTACACATACAAAAAAAAAATCCAACTTTCGCTACTAAAGGAGCTCTTTTTAGATATGGTTTGATCGGTGAAAGCCAAGTATACATTGGTCATGTAGACACTCTTGTTGTCCTTAGTCCTCACAAGCATGTTTCAAAAATTGGTGAAGTAAAGACGGTTGTTTAAAATCACAACTCCGTTACATACTGGTACCTCTGTTGGTGATGCTCTATTGACAGGAGTGGGCTGAACTGGTCTGGCCGGCCCAATTGGTGGTCGTGGTGGTTGTTGCTGTTGTTTGTTGTCAACTTCTCTCTCTGTATCCATGGATTCTTCTTCATCTTGATCTTCACTGCCCTTCTCTTCACTCCCTCCTTGCTCTGACTCTTCTTTCTTCACGGAAACTACCTTATCTTGAAAGGAGGCTGCTGCAGTTATCAAGAGAGAGGGAGGGAGAGAGAAAGAGAGAGAGAGAGAGAGAGAGAGAGAGAGAGAGAGAGAGAGAGAGAGAAAGGGAGAGAGAGACAGAGAGAGAATGATAGATATGACTACAAGCTTAGAGACTTGAGAGAATTGGCTTGAGAAACATACCTGAAGTTTGTCCTCCTAGCATAGGGTAGCTCCATGAAGATTCACCAGTTGATAAATTGTAAAATTTGTAGCGGCAAGTTGAGCTAAATTGAAGATTTGGGGGAGAGAGGAGAGGGAGGGAAGAATGTCATGGTAATGAAGGGTCAGTATTAATTTAATTACCCACCTTTACACTTAATAGTTGAGTGCTGACACCACGAGCACAAAATTTTAATATATATTTATCATACAAACGTTAAACTAGATAATTACAGGGGCCTAACTTACCTGCGTACGCAACACATGTGTGTCTCTACCGTCACTAGTTTACGTACATATAGGGGGGTAAGATTCAGATAGTCATGTGACCACATAGTTACCATGACAACAGAATGACAACATACCCACGAGAGAGAAGCCATGACTCAAGTGTGGCTTGTGCTAAAAATAGTGTTTTTTTCCACACACATGTACAAAAAGCAATAGTACAGTGCTTGTAAGGCGCAGAGGGCACGGAGGGAGGGTGTGCATTAAATAGAATGGCCACAATAGTGAGAGTATGCGACGTACGTGTAAACCTGATGGCTCACCTATCCCAAACAAATTTCCACCCTTCAGGAGCACTTGAGCATTCGTATCTCTCCAAGTCTGTGTTGAACTGCTTGAGTTTGCCGAGCATGTACTTGGACGATAAGCCGCCTTCTTTCCAATCTGCGAGGCGTGTCTGAGAGAGAGAGAGAGGAGGAGGAGGTTGAGTGAGAGAAACAGAAGGGAAAATACATATACTTCATTTTTACCTGTAGCTGAACTTGCAGTATCTGTAGTTCAGACAACCCTTCACTCGACACATGAAGATACTGAAGCTTTCTTGACAGCTCGTCCGCAAAATTCGATACCTGAAACTGTATTAAACAACAAAACCAGCCAACATTCAAACCAGCTACGCTTAAACGTATATAGATGAAGTCCACCTACCCTAAGCATCTGTTGTTCTTGTTTACTGACTGGAGCAGCTGTCTCACTCTCTTCACTAACAGCGGGCCCTATGGCAGTAGCACCACCTCCACTGCTCAGTGCAACCACATGAGGCTTCGTAACACTCGAGTTCCCTATGAAATTATATTATAAATCTTTGATATTATTATGCCAAGAAACTGTATACAAGACTCTAGTTTAGTTCATGAATTCTCTAATCACTTGCTACTGCATCCTTAATTTTGGTTATAAATTATTGAGTGCAAGATTTTAAGCTTTGGAAACCCACTTTTTATGCATTCTAGGAGGGATTCCGGAGTATTCTTTCATTATATACCTGCAGGCTCCTTCTCTGTACCGGAGTCACTTAGCTCTCTAGGTGGTGATGCTTTCCTCTTCTTGCTTGGAGAACTTCTCTCCTCCTGGGGGGCAGAGACAGTAACAGCTGCCTCCAGCTCCTCTTTCTTGGAGCTTGCCTCTTCTTCTTCCTCCATTGGAGACGCAAACATATCAATGTCAGCCTTCTCTTTAGCTACCTTTTTTGTTGCCGACGACTTCTTTGCAGTTTCCTTCTGTGAACTCACTAATTCACTCTTTTCCTTGGACTCTGCACCACCACCACCACCAGTAGATTTTTCCATTTCCATTCCATCCTGTCCGGTTCCCATTCCACTACCATCATCACCTCCACCACCGGCCACCTCGTTAGTGATGACCCCATTGGCCGGGAGTGTCCATGTGACTTCGTTGGTGTCCGGGTTCCAATAGTAGACGTGGTTCGTGTTGGCGTCCATGACCTCTTGCCAAAAGGTCACCTCTGGCTGATTTGGAGAGGATTCGTTGACCGATGATGGCTGCTGCGCTTGATTCGAATTGTTCGCTCCTTCTTCTTCTTGTCGTAAACTCACCTGCTTGTGAGTGTGAGGAAAAACGCAAAAGTGTGAACAAGAGTGAGGTGGCAGCCTTATAGCTAGCCAAGCAGACATGGTGCTAAATTCAAGAGAATGTGATTTGAGGGAGTGTTTTATGGACATGGTATTTATAGAGGGAGAGAGAGAGACGGACTGCCAGCCAGTGTGTATGTAAAATTACACGTAAATAATGAAAGTTCTGAAAACAATTAGGGCAGCAAATTTGTATAATATTAACCTCAATCAAAAAGAGTGGTCTGGTGTTAGCTGACTGTACTGTGGTTGAAAAGAGCTAGACTGTAGATGGGAGACAAAATTATACTTCAGAAGGCTCGGTCTCACATATCAACGTGTTTAGCCTAGCTTCCTAGCTCATTTCCGGTTCCTGACAGCTAGTTTGTAGTAATTATTAATAATTGTATCCTAATGGCGTGCGGCGCCCGCTCAGCGCCTCTAAATATGACGTCATTCGAAGTAGTAGTAGTATAAATGTTCTCTGTTTCAACACCTTCCTCAGTCTTCTTTCTAGCTCGCCGAAAATTTTCCGAAGTTCCTCAAGCTCACCAAAATTTAATCACCGAAGCTCCGAAGTTTCTCAAGTATTCAGCGATGGCCACAGTTCCCGAAGCTACTGGACTGGAGACGCCAATAACCGAGCAACCTGGATCGCTCGATGCTATTCTGCAGAGCCTAGGGCTCGACCAACTCAACCCTCCAGCCCCCCACTGGAGGTAGCACAAAAAACGTGGAGCTCAAGGGGCTCACACAGGCTATCGAAGCATTGGCTCAAGATGTGGCAAACAAGTTCGGGACTCTCGGTGAGAGACTGAATGCCCTTGAGAATCGACCACTGGCACCGCAGGTGCAAAATAGCCACGGGGCGATCTCATTTAGCACCTCCACTCCCGCGCCGGAGGCGCGAAGACCCAGTTTGTTGCAGAAGCCTGGGGAGCCATCGAATTGCCAAACCAATGGCCCAGAGCGGCTACCATGGCCAGAGAGACCCTTGGACGAGGTGCCAGATTACGAACAAGTGCTCGTCTGGCCGGACGAGGAGGATGATGACACCTCATCAGCTAACTCAAAGCTGTTTGCTGTTTCAGAAGCAACGGACAAGCTTCTTCAGGACTCCTTCAAGAAGGCAGTCCCCAACACCACTAGGAAGCAGTGGAGGGAGCACTACGGCGACCCTAAGTGCCCCAAAACACGAGTGCCTAAGCTGGATAAGATTGTGAAAGATAGACTCCACCAAGAGACAGCTAAGCTGGATCGAGTCCTGGCCAATATCCAGGCTCTGACTCTGGATGCTGTTGGCCCGTTGACCACTATTGTTGAACAAGCCGAGGCTAACGCACTGACGATGGAGGGAGCACTTGCCGCGGCCAGGATGGCCATAAAGTTCATCGGCAATGCTTCAGTGCAGATCTCCCAGGAAAGGAGGAGAAAGGCTATCATGGACATGAATCCTAAGCTGGTTGATATGGCTGAGTCTGATACCATATTTGAAGATGCAGCACCTAACCTGTTTGGTGATAAATTCGCCAAAGAGGCCAAGGACCGTGAAGACCAGCTCCGATGCTTGGATCGAGCCTCGGGTCGAGGCAGAGGCAACCAACATTTTCGATATGGCCGCCCTCTGGCCACCCGCCGAGGGGGCAGCAACTTTACCCCCCGCAGGGGAGGCTTCAGGGGAAGGGGACGCTTCCAACCGTACAACCAATTCCAAAAACCAAAAGGAAAAGAAAACTATCACCAGAAAGGGTCCGGAGGAGCCCAGTGAAGAAGCAGAAACTACAAGAGGATCGAGATCAGACGGCCGAACAAACTAAACTGTCAGTGACTGACCACGTTTTTGTGTTTTCTGATCTCCCATTAGTATATCCCATATTAAATAATATCACTTCATACACTGTTCAGCATTTAACACAGCTCGGAGTAGCTAATATAGCTGTACAGATAGCAAAAAAATCTAGGCAGTTTGCTGGTAGGCTTACCCTATTCACAGAAAATTGGGAAAAAATATGCACAGACCGGTGGGTCCTGGATGCAATTCAAGGGTACCAGATAGAGTGGTCGGAGCAACCACATCAGCATTATGCCCCAACACCTCACCAGTTCTCCAACGAAGAGATAGAATCTCTAGGTCTGGAGATTCAACGCATGTTGGACAAGGGAGCCATATCACCGGTGGTGAACCATCAGGACGGCTTCCTGTCTACGATTTTCTTAGTTCCAAAGAAAGGTGGGGGCCACAGACCTATAATCAATCTAAAGAAATTAAACAAATTTGTCCCTCATCATCACTTCAAGATGGAGGGAATCCATATGCTAAAAGATCTATTGAAGCAAGGGGACTTCATGGCAAAGATAGACTTGAAGGACGCTTATTTTGCGGTGCCGATAAGCGAGTCAGACAGGAAATACCTGAGGTTCAGGTGGAGAGACAAGATATATCAGTTCAACTGCCTACCTTTTGGTCTGTCATGCGCTCCTTGGGTCTTTACCAAGATAACCAAGGCGGTGACAGCAGTCCTGAGAGAGATGGGCATCAGGCTCATCATCTACATAGACGATATGTTGATCATAGCGGAGTCGGAGACACTGCTGAAGGATCACATCCAAGGCATAATCTACCTCCTGGAGAATCTACATGTAGGTTTTGTGATCAATTTCCCCAAATCCTTACTAGAACCAAAGAAAATTATAGAGTTCCTGGGTTTTCTAGTGGACTCCAACGCCATGGAGCTGAAACTGCCTGGGGACAAACTGAAAAGCATTCGAGGAGAAGCGAAGAGGATTCTGACTTCAGAGTACACCACAGCACTGGAGCTGTTCAGAATGCTGGGGAAAATGAATGCCACAACCAAAGCAATAGAGATAGCCCCCTTATTTTACAGACAATTGCAAGCGGAGCTACAATTAGCCCTAAGCAGATCCCAGCAAGACTACAGTACACAACTCCAGCTCTCCCGCGGAGCGAAGGAGGAGTTACAATGGTGGCACGCCCATTTCACCAACTGGAATGGGCGGAGTCTAATCGCGAAGAAGCCGAATGTCTCCCTGGAGACCGACGCCTCGCGAACGGGTTGGGGGGCAGTATGCCAAGGAACCAGGACCGGGGGCCCCTGGTCCAAGGAAGAGAAGAAGCTCCACATAAACTGCCTAGAGTTGATGGCAGCTTTCCTGGCCTTCAAATGCTACTTCAGGAACAGGAGGAGCATCCATGTCCTTCTAAAGATGGACAACACGTCAGCAGTTGCCTACATCAACAAAATGGGAGGGACAGCTTCCCCTGCCCTGAACAGCCTGAACAAGGAGTTTTGGCTGTGGTGCTTGGAGAGGGACATCTCTGTACAAGCGCAACACCTAGCGGGCAGACTGAACAACACCGCGGACGCGGAATCCAGGGACATGAAGGACAGGCACGACTGGAAACTCTGCCCACAAGTATTCCAATCCATCAACAACACCTTTGGACCACTGGAAGTGGATCTATTTGCCTCAAGGCTAACTACCCAGCTGCCAACTTTTGTGAGCTGGAGACCAGACCCAGAGGCCATGGCCACGGATGCATTCACACAAACCTGGACGAACATGAAGGCATATGCCAACCCCCCATGGAGCTTAGTGGGTCGAGTGCTGTCCCAGGCTCACCAACAGAGGGCGAACCTAGTTCTAATAGCCCCGATCTGGAAGACCCAGCCCTGGTATCCAAGAGTCCTGGAAATGTGCACAGACTACCCACGAATCATTCCGGGGAAACGCAACCTGATCCAGGCAAGTCATACCCTGGCAATGCCACACGTAACCCCCCAGCTAGCCGTGTGGATTATCTCAGGAGACGATACCAAGAGCAGCAGCTTTCGGAGGAAGCTACAGAACTCATGCTCTCATCATGGAGAGAGAAGTCATCCAGATCCTATGACTCGCAATTCCAGAAATGGATTAGCTGGTGTCGTACGAGGAGTGTCGATCCCGTTTCTTGCCCTGTAGGTGAGGTTGTCAACTTTCTCGCTGACCTATTTACTCAAGGCTACCAATACCGATCCCTCAATGCCTTCAGGTCGGCAATATCCTCTGTCCACAACAAAGTTGATGGGTGTGATGTGGGGCAACATCCACTGGTGTCTAGACTCCTCAAAGGTGCTTTCCATCAAAGACCACCTCAACCACGGTACACTCAGACGTGGGATGTGGGACTGGTCACTGGTTACATCAAATCGAAAGGTGAAAATAAAGATATTCCACTCCAAGACCTTACTCATAAACTTGCAATGCTCATGGCATTGACAAGACCGTCAAGGTCAGCTGACCTTGCAAATCTTAATCTGGATCGCAGATCCTATTCCGTAGAAGGAGTGACATTTATACCAACGGAGTTGGCAAAACAGTCGAGGCAACAGAAACATGGCACGGAATTCTTCTTCCCCTGTTACCCGGAGGATGAAAGACTGTGCCCAGTGCTGACCTTAAGAGAATATGAAGCCCGCACTGCACCTACCAGGGGGTCACATTCCATGTTATTTCTTAGCATAAACAAACCTCATAAACCTGTATCCTCATCAACTATAGCCAGGTGGCTTAAGACCTTACTAAACAAAGCAGGGGTTGATACGGAGATATTCAAGGCCCATTCAGTACGGAGTGCGAGTACCTCGGCAGCTGCTACCTCAGGTATAACAACGGGTGATATCCTAAAAGCAGCGGACTGGAGCAGCGAAGCTGTTTTCCAAAAGTTTTACCATAAGCCCATCAATTCAAATGATTTTGGGAAGGCAGTACTATCCAAATAGCTGTCACTCTCCCACCATTAAATTTTAGCTACGAACACACGTTGATATGTGAGACCGAGCCTTCTGAAGTATAATTACAGAATGGCTCAGCCCACGCAGTGGGTGCCAGCTATTCTGGATTATATGAAGAAGGCGAGGTTGAGCATATCAACGTCCCACCCTATCCCACCCTGGAACATGGTAACTTAATCAAATCCGGCTTACTATCAAGAAGACTGAGGAAGGTGTTGAAACAGAGAACATTTATACTACTACTACTTCGAATGACGTCATATTTAGAGGCGCTGAGCGGGCGCCGCACGCCATTAGGATACAATTATTAATAATTACTACAAACTAGCTGTCAGGAACCGGAAATGAGCTAGGAAGCTAGGCTAAACACGTTGATATGTGAGACCGAGCCTTCTTCATATAATCCAGAATAGCTGGCACCCACTGCGTGGGCTGAGCCATTCTGTAATTCTTTACCTTGTTGTCTGTTTCTTCGTTGCTGGTCTCCATGGCGCTCTGCTCGGAGGTAGAACCGTTCTCAACAGTCACTTCACCTTGCTCACCGCTTCCCAACTCGTAAATCTCCTGCAGAAAGGAAGTACGACAACAAACATAAGCATGTACATGTACATGTACTACTATACTGAATATACATGCATGTACATGGTGTTGAATTCACAATAACTGACAGTACTATGGCAGAGAAGAGCTAGATGGGAGACTATAAATTCCTTAAATTGGTAAATTCAGTCCTTTTCCAAACAAATTTATGACATTGTAAGTACCAACATGTGCATGTACAATACCCTTCTACTATCGATATTTCAACATACACTGTTATACGTACACGCGCCATTCACTGACAAGTACCTTTAGAAATCCAGCCAGCTTTGTGTCCATAGCTCCGCCATCATTTGCAGGCTGATCTTTAGACGACTGGGCAGCTTCTAAAAAATCGAGAAAATACAAAAAAGAAAACAGCTAAACGATGACTCGCGAAAATTTGTTAAGTTTTTGCCCACACCATACAAAGGCTTTATGCCCTTATTCAATTGAATGATGAATCAGGCAAGTCAAGGGTCAAAGCTCAAAGCCGACTGGCACCATGACATCACTGGAAATAGAGGTACATACATGAAATGGGTGTGCGGTGGTGTGCATTAATTGGAATAAGATGGCATGCCACAAAAAGGCATGGCTCTTTCTTAACTTACCGTCGTTCTGGCTCTCTGGCTTGCTTGTGCCTGTACGTGTGAGAGAAGGTGTGATACGCGTTCAATGGTTGGCAGTAGCAATTAATTATTATAAATCACAGGTTGGCAAAAGAAATAATTTTTAGTGCACATAGCCTACAGGATAATCTAAAAATTATGACTGAACACATGCATTTTTACAGACCAGTAGAGGAACTAGTCATCTGAGCATAGTCGAAGTTGCTTGCAGCACGTGAACCTGGTACGAAAAGAAAAAGATGGATAATATTTCATGTGGGCATAGTGGGTACGCGTTTCGTTATAATAAATTATTATATATAAGCTTATAGCCTTTGCTAAACTAAAAATTATTATGAAAAGCAATCCGCACAAAGCTTACTTTTCTTGCTGTCTTCTAACTGCACCTTTGGTCTTCGTTTCGTCGTGGAAGACTTTCTGCGCCCCATTTTCAGTCCTCAGGCCTAGGCGCCTTCGAGCTAGAAATCCAAAACGTATGGAACGAATCACGTGATGGTTCCGCGCATGCGCATGCGCAATCTCCGTATCACTACCACTACAAAAACTCACGAGATTGCTAACGCCTGCCAGTCAGAGGCTAAGAACCTCAGACTACTATTTGGTTTGCGCAAGATTTGAGATTCCAGCCTTAAAACGATCTTACTCTAACAGTGCATCTTCTCTTCACAACCGCAGGCCAGTAAAGGATAAAATGGCTGCCTCGTCCTTACTATGTGTATTCATTTGCACGATAGCGATGCTACACAGCATTAGCGCTGCACCATTGAGCCAGGATTTGCACGTTAGAAACGCAATCCCCTATGATGAAACAACGGAGATAGAATCTGACGACAGTGATAATCTTGCACTACTGGAACTCGGTGTGGAAGATGGTGATCTATTTGAAGGGGACATTGTGATCTCCGAAGACGTCATTCGGAAATACTACAATCTCAGCAGCATACCAGGCGGTGAAGAGTTTTATGAGCTGATGCCAACTGATGAAGATATAACTGATCCGGATTCTGGAGAGGGGGAGAAACGTGTGCTGCATTTGGAAAAGCGAGGTGCCACTGCAAACGACTCCATGCTGTGGCCAAACGCAGAAGTTCCTTATCAATTTTCATCCAATCTGTCGACCCACCTGAGACTTCGAATTCGGAATGCCATGGATCATTGGGAGGACAATACCTGTCTACGATTTATGGCTTATAATGGCGAGAGTGACTATGTGGAGTGCATCAGTATAACTAATTCCTGTATAGCTAATTTAGGTAAAATTGGAGGGCGTCAATTCATTAACATAGTCGATGGATGTTCATTTGGAACAGTTATACATGAAATTGGACACGCTGTTGGTTTCTGGCACGAGCAGAGCCGACCAGATCGTGATAATTACATCTGGATCAACGAATCCAATGTGATGGCAGGACTGAAACACAATTTCATGAAGCGAACAAGCACACAAATCAATTCTCGCGGCTATGAGTATGATTACGGATCAATAATGCATTACTCCACAACAGAATTTGTACGAAAAAACTGCAGTGGCTGTAAAACGATTGAAGTCAACAATAATACCGCTTATGTTAAACAGGGAAGCCCAGTGATTGGCCATGGATTGAAACTTGGATTGAGCAAAGGCGACATCCAGCAGGCCAACAATCTTTACAGCTGCCCGAAAAGTGGCGTGAAGGGAGTCCTTATTGTGCATATCGGGAATGGACAATCTCTACCGGACACCGGAAATCCCAATCCCTACGTTCAAATCACAGCAATGGATTCCTCTGGAATCAAGCACTACCGATTGACTACCACAAAAAATGATCATACATTACCACACTGGAATGAATATCTGATTTTACCTGAGCTTGAATGGCAATTCTTCAGAATCCAGATAGGGGATCACGATAGCATATTTACAAGGGTGGAAATGTCAGTCTCTGAAACGATTTTGATCTCTCCTGGTGAACACAATGGCCTTAAGCACTATTCCAATCTGGATTCTCACAGCTCTGGCTTTGTCTCCTTCGATTATTCCTTGCACCAGCCCACACCAGCAATACTGACTGTGACAGTGAAATATGCTAGAAATCTTCAGGACACTGATCCGGTATTTGACAGCCCTGATCCATACGTTGCAGTGACAGCTATAAACTCAACAGGACCACAATTTCTAACCACTGCATACATTTATGGTACTCAAAATCCGACATGGACAAAAGTTTTGAACTTCGGTTGTCAAAAATGGGTAAAGCAAATCTTCATTCAGGTCTGGGATGAAGATAACAGCTATGTAACAAGTGATGATGCCATGTCTGCTCTGGAGATGAAAAATATCGAGCCCGGAAGTCACCAAAATAACAACCACACCACCTACGGCAATGGATACTTGATCTATGACTATGCATTTATTCTAGACGGTGATGATTGCAGTCCAAATCCATGCCAAAATGGGGGCATTTGTGTGGATGGCTGTGCTAACTATACCTGTCAATGCCCATCCAACTATACAGGCACAAATTGTGAACATTTTTTGGGAAATCTTCGTTTTAGGGCTCGCTATGCACGTAACTTACCCGTCACATGGTACTACGACTGTGATCCATATATGGAATTTATCGCAATTGATGGAAAAGGGACAGAGGTCACACAATATACATCGTACGTGGAAAGCAGTACTAACCCGGACTGGAACGAATGGCTGTACTTTGGAAAGGGCAGTTGGAAGCTTTTCAAGGTTTGTGTCTATGACATCGATTATTTCACTTCTGATGCCCTTTCTGACCAATACGCTTGGAGTGTGGTTTACGGGTCTCACGTCAACCAGGCGTTCTACAGCTACAGTGGTGGGTATGCAGTATTTGACTATTATTTTGATTAGAGAATAGTGCATTGATGCAAAAAAATTATACTAAGAACTATAAGATTGCTAGGAACTGCTGCTTAGCGTAATAATAATAATTATTATCTAGGACTGCATGGGTAGCCTATGTGAAAATTCCCCAAAAATCTGTCTTTAATCTGATTTGCATCTGCCATCTGTATCATAGATAAGTAATGGTCTACCTCAAGCTTACATGACAAAAACCGATCAATAAGTAAAGGGTATGGTGTGGCCCAGAAATTACCAGAATTATTTGTACAACTGCTGGTGTATTTCAGCTGTAAACCACATGGTCAGCCACCTCAATAGAAGCTCAAGAGATCTAAGGCACCAAGTTAGTTTGAGTCCAAAACTCATCATGCGTCTGGAACGTGCATATAATATAATACCTGAAGGGTGGTACGCACGTTCCAAACACATGATGAAATTGGTGCCTTAGATCTTAAACTTCTATTGAGGTGGCTGGCCATGGCCCACCTAGCTATAGTGCTGCGCTGCACTGATGTGGCCCAATAATATTATTACTGGCAATTAGGCTGAAACAGCTGCATGCACTTATTTTTTTAAGCTTCATGCATACTAATAATAATATTATTATTATTATGGGTCAGTATAATAATTGATTGGCAGAATCTGGTTATAAGCTGTTCTATGCTAGCTACTGCATTGACACACTGGAATACGTCTTTTGAAATTCTCTGACTTTTTAATGAGAAATGACTTGGCAAAGATACAACACCACAAACAGAGTTCACATAATAATGCAAAAAATTGAGATCGAGCTATTAATGATTGTACAAAAAATTATGAGTGAGGGTTTAATATTTCAAGCACGCAAGTTATGCTATTGTGTCTGCCAGTATCCCCCTGATCCAGGGGGCATTTGTTGTTGCGGGGCCATGCCAGGTCTTGGAACATTCATCATGCCGGGGGCCATCTTCATTCCCCTTATGCCAGGGGGTTGCTTCAGCTGGATGCCTACAATATTATATTATATATTATATAAACGGGAAAGAAAGAATAAGCACAAAAGGCTAAAGAAATCAGCAAAAAGAAGGGGGGGGGGGGGACCAACTTGCTCTCTCTCTATAATTACAATATTATTATCATACATAATATAATATTATAGCTCCCCCTCCCCCCTCCCTCCCTCTCTCTCTCTCTCTCTCTCTCTTTCTCTCTCATTCACTCATATTATACTCGTACACAGAAGGCTAAAATCAGCAAAAAAAGTGCAAATTTAGGACCAACTTGCGCTTCCTCTTTCTCCCTTCTTCTCCCTCTCCCTCCCTCCCTCTTTCTCTAGAACAGACACACACACACACACACACTCACCATCAGTTCCGATCATCCCTGCCCCTGCCCCTCCTCCTCTCCCGGGGGGCTGTCCACTTCTCTCAGGGGGTCGGAGGGCACCGGGCATCATCATTCCAGGCCTGGAGGGTTGATACTGTGGTGCCGATTGAGGGGCCTGCATAGCCTGTCTCGTGGTCATAGGGGGATTAGCCAGCTGCATGGGGGCAGGAGGTGGGCGCATGCCATAATATTGTTGCATCTGTGCTGCTCCAGCAGGGTAGCCACCAGTGGCCATGGGAGGTTGTCCAGACATGTTGGAGTTCATACCAAATTGATATCCAATGGGGGGCTGGGGGGCACTGGGCATCGTCATTCCAGGCCTGGGGGGCTGCTGAACATATTGTGCCCGTTGAGGGGCCTGCATCACCTGTCTTATGGTCATAGGGGGATTTGCCTGTGTGGGCCTGGGAGGTGGGCGCGTGGCATATTGCTGTCCCTGTGCTGCTCCAGCAGGGTAGCCGGCGCCACCGGCAGCCATTTGCTGCATAGCTGCTGTCTGTAGATGATTTTGAGCCCTAATCTGTTCTAATCCCCATCTTGCTGGTGTCATGAGGTTCATCGGTGCCGTACCTCCACTAGTAGCTGTAGCTCCACCTGCCATCCCCATACCATGTCCTGCCCCCGTCATCACTCCATCTGGCTGCTGTACGCCTGGGTTGAGTGGCAACTGCGTGTCCATCTGCACAGATGTCAATATAATTATTATTGTTAAGGTTAGTAGTAAATAATAATATTTACTCTGGTAATAATTACGCATGAACAAAAAATAACAGCTGAAGTTCACATGTCAGCCAGCCATGCATATCTTGTGACAGTTGTGCTATGGAGGTGGAAAAGATGTCTAGTGAAGTACTGAATGGTCACTCAGACAAAGCTGACTGCCCTGGCAAAGAAGGTCTCTAATGATGACCTTCATCTGCGAGGTGTCCTTAGCTCAGCAGGGTTTCATACAGGATTTTTTGTTAGGGGGGGGAACTATACGTCGGTGCGCCCCCCCCCCCCCCCCCCCCCCCCCCGAATAAAGAATTGCATCTTAGGCACAGCTATTTTGATCAAAAATTAGTGCTGATAGATTGTGATTGACAAATACATACCCACTAAGTAAGCGTGAAATTAGTACATATTATAGATTAACTTTCCCAAATAGAGCACAGACTCGATATTAGACATTTTCAAAGTCAAACCGACGAATCACTCATTTAAACCTTGGTATTTGTTTATTTAGTATTATATACTATACTAAAATTTCTCAATATTTTAGGGGGGGGGGGGGGAAACTGGTCACTAGGGGGGGGGAAATCCCAGGGCACCCCCCCCTCTAAATGAAACACTGCTCAGGGATTAGTGGTTGACCACGCCCCTCCTACAATCACGGCCAGCTATGATAAAGCACTACTGTGGATGACGAAAAAGACCGTATTGATGAGAGATCTGTCAACTGACAGCTCCTAAGCAAAAATTTGAGACATATTTAGGCTTTACTGTAGCTACTGGTCGCTGAAACTATTTTAATGGTGGGTGTGGCTAATTGTCCGTTATGCGAGGTTGTTCACTATTGCGCAGGCTCAAACGGGACCAAAGTAAGTTTCCGTTATACAGAATAGTGGGGTGTCCGTTGTTGAGGGGGTTTGAATATATTGAAGTCTATGGAAATACAATCTGGACATTCAGAATTGTCCATTATATCGCAGGTGTCCGTTAAGTGGGGTTCCACTGTAGTTTCAATGTTACACACCATATTAAAACTGAAAAACTGGGAGTGGCCCAGGGATGAGGCTAATCGATCATGGAACAATACAGATATAATAATATGGAAGGAAAATAGACATCTCTGCTTTTCAAGTAAAGTATGGTATATATAGTAATCAATTAACTTTTGTGGTATAAGGTGATCTCTCACTTTTATACAACAAAAGGGATAAAAAAATCACAACTCCGTCCACTATCACATACTACTTTACCTGTCCTCCTGATGCAGTCACTGTGACTCTGCCCCCTCCTTGTTGCACCGATCCCACGGAGGAACTAGCCACGTTCCCGGGACCTCCCATCTGGTGCTGTTGCTGCGGCTGTTGACCACGTAGCACATTCATTCCAGGCTGGCTCTGTCCCATTCCACCTTGGCCCTGTCCAATTCCCATTCCACCAACATTCGGTTGCTGCGGCTGCTGTTGTTGTTGTGCGACCATCCCGGGCATCATCGAGCGAGCAGCTGGCTGCTGCAATCCGATTGGTCCAGCTCTCGGCCCCGATGTTCGCATCTCAGCCGCCTGTTTTGCCATCTCAGCGTATTTCTTGGCCACATTGAGATTTGTCTGTGATTGCTGCTGTTGTTGCTGTTGTTGAGGGGGAATTCCCCCCTGCTGCTGATATGGCGATGACGTCATCGAAGCAACCTTGGGGGCCATGGTTCCAAAACGTGACGACATCCCCCCAGCCCCAGCCCCAGCCCCCTGCTGTGGTTGCTGCTGCTGCTGTTGCTGTTGGAGACTGCCCATAGAACCCATTGGATTACCAAGGCCTGATGTTGCAGTCACAAGATTATTCTGAGCAACAGAACTAGCTAACGCCTGTGGCTGTTGTTGTTGCTGAATCGAAGATGATGGTAAGTTCCCGGCAGTAGCCTGCTGTAACTGTCCTCTGTGTTGGCTTGAGACGCTTCCAACTTGTTGCTGACTCGTCGAAAATTGGCCACTGGCGATCGATGATGAAGAGGTTGTAGAAGCAGCGGCAGTTTGCTGAGTCAGCGAGGTCGTCGGAAAGGTCATCGACGGTCCCGTAATGGGGGAACCGATTTGAATCGGATTTCCTGCACTACCAGTACCCCCCGCCGCCGTCGGGATGCTGCCGAGGTTACGCCCCACAACTCCGCCCCCTTGCGTTGTCATGGTAACACCACCACCCTGACCCACATTCCCCCCACCACTGATACTTGAAGCGATGACTTGCGCTGTGGGCGTTGTACTGAGAGAGATGGGTGGTTGCTGCATACCACTGACTGGTGACGCACTAGCTGCCATGGACGCCATTGGCTGTTGACCTGGTAGCACATTCATTCCAGGCAGGCTCTGTCCCATTCCACCTTGGCCCTGTCCAATTCCCATTCCACCAACGTTCTGTTGCTGATGTTGTTGTTGCTGCTCCTGTTGTCTGATCTGTTGAGCTCTCATCAACACTTGAGCCCTCCTTTGCGGTGGTACTCGCTGCAGTAGCTGCTCCTGTTGCCGAGGGTTAGCAAAGGCAAGGCTGCGGATGAACTGCTGAACCTGGGCCATTCTCATATCCATCTGAATATGGGTAGAATCAATAACTATTGTGTCATCGATCACTCACAGATCTACTAACTTGAACCCATTACACATATACATGTAGCTGGCATAATCATAACTTTAATGTCATGTACATGACATTGTATAAATCCTTAGGGGAGCACCCCAGTGGTATGCAATAAACAGAATCATACGCAGAGCTAGAAATAACAGCTGGTCATCGGACATTTTCCGACCAAATTGTTGAAATGACCGATCAAATTCCCCATGCAACTCCATAAAGTCTTATACTGTGTCCTAGCAATGTCCGACCAAAACATGAGCCTTATTTCTAGCCCTGCATACAGGTGCCTTAGCCTCGTTCCCAGGCTCCCCCTCTCCTTTTCTCACTTTTTTTCGCGCGCGAATAGTACACACGAAAAATCGAAGGAGAGGGAGAGCCTGGCACGGAACCGCGCCCACCCATGGCCACCTTGGCCAGCCGTGACTATGATCATGGCGACCACGTGCTCCATTGTGCACAGTGCTGCTCTTGCACTGCGTTGTGGATCGTAGCAAGA
The DNA here is from genome assembly GCA_963930775.1 of Cliona cf. orientalis. NCBI lineage: Eukaryota > Metazoa > Porifera > Demospongiae > Clionaida > Clionaidae > Cliona > Cliona cf. orientalis. The sequence continues at coordinate 1,208,962 of OZ005690.1, read as the reverse complement.
TTGCTAAGAAGTCACGGGTCAAGTGACATAAACGGCACCCAAATTTTCGCGTGCTATTGTGACAGGGTTTTAAGTCACCGGTATCTTCTATGGTTGAAAATTTCCGCGGTGCCGTTCTTGCCACTTGATCCGAAGTCACAAAGATAGATAGTAAGTTGTAAAAGCCTTTAGTTTACACTTTTTTGGGATCAAGTGGCAAAGACAGCCCCGCGAAATTTTTCGACCATAGAAGATACCGGTGACCTAAAACCCTATCACAATAGCACACGGAAACTTTGGGTGCCGTTTATGTCACTTGACCCCTTTTTTGTTGATAATGATTTTTTGCCATGGTCACCATCTTGAGTGGTGACCTTGTGCCTCAGTGAATAAATTTAACTGGTCTACCGTGTTAGCCGGGATCTTTTGGCGAAGTTTGTCATGATCCACAGCCCAGCGCGAGAGTACTCGTCCCCAGGCCACTCCCACGTTTTCAATGTTACACGCAGAAACATTGAAAACGTGTAACATTGAAAACGTGGGAGTGGCCTGGGGACGAGGCTAGCGCGAGAGCGATAGTGTGCACAATGGAGCGCGTGGCCGCCATGATCATGGTCATGGCTGGCCAAGGTGGCCGTGGGTGGGCGCAGTTCCGTGCCAGGCTCTCCCTCTCCTTCGATTTTTCACGTATAACATTCGCGTGCGAAAAAAAGTGAGTAAAGGAGAGGGGGAGCCTGGGAACGAGGCTATACTATTACACATACACAGAATTGGTATTGTACACCATACACAATGTCATATATCTCTCCCTCCATAATAGTAATGTGACCCCACCATCAGGCTCTCCCTACCTGTTGTTGGCCCCCCTGAGGAGGAGGGGGCTGTCCCATCATCCCCCCAGCAGCTTGTTGTCCCTGTTGCGTCGATTGGCCTTGCTGATGCTGTTGAGCCGCCGGTTGTCCCGGTTGGCTGACTCCACCCATCTGGCCTTGCACCTGCTGTTGATCTTGCTGTAAGAGCAATAATACCGTATACTACGTAGAAATTTTCACCAAGAGAAAATTTTCACCACCTGCTCTCATTAATTGGTGAAATGTTTATCATGCTAATTTTTGTCCTAGAGGGTATATCACATTGGCGAAAAAAAAATTTTTTTCTGCAATACAAAGGTAGCTTGGCTTGGCAAAATTTTTATCCAGCAAAAACTTTCCCATACATGGTACTAATTATGGATGTGCAACAGATATGGAATACTCAAGATAAGAAATAACACATTTTGGTGATAATTTTAATGGCAAAACGGAAATGATGTTTTCCTGCGTATGATTACGCACGCGCGTGTACGTATTACGCGGGTATACGCAATAATTTCGTATACGTCCGTATATCTATCCGTGTACCGCATAGGCGTCATGCAAACCGCGAGTTGACATTAAAATGTATTGTACGTATATGGACTTCCGGTGGTCTTAGTGTAGACTGAATATGTGCACATAGAAAACCAAGGAATTTAGCTGATTCCCTCAGATACAGCTATGTAATTTTAGGCTTAAAAAGGCTATAGAGAGAACACTAGAAGAGGCTCATTATTTTTGTGAAGGGAGAGAAAAGAGAAAGGGTGTGGGGGAGGGGGGGGGAGTGAGTGAGAGAAAGAAAATTCACAATTATAATTATTACACTTCAGTGAACGCCGACTTTGAAAGATTTTTTATGCATGTAATATGCATTGTATGGTATGTACTACTGTAATGTCCCAGGTACCAGGTACAGTCCAACCTCAATTATCCGAACCCCTTTGGCCAAGGGGAAATTTGGAACCGTTCGGATAAGCAAAAAGTTCGGATAACGTTGACCACACCCACTAGATCGATCATGCATGCAAAAACGTATCATTGACAGATATATCGAGCATTTTGACGATTTTAATCCCATCCTCGATTGATAGAACGCTTACCATGCGTTTCTTTTACTTCTTTTGAGCGTTAAAACTAGATTTGATAGCAGTGCAGCAGCTGGTTCTCGCATGGCAACAACGAGACGTAGGTTTACTGCACATGCGCAATCCAGTCACGTGGTCACAATGTGTACTTTGATCCTGAATTTTCTTTGCATCTCGAGTTCGGATAATTGAGAGTTCGGATAATCGAGGTTGGACTGTACTGCATTTCAAGTAGCAGCTTCTATACAAAAGTAAGCAATTTATGTCCAAGGTAAGTGCCCATGCGGGCCAAAATCACGAGTTATGTTTAAGCACCCATGGGCACTTACCCAGGATACTACACATGCACAAAGCAGAGCCATCTTACCATTCCAGGCAGCTGTCCCTGCTGAGCCTGTTGAGCCTGTTTTTGCTGCTGCTGTTGCTGTTGTTGTTGTTGCAACTTCATTATTCTCTGTCGTTGAGCATCGCTCAAGACCTGCTTCAAAACATTGATGAATTTGTCTTGCTCGAGAGGAACGAGGCCAGTGAAACAACTGCTACGATCATTCCAGACCAAAAGGAGTGCCCTGATTGGACACTGAGATGATTGCTGAACACCTACCAGTTGAACAATGGCAAACTAGAGGGAAAAAGAATGAGAGAGAGAGAGGAAGAAGGGGACGGCGGGAGGGACAGGAAGAAAGAGAAAGGGGAGGAGGGAAGAAAGTGACTAAATTTTACACTTTTTCTTGAGCTTAGACCAACTCACTGTTGTGAGCTTTGGTGATATAAGCATCCGCAGCATGGCAACATTCTGAGGGTTCTCCAGGAATTGGAATGTGACCGCCTTCACATTTCCAGACTGAAAATTCATCATTTGAGCGATGGAATTCTACAACGTAAATGCAAATAATAATAAATGCCTTTTTGTAAAGTTTTCTAACTGAATTCTACTTACAAACAACACTTTGGGGTATGTGTTCATATTCATTCTCTGAGGCCACTGGTTGGGCTGCCTGGAGGGAGAGAAAAGTAAGGAGTGAAGGAGAGGGAGGGAGAGGGAGAGAGAGAGAGAGAGAGAGAGAGAGAGAGAGAGAGAGAGAGAGAGAGAGAGAGAGAGAGAGAGAGAGAGAGAGAGAGAGAGAGAGAGAGAGAGAGAGAGAGAGAGAGAGAGAGAGAGAGAGAGAGAGAGAGAGAGAGAGAGAGAGAGAGAGAGAGAGAGAGGGAGAGAGGGAGGGAGGGAGGGAGGGAGGGAGAGGAGAGAGAGAGAGAGAGTGAGATCAATTCACAGTTCTCTCACGACATCACTCGTAGCTGTGAGAACATTGCACTGCACTTGTCTCATCTGACGCTTGTTATCTTGCTGCAAATCATAAGACAAGAGCACAACATTCATGTACCATTTAAAATTCTGCTCATTCATCCTTCTATATATTATACCATAGGTCAGGTTTTGAATGCGTAGTTAAACGATTGCGAATGGTGCTGTATAAGCCAGATTGTGATTCTAATGATTGCGAATAGCCCAACGAGAAAGCCACACCCTCAATCTTAGCTATAGAGGTGTGGCTTGTGAGGCTGGTGGGTTATTAATAGAATACCATACTGCTCGAGTGACGGTTGCAATTGGCTTGGCATTGGCTATGATGTTGGCAGGTTGGCAGTTGGCTTGAAGAATCGAAGAAGACTCATTTTTCAACGATCGATAGCTGGACGTACATGCATGCAAGTAGATCGAGCAAGCGTGATATCGATAACGTGTGCATGTTTGGGATCGCAAGCGAGCATGCGCGCAAAATGGGTGTGGTCACGTGTAACATTATTCATTGCGTATTCTTTTTCCTGCAATTCTTTTGATTGCGTCTTGTGTTAAAACTCGCAATTCGCAATCAAAAGAATCTCGCATTCAAAACCCGACCTACGGTAGCACCAATACTAAAACTCACATACCACTTCTGTGAATTCCATAATTCCATTCCAGACCACCATGGGCCTGGCTTGTTGCTGAGGCTGTTGTTGTGGTTGCTGTGCACCCTGAACAGTTTGCTGCTGTGACTGTTGCTGTTGTTGTTGGGAAGCTCCACCCATCTGTTTCGAGGCTCCGCCCAACAGTTGTGAAGCCCCACCCATCTGCTGACCTTGCAGCTGCTGCTGTTGAGGGAGCTGCTGGGTTGGCTGTTGTTGCTCCTTTTGCTGTTTTAGAGTCTGTTCGGGCTGGGAAGCCCCAAGCTCATCCATCTGGGAAGTTGTGGGGGGCAAGTTGGCATGGAGTGTTACTCCACTCTCCCCATCCATATTCTCTACTATTTGACTCTGCTGCTGAGTTTGCTGTACCCCTGGGCTAGAGATAGATGTCTGTCGCTGGGGATCTTCCTGCTGGTATGATGATACAGGCTGTAGATGAGACAAAATTGTGAGATGCTTATCACTTACTGAAGCATCAGCAGTAGATCCAGATGTCATATCTCGTGAAAGGCCCGTCAAAGGATCAGTGATAGATAACTCTTTCTCATCTGTATTCTCAATTCTGGTAGAACTTGAAGTGTTATCATCTAGGATTTGAGTCGTTTCAGATAATTGTGAATTGGAAGTGGCAGGAGCATCAGCTCCTGAGGAGGTATTAGGTAATGCTCCTGATCCAGTAGATGCTGCTGCCCCTATATCAGGGGCGGATACAGGGGGAGGGCTAAGGGGGCTGTAGCCCTCCCCCTCAACCCCAAATGTAGGCCGTATTTAATATAAAACTGAACTGTAGCCCCCCCCTCTAGCCCCCAACCTTAGACTTACCATGAAACTGACAATGAAAATGCACCAAAAACGTTGAAAACTAGCCTTACTGCAGCCGTTTGTGTTCATTTACGGCCGTTTTGTGGGCGTGGTCATTGAAAGTGGGCGTGGTCTAATTTTTCCACGCGCTTTGCGCGTGATTCTAGCCCCCTCCCTCACAAATGCTTGTATCCGCCCCTGTATATGAACAGTCAATGCAAGACTTTAATATTGATGATGAACCCATGTACAATTTCAAAGTACAAGAATTTAGAATGGATGTTACAACTCACCACTTTCATCACTCTCAATAGTTTCTTTAAAACTACTCTGTTCCTGAAATAAGTAAGGTAGCCATTAATATCCTGACCAACATTCAATGCACTGAGCCATAGCTACTTGTATTTGTCATCAAGTTTACCTTCAAATTGGGTTTCATCACTACAGATGCAGTATTGGCATTAGGCTCAGATGATAGTGGTATGTCAAGTTCTTCATCTATCACCTTCTGAAGTTCATTGGCACTGTTTTCAGTGATATGTACAATGTCTGTAGACAAGATATTATATCAACCATTCAGATATGCAGTATAGTCTCCTACCTTTCTGCTTATTTTGATTGTCATCAGGTGAATTTGTAAGAAATAGGGACTCTACTTCAGTGGGGGAAGGCACCAAAGGAGAAGATTGGTGACATTCTTCGTTATCATTAGTGGGAATTTCAATACTATTTGCAACTTTTCTAACAGAGTCAGCATAACCTTGGTACCCAGCACCTTCAAGTACAGCAATCAGTTGGCCGTAAGTAGCCTTATCACCCTTACTCTGTTTCCATTTCTCCAATGCTAATCTCCTAATAAATTAAAACCTTTCTATAATGGTTACTTTTATTAATATATTCCAACTTACGTTTGCAGGTCTAGTTTATTGGGGTGCTTTGCTTTGATGGCCTCAACATCAACTTGTGTCAGTTCCAGGGCTTCAGCAATTGCTCCTTCCCACTGAGGAATAGAATCAGCAATTTTGCCAAGATGCTGTGGAACCCCTTGATTGTAAGAATCCAATGGTAGGTCCAATTTTTGCTTGGGAACTGAAATGTTATGGTCAATGTACATATAAATACACACAGAATAATATTATACAGTACCTTGTACTTCTGTATAATTCACTCTTCGTAGATCCCATACACAATGATCGGGTAAACTATACTGCTCATCAGTAACTGTACACCTAAATTTAACTGGACGATTATCTCTCCATATAATTTTAGCTGGATGTGCGTATTTCTTGCAGTCATGCATTGAACAATGAACAGCAAAGAAATGATTACAATTCTTGTACCCCTTGGTTATAGTTTTCATACCCTGCTCGATACACTTATACACCTCTCCAAGTGTTAATTTACGGTCATTTTCATCTTGTATTTTATTTAAGCACAGCTGTAGGTAAGTTGAATGAATCTTAAGAATGATATCACCACAACCCTCAATATAAAAACACACTTGATTCTTGAAAACTCGGCGGGGAAGAAGACCCCAAGAAAATTCTGAATCCATTTCATTCGTCATCAGGTATGTAATAAGAGCACTGGGAATACCCCTAGGACAGAAACCACCTTCAAATGCGACTAATAAAGAATCATGTTGAGCTGAATCTGAATCTTTGACGGATATTTGTTGCTGTGCAGGAGCATGACAAAGAACAGCTGGAAAAAAACATTTGTAAGTACCATCTTTATCCTTAAATACTGCTGCTATTCTGAGGTGACTCAAAAGTTTCAATAACCACTTGAAAGGTAATTGTGATTCAGAACGATGCCTCTTTTTACAGATTCTTTCCATTGTTTTAACAGAGAAAATTCCCTGATTCTGAAACTTCTCAACTTCACTAATATCAGCATTATCAAACACAAATGTTTTGACAATTAAATCCGTAATTTTATCAAAAAGAATCTGAGGATCTATTATCACACGTTTATTCAACTCCTTGACATTGAAATAGCGCACTAATCCAAGTCTAGTGTGAATAAAAAAGAGTGCCTTGCTCAGTTCTTCTCGATCAGATATCCCACAGCCTTGCGCAAAGGTAAAGCATTCATCATAAGTTAAAATTTGACTTGATTTATGCTTTGCTCGAAGAGCTAGACTAAAGATTAGCCACGTGGATGGACACTTTATAGTAAATTGATCTGTTCTGTCTATGGCCTGCTGTAAAGCACAGCGGATTTTTTGGAAATCTGTATCATCTTTGGCAAGATTATTAACTGTGAAGATGAGTCGCTTTTTGCCTTCGGCAAATTCAATTGAACCTTGATGGAAAAGTGATGTTGGTCTGATCTTTTCTTGAAGCTGCTGATCAATTTCATGGATTCTTTTCTCAACTAAATGATCTGGTAACTTATCCTTGTGAGTACCAATGAGAAAAACTTTTGGCTTAGGTTGATTATCTTGCTGATGTCCTGTTAGATCTAAAGCATTTATAGTTGCCAATGTCTGCAGTATCTCATCCATCAATGTTGATGGAGATGGATAAGTTTCCTCAGTGCGATTAGCGTCATTGTGATGATACAGCACCGTATAGTGATCCATAAGATCCTTGTTAAGTGGAAACGTAACAAAAAAGGCAGAAGGTCCACACACGAGGAGTGGTAAAAGCTCCTGAAACTCCATCTGTCCTCCAGTGTTTGTGAGGTAGAGTGACCAAGATGACTCAAGGTGTTCACGAAGATTATCCATACGTCGTGATTCAACAGCACTTTTAAGAACGTCTGTTACGCCCGGCCATTTATCTTGCACGGGAACAACTAATACCTGATTTGGTTGGCTGTGTAGCATGTTCGTTTCATGAAATTCGTTCTTGTGTAAATATTCATCAAGATAGTGTACATGTGGTTTAGGCTTCACTCGAAGGCTATTAGAGCGAACTAGTTTACCCTCATTATATTCAGGTGGTTTATCATTCTGAGAGGCTTTACAAGAATCATTTCCCTTGCTTTGACAAAGGGTTTGCGATTTCCTATCATGTGCAACTGAGCAATGTTTAGCAGTTGACATCATTAATTCAAGAGCTTCTTCATTATAATCCAGCCTCCTCCATATCAGACTATTTGCCGCTGCAGCAACTGTCGTACAGCACAACTTTTTAACTTCAACCTTAACAACACTTTCAAGAACCCCGGTGCTAGCTGATACGTAGCTTTTATCTTGCGGAGCTTTTCCCAACAAGCGATTCATGAGGGAGTCTTTTCCAGAACGCCCAGGACCAACAATTATCCCATGCACAACAGTATGATCTATTGTACCCTTATTCTTTATACAGTCTTCCATAACGGACATGAATGTCTTATCAACTTCTGGCATGTACTCCGTATTAAATCGAAGATCAAAGTTTGTCTTAGTACCGGTGAAGTGCGATATAAGGTCACAGATAGCTTTATCTCCAGGTTCACCCAAATCAATAGCAGAAAGATCCAATCGCCTAAGGAGGGGACAATGAGTGGAAACTGCTATGGCAAACGCATTCAAACAAACAAGATTACTGCTTGCATTATCTGTTGGTAGTGTGCCTTGCAAGAACAGGATTTCCAATTTTTTCAAACTATTTGATTCCATAACACTTTGTAGTTCTTTTACACCACCTGTTGAAAGAGGATTGTTAGATAAATCGAGCAGCTTCATACTGCAAGATGACTTTGCCAAAGTTGCCTTTATGGCATGTATGCTTTGTTCTCCTATCCTATTGTCACGAAGAAATAGTTTCGTTAGGTAGCGAAAGGCTGATGATGTCTCCTCGCTAAAGAGATCAACTACTCCACTATCAGTTAGACTATTGTTAACAAGGTTCAGTATTTTTACCAGCACAATTGTAGATTTCTTACTAAGCACAGGGACTAATGCATCACCTATCCACTTATCACCCAGATGGCAGTTATGAAAGTCAATCTCGACTAAAGTATGCTCTTGAATATTGGCAATGATATACATAACTGCATGACAGTCAAGCACAGTAGAGGGATGCCCAAACTTCATTATTTTAGTTCTGTTACTGAGAATATGGATTATTCCTTTAGTTACATCACTATTTTTTGCTTCCAACGCATAATGGCAGAGAAGATGTTCATCATTGTTAGCAGCATAAGATTGAGACAGTGCACACATCATCTGTGAAATTTCCATACTTGTACTATTACAGTTTTGAAAGTATAACCCAAAAAATAATCTATAGAAAAGAGTGAGATGTTTAGACTTGGTATGCAATTTAAAAACCTCCAACTGCTTGTCTAATGGTTGCATTGTGAGATACAGAGCGGCAAAAAATTCCTGAAACGTTGGATGAACAAAACTAAAGTTTACTTTATTGATAAACTCTAGTACTCCAAGTATTTCAAGCCCTGGCTGAGAGAGCCCTATAGCTGCAAACTCAATCTGTGGATTCACACCTGGACTAAACTGAAGAGTTCGAAAAGCCATTTCACATACAACCCTCCATGGGTTATGCAGATTTTCAGGCAGACTATGGATATTCAACAATCTTGGATGGGAACTGTATACATCATTTTTTAGCATATTACGATACACAAAATTCAGGATTATCTCTGTTAAGAATCCAGTTGTAGTAGAAAATAAACCAAGTTCCTGGTTAGTTTGCCACAAAAAACAGACCACAGTACAATTGAGAGGAATCCTGCAAACCTCTTGAATCAAACTATTGCCTTCCAGCTGTTCCAATAAACCAATCATCTTTTGCTGATCGCCAGCAAATTTAGCTCGAATATATTGGCGGATGGTTGAACCACCAAAGCCATATATTTCCATAAAGTAATCTATACTGCAGTGGATTTTATGTAGCGAAGCTGAGGCAGATGGTCTGGAGGTAATCAATACTGATGCTCGACTAAGGAGCCCACCTAACAGAAGATTATGCAAAAATGACCCTCTTTGAAATTCTGTTTCTGCCAACTCACTAAAGCCGTCAGCTACAATGAGTACTTTCTCTCCTTTCGTCCGTTGTAAGTAGCTAATAATGTCAGAGTTTTGGCTGGGGAATAGAGTCTTGATCAATTCAGGAACAGAACGTGCTTTTGTTACTTCCGCCCAGTAAAGCGGCAGGAGGAGTAGCAGTTCAATATTATGAAAGAATTCACCATTTTCCCAACCCTTAAACAAGAGCATACAGAGAGCAGTCTTTCCAGTTCCAGCTCCACCCTCCACTAAAATTCTAACGGGCTTCTCTCTAATTTGCACCACAGAAAAGATGTGGTCATATGCCAGAGATTTCCGCTCAAAATTATCATCCTCACTGTCAGCAACACCCTCGAGCTCGTGTGCTGTACTCATTCGTTCCCCTTGTAAAAGTTCTAATCTAAAAAGTTGATGGGTGGGGCAAGGGGGCCACTGTGGTGTCTCACTGCAGGCCGTCTGAAACGTGTGTAGGTGTTCTTGCCTTGCAAATCGCTTTGCCATTATTGTACTTGTACCACAGGATATGAAATTGAATTGGCAATACCCCAGTAGTACATTAATACAGTATGTTATGTTGTAGCTGATTTTAATAGCACGGTATTCAAGTGTTAATAGGCTTTGATACCGCTCATTAATAATATTATATTACTGTTCAATCCTCTATTATCTATGGTTCAATCACCGAGTAGGTATATAATATTGATCATACAAATTTCTGACATAGATTCACAGCAATTATAGCTAGATCAGTAGAGGATACGATTTCAAGTTGATGGTCACTGATAGATCGGAAGGCGCTCGATCCAACGATAAACACAGCACTGTACTCGATTGGTTTATCCAGATCAGAGGGAATACCCCCTTCATTTTCGGCACATGACCTGCACGTGGACATTCACGCATGCGCATGCGGCGCCGGCGCGATATAAGAGTAAGAGTGGTGACTCTTTACCATATACAATGTGCATGGCTAGGCTGTTGTAACTTTTAATAATAGAGCACATACATTAAAATGGGTACAAAAAATTCAATTATGAAGAAAGTACTTGAATGATCTCATTGCATGACTATATGTATGTTATTCTATTGTGTCTGCCAGTACCCCCCAGATCCAGGGGGCATTTGTTGTTGGGGGGCCATGCCAGGTCTTGGAACATTCATCATGCCGGGGCCCATCTGCATTCCCCCCATGCCAGGGGGTCGCTGTTGTTGCTGCTGCATGCCTGAGACTGCAGTGGGTATCTGTCCTGACATGTTCATACCGGGCTGAGATGACTGGGGAAGGTTCGGCTGGATGCCTATACAGGGGAAAGAAAGAATTGCAAGTAGCTGTCAATTGACTTTTGTCACAATGCCTGGACTACATATTATGAAATTGATCACTAAGCTGGTACCCACTTTCAAATCCGAGCACATGTAAAACTGAAATGGCTACACTCAACGATAGTGTAACCAAGTCTCCTCATGTCTCATTCAGTTTTTCTTAACATTATAGTCGGTTCAACTTGAGCATAATGGACAATGTATTGTGAATTATACTTGAGCATTTTTTGAGCATTTAAAAATAGCATTATAGGCCAAAAATTAGCATAATTTACCTACCCCTACCCCCCTCCCTCTCTCTCTCTCATTCATTCGTACACAGAAGGCTAAAATCAGCAAAAAAATGCAAATTTGGGACCAACTTGCGCTTCCTCTCCCTCCCTCCCTCTCTAGCACAGACACACACTCACCACCAGTTCCGATCATGCCTGCCCCTCCTCCTCCCCCTGGATTATAACCCTGCTGCTGTTGTTGCTGCTGCTGTTGCTGCATCTGTTGTCTGATCTGTTGAGCTCTCATCAACACTTGACCCCTCTTTTGTGGTGGTACTCGCTGCAGCAGCTGCTCCTGTTGCTGAGGATTAGCGAATGCAAGGCTGCGGATGAACTGCTGAACCTGGGCCATTTTCAAATCCATCTAAAAATGGTTACATTAAATGAAAAATATTATATACTTTTTTTGGGGGGGGGGGGGGGGGGGGGGGGGGCTGCATAGATATTCTAGTCATGGACAATTATGTGGTCCTTTTATCTAGTACTAAAAAGGTTCTAGTTGAAGGCCTATGGGTCTCCGACTCTCTTCCTAACTTTTTAGTGACAAATCGCTAATTTCGCTAATAATTTAGTACCCCAAAACAAGTGTCCTTAAGGCATTATAAGTGCGGAGCTATAAAGCTTTGATGTGGCCAAAAATATGCGGTCCCCCATCACCTACCTGTTGTTGGCCCCCCTGAGGAGGGGGCTGTCCCATCATCCCCCCGGCAGTTTGCTGTGCCCCCTGTTGCATCATCTGGCCTTGCTGATGTTGTTGCTGTTGAGTCATCTGCTGTTGTCCCGGTTGGTTGACTCCGCCCATTTGCTGTTGTCCCGGCTGGTTGACTCCGCCCATCTGGCCATGCATCGGCTGCTGACCTTGCTGTGAAAGAAATAATTAAAATTTAATGATCTTAAGTGTCTATAATAATACTTGATAATTATACTTACATTCATCTGTCCCACCTGCTGTGCCGTAGCCCCTCCCCCTGCCCCGCCCCCTCCCATCCCCTGCCCGGCCATCTGCTGCTGCTGCTGTTGTTGGGGCTGTTGTTGCTGTTGCATTTGCTGTAGCTGCTGAGTCATTCCTCCAAGACCTACATATACATACACGAAAATTCATTAGAGTAAGTTTATCTTCACAAACTTTAGTGGATTTTGGAAATAGTGCGTTAAGCGGGTACTCATTTTAGTGATTATTCAAATTTAACATTCTGTACTGTTTATTCAAAATTTTAATATTCGCACGTATAATTTTTAGTGAAAATTGGGCAAATCGCTAATTTCACTAAATTTAGTATAATAATACACCCACAAACAAGAGTCCTTAAGGAACCAAATCCCACTTTCTATAGCCATAAGTTACCTTGAGCTGGATTAGGCCGATTGATAGCCTGCTGCTGCTGTTGCTGTTGTTGCTGCTGCTGCGGAGTCATGGTCTGACCTGGAGCCCCGCCCATTGCTCCGCCCACTCCACCACCAGGTTGTTGTCCGGGCATGCCCATGCCACCTTGCTGTTGTTGCTGCTGCTGCTGCTGTTGTTGCTGTTGGTGAGTTTGAAGAGCCTGGCCACCGGACACTCCAGCTTGTTGACCAGGCTGCTGTTGCTGTTGCTGTTGGTAAGGCATTTGTTGTTGCTATAATGTCATAGAAGGGAGGAAGGAGAGAGAGAGAGAGAGTTAACTTCAACAAAGTCTACCTTAAAAGAATTGCGTATTAAATCATGTGCACACTACATTTAGAAAACACACACCATAGCCAGTTTACCATTCCAGGTAGCTGTCCTTGCTGAGCCTGTTGAGCTTGCTGCTGCTGCTGTTGTTGCTGTTGTTGTAACATTATTCTCTGTCGTTGAGCATTGCTCAAGACCTGCTTCAAAACGTTGATGAATTTGTCCTGCTCAAGAGGGACGAGGCCAGTGAACTGCTTCTGACGATCATTCCACACCAAAATGAGTGCCCTGATTGGACACTGAGACGACTGCTGAACACCAACCAGCTGAACAATCGCAAACTAGAGAGAGAGAGAGAGAGAGAGAGAGAGAGAGAAAGAGAGAGAGAGAGAGAGAGAGAGACAGACAGACAGAGAGAGAGGGGGAGGTTAAAAATGATAGAGATATAAATTAAAACTTTCTTTCCTAACTCACTGTTTTGACCTCTGATGTCATGAGCATCCGCAGCATGGTGACATTCTGAGGGTTCTCCAGGAATTGGAATGTGACCGTCTTCACATTATTAGTTCCAGACTGGAAATTCATCATTTGAGTGATGGAATTCTATGATGCAAATACAAACAATATCATAAACGCCCTTTTGGTAAAGTTTTCTAATTGAATTCTACTTACGAACAGCACTTTGGGATAAGTGTTCATGTTCATTCTCTGAGGCCACTGGTTGGGCTGCCTGGAGAGAGAGAAAAGTGAGGAGTGAAGGAGAGAGAGGGAGAAAGAGAGAGAGAGAGAGAGGTCAACTCACAGTTCACTCACGACATCAGTCTTAGCTGTGAGAACGTTGCACTGCACTTGTCTCATCTGACGCTTGTTATCTTGCTGCAAATCATAAGACAAGAACACAATATTCATGTACCATTTGATTTATAGCCTTTTAACACTGATAAACTCACATACCACTTCTATGAGTTCCATAATTCCATTCCAGACCACCAGAGGCCTGGCTTGCTGCTGAGGCTGTTGTTGTGGTTGCTGTTGGGAAGCTCCACCCATCTGCTGACCTTGCAGCTGCTGTTGTTGCTCCTTTTGTCGTTTGGGCTGGGAAGCCCCAGGCTCATCCATCTGGGAAGTCGTGGGGGGGATGTTGGCATGGAGTGTTACTCCACTCTCCCCATCCATATTCTCTACTATTTGATCCTGCTGCTGAGTTTGCTGTACCCCTGGGCTAGAGATAGATGTCTGTTGCTGGGGATCTTCCTGTTGATATGATGATTGAGGCTCTAGGTGAGATAAAATTGTGAGTCATTTATCACTTACTGAAGCATCAGCAGCAGATCTAGATGTCATGTCTTGTGAAAGGCCCATCAAAGAAGGATCAGTAGATAACTCATTCTCATCTATATTCTCAATTTGGGTAGAATTTGAAGTGTTATCATCTGGGTTTTGAGTCATTTCGGATTGCTGTGAATCAGAAAAGGTGGGAGCATCAGCTCCTGAGGGTAGTGCTTCTGATCCAGTCGATGCTGCTGCCCCTATATGAATTATAGTCAAATGCATGTCTTATTGATGAAGAAGCCATACATACTCTAAAGTAACTCACCACTTTCATCACTCTCAGTAGTTTCCTTAAAACTGCTCTGCTCCTAAAATGCATAAGACAATCATTAATACGTATATATCTGGACTAACATCCACTGTACTGAGCCATACACTTGTATCGATGATTCGTCATTAGTTTTACCTTCAAATTATGTTTCATCACTACAAATGCAGTAATGGCATCAGGCTCAGATGACAATGGCATATCAAGTGTATCATGTATCACTTTCTTAAGTTCTATGGCACTGTTTTCAGTGATATGTACAATATCTATATAGGACAAGATAATATTATTATATCAACCATTCAGATATGCAGTATAGTCTCCTACCTTTTTGCTTATTTTGATTGCCATCAGGTGAAATTGTAAGAAGTAGGGACACTACCTCAGTGGGGGAAGGCACCAAAGGAGAAGATTGGTGACAATCTTCGTCATTATTAGTGGGAATTTCAATACTATTTGCAACTTTTCTAACAAAGTCAGCACAATCTTGGTACCCAGCACCTTCAAGTACAGCAATCAGTTGGCCATAAGTAGCCTCATCACCCTTACTCTGTTTCCATTTCTCCAATGCTAATCTCCTAGTAAATTAAAACCTTTATACAGTGGTTACTTCTATCAATATTCCAACTTACGTTTGTAGGTCTAGTTTATTGGGGTGTTTTGCTTTGATGGCCTCAACATCAACTTGTGTCAGCTCCAGGGCTTCAGCAATTGCTCCTTCCCACTGAGGAATAGAATCAGCAATTTTGCCAAGATGCAGTGAAACTCCTTGATTGTAAAAATCCAACGGTAGGTCCAATTTTTGCTTGGGAACTGAAACATTATGGTCAATGAACATAATATTATAATATAAAATACTCACAGAATATACAGTACCTTGTACTTCTGCATAATTCACTCTTCGAAGATCCCATACACAACGATCGGGTAAACTATACTGCTTGCTAGTAACCATACACTTAAGTTTAACTGGACGATCATCTCTCCATATAATCTTAGCTGGATGTGCATATTTCTTGCAACCATGCATTGTACAATGAAATGCAAAGAAGTGATTACAATTCTTGTATCCCTTGGTTATAGTCTTCATGCCCTGTTCGATACATTTATACACCTCTCCAAGTGTTAATTTAAGCTCATTTTCATCATTTATTTCAGTGTCAGGGTCTAAGTACAGTTGTAGGTAAGTTGAATGAATCTTCAGAATGATATCGCCACAACCCTCAATAGAAAAACACACTTGATTCTTGAAAACTCGGCAGGGAAGAAGATCCCAAGAAAATTCTGAATCCATTTCATTTGTTATCAGATAGGTAATAAGAGCACTGGGAATACCCCTAGGACAGAAACCACCTTCAAATGCGACTAATAAAGAATCATATTGAGCTGAATCTGAATCTTTGAGTGGTATTCGTTGCTGTGCAGGAGCATGACAAAGAACAGCTGGAAAAAAACATTTGAAAGTACCATCTTTATCCTTGAATACTGCTGCTATTCGGAGGTGACTCAAAAGTTTTAATAACCACTTGAAAGGTAATTGTGGATCAGATTCGAAACGATGCCTCTTTTTACAGATTCTTTCCATTGTTTTAACAGAGAAAATTCCCTGATTCTGAAACTTTTCAACTTCATTAACATCTGCATTATCAAATACAAATGTTTTGATAATTAAATCCGTAATTTTATCAAAGAGAATCTGAGGATCTATTATCACACGTTTATTCAGCTCCTTAACATTGAAGTAGCGTACCAATCCAAGTCTAGTATGAATAAAAAAGAGTGCATCGCTCAATTCTTTTCGATCAGATATCCCACAACCTTGGGCAAAGGTAAAGCATTCATCATATGTTAAAATTTGACTTGATTTGTGCTTTGCTCGAAGAGCTAGACTAAAGATTAGCCATGTGGATGGACACTTTATAGTAAATTGATCTGTTCTGTCTATGGCCTGCTGTAAGGCACAGCGGATTTTTTGGAAATCTGTATCATCTTTGGCAAGATTATTAACTGTGAAGATGAGCTGCTTTTTTCCTTCAGCAAATTCAATTGAACCTTGATGGAAAAGTGATGTTTGTCTGATCTTTTCTTGAAGCTGCTGATCAATTTCATGGATTCTTTTCTCAATTAAATGATCTGGTAGCTTATCCTTGTGAGTACCAATGAGAAAAACTTTTGGCTTAGGTTGATTATCTTGCTGAAGTCCAGTTAGATCTAAAGCATTTATAGTTGCCAATGTCTGCAGTATCTCATCCATCAATGTTGATGGAGATGGATAAGTTTCCTCAGTGCGATTAGCATCGATATCATTGTGATGATATAGCACAGTATAGTGATCCATAAGATCCTTGTTAAGTGGAAACGTAATAAAAAAGGCAGAAGGTCCACACACGAGGAGTGGTAAAAGCTCCTGAAACTCCATCTGTCCTCCAGTGTTTGTGAGGTAGAGTGACCAAGATGACTCAAGGTGTTCACGAAGATTATCCATACGTCGTGATTCAACAGCACTTTTAAGAACGTCCGTTACGCCCGGCCATTTATCTTGCACAGGAACAACTAATACCTGATTTGGTTGGCTGTGCAGCATGTTCATTTCATGAAATTCGTTCTTGTGCAAGTATTCATCAAGATAGTGTACATGTGGTCTAGGCTTCACTCGGCGAAGGCTATTAGAACAAACTAGTTTACCCTCACTATAATCAGGTGGTTTATCATGGCTTTCATCATTCTGAGAGGCCTTACAAGAATCACCCCCCTTGCTTTGATAAAGGGTGTGTGATTTCCTATCATGTGCAACTGAGCAGTGTTTAGCAGTTGACATCATTAATTCAAGAGCTTCTTCATTATAATCCAGCCTCCTCCATATCAGACTATTTGCCGCTGCAGCAACTGTTGTACAGCACAACTTTTTAACTTCAACCTTAACAACACTTTCAAGAACCCCGGTGCTAGCTGATACGTAACTTTTATCTTGCGGAGCTTTTCCCAACAAGCGATTCATGAGGGAGTCTTTTCCAGAACGCCCAGGACCAACAATTATCCCATGCACAACAGTATGATCTATTGTACCCTTATTCTTTATACAGTCTTCCATAACGGACATGAATGTCTTATCTACTTCTGACATGTACTCCGTATTAAATCGAAGATCAAAGTTTGTCTTAGTACCAGTGAAGTGCGATATAAGGTCACAGATAGCTTTATCTCCAGGTTCACCCAAATCAATAGCAGAAAGATCCAATCGCCTAAGGAGGGGACAATGAGTGGAAACTGCTATGGCAAACGCATTCAAACAGGTAACATTACTGCTTGCATTATCTGTTGGTAGTGTGCCTTGCAAGAACAGGATTTCCAATTTTTTCAAACTATTTGATTCCATAGCACTTTGTAGTTCTTTTACACCACCTGTTGAAAGAGGATTGTTAGATAAATCGAGCAGCTTCATACTGCAAGATGATTTTGCCAAAGTTGCCTTTATGGCATGTATGCTTTGTTCTCCTATCCTATTGTCACGAAGAAATAGTTTCGTTAGGTAGCGAAAGGCTGATGATGTCTCCTCGCTAAAGAGATCAACTACTCCACTATCAGTTAGACTATTGTTAACAAGGTTCAGTATTTTTACCAGCACAATTGTAGATTTCTTACTAAGCACAGGGACTAATGCATCACCTATCCACTTATCACCCAGATGGCAGTTATGAAAGTCAATCTCGACTAAAGTAAGCTCTTGAATATTGGCAATGATATACATAACTGCATGACAGTCAAGCGCAGTAGAGGGATGCCCAAACTTCATTATTTTAGTTCTGTTACTGAGAATATGGATTATTCCTTTAGTTACATCACTATTTTTCGCTTCCAACGCATAATGGCAGAGAAAATGTTCATCATTGTTAGCAGCATAAGATTGAGACAGTGCACACATCATCTGTGAAATTTCCATACTTGTACTATTACAGTTTTGAAAGTATAACCCAAAAAATAATCTATAGAAAAGAGTGAGATGTTTAGACTTGGTATGCAATTTAAAAACCTCCAACTGCTTATCTAATGGTTGCATTGTGAGATACAGAGCGGCAAAAAATTCCTGAAACGTTGGATGAACAAAACTAAAGTTTATTTTATTGATAAACTCTAGTACTCCAAGTATTTCAAGCCCTGGCTGAGAGAGCCCTATAGCTGCAAACTTAATCTGTGGATTCACACCTGGACTAAACTGAAGAGTTCGAAAAGCCATTTCACATACAACCCTCCATGGGTTATGCAGATTTTCAGGCAGACTATGGATATTCAACAATCTTGGATGGGAACTGTGTACATCATTTTTTAGCATATTACGATACACAAAATTCAGGATTATCTCTGTTAAGAATCCAGTTGTAGTAGAAAATAAACCAAGTTCCTGGTTAGTTTGCCACAAAAAACAGACCACAGTACAATTGAGAGGAATCCTGCAAACCTCTTGAATCAAACTATTGCCTTCCAGCTGTTCCAATAAACCAATCATCTTTTGCTGATCGCCAGCAAATTTAGCTCGAATATATTGGCGGATGGTTGAACCACCAAAGCCATATATTTCCATAAAGTAATCTATACTACAGTGGATTTTATGTAGCGAAGCTGAGGCAGATGGTCTGGAGGTAATCAATACTGATGCTCGACTAAGGAGCCCACCTAACAGAAGATTATGCAAAAATGACCCTCTTTGACATTCTGTTTCTGCCAACTCACTAAAGCCGTCAGCAACAATGAGTACTTTCTCTCCTTTCGTCCGTTGTAAGTAGCTAATAATGTCAGAGTTTTGGCTGGGGAATAGAGTCTTGATCAATTCAGGAACAGAACGTGCTTTTGTTACTTCTGCCCAGTAAAGTGGCACAAGGAGTAGCAGTTCAATGTTATGAAAGAATTCACCATTTTCCCAACCTTTAAACAAGAGCATACAGAGAGCAGTCTTGCCAGTTCCAGCCCCACCCTCCACTAAAATTCTAACGGGCTTCTCTCCAATTTGCACCCCAGAAAAGATGTGGTCATATGCCTGAGATTTCCTCTCCAAATTATCGTCCTCACTGTCAGCAACACCCTCGAGCTCGTGTGCTGTACTCATTCGTTCCCCTTGTAAAAGTTCTAATCTAAAAAGTTGATGGGTGGGGCAAGGGGGCCACTGTGGTGTCTCACTGCAGGCCGTCTGAAACGTGTGTAGGTGTTCTTGCCTTGCAAATCGCTTTGCCATTATTGTACTTGTACCACAGGATATGAAATTGAATTGGCAATACCCCAGTAGTACATTAATACAGTATGTTATGTTGTAGCTGATTTTAATAGCACGGTATTCAAGTGTTAATAGGCTTTGATACCGCTCATTAATAATATTATATCATTACTGTTCAATCCTCTATTATCTATGGTTCAATCACCGAGTAGGTATATAATATTGATCATACAAATTTCTGACATAGATTCACAGCAATTATAGCTAGATCAGTAGAGGATACGATTTCAAGTTGATGGTCACTGATAGATCGGAAGGCGCTCGATCCAACGATAAACACAGCACTGTACTCGATTGGCTCTGATGGTTTATCCAGATCAGAGGGAATACCCCCTTCATTTTCGGCACATGACCTGCACGTGGACATTCACGCATGCGCATGCGGCGCCGGCGCGATATAAGAGTAAGAGTGGTGACTCTTTACAATGTGCATGGCTAGGCTGTTGTAACTTTTAATAATAGAGCACATACATTAAAATGGGTACAAAAAATTCAATTATGAAGAAAGTACTTGAATGATCTCATTGCATGACTTTATGTATGTTATTCTATTGTGTCTGCCAGTACCCCCCAGATCCAGGGGGCATTTGTTGTTGGGGGGCCATGCCAGGTCTTGGAACATTCATCATGCCGGGGCCCATCTGCATTCCCCCCATGCCAGGGGGTCGCTGTTGTTGCTGCTGCATGCCTGAGACTGCAGTGGGTATCTGTCCTGACATGTTCATACCGGGCTGAGATGACTGGGGAAGGTTTGGCTGGATGCCTATACAGGGGAAAGAAAGAATTGCAAGTAGCTGTCAATTGACTTTTGTCACAATGCCTGGACTACATATTATGAAATTGATCACTAAGCTGGTACCCACTTTCAAATCCGAGCACATGTAAAATTGAAATGGCTACACTCAACGATAGTGTAACCAAGTCTCCTCATGTCTCATTCAGTTTTTCTTAACATTATAGTCGGTTCAACTTGAGCATAATGGACAATGTATTGTGAATTATACTTGAGCATTTTTTGAGCATTTAAAAATAGCATTATAGGCTAAAAATTAGCATAATTTACCTACCCCTACCCCCCTCCCTCTCTCTCTCTCATTCATTCGTACACAGAAGGCTAAAATCAGCAAAAAAATGCAAATTTGGGACCAACTTGCGCTTCCTCTCCCTCCCTCCCTCTCTAGCACAGACACACACTCACCACCAGTTCCGATCATGCCTGCCCCTCCTCCTCCCCCTGGATTATAACCCTGCTGCTGTTGTTGCTGCTGCTGTTGCTGCATCTGTTGTCTGATCTGTTGAGCTCTCATCAACACTTGACCCCTCTTTTGCGGTGGTACTCGCTGCAGCAGCTGCTCCTGTTGCTGAGGATTAGCGAATGCAAGGCTGCGGATGAACTGCTGAACCTGGGCCATTTTCAAATCCATCTAAAAATGGTTACATTAAATGAAAAATATTATATACTTTTTTGGGGGGGGGGGGGGGGGGGGGGCTGCATAGATATTCTAGTCATGGAGAATTATGTGGCCCTTTATCTAGTACTAAAAAGGTTCTAGTTGAAGGTCTATGGGTCTCCGACTCTCTCCCTAACTTTTTAGTGACAAATCGCTAATTTCGCTAATAATTTAGTACCCCAAAACAAGTGTCCTTAAGGCATTATAAGTGCGGAGCTATAAAGCTTTGATGTGGCCAAAAATATGCGGTCCCCCATCACCTACCTGTTGTTGGCCCCCCTGAGGAGGAGGGGGCTGTCCCATCATCCCCCCGGCAGTTTGCTGTGCCCCCTGTTGCATCATCTGGCCTTGCTGATGTTGTTGCTGCTGTTGTTGAGTCATCTGCGGTTGTCCCGGTTGGCTGACTCCGCCCATCTGCTGTTGTCCCGGCTGGTTGACTCCGCCCATCTGGCCATGCATCGGCTGCTGACCTTGCTGTGAGAGAAATAAAATTAAAATTTAATGACCTTAAGTATCTATAATAATACTCGATAAATTATTAATTATACTTACGTTCATCTGTCCCACCTGCTGTGCCGTAGCCCCTCCTCCTGCCCCGCCCCCTCCCATCCCCTGCCCGGCCATCTGCTGCTGTTGCTGTTGGGGTTGCTGCTGTTGCATTTGCTGTAGCTGCTGAGTCATTCCTCCAAGACCTACATACAAAATTCAGTAGAGTAGGTTTATCTTCTATAATATTATTAAGCTACCTTAGGGCTATGATTATTTGCGGGTACAAATTTTAGTGGATTTTGGAAATAGTGCATTTAGCGGACACTCATTTTAGCGATTATTCAAATTCAACGTTCAGTTTGTTCAAAAATTTAATATTCGCAGGTACAATTTTTAGTGAAAATAATATTATTATTGGGTAAATCACTAATTTTAGTGCCCGCAAACAAAAGTGTCCCAAATCCTACTTTCTATTGCCCTAAGTTACCTTGAGCTGGATTAGGCCGATTGATAGCCTGCTGTTGCTGCTGCTGCTGTTGTTGCTGCTGCTGAGTCATGGTCTGACCTGGAGCCCCACCCATTGCCCCGCCCACTCCACCACCAGGCTGCTGTCCGGGCATGCCCATGCCACCTTGCTGTTGTTGCTGCTGCTGTTGTTGCTGTTGGTGAGTTTGAAGAGCCTGGCCACCGGACACTCCAGCTTGTTGACCGGGCTGCTGTTGCTGTTGCTGTTGGTAGGGCATTTGTTGTTGCTACAGTGTCATAGAAGGGAGGAGGGAGAGAGAGAGAAAGAGAGAGAGAGAGAGAGAGAACAGAGACTTAAACTTCAATAAAAGAATTGGTCATGTGCACACTACATTTACAAAGCTCAAAGCGTATAGTGGGAAATTTTCGAGGGAGAAAATCTTCACAAATTTCACGAATTTACAGCCACCTGCGAAAGTTTTCTCCATGAAATTTAAGGTATACCACACCCATTATGCGATCAGCTTAACATTCCGTGAAAGTTTTCTCCGCGAAATACTCCCTTCCTACCAATTCGCGAAAGTTTTTTCCCTCAAAAATTTCCCGCTATGCAGTAGCCATCTTACCATTCCAGGTAGCTGTCCCTGCTGAGCCTGTTGAGCTTGTTGTTGCTGCTGCTGCTGTTGCTGTTGTTGTAACATTATTCTCTGTCGTTGAGCATTGCTCAAGACCTGCTTCAAAACGTTGATGAATTTATCTTGCTCGAGAGGGACGAGGCCAGTGAACTGCTTCTGACGATCATTCCAGACTAAAATGAGCGCCCGGATTGGACACTGAGATGACTGCTGAACACCAACCAGCTGAACAATGGCAAACTAAGGGGAGAAAGAGAGAAAGAGAGAGAGAGAGAGAGAGAGAGAGAGAGAGAGAGAGAGAGAGAGAGAGAGAGAGAGAGAGAGAGAGAGAGAGAGAAAGACAGAGAGGTTAAAAAATGATAGAGATATAAATTTAAACTTTCTTTCCTAACTCACTGTTTTGACCTCTGATGTCATGAGCATCCGCAGCATGGTGACATTCTGAGGGTTCTCCAGGAATTGGAATGTGACCGTCTTCACATTATTAGTTCCAGACTGGAAATTCATCATTTGAGTGATGGAATTCTACGATGCAAATACAATATTATCATAAACGCCCTTTTGGTAAAGTTTTCTAATTGAATTCTACTTACGAACAGCACTTTGGGATAAGTGTTCATGTTCATTCTCTGAGGCCACTGGTTGGGCTGCCTGGAGAGAGAGAAAAGTGAGGAGTGAAGGAGAAAGAGAGAGGGAGAGGGAGAGAAAGGAAGGGAATACTCACAGTTCTCTCACGACATCACTCTTAGCTGTGAGAACATTGCACTGCACTTGTCTCATCTGACGCTTGTTATCTTGCTGCAAATCATAGAAAAAAATATTTGTCTACATGTACTCTTCATAATATACTGGTAAAAAAATTCAGCCAAGAAACAATTTCTCATTGACAAAATTTCATCCCAAGGTGGAAAAAACTTTGGAGCCCACGAAAACATCTCACTATACGGTAGCACTGATATTAAATTTAACGCACCACTTCAGTGAGTTCCATAATTCCATTCCAGACGACCATAGGCCTGGCTTGCTGCTGAGGCTGTTGCACTCCTTGAACCGTTTGCTGCTGCTGCTGCTGCTGCTGTTGCGATTGTTGTTGCTGTGATATCTGTTGTGAGGCTCCACCCATCTGTTGCGAGGCTCCGCCCATCTGTTGTGAAGCCCCGCCCATCTGTTGACCTTGCAGCTGCTGCTGTTGCTGTTGTTGCTGTTGCTGAGAGAGCATCTGTTGCTGCTGCTGGGGGGTTGGCTGTTGTTGTTGGGGGGTCGGCTGGGACGCAACGGGGGTAGGAGTCGGGACACGCTAAAAATTCAAAACAGGAAGAGAACATTACTACAGCATAAAAAGATTACCGTGTTTATGCTAATAGAATGCAAGCTAAAAATAATTACGAGCACCACAGACCCTTCATTGATATCCATTATACATGAATTGATATCTGTCATACTGTCATGTACCGTATAGCCAGAAAAATTAAATTTGGCGGTTGAGCCCAAAATCGCTAGCGCATTTAAATTTGGCAGTTCGGTAAGGGATCGCCATACGTAGAATTATATGCGAGTATGAAATTTTGGCGGATTTTAATTCAAATGGCGGTTGTATTACAGACCGCCAAACCGCCAAATTTTCCAGCTATACGGTATACGATATTATTATACCTTGTCTAGCATACGTGTATCTCCAAACGCAGTCACAGTGACTCCGCCCCCTCCTTGTTGCACCGATCCCATGGATGAAATAGCCACGTTCCCCGGACCTCCCATCTGGTGCTGTTGCTGCTGCTGCTGCTGCTGACCAGGTAGCACGTTCATTCCAGGCTGGCTCTGTCCCATTCCCATTCCACCCTGACCCTGTCCAATTCCCATTCCACCAACATTCGGTTGCTGCTGCTGCGGCTGTTGTTGTTGTGCGACCATCCCAGGCATCACCGAGCGAGAACCTGGCTGCTGCAATCCGATTGGTCCAGCTCTTGGCCCTGATTTTTGCATCTCAGCCGCCTGTTTTGCCATCTCAGCATATTTCCTGGCCGCATCGAGATTTGTCTGTCTTTGCTGCTGTGCATTGGGTTGTTGATTAAACTGAGCTCCAGGTTGCTGCATAGACGATGTATTAGCCATGGAAGCCATTGGCTGCTGTGATTGTTGTTGTTGTTGTTGTTGTTGTTGTTGTTGAGGGGGAATTCCCCCCTGCTGCTGATACGGCGATGACGTCATCGAAGCAACCTTGGGGGCCATGGCTCCAAAAAGTGACGACATCCCCCCAGCCCCAGCCCCAGCTCCAGCTCCAGCCCCCTGCTGTGGTTGTTGCTGCTGCTGCTGTTGCTGTTGGAGGCCACCCATAGAAGCCATCGGATTACCAAGGCCTGATGTCGCAGTCACAGGATTATTCTGAGCAACAGAACTAGCTAACGCTTGTTGCGACTGTGGTTGCTGTTGTTGCTGAATCGAAGACGACGGTAAGTTCCCCCCGGCTGTTGCCTGCTGCAACTGTCCTCCGTGTTGGCTTCCAACTTGTTGCATCTGAGACTGCTGACTCGTCGAAAATAGGCCGCTGGTGATTGATGACGAAGATGTCGTAGAAGCAGCAGCAGTTTGCTGAGTCAGCGAGGTCGTCGGAAAGGTCATCGAGGGTCCTGTAACGGGGGAACCAATTTGAATCGGATTTCCCGCACTACCAGTACCCCCACCCCCGGCCGCCGCTGTCGGGATGCTGCCGAGGACACGCCCCAAGACTCCGCCCCCTTGCGTTGTCATGGTAACACCACCACCCTGACCCGGATTCCCCCCACCACCGATACTCGAAGCAATGACTTGCGCTGTGGCCGTCGTACTGAGGGAGATGGGTGGACCAGAGAAAGATAATCCAGTGGTACCGGAGAGACTTTGCCCCATAGTGAACTGCTGCTGAGGCTGTGAAGTATTAATAGCTGAAGTCTGCTGCTGCTGTTGCTGCTGTTGGGAGCTCATTTGAGAAATATTTGCTGCTGCCAGTGAGCTTGTAGTAGCTGAAGAGTCGTCCTCGAGTTTTATGGATTTCGTCGACGGGGGGCCAACACTCCCTGGCCCCGAGGTCTGGGGGGAAGCACTGCGTTTCAAACCGAGCATCGCCCCCCCTTCCATTGTGGGGGCCAATTTTGAGTCGTGATTTGCCAACACTGCACTCTGTTGTTGTGAGCCGCCACCAGCGGTTGCCATGGAAACAGAAGAGGTGGTTTCCATGAACTCCTGTTTGATAGACAACGGTGCTTGCCCCGTTTCCATAGCAACCGCATCGCTGGAGGACGTAGTCGACAGCACGGACGATGGATTTGATTGGTCGATTCCGAGCGAGCCAAGGCTGGCGACGCTGGGTGGCTTAAATTCCGCCAGGGATGGTTTAACATCAATCTGTTGCTGCTGCTGTTGCTGGGGGTCGGAGGAGGGGGAAGTCCCTATTGGTACATGTGCTGCAGGAGGAGCTGCTTGCTGTTGCTGTTGTTGGGATGATGTCGCTGGTTCCTTGGCCTTTCTCTGAGATTTCAGGGCTGGAAAAATCAAGTGGGTGCACGCACACAATAATAAAAATAATATTATAGCAAGCAAGGTGTACATGTAATATTATGTAAAATTTTAATACCCTTAGCAAAACTAAATTTATGAAAAGATGTGCTGTTTGTTTATGGTTATTAAAAAAATTCATGGAACATAAATGAAATTTTATGCAACCCGCACTCCACTCGCACATTATTTACACAAAAAAACACACACCATTGTGAGACTTGTCCATGCATCATAAAATCATGTACTGTAGATTGGGAAATTTTCATTATTAAATCGACGGTCTTTCCCGATGAAAATGAAGTATTTTGTGCATGTTAGTTAATATTATGTACGTTCGTATATGCGACAAAAATTAGACTACGCGAAAATTTACAGTGTAACAAGCGAAATATTATTTTACCAGCGAAAATATCCCGATCTATGGTATACAGTACCTTGTATCTCAAAGCCTTGAAGTAAGACCAAGTGATTTTTCTGCAAGGAGTGGTCAGCCTTCTCTATCACCCCCGCCACAGTCGTGGGCTCACCACTACCATCGGCAGCTGCTACGTCCATACCCCCGTCCTCGGACTCCGCCTTTTTCTCGGGTGAGCCAGAAGAAGAGGGTGTGGCCAGAAGGGCCTTCTCAAAGAGGGAGAGGAATGGAGGGAGTCTACGAGGGCTAACGATGGAGAGAGCAATGTTCCTCTGGAGGGAGGGGGAGAGAGGTGGGAGAGAGAGAGAGAGGGGGAGGAGAGAGAGAGAGAGAGAGAGGGAGTGGGGGAGAGGATATAGCAACATATTTGACATGAACATATCGATTCCTCACCTGTACTATCAGTTTGACTAGCTGCTCAGTATCGTTTCCGACAAAATCGGCAGACTCCACACAAGCAGTAGGCGAAGGGGGAAATCCCATTACTAATAGACACTGCTTCTGAACATCAACATCAGGACTAAGGCTACATGTACAATGGTGAAATAAAGAAAGGTAGATAGAGATGAGAGAGGGGGGAGATAGAGATAGAGAGAGAGAGAGAGAGAGAGAGAGAGAGAGAGAGAGAGAGAGAGAGAGAGAGAGAGAGAGAGAGAGAGAGAGAGAGAGAGAGAGAGAGAGAGAGAGAGAGTCTCACAATGGATCCACGGTAGACTTCATTAGAGTGAACACCTCTAGCACAGCTGCAAGGGCCTCAGAGAGATGGAAACTACGCTCAACCAATCCACCTTCAAATCTGGACAGAAATAAAACATGAAATAAATTAGCATACAAAAAAATGAATTCTTCGACTTGCTTGATACTGTTGAGCCACTTCTTGACCTGAGGAGCGCTACACGTGACAGGGTAGAAGGTACAGGGAGGGCGATAGGAGACACAGGGAGGGTGGACAACCACCAAGCTGTACTGAACTGGTCCATACTGTGTTCAAAAGTTTGTGAGTGAGTGCAGTGAGAGATAGAGGGGGGAGGAAAGGGAGAGAGAAATCAACTGAGTGACTATGATAACATTTGATGGGCATTAATTAGAACACCCAATGGTCGTCAGCTTACCTGCAGGCCAGTCGAAGAATCAGCTATTCCCCCGCCGCAGAAATGCCTAATTCAGAGAAAAAACGATAAAACATTTCAACAATAAACCTCCTAACATCACTCATGCTACCAATTATATGATAGTATAGCGTTGGCTTTTAAGCTTTTTACCATGCAGCCCCGGGCACCCATGCCGACCCTTACTCGAGGCATGGCTCAAGATAGTCTTTGAGAATCGTCGGAAATAGACCGGAGAGCGCGGCAGAGCTGTCGACTACTATCACGACATCTCGCTGAGAAGCAGGTAAGACTCCCATAGCGCTCCAGCTCTTAGGGCCCCGGGGTCAGCAATTAAATTTTGTTTGGGGCCCGGGGAAACCTGTCAATAATCGTGGGGTCACCACAGCAGATAATCCATGATTCCTAGTACAAGTCATAATAGCTTCTATCCATTAGCTACACACTGCCCCCAAAGTTTATGACTCAGGCTAATGTGCATGCATGCCCCAAACCCTTTCTACTATCTATGATGCCACATGCACATGCATGCACCATCAATCACCAATTTTAATTTCAAGAAGTTGCCAGTGTACATAGCTACTCCCCTCTGCTTCATGGAAATGCTCAAACAGAGTGCCCTTTCTCTACCTTCACGGTTCACGACAGGTGTTGGGAGATTTCTGTGACTTGTCTCCACGATTTTGAAAAAGATAGCTAAGTCATGCAATTCGTTGTTGTAGTGTGTACTGGTCCCCCCCCCCCCCTGGAAGGCTACATATTCTATGTATGTACTAATATCAAGCTTGTGGGTGTCTATATTGACTGACTTTACCTCTCCCCCCTCCCCCCCCCCTTAAACTGAACTCTAGTACCCTTAACGTTTCAGAGAACTTCTTGATTGGGTAGTCATAATTATTGATAGCTACAAGCTAGATCTTGTTACACCAATCTGGCATTATTTCTCTCAATAATAATTCATCATAATGCCTATGATGAATTATTATTTTTCATTTGAGAGAAATAATGCCAGATTGGTGTAACAAGATCTAGCTTGTAGCTAACAATAATCTAGTACCGTTAGTCGCCTCTGCTTTTTAACCATGATAGTATATAGCTAGTAGCTACAGTAGACTGGCCCGTGCCAGCACTGTCATGATACAAATGTGCATAATTCCCGAGCTGCACAAATATTAATATCAGTCACCACTAGTGGATGGGTATGATTTGCATAATATGTGCAGCTAGTAGCTAGTTTACATATCCCCAAAGTCAAGAGTAAATATTTACCCTCGTCCAAAGTGTCAACAACTGAAAACCCCAAAGCACGCCACCCACAGTAAACTGTGATGATGGGTACAGGACCATTGTTGCTTTTAATATTACAGACGACATTACGGACTAATACAGAAAATCCAACTTGTTAAAACAAACCGTAAACTTGGGTAAAGCTAATAATAATTGTGATTCAAGTTAAAGAAAACTGAAAGAGTTAAATCGACATTGAAGTTTGCGTTTAATTTTACACCTCTCTCTCTCTACAATCCATTATTATTAGCTACCAACACTGTGGCACAATGCCTCAGTATGCTATGACTCCATTATACGTGTACCTAGCAGTATGCACTGAAATTATCTTTTGTTTGCATGGAATTAGTCATACAGTGGCCCTAAGATCAGCAAAGTATCACAATGTATTCACCACTTTTAAGCATAATTATTATGAATTAGACTCACGATTGAATCTCCAGACCAGGCCTGTTTCCAGATAATATTGTCAATGTTCTGCACTATACAAAAGTTGTTAAAAACAGCTGGTAGCCATACAGGCTTGAAATTGATCGATGATGTATGCATTGGTTGGAATACTGAAAATAATCATGCATGAGTCAGAATGTGGGAAATTGTCCGAAAAGCTCTAAAAAGGACAAAAACCATACAATGTCATTGCACTCTATATCAAGTTGCCAAAACTTTCGTGAAACATAGGTTAGGGTACAGTAACTCAGTCTCTGTATAGATTTTGGGGTTGTTGGCGGTGGCTAAGTCAACATTGGTGGGAGAGCACTATAATAGCTAATATAGGGTTCTCAATCCTTCAATTGCAATGATATTAAATTAAGGCCATATACTGGATCCTTTCTGGAGATCTATGTTGAATGAACTGAATAGCGTGTGGCCAAACAATTATACCTTGCTTGCCGGTATAGATGAAGGAACCTATGGAATATTATACTCCCAGTATAATATTCCACTTGTCGTGTACATACAATGATACTCAACTTACAGTGTAATTCAGTTTTTGATGTGAAATTTGATACAATGTGACCTGCAAACGTGCATGAATGTAATCTGTAAGCATGAAGTTGGGGAACTAGTCCTGACACATATTTATTTTGTTAGGTCTATCACTATATATATATACTGAAAGCCTCCGTGACCTGTGGTATAACTGAATTAAGTACTTGAGAGCCACTGCCTATTTACCCTTTCCACTGGACAACTGACTTGCAAAAGCACAGTAATACCGTAACGATGGCATTATTATTATTAAAGGCACACGTACATCCAGTACACCAATCAGCTCTAACTGATCGTTAATTTTCTGACATTGATACTAGCTACATTGAACTTACAGAGACAGGTGCCATTCCCTAACTTTCCTAGACAACTGACCTGCAAGCACAGTAGTATTAGATGGTGCACAATGATTAATTTTTGCAACAACAGATATTACACAGCAAAATTTGGCACGCATAATAATAATTATCACTCCACAGTTATTATTAATTATGAAAAATTTGATGGAAGCAAAGAACCTATATAGCATAATAAGTGTCCCAAGCAATTCTATAATAATTATAGTTACAAAATTAATTTAAGTATAGTTCTTTGTGGTATAGTTTCAGTTGAAAATGTTAAATTGTGTCACACGATTTCTTCCATGTCGGTGATAATCTCCACCTCTTCACTGACGTAGGTCACCGTTCCCTCTCGTGTGAACGTAATCACGTCGTCAATAACCTTGAATCCTGCCTCGTTGCAAAATAGATCCTTCGCACTCAAAGGTCGAATGGTTGCCGTGCAGATGGATCCCAACTGCTTCTCAAACCGCCCCTTGAATCGGAGAGGGAGGGTGGTGTTCGCATCGATTCGCAGCTCAGTGACCATTTTCACCTCGTAAGTGACGGCCTTTGTGAGGATCTTTGCAGTGAGCTTTGTCTTCGGTGGTACCTTAAGCTTCTCCATCACGTGATAATCCTTATCGAGAGCACACTTCTTCTCGAGATCTGCATCGTCTTTGCGATCCTTGGATTTATCAAGAACTCCAGTCTCGAATGTGATGGGAGCTGCAGAGGAGTTGTAGTAGCTTGCTTCACTGAGCTTCATGTCCACCAGGTCACCAATTTCTCCGTTAGACCAGTTGCCAAGCTGAATCTGCAGCGTTTTCTGCGAAGCCTGGTTGTTTCGGCTCTGGCTTCCAATTTCCACCTCATTGTAGGCACAGGCTGCACTCTCCTTCTCCATACTTTCCCAATTGTTTTCGGATGAGGTTTTGTTGACCAAGGACATGGTTTTGACGTCCACTACCGTGGCATTTTTCCGCTGCAGTTTTCCGGTGCTAACTGCTCGCACGTTTATCTCCTTCCAGAGTCGGTTCTCCTCCTCTTTTGTAATGCCCAAGATTTGAATTCGTCTGCCATACTTGCGTCTTGCAGCTTCGCAGATGTAATTAGGCTTTCTATACTGCATGCGAATGGCCATTTCAAATCGTGCTCCTGCTAGCTCGAGCTGTTAGTCAACTTGTGAACTGTGACGTTTCGATGGTTCTTGCCTGGATGTTTCAGCGTAGCTATACACTGCGTGCAAGGGCTATCTATGCAACTGATGCATGAGCTCCTTTTAATACAAACTTTCTCTAAACTGGCTTCCTGTCTCTGTATTACTTGGATGCATAAAATGTATTGATATTGATGATATCTATGACTATATTCCTTCCTGCCCACAGTGTAAATGTATAATAATAATGTTATGAAACATTTGTACCCAGTACATTATTATGTACTTTCAATATTATGATATGACATTGTGCACACACACTATAGAAAGTTGGTTATATATGACATTGTGTATTATTATTATACACTGATACGCAATATCAATGATCATTATCACTGCATGGTCTAGCCAATAATACTATGATATTATTCTCTTGACATGTATGCAGCAGTGTAATAATTAGTGCATAATATTATAATATCATGCCATCTGGAGTTGATAATATTATTATTATACTCGATTGATATACCGGATGGCATATTATTATACACTAGGTAATACAGTACTATAATAATAATATTATAACAGTAACAAACCATAAAATTAATGCTATAGTTATTTTCAGAACAATAATGTTTACTGTCAGAGTGTCGATTAAGGTGTTACTATACTGCGAAGTTAGTACGCATGTACCATAGTAGACCGTATGTGACCAGTTATGAGAAAAGGGACCATTTGAGAGGGTTTTTTTGTTTGTAGTATGTAGTTTGTTATAATGTCATGACAGTTTGTATGGAATAATGTACTAGTACTGTACATGTAGCTGATCTGCTCTGTTTGTGCCTATATACATGCATGCATAGGCTGTAGCTACTCACAACCAGCTACATATATTATAGCTAATTGGGCATAAGAATTGAATACTATTATCGTTCGTAAATGTTCCCTTTTCTCATAGCAGGTATTATATATATTTATACGTGATTGTTATCATAGTCATAGTAAAACATTATGGTTTGCTACAGTTAGCTTTTTCTTATTGAAGTTATTGTATCCCTCGATCTGTTTCCCTACCAACTGAAACTAGCTACACTATGAAAATAAGGGTATACAGAGGGTTTTGTGTAGATATTAAACTTTAACACCTCACTGGGTGTAGTACCTTCATTGCTATAGATCTGAACTGGCGACAGTCACACCCTTGCACTCGTCAACAAACATCCTGCCATATCCCCTGACCCTTCGCTTGTTTTATGAGGTTTCACTGTTTAGAGTACGTTAATGCACTTGGGACGAAGAAGAAAGGAGATCTAGACTTTAACCATTATTTTTGGGACGCTAGCTGCAAACATGAAGTGGAGTATATAGCTTATATCTTGTTGTCGAATAATATGATTAGAAAGACAATAATCACATTTTAATAAGTCACTGATAACAAGATGCAGTGTTTGGGACGAAGAAGAAAGGAGATCTAGACTTTAACCATTATTTTTGGGAAGCTAGCTGCAAAACATGAAGTGGAGTAGCCGATATCTTGTTGTTGAATATTATGATTAGAAAGACAATAATCGCATTTGGGAGTCACATGAAAGCGGATTTTATCACGTAGTTATAGCTAATAATACCTAGCTATTGTGAGCCATGTTTATTACGAATACATGTTTGGTGACATTTAGTATTTCTATTGTTTAATATTGGAATACTGCATGTGATGCATAAACCATCTAGCTATGGAGGAACAAAACAGTGAAAGTAATAATATGATTACGGGCCATTATTGATGACAGAGAATTGAGCACTACAAACGTTTTGGGAGGTAAGGGTGGGTAGGGGGTTCAGTATTCAAGGGCAGGAGCCAATATTGCAAGTCATCGGGGGGGGGGGGGGGGGGAATCTGGAGTGTGTCTCTATATACGTGTATTGTGCACAGGCATTACATGGGTAAAGGGTCGTCAAACGGATTGGTCGGCACCATACTCCAATGCGCATGCGCTGTTCTCCATAGCCATCGCCATCCCATATTTCCATGAGTGGCCCATTATGTACATGCTGCCTACAGTTTGTAGAGTGCATGTGTTGCTACTTTTAGCAGATTGTTCTGCTTATACCATCCTTTGCCCTGTACTTCATATGTACAGTCATACACCAGTCAGTGTATGCAACAGTAACTGTTCTCTGAGCTTGTTGCTACTCAACTACACATCATATTATGTTGCCATGGCTACTGGTATTCACATAAATACTTCCCATTATTTGCCGCACACATGAAAACAACCTTTTAGTTAATGGATGATGGTTTACTTCTTTCAATCGTTCTATTATTCCTGTATACGTAGCTCCCAAATCCAATCCCCATCTGTCGGGCGTCCGGAATGTACAAAGGGAGGTGCCCCTGTAGCTATCTACAGAAAGGCTCCCTCCACTTGTTGCTATAGTACTAGTACGAGCTGTATTGTACAAACAAGAATTGCAATGTACAAGCAAAAGGACAACTCTCCCAAGAGTGTCCTAAGTTCGCGCGTGAGGGTGAAGCTTCTGCAGTAGACATGTTCAATCATGAATCATTTCAACGATTATGTCATTGTGGTGTCATCACAACTGAACGTGTCCAGGTGCCACCGATCTGCAGTATAACGACACGGCCAGCTAATACTTCTTAGTCCTATTGCATTTTGCACTTTGGTATATACTAATCGTATACAACTGCCGAACGTCAAGGTGGGCCCTCACAGCCCAATAGCTGTACCCAGAAAACGCTATTTATTGAGCTGGGACTCACTGTGGTAAAGCTGACTTGGGTTTCATGCAAATATTTGATTTCTGGCCATGAATAACTAGTGTATCCACTGCACATTATGACGTGATATAATTATTCATTAAACACTCCATGAGTTATGAATAATAATGTTTTAGAGATTCATTACTACGTGTTGAACTATGTTTATGAACTTTATCCTTTATCGTAGTAAAAACTTCAATGAAACAATGAAACGTTTCAGTTTATGGACATTCATCAATATTTCATTGAAATTTTTACTACGATAAAGTTCATAAACATTCAAATATGAATATTAATATTAGTTCAAATGCACATAATATTATTATAATGAAGGAGCAAGTGGAGAGTGATTGCTATATAATCACTCACTTTACCCCCCCTCCTTTTCAGATCAGCCCCCTGTGGAAAACTGTATAATCACATAATAATGTTATGGTAAGGTCTAACTGGCATTCCTATTACATTGGTTTTCATGCCAATTGGAACTTAATTCGCTCAAAGATAAGACAGCATTGATGAAAATTTGTCCCACAATGTGCGTGTGCATGTGATGTATATTAATATGCCATAGCTATAGCTTGAGCAACTATCGGCTGTAACTATTATAGCATACCTCTGCCGCAGCTGGTAGCACTATTAGCCTCAGGGGTCGAACTTTGTCATCCGTAAGAAAACTATACCACGAATGTAGGCGGTGCCTTTGTATCAATTAAATGGAGGTCAGAGGAGCATAAGTGGGAATTAATGGATTCTTGCCGCAGCTGGTAGCATGCACTATAGAGTATTATAGAAACCTTATGTATACAAAGAACGATGTACAAGCAAAAGGACAACTCTCCTAAGAGTGTCCTAAGATTGTGAAGCTTCGGTGGTGTTTTGAACAGTCATCCAAGACGTGTTCAGTTTGATCAGTAATTCACGGGGTTGTGCAAGAGCAACTCTGGCTTCTTGACAGTATTCATAATTTTCCATTTGACTCTGAAGTTCAGGAGCACTCTGAAGTTCAGATCATAGTACAACTTGACATACTCGACGGAGGTGGTTAACCATATGGGCCGGCGCTCACGGCCCAAGTACTACACCCAGAAAACGCTATTTATTGAGCTGGGACTCCCTGTGGTAAAGCTGACTTGGGTTTCATGCAAACATTTGATTTCTGGCCGTGAATAACTAGTGCATCCCTGACTCATGACTGCACGTTATGACGTGACATAATTATTCATTAAACATTCCATGAGTGATGAATAATAATGTTGTAGAGATTCATTATACTATTGAACGTTTTTGAACTTTATTGTATATAGTAAAAACGTCAATGAAACAATGAAACGTTTTGGTCCGTAGACCATAATCAATATTTCATTGAAGTTTTTACTACGATAAATATTAGTTCAAATGCACACACTAGCTAGTATTGCATACAAAGGAGCAAGTGAAGTAAGGTAGCTATAAAATTAAGATAATCACTCACTTTATCCCCCCCCCCCTTTCGGATCAGCCCCTGTGATAAACTGTATAATCACATAATAATAATATGGTAAGGTCTAACTGGCATTCCATGCAGCAGAGGATGTCTTTCCAATTATGAAAGGGTGTGGGGGGGGGGGGCTATATATATCTGATCATAATCATAGCGCTGGCTTCCATGTTAATTGGAACCTAATTTGCTCAAAGACAAGGTGGTAGCGATGAAAATTTGTCTCATTACGAGTATGTGTGGTACAATTAAGCCGGCCAATAGCTATAGCTTGAGCAATTATGGGCTGTAACTATTATAGCATACCTCCGCCGCAGCTGGTAGTACTCATAATAGCCTCAGGGGTCGAACTTGTACCCGAGTTTGTCATTCGTACGGAAACTATGCCGTGAATGTAGGCGGTGCCTTTGTATCAATTAAATGGAGGTCAGAGGAACATAAGTGGGAATTAACGAATTCTTAATTACGATTGTAATAACAGTTGTGTAATATTATCATAGAGCTGTAATTATTGCTAATTAAAGTCGTATGTATGATTAAAGCGATCATAAATTGTTTAGTAATTCTATCTTACATGGGTGGGAAATCACGACAAATTATTGAAGTATGTAGCGGCAGTGGCTAAATTATGCTCATAAAGGCAGTTCAAAAACAAGAGCTTAGTACTCAGAAACATACATAGCTGGTTAATAAGCATAATAACAATTAGTGAAGCTCTCGTGGTTGGATTACGGTTAGATAAGCACATTAGAAAACAAATTTCTTAAAAGCTATCAGACACACACAAAACATTACTCAACCATGGTCAATATTATTAATAATATTATAACCAACCATTGACTTAAGCCAAGCTAGTAGCCCCAGGCTAAATTGTTTATAACCTAATTAAGCAGAGAATTAATTAACTAACTCCTTTGACTTAACCTCTCATGTAACAGCCGATAATCACAATTACTTAGCAACATAATGAAATTAAGGCAGACTCAATTTATATAGCAATAAATTATTACTCACCATACTAATTAAATGAACAGTATATACCAATTAGTTTGTATGAAGCCCTCTACAAGATATCAATAATAAATATGGCTACCTAGCCTACAAGAGTTGGTCTAATATGTCTCCAAGCAGAGGCATGCTTACTGGAGGCTCCCTAGAGAATCTGCTCTGTTATAGAGAAAGGAGCGTGCGCATAGTTAGCTTTAGAGCGGTCGTTAGGAGACACACATCTGACCAATTATGGTGAGAGGGGTCCCATGCTGGAGAGGTCATGTTGTCAGTATGGATGGATAGTCTAGCTGTCCCAGCACCAATAATTGAGTATTCATCATTAAATTTATGTACATGTAGCTATGCAGTTAATAAAGCACCCAGGCACCTAATCATGGATAAAATATATAATTATTATTGTGGTATTGCAATTGTCAATTGCTGGTATATACACATCAACGGCCCATCCCAGTACACACATAATGCGTCTCATGCACCCCAATTACTGTCAGATATATAACTATTTTGTTGGTGGTCAATGACCTCTATTCATCATTGGCCTACTTTATGATGACCTAATCCCTTCCCATAGCCGGTGTATCAAAACTTTGGTTGTAGGCAACTACCAACATAATATAATAATAATTATTATACACACACGCCACACCATAATATTATATGATTTCAATACGCATAACTTCTTGATTTGTTTATCGATAATAATAACGATCATGCATGCCTTTATCATACTGCTTCCCTACACACGTACACACACGCACACACCACTACTGATGCCGTTTGATTGTTTATATTTAGACTGGGGTATTCCACTTTGAAGGTTTTGTCTGAGTCAGTTGAGCATGCATTGCTACACTGTAGCTAATGGTAGTTAGAGTGTTGCTGGGAGAGTATACTGTATATTAGTAGTTATGAGAGAGTGATCGTGCAAACAATGAATCTGAACAAAGGCTCTCTTTCTGAAGTTTTGGAATACACTTGTATACTATGCAATCTACACACATTACTTCTCTCTTTCTCCCCCTCCCCCCCCCCCCCCCCCCCTCTCTCTCTGTCTCTCTCTTGTCATCACTGTGGTTAACCACCAGTCTTTTGCAGTTCCAGCAACCTTAACCATTCATTATGCCAAGATTAAGCCACACAGCACTCCCTCAAACCACCACCCTGTAGCTGGCTACTTAGCTCTCTTCATCTCTACACTAGATCTGTATCTCCCTCTGGGAGGTGGCTTGCAGACCACTGAGACCAGCTAATGATGGCCATGATGTTTAAATGCAAAGATCAAGCCAGGTATGTAGTAAAGCACCACCTCTCTTCATCTCTATATTATCTGTATCTCCCTCTGGAAGGTGGCTTGCAGACCACTGAGACCAGCTAATGATGGCCATGATGTTTAAATGCAAAGATCAAGCCAGGTATGTAGTAAAGCACCACCTCTCTTCATCTCTATATTATCTGTATCTCCCTCTGGGAGGTGGCTTGCAGACCACTGAGACCAGCTAATGATGGCCATGATGTTTAAATGCAAAGATCAAGCCAGGTATGTAGTAAAGCACCACCTCTCTTCATCTCTATATTATCTGTATCTCCCTCTGGGAGGTGGCTTGCAGACCACTGAGACCAGCTAACAATGGCCATGATGTTTAAATGCAAAGATCAAGCCAGGTATGTAGTAAAGCACCACCTCTCTTCATCTCTATATTATCTGTATCTCCCTCTGGGAGGTGGCTTGCAGACCACTGAGACCAGCTAACAATGGCCATGATGTTTAAATGCAAAGATCAAGCCAGGTATGTAGTAAAGCACCACCTCTCTTCATCTCTATATTATCTGTATCTCCCTCTGGGAGGTGGCTTGCAGACCACTGAGACCAGCAAGTGATAGCCATGATGTTTAAATGCAAAGATCAAGCCATGTAGTAAACCACCACCTCTCTCTTCATCTCTACATCTGTATCTCCCTCTGGGAGGTGGCTTGCAGACTCCACTGAGACCAGCAAGTGATAGCCATGCATGATGGTCCAATGCAAAGATCAAGCCACATAGCACTCCCTATGAATCACCATCTCTCTTTATATCTGCATCTCCTTCTGAATCTGGGAGGTGGCTTGCTGACCAGTAAGTGAAACATGGTCACACTAAGTGACCACACTGTCAGAGAAAAGTACCTTATCACCATGGTTACCCCTGTAGGGGAAGGTTACATCATCCCTTTCATGTCAGTACACACAGTGCAGCCTCTCAAGTCCCTGTGAAATTGTGGTTAGCTCAGAGACCTGGTGGTCAAGTTAATGTGAAACCTTTTTCTTTTTCTAGGAGTCCCCAAGAGAATCAGGACCTATTTTAGGCATTCTGGATGTGCAGCAGTTCAGGATGATGATGGTGCAACAATGCCATTAGTCAGAAAGATAGTTGGGGGGACCTAGGCCATGCAGCTAGGGAGAGGGACCATGATCTAATCTACTCTACCCATGCAACATTATTTTTATGACAAGCCGACACACAGAGTGACTAGCTATGGTATTATATCAAGCAATAGCCTCTGTTTTGAGAAACGATCAAAGGATGTAATAATGATGTCATTCTATATTATTATTTGGCGGCACACACCCTATCCCTCTAGAATGTGAGTGTGTGACTAGGTCGAGGAAGTGTCCACTTATCAGTTGTAATTGTTCACAAAACTGGAATTCCTTTGAATCAGCAGTTCTCAGTAATTATTAGCAAGCAGCCACATACCGTCCAATGGCGTCGTTGATACCATTCCTGTGGCCGTGGCTATGGTTGCCTCCAATTTAGTGCACTCAGCTAGCAAGCAAGCAAGCATGATGCACATAATATATGCTGTGCTTTGGAAGTCAGTTGTCCAGTGGAGAGGGTAAAGTAATGGCTCTCAAGTGCTTAATTCAGTTGTACTACAAGTCACAAAGGCTTTCAATTTATATAATGACAGAGACAGGTGCCATTCCCTAACTTTCCTAGACAACTGACCTGTCAAGCACAGTACCATATATACCATTCCAATACACGTATATAGCAGTCCTCCACTTAGTGTTAATTAGGGGGGCTAGGCTTAGGGACGACAAAGATGGTGCCACAGTGGTGCCTACCTAGCCTCGCTCAATAAACTATAAAGGCCCTGGGGACAAGGCAAAACTTGTATGTATGTATGTACATGTATTATAGCAAAGCTAGCATTCGTCGTCGTCAATACATGTACCCAGCTAGGCTGGCCGCATGCATTATTCTGTAAAAGCAACCATTTTCTATAAAGGAAGAGTGGTCACATCTTGCTGCCGTCTCTAGTTTCATTATGGTCTAGAACATTGATTGGCCGTGGTTAGTGTGGTCTGCCGTGGAAAATAACGACGCCAAGGTGAACACACACGAATGGGGTCGTTCTCTCTCTCAACTTAATTGTCTGTCACCCACCCTATCCTAAACTCAAAAAGTGACATAATAAAAATAGCTTTTCCTTTACTTGATATCTAGGCGTGTATGTAGTGCTCGATAGTATTGTCCTCAATGCAAGTCAGTTCCCTTAGTAATAGCCAAATCACTTGTTGGCGTGCAATTCCTTACTTTGTCTCTCCTTGCCAGCCGCTAATTATAAGGAGCTGACTCCAATACCTTAATACTCACATACACATTGTGACATACAACGCCTGGTGTACTCTAAATACATTGTCTGTCGTTAGTGTCATCATGAATGGGTAGCCAAGGCAAGATATGTTTCAGCAATGATGTGGTTATCTCATTTCCTGTTTACAAAACATGACCTCAACACAATGGCCAGTCTCGCGCGACAGCTGCACTCTTTGCTGAATCAGCAAGTACGCATACTCCAAATAATTCCCCATTTGAACAGGTATGCAGGTTCAACAAGTAAAGAATCACTTCTAAATATTTCCAAATTGCTCCAGTACCCTTCAACAGTCCAGGAATCTTCGTTACGGTAGCAGACTAGCAACGAACTTTATGGGATGCACCACGCGCCACTCGGTGCGTGAGGTGCGCATTATTTAGAATCCATCGAGCATGCGCGCTCTTCCTCCCGTGTCGCGATAATTGCATTATCCTTTGTGGTTGGGAGTCTTGTACAAACAGTACTGGATTCTTTGAAGTCCTTGGCTGGGAGTGTCGACCATTGTATTCCTAATTATTGCTGCATCCATGCCGAGTATCCATGTAAGGCGTGCTGGCCTTTTGTGTGTACGCTGAGGTTGATCTTTTGAGCGGTGCCCCGATCGAGCGCGGAGTCCACGGCGATCGTTTATTGTTTGTTATTATAGTTACAGTACCCCCCAAGGCTATCTCTAACTACCACCTGCAGTGAGTCTTACAACTTAACAAACAAGCAAGGAAGTGTAGGCATCTACTATTAAAAAAGTGTAGCGTGTCTTCGCGGTAGACGATCGGCGACCATTTTTTTGTACAATCTCTTCGCCGTCGGATCGTGGAAACGGTATCTGATTCTACTCGTCTGGTCAGTACATCGTACTCGCTCTCAGATTACCGCTTGCAGACAAAGCCTCCCCTCTCTCTTCTCTTCGCTTCGGGCCTGACCGAGGTGTGTGAACTTTGTGGTTGAGTTGTTATTCAAAACGAACCTGTGAGTACTCGAGATAGTGGGGTGCTAATGGCACGGCAGTTTGAGTGCGAAAGAAGACTGGCGCAGTGATCTTCAACCAATCAATCAAGTACCATCTATTCAGTATTCTAAAAGTTATAGTTTGTTTGTTGGTGGTCTGCGCATCCTTTATCCAACTACTACTAACATCTCCAGAAGTGCCCACTGTGTGTGCGTGAAATGATGAAGACGTGTTTGAGTTCATTGACAGCTGTTCTTATTCTTGCCTCGGCGCTGTCATCAGTGCACCTGGCTGCGAGTCAGTCGGAGGCTCCAAAGTGCATTGAGGGCTGTCAATGTACGTTCGCCCAGAACGGCGGACTGAACGTGAACTGCTCAAGAAGAGGAATGACTGAGATCAAGAACATCTTTGATGTATTAACAGAGCTCCCTCCTTCTGTCTCCCTGTAAGTTTGTTAATAAGTAAGACATAAGATGAAGTGAGTTGTGTGTTCCAGAGTGGTCATATTGCTAAACAATGGCAAAATAACACACACCAGCTGAGCTGAGCTAGTTGTGTAAATGAATTATTGTAGTGATCGACTAGTCCAGTCTAAAGTTCAATGTATTAACTGAGGACTAATTCCAGCTATTAATAGTTGGTAGATTCACTGATATAAAAAAAAAAACTGGAAATGCTATTTATTTATGATACAAATTTAATAATTTAATAGGTAGCTATACAAAAAGCACTGCTGGGTATAATTTATTCAAGTCTCTACATAGTCCCATCATCTCTCTGATTAATTTAATAGGCACTATGTTTGGGAATATCAGTGTGCTACAGTAGTATTCAATAGTGAAAAATTGTCAGATGTAGTATCTCTGCTGTTGGGACTGGGGTCTATAGCATAGTAGTGTTGTTTGTCTTTTCACTATCCTGATTGCAGTCCAGAGAGAAGACTGAGCAGTGCACTGTGTATGAATTAACGCAAGCACCATGTCTATCTTGGAGAGCCAGTAGTAGCTACCCTCCTCCTTCCCCAAGCCCCCCTCCCTCAAGCTTTTCAATGCCCTCCTAAACTTTGAGAAAAGCTAGGGAGATGTGTAGAATATTGAAAGGCTAGAGAAATTTAATATCAAAGTTATGCCTGAACCTACCTCTTATGCAATAATTATTAGCCTATTGATAGAAATGGGGTAGTTATATATCCCATAATAGAGTGGACACTTAACTGTTAATGAAGTGCTGTTTAACACACATGACCCACCAGTTACTAAGGGCAGTCCTGCCTAGTACCTAACCTAACCTGCCATAGAAGCTCTCCACTTCAAAAGAGTAACTGTGGTGCTAAAAGCTCCAGCTAAACTGTGAAATTCAAACATCCACTTAGCCAAGTCACACCTCTGTTTATCTACTTGCTGGTCTTTCAGTTTGTGCTGTGCATGTGCTAGCTATATAGTTAGCATGGATATCTATTACCCCAGCTAGTGTACAAAATTAATAAAAGCCTAGCTCTAATAAAGGACACTGCTAGTTATGATGGATGTGTGTGTGCGTGTTTATATCGGATAAACCGTTTAGCATATTTTGCAGTGGACAGCCTCTATAATAATTATTCAACGATTGATGACATTAATTAATTTTCCCTTAATAATCGTGGGACACCATATTACCTGATAGAAAAGTATGCAATGTAGCTACGATATGATAACATGCCCTACGAAGTAGAGCAAGACATTTCATTTCAGCTGAAATTATGCATACCTTGTGCATAGTAGGTGTGGGTAAGGAGTGGGACATGTGACGATGATGTCTCTGTGATTGAGGAATTTGAACTCTTGGTTTATCTTTGATTGAGTGTGATAATTTCCCTTCTGTTGTGTCTTGTCCCCCACATGGTTTGTTTACATCAGAGAGAGGGGGGGGAGAGAAAGAGAGGAGAGGAGAGAGAGAGAAGGGAGGGGGGAGGAAGAGGGGGAACGGCAGAGAGAGAGATCGCATCTTCAT
Organism: Cliona cf. orientalis; assembly: GCA_963930775.1. Taxonomy (NCBI): domain Eukaryota; kingdom Metazoa; phylum Porifera; class Demospongiae; order Clionaida; family Clionaidae; genus Cliona; species Cliona cf. orientalis. Next base: position 1,165,523 of record OZ005690.1, on the reverse strand, counting down.
AGAAACGACACTGAAAGGTGTGGGGATGGATGTGCCTATGCTAGAAACATAACTAGCTAGCTAGCTACTTCATGTACTTCTGAAATTTGTGTTCATGCTTGTAAAATAAGGTGAGAGAAAAGACAAAGGAGCATATAGGTTAAAAACTATGCGTTTGTAGGACCTTCACACATCATTTATTTCGGCTACTTTCATCAAGTTGGGCCAACTATCTGTCCTTTTTTGGTGTGAAAACAGCCTCCTTATAGAAGTGCAATGCTTGTGATTGCCCCTCCTAGATTGAACCATCCCATGGTTGAAATAATCCCACATCATGCTTTCACTCCATTCATCCATGCTAATGCAATCAAACCCATGTACTCCAATGAGCTATTTAGTCCTCTGAGATTAGCTAATGGGAGACCCAGGGCAAACAGTTTCTTCTATCTAAGAAAAACACTCTACTATGTGTGTGTGAGTATCCTGCTCCCATCCATTGAGACAATATGCATCCTGTCTGTGTATGGCACTTATAATGATACTGTGTATTGCCGAAAATTTTTGCTGCCATGGATAAAAAATTTCACCAAGCCCCTGAAGCTGTAGCCATAGCTTGTATTGCAGAATAGTCGGTGGAATAATTTTTTCGTCAATGCAGTAAAGGTCGCCATATATCTTCTGTGAAATCATCAGTACAGTGCCGAAAAAGTCACTCTATACATAAATATTTCACTCTCTCTCTCTCTCTCTCTCTCTTCCCCTCCTCCATAATATTACAAAGCTACTATCTTCTCAAGACTAATAATTACTATACTCCTTAAATCTTAGCACCCTCTCTCTCTCTCCCCCCTTGCCAAGCAACCCCTGGCTAAGTGCGATTAATACTCACGCCTGATCTGTCAACTAATCCCGTTTGCTACCTCCCAGCTCACTCTGTGCCAAGGGCCCCAAGGACGAAATTGATGCATTTGGCCATTAGACTTCAGATATTGGATACAATTTATCATCCAGTAGTGGTTATTTTTCACCACCTACTTGCATGGGGGACAGAGAGAGAGACCCTATCAGATTAAGATTTAAGAAGAGAGAGAGACACTATGAGATTAAGATTTAAGGGGGGAGAGAGAGAGACCCTATCAGATTAAGATTTAAGCAGGGAGGGGGAGAGAGAGAGAGAGACCATATCAGATTTAGATGTAAGAAGAGAGAGAAAAGTAGAAGAGTTTACGACTATACAGACCAGCTACCTGCAATAATATAGGCCATCTGTGGTAGCCTAGCAGCCATGGCCACAAGCCTCTCTATCTCGCTGATTGCTCTCCCTTTTGAAGTGGGAGCTGGCTCTGCGCACCTGCCCTGGATGCTCCCTGTGTACAACAAGAAGCCAGGCTCATAACACACAGGGAGAGACAGTACTCTGCAGTATAGTACCAGTATTGTAGGCAATTTATACGCCTAATAATTGATGCCTGACTGACATTACTGGGATGGGGAATGCCACTAATTTGTAGCTATTTTGCACTCAACAGGACACACCCTGGCTGCTTGTGTGTGAGCGTGTGTGGCAAACAGGCGGGCTCTAACTCAATATGGCAGCTGCACCGATTATCTTAGGCAGGAGAGAATGGAGAGAGAGGGAGAGGGAGAGAGAGAGAGAGAGAGAGAGAGAGAGAGAGAGAGAGAGAGAGAGAGAGAGAGAGAGAGAGAGAGAGAGAGAGAGAGAGAGAGAGAGAGAGAGAGAGAGAGAGAGAGAGAGAGAGAGAGAGAGAGAGAGAGAGAGAGAGAGAGAGAGAGAGAGAGAGGGAGGGGGGACTCCATAGTATTTGCTTTAGTAGGCAGCTCATGTATATGTTAAGTGACTGGTGGTGCAGTAGGTAGAGAAATCAACTATGGATTGAGAGTTGGCTGTTCAAATCTTGCATTATCAGTTGCAACTCTTCCATTCTCTCTCTCTTTCTCTTGTCTCTATCATAGTCTTTCTCTCTAGTGAACCTGTAGCCACTATTTCAAGCTCCATGATTTAGCTGTGTGAAATTGATACAGTGGCTACTTACGATCGCTAAATTAACTAGCAAGAAATGATAATAGTATGCAAATTAGTGTGTTATATACACAGCATCGGATGCTTTTAATTAAAGAATCAACTAGCAAGCAAAGAATTGTTATTATTAACTAGTGAGCGATTGTGTTACTCCTATCTATAGGTTATGTTGTTGCATGGGTTCAGATCATCAGCAACGACCGGCAGTATGGTCACACATCAAAGCCTCCAGTGTAGGAGTGTGCTCGCTTGCCCAGAGAAAAGGGATGGTGGAATTATAATTTCTTTTGTCCCGTGCCAAGTAAAAAAGCCCCTTGCAATCTGGTTTTTTCACGTACTAGAGGCGTACATGTACGTACGTATATACTCGGGTACACACAATTAGAAAGAATGAGAGTTTGTGTGGGGGAGGGAGAGAGGGAGAGAGAGAAAGGGAGGGAGGGAGGGAGGGGAAGAAACAGAGAGGAAAGCTACAGCAGCGTTGTAGGTCTCGATGCTTGTTTCCACGTGAGAGCATTTGTCACCTACAAACATACATCCGCCTTCGTTTGATCTCTTAGAGAATCATCTTTTCCTCCATCAATGTTTTTATCTTTCCTCTGAGAATGAATCATCCGTTCCCCACCGAGATGAATGACACATACTGTGCATTCCTCCAACTTAAAAGTTCAGTGTTTTTATTATTGTGATATATATGGATCCATTCTATTGGCTGTGTACTATGGGGTACTTGCTCATGCTTATATTTGCTTGAATATGGTGTGTGTGTGTGTGTGTGTGTGTGTGTGTGTGTGTGTCTGTCTCTCTGTGAGTGTGTGTGTGCGCTCGCTCCTGTAGGCAAGCATGCATTGTGCTTTGTGTAATTGCCACACAAGTGCAGTTTAGTTCAATAAGTATGCAATACATACATACATGTATGCATGTACATTGTACATGTACACTACTGCTTGTACTGTACTGAAACTATGGGATGGCTGACATGCTCGTTCATGTACATGTATGCAAACATGCAAACATGTACAGCATTAGTGCATGCAGTGTGCACTGGATGTATGTAGGTAGATATATATATACGTAGGAATCTCTTTCAAGTCTTGGCACTGAATGGGTCAACTAATTATCCATATAGACGCCACGCCAATCAAGCCCGACCGTGCGCAGTCTGTGATTGTAGTGGTAGAGTGTATATATAGTCGCAGTTTGCCCCGCCTTAGAGGATTTTGGGGGGGGGGGGTTAAAGGTCAAGGAGGTAGCCGTCTCGGGTGGGTGGAGCCTGTGGGATGTGTACTGCTGTTGACCTGCCTTTTCTTCTGTACTCTCATTGGTCAATCACAAATTTGAATGTTTAAATAAATATGTGACCTACAAGGGGAAAGAAATAACTTAAAATCTTGAAGCCTGGAAGGTGAAATATTATATAGTAGGTTTGTTGCAATAGATATCTATGAAGGACACCTGACGACAATAGCATGTAAGAGTACAAGACTGGATAAAAGAGTATTTGTGTTCACCAAATGTTCCCTATCCCATAAGCTAGCTAGCTTGCTCAGGTAGCTAGCCCGGCCGGTCGGCCCTAGCAACAAAGAGAAGCAGCTGTAGCGGGACAAGGGTATGTCCAGAGAAGCTAGCTGCACCTGTCAGTGTCAGGCTTCAAAACAATGTCTTTTATTCTCGTCTCTTAAATTAATGCTATAGTAGTTATGGGAAGCACTTTTTGCTGTAGCCACACACTATGAAGTGTTTATTTGATGTGTGCAAAATAGGAGAGAGGGAAGGAGAGAGAGAGAGAGAGAGAGAGAGAGAGAGAGAAAGAAAGAGAGAGTGAGAGAGAGATTTATAGGAGAGAATGCTTACAAGCTACTAAAAGTATTGAAACTGCTGCAGGTAGTGTTTTTTGGTGTGAATGGGTTTGTAGTGTGGAAGGGGGGTTTAGTATTGTGGGGGTGAAACAATTAGATTATTCGCCATGGCTCCCCCCACATCCCTGCTCGTGGTGGTGTTGCTGTCCCACTTTGAAGTGAGCAGGCTGTGGTTTTGGGGTCTGAAGCTGCGGGTAGCTGGGGTCAGGTTTCCACTGTGGTGCTCCTGTAAGTAGTAAGGTTGGTAGTATATATATATTATGTATGTAGCTAGTGAGAGAGAGAGAGAGTCTAGTTCACTGTTTTGTGGTGCTGTTTTTGTTTTTAAAGCTCTCTCTCCCTCCTTCTCTCTCTCTCTTTCTTTCTCTCTCTCTCTTTCTCATTCACCCCCTCCAATTTCACTTTGCTGCAAAACAAAATGAAAGTTAAATAACCCGACTGACCTTACAAGGGCATTGCAGACAATGGCTGAGCCCCCACTCATTACACATACTCTAAGCGGCGCTACGGTACAGCAATACCGATCCACTCCATTGTCTCTGTCTGTCTGGCAGCTAGCTCACATATGTTCCACATAACTGTACTAATTGGATTTTGATTGCTTTCACACACACACTCACACACACTCACACTTTGGTGGTTGCTATGGCGCTCGCTCGATCGCTCACTCGCTGGCTTGCTCGAGCGGTTCTTATGTCCTGGCACCGAGTCATTGTATATATACATGTATGTACTGTATGCATAGCATAGCACCTATCCATGACCAGTTACTGATCAGTAATAACTATCTGTGCAGTGGAACTTTTGCATAGTGGTCACCATGGAAGGTAGCCAGATGAGACTGACCTACATGTAGCTTATTGCAGCCAAATTCATGTAGTTCAAGCTCCAAGCGGCAAAACTCCATCCATACATCATACACCTCTTTGAAGCAGCCATGCACCTTCTCTGTCTATTATAATAACCACTAATAGTTGTCCCAAGGATGATTGATGTGGACAAGCTCCACTATTTTAATAGTAACTATTATAATGCTATTGCTACCTATATCACTTATGTACACTTTCCGCATACTGTCTGGTATTGACACAAAAAGATTGGTGAATACCAGTGTGGGTGAGTGTGTTCATAGTCTTGCCTTCTTTAGAACTGAAGAGGGCCAATAGCGCAAGCCATACGACAGGGGATGAGCGAATCAATGCCATACAATATCGCGTGCATACCAGGTCCTTGTGGTGTGTCACAGCGTATGTATGTGTGTATATGTGTGTGAGTGAGTTAGCAGCGGTAGGGTTTTGGGTTTTGTGTACTTGTGCTTTGCAAGTCAGTGTCCAGTGGAAAGGGTAAAATAAACAGGCAGTGGCTCTCAAGTGCTTAATTCAGTTATACTACAAGTCACAAAGGCTTCCAGTTTATATAGTGACAGAAATAGGTGCCATTTCCTGACTTTTCCTAGACAACTGACCTGTAAAGCACAGTAGCTACATGTATGTAGCTGGTGATAATGTGTATGTACAGTATGTCATTGTTTATCCCTTCATGTGACTTTGTGTAGTGACTCTGGCCGACAGGTGTGTACACGTTTGCTTAGCTATGGGATGGATGTGTGTGTGTGGATGTTTGTACGTGGAAGAATGTAGTGAGAGTGTTGTGTGTCCTGTACGTGTACGTAGCATATGGCGTGGAGGTAGTTGAATGTGCTGGGGGAAGTTCTCGAGTGACTCGTGTCTGGCTTCGTTCATCCGTGTGTCTTTTAGAGAAGGATTGCGCTCTCTCTCTCTCCTCTCTCTCTCTCTCTCTCTCTCTCTCTCTCTCTCTCTCCCCCAGCAGTGAATTCTATGGTTTATTTATAATGTTATATTTCTCCCTCCCCCCCCCCCCTCTCTCTCTCTCTCCCCCTCTCCCTCCCTCCCTCCTGCATATACTGCTCCCCACATCATTGTGGTTTCCTTCCTCTATGCATGCAATATATCATTTTTGGATCACCCCATTTAGCCCAATCCCATAGTTGGGGCCATAAATTATTATTGCAGCAGCAGTAAGCAATGTCCAGTATAAATGTGGCCACATTAGTGGGAATCTTTTGAGATTTTGTGGTGAGATTGTTGGTCTCATGGATGACCAACAATCTGTCAACACTGAAGCTCTAGGTTTTGATATACTGTACAGCAGTGAATTCTATGGTATCATTTATAATGTTATATTTCTCTCTCTCTCTCCCTTCCTTCCTCTCTCTCTCTCTCTCTCTCTCTCTCTCTCTCTCTCTCTCTCTCTCTCTCTCTCTCTCTCTCTCCCTCTCCCTCTCCAAATCCAGGGATTTTTCAGGAAATGCAATTACAACCGTGAGGAGAAGAGACTTTCTTGTGCCACCATCTTTCGTGAACGCCACAGTAGCCATCACAAGCATGTAAGTCATGCATGCAGCCTTTCCATTAAAATAAATTCTGCAATGTTATATTGTAGTACAGTGGAATCTGTCTAAACCGGGCACCTATGGGCTAACTTAGCTAAAAATCATTGGCTGTTACAGTAATAGCAGTGTTCTCCCCAGCATACCTAAGGCATATCTATTGGCCCAACCATCAAGCTTTCAGTACAGAATTCCCTTTGATATGCAAATAGGGAGATACCAAAAGCTTTGCTGTGGCCACAGCCTCCACCCAGAGCATGATAATATGCCCTACTATCGTGCCTTGAATTTTTCTTGGGGAGAACACGGAACAGTAGGGGTTCCCGAAATGTACAAAATCATGTAGCCATTTCCCAAGATATTACTGACTAGTGGTGACTTTAAATTAAAGTAGGTTGTATAGGAAAGTATGGCAAAAATTAGCTACTCAATCCAGCAGGGACTAGTAGCCAAAGTGAAGGACACAGTAGCAAATGGCTAATTTGGCTAGTGTGTGGGGAACTCCTGAATAGATAGAGAGGAGAGATGGCCACTCGGAGCTTGAACTAAGTGGCTGTGATACAATGTAAGGAGGTGGCTGCCATACATACACAGTGATCACGTACTATGCAAAGGTTCCTCATAGTATGCTATCTATATTATACATGTAGCTACTCTAGCTGGCCAAGTCTTCGACTCATGACAAGGTAATTTGCCGCATTAGTTGTTCCGTCTTTGAAGCTAGGCGACGGATTGTAGTGGATGGCCAAAAAGGTACAAATTATACCAATAGTACATCCTCACACACCTAGCGGTCTCCTCCGTTGCCATTGGCAACCATCCAATAACATCAAAGGCCAGCCAGCCTACCCATACCTGGTTCACTATGTGTTGTGGAACGTGTCTATAATGGTCACCTATGTGTCGCAAATTATTGGCTGCAATAGAGAGAGGAAGAGAGGTAGCTAGCTGCTTTAAGAGGGTGTACAAATGCGTGTGGAGTTTTGCCACTAAGAGCTTGGACTAAGTGGCTGTAATAAGGAGGCAGCTGCCTTAAACGATAAGCCCAGTTGGATTGTAATATACTTGAGGATTCGTATGTGTGTCCATAAGCAGCGGTTGTTGAGTCTGAGGTATTTGCTTAGTAGCTCCATTGTTGTAGGCGACCTTTTGGCATAATTATTATTATTATTATAGGGGTATTGTATTGGGCTGATTAGTTAACTGAATTTTACACACGTAAGTTAACCACATGTGTGCATACACATAATATGCGTCATGCCTGCAGCATGCATTTCCCAAAGAGGAGTCAGACCATATTATAGATGGGAGATGTTTATACATGTAAGTCCTGGCATGTAAGGTGCAGTCCAGTCTAGTCTGCATGTCTGTCTGTGTCTAATTAACCATTCCATGTGTGAGCATAAGATATGTGTACAATAATATCACCTAAGGCAATTTTCATACCACAACCAGCATGTAATTTCCATGCATGGAGAGTACAAGTACATGTACATGTACATGAGTACATGTATGTATGTGCATCCATATGATTACAAGCACAAGTTTACATGTACAAGCATTGGCACCATTCATATACATGTAATCTTGGCTAGTCAACACAGTGTGTAGTGTAGGGTGCACCCAAGGCTATCCCATAGTCTCGCTACTAGTGTGTTGGTACTTGGTGGGGTTTGATGACCTTCCATATGAAGCATTCCAGGGAGGAAGTATGCCATACAAGTTTATAAGCATTGCCCTAAACTTGAAAGCAAGATGCCTAATGGCGCAATCAAAACAGGGGGGGGGGGGGGGGGTGATCTTACCTTACGCTAGCTCACTCAATGTACACATGACACAGTCAGCATTCAGCAGGGGGGTAGCTAGGTATGTTCTACAATATCATGTAGATCATTATAGATACGTATAACTATAATATACAGTAGCCGTTGTTCCCTATGGTTCCCTACGCTTAGCTATTTGCTACTGTATCCTTCAATTTGGCTACTAGTCCCTGGACTGACTGAGTAGCCATTATTAATTCTTCTTCCAAGATGAATGTAGTTAGTCCCCATAACAGCAGGAGCATGACAGTCGAGTCTAACTTAATGTCAGTAATTATTTGTGCCGTTTTGAGTGCACAACAGGTAACTATTTATTTAGCCACACAGCTGTGATTAGAAATCTATGATAATAAGAAAGAGTCTCAGAGAGAATAGTCCCCATAACAACAGGAGCACGACAGTTGAGTCTAACTTAACGTCAGTAATTGTTTGTGCCGTTTGAATGCACAACAGGTAACTTTATTTAGCCACACAGCTGTGATTAGAAATCTATAATGAGAGAGAGAGAGAGAACAGGTGGTTGAAAGGCGAACTGTCCAGATTGCTTCCATTACAAGATAACAACCTTGCGTTTGGTTCAGTAATAATCATAGGAAATATCTACTAATTTTGTAACAATACCTACATGTAATGTAGCCCATAGTGTTCCTGGTCACTTGAGTTAGGGATGGAGGGGGAGAGAGAGAACAAGGGAGAGAGCAGGTGGCTGAAAGTGGAACCGTCCCAATTGTTTGATGTTTGCATCATGTACTGGCAATACTCAGCACAATTATTTATCGCTATGACATTGCCTCACTATGGCTGCATCATTTGTAGTGTCCCTGTATGCCTGCAATAGGCTAGCTATGGTTCTAAGGCGCTCTCTCCTCTATTGGGCTGACTTCCTGGAGCTCTTTGTAGTCCGCTTCTTTTGTAGTCTGAGCCTTCACTATTTGTAGGGATTTGTTCACTTGGGTTTCCCTACACACATACAGTACTGTAACAGTTACATGTGAGGCTGGCAGGTCATTGTTGATCCCTTGCCCCGAGGCTTCTTGGCTTTTCCTACTGCTGTAATATTGTTGCCTGCAGCACTATACAACATGTACCAGGTAGCTATTTTCCAGTGAAAACACCCAGCAGCTAGCTCATCTTTGCCCTGAGGCTTCTTCACTTTTCCTACTGCTGTAATATTGTTGCCTGTAGCACTATACAGCATGTACCAGGTAGCTATTTTCTATTGAAAACACCCAGCAGGTCATCTTTGCCCTGAGGCTTCTTGGCTTTTCCTACTGCTGTAATATTATTGCCTGTAGCACTGCCCATGCAGGTACACTGTAGCTGTTGTTTTTGGTTGAAAAGACATGCAAGTCAGTGTTGATCACTGCCCCCCCCCCCCCCCCCCCCCCAAAATTCCTTTCAAAGCTATATAATGATAGGCAGTCACATTCCCATTGCCCCTATGAACATGTAATTGCATAGTGGCCCTTTCATTGCTACTCCATAATTGAAGGAACTTGTAGGGTAAAGGAAACAGTGCACAATAATGCTTATTTGGACAATAATTATCAGTCCATCAACCCTCTCCTAGTTCTATGAATATCAAGACCATGCTCAGGTCCATTACCTTCAAAGCCTTGCAGACTTAGCTAGTTTACTTAACTGGTTCCCTATCAAAGGCAGCTGGCTCTTAAGTGGCATGCCCATGTACAAACTTATCCACCAAGGGAGGTCAGCTGTGGTCAATTTCAAAAAGGCTTAAGAAGGCATGAATATCATTACTTCAGCAGAGGAGCCACTTTGATGAAGATTTTTTTGACCAGTAGTAACACCTGTAGTTGACTCTTTTGCAAAGAAATTCAATTACGTTGCAAAATTGTTGGGGTCTTGCTCCAATTTGTTGATAGTAGATTACTGGTCTATTTGGTCACAAGCAATTAGTATAGAATTTCCCAGGGTCTTACCCTCATTGTTGTTTACCCCTACCTCTTCCATCCCATAATTGAGCCGAGCGGTGCTGCGGAATTGAGTGTGCGTGTGTAAGGTAGTGGTTTGGTCTTGTCCAGGGAGTATTTTGTCTGCATGTAGTTGGGTTGGGCTGCTGACTGTACATGTATGTACATGTACATGTACATGTATAAGTGCATGTCGCTCGGATCGGACATGACCACTGCATACAAGAATAACATATAAAACAATTATATTAATAATTTCATTAAATTACTTACTCAACTCTTTGGGAGATTTTTGACTTTATGCTTCTCGTTAAGCTTTCCTTCTTTACAAAAAAATATTTGTAACATCTTTCAAGAAGAGAATTGATAGTTTTGGAACGGCCCTTTTTCCCGTTTGGGCCCAATTCTGAAACCTAGACCACCTGCTAGCTCCTAGCATGCATGCGTGCGTGCGTGCACCAAATGTTTATGTATGAGTATACAGTGTATATCTAGCTCGCCTTTGAAGTAGTATTCCGGTCTCACCTGGTCCTACTCAAGCTACTAGCTTAGCTATAATATAGCTAGCCTATGGGATGTGCTACATGCTAATGTAGAATCTGTCGTATGCTGTAGTATAGTATGTCGATTCGTGCAGTATAAAGTACTAATGTACATGTACATGTATGCGGTAGGTATAACAGTAGGCTAAGTATGGTAGTGTGTGCAGTGCACAGGTGGTTTGTGATTATCAATAAGCAGCAGGTGCTACAGTAGGTAGGTCTCTTCCCCCCCCCCCCCAACAGCATACAGCTTCGAGATCAGTCAATGCAGATAACCCCTTCTGAACTCTCTCATAATCAACTAATCATGTTTTTTTTTGCCAACGTGGCTTTATAACACATGCACACTCACATAATTATACATGTACACTTACTTATTCACACATGCACACATTCATGCCAATTACAGAGATCTGAGAAGAAATCGGATCACCACAGTAGAAGATGGCACGTTTGCTCTGAGGAACATCCGTGGCCTCAACTTTCTGTAAGTTGCAGCTCTAGTTTGAGAGAGAGAAAGAGAGAGAGAGGGAGAGGGAGAGAGAGAGAGGAGAGGGGGTAGAGGGAGGGAGAAAGAGAGAGAGAGGGAGAGGGAGAGAGGAGAGAGAGAGACAGAGAGAGGGAGAGAGGGAGGGGGAGACAGTTTGGCTGGCGTTAACCGCAACTCGCTGTAACTACAATTTAATATGGTAATGTCAGTCTGACAGCCTCTCTGCCCCGTCCGTCCGTCCGTGTTTGGGAGTCACCTCACTCAGAAATTCCGGCACATGTTTACAAAATCTCAGACCGTGCAATCTTTGCATTTCTTAGAAATTTTTCTGGCACACTCTGCTAGCGTATGAATTGGATAAATATTATGCTTAGACTAGCCGACTGCAATAAAGAAATAATATAATAATACACATTCTGTATAATCGTGAACTGTCGAACGGCGGGTGATTCAGAAAGGGTACATTTATTGGGTGTCCGTCCATGCAACGACATGTGCTAGCTACGCATGTACATGTACATGACATGCGTTTATGGTATGGAGTATTAATTTACATTGCTCGGTAATTTTCTGCAATTAATTGTGTTAGTGAATAGATTAGGTGTGTGCTATGCAGTGAGTGAGCGCGTGTGTGTGGGAGGAGGGAGGGAGGGAGTGTGGGAGAACATGAGAGAGAGCGGGGGGAGGGGGGGAGAGGGAGAGAGAGAGGGGGGGAGGGGGGAGAGAGAGAGGGGGGGGAGGGAGAGAAGAAAGGGGGAGAGAGAGGGGGGGAGGGAGAGAGAAGAAAGGGGGAGAGAGAGAGGGGGGGGGGGAGGGAGAGAGAGGGTTAATGTTATTATGGGTGTGGGAGAAAAAAGGGAAAGTTTTAATTAATAGGTGCAAGAGAGAGAGAGAGAGAGAGAGAGAGAGAGAGAGCTCTGAACGAAGTAATGGATGCTAATTCAGCCAAATATTGTGCCCAGTATGCTAACACCGTGTCATGCATGCCATCCCTGAGTTGGCCTATTTGTGCAGGCGTGCAGCACTACAATATCCACACATCACGTCATGCACAAGCAAGCAAAGCAAGCAACACATTTGTCATGCATCAAGTCAACATATACACTACATGTATATAACTATAATACAGATTGAACTGTATTGTAGTTTTATGTAGTTATATTAGTATGCAGCAGTGGTCTGAGTTCATGCAAGTGTGGGCTGGAATGTTGGCAGCCGAACTGGCCATCGAGCCAGCACCGGCACCGGCACCGGCAAACATCAGATTATGCAATCAAATTATCCCTCCGCATACATAATATACTGTACCTAACTATGAGCACGTAATAATTACGGTACATGCCTATAATATGCCATCAACAGTACTTACTATGAGAGCAGTCTTAGGTGGGTGCTATACCGGACACCCTTGGGTCAGGTTCGAGTGTCCTAATTAAAGGAGGTGTCCCCATTTCATTTCAGGGGTAGCTTTGTACACTTCTCTATGTAGCTGGGACCGTGCACGTAAGTGTCTTGATTAAAGGAGATGTCCTCATTTCAGGGGTGTCCTTAAATATATACATAGAGGGGATTCACTGTAATACTGAAAGTGGGATGTCCAGGTAGGACAGGATGAGCACTAGTAGCTGTTTTGCCAAATAGAGGCTTCACTAATTGAGTTTAATTTTCTCAATTGGATTAAGTCGACTATGATTAGGCTTGTGTTGCTATACTGAGGCCAGAGATTACGCACCTCTGGTAGTCAGACAATGCAGTAGTTAGGGGATTCAATTCATCCTGTATATACCATAGATACAAAGATTACGATGTTTTGATTCTTAAAGAGACGGTATTCATCCCTTTTGTTGAAGATTGATTGTGGTGGGGTACTGAGATTAACTTCCAAATGGTACTGTGAGTAGAAGCACTCAATAACTTCTTTGGTGCACTTCAGAACTAATCTTGAAGTTTGAGTACAAGGTTTGATTCATAGAGAGAAGAGAGAGAGAGGAAGTAGATTGTAAATAAGTGTTTCTGTTACAGTAGAGTGAGTAGCTGTGTGCAATAAACAGGTGTTGCCCTATTATAGCTGATTGCTACACAGAGGGGCGATAATGAGTATTTAACAAATCCGCTAGCACTAGCATGGCTTGGCTGTGGTAGGATGTTGACAGTTATACACCTAATCTGTAGTACCCTAATTTATTGTAGAGCCCCAGAATCCCATATGGATGGATTCTCTCTTGTGTAGGTAGCTCTCTCCTTTCTTGTACTATATTATAGGCTTCAGTAGACATGCACCATACATGGGGGAGAGGGGGAGGGAAAGAGAGAGAGAGAGAGAGAGAGAGAGAGAGAGAGAGAGAGAGAGAGAGAGAGAGAGAGAGAGAGAGAGAGAGAGAGAGAGAGAGAGAGAGAGAGAGAGAGGGATGATAAATTAACTTGCATCTCCTCCTTAGCCCTCCAGTCATTCTGGCTGCAGAGTGCCAAATGAGGTTTAGCAGAGACAGTGGTACTAGACTGGACCTGGAAAACTGTACATGTCTTGTTTGCACTGGGTGTGCAATTAAGCTTGTTTCAAAAACCTGTAGGAGAGATCCACTTCAAAGAGATTCCCTGAATTCCAGAGTACAAAATACCTGTGTTTTATCAGCCATCTCCAGCACTAGTAGTGAGCTACCCTAAATCTCTCACCATCCACCATCACCTGAGCTGGCTGAGCTGAGCTGTGGAGAGGAGTACTAATTACAGGGTTGTGCCCTATCCTGATTTCATTAGGACATTACTATACTGGCTCCACAAAGTCTACCTACTTCAAACCTTCTCTTTGGACTAATCCATTTATATTTACTATACTGGCCTGCTGCTGGTTATTGTTTCAGGGCCACTGTACTGTAGCACTGAGACAAGGACATGCATGTGTACATGTGTTGCCCCAGGGCCCTAGGGCCTAGGGGCAACACATGTTTACATGCATGATGTAAATATTTACATGCATGTAGATGTACTTGATAGAAAGAGAAAAGGCAGAATTAAAAACAGACCACTATACCACAAATACTCAGTAATAAGCCTTCATGTGATTTGTGGTATAAGGTAGAGCTTACCTTAAATTACTGTTTTTCTTTGGTCCCCAACTCAAGTTTATGAGCTGAAATCCACTGGATTATTAGAAGACCCTGCAATACTGACTGGGTTAGTGGCCAGCTAATTGAACCATTGACCTCATAAGTAGGTGCAAACTCGTTACCTGGCTGTAATACTATAATATTATACTGCTTCCCTCTCTCCCCCTGTGAGTGAGGCTCACAAAGTGCCTCTCATCAATGCAATAATATTCTTACCCCATCGATGGAGCTTGTTGTAGGTATACACATACATACATACATGCATACATGCATACATGTACATACATAACATACTTACATACATACGTGCATTCATGTACATGCCTAGTAAGTGGTACATGGCCCCACAAAGCCAGAGACATTCAGGCAGTCTCATTGTTTGGTGCAATTAGAGTTCAGGCCACATCCTGTCTGCCGTTGCTAGGGTGGTGCCACATCATCCATATCCCTTGATAAGTTAACCCCTTATCCATGGTGGGAGTCTACACTCCAGCAGAGGAGGTTGGACAAGGTCTCATACATAATTGAGGAATTTTTGGAATTGGGGAATAAAACTTGGCCAGTTAGTCTATGTTCAGAAGAGATGTCTGTGCCCAACCTGTGCCCCGTGAGAAAATCAACCATGGAATACCTTTGAGCTCCTTTACATACATGGAATGCGATGGAATGTATTGTAAATATGCACCCCATCGGACAAGTAATACTATTTTGATGATCACAATAGGCCAGGATGCGATGTTTCATCATTATGGAGTCACTGATAAAGTATTATCCCACAATTCAAAGATTTTTGTCTTTATGTATTACACTATGCATGTCCGACCTCCTCTGACACTCCAGAAACACTGTAATTATTGCAGTTGTAGAGTGCTTAATTGGGGAGACCTTATTTCATTGCTGCCTCAAGGCATTCTCTTACTTACCATATAATATAATAATGCTCTCAAATCAATTTTTGGGGGGGGGGGGGGGGGGGGGGGGGGTCCTTTTCTCCCTAGTACCAAGAATACCCATATCATTGTTATTAATGGAATGCAGGGGTACGTCTATAATCGCAGGGTGTGTAGAGAGAGGCCTTCTTTCCTCGCTGCCTCAGGGCATTCTCACACTCGCTATTATGTAATAATATAACTCAAATTGCTAGCCTAAGGGTGGTCTTTTTCTTCGTACAGATGAAGGAATACATTGCAGCCATACCTACATAATTGTGAATGGCATGTGCGTGACTAAGAATCATGGTTACAATTACAACGTATGTATACTATAGCTAGGATCGATAATTCTGGTAGTGTGGGCGCAGTTGCTTCTTCACTCTTGGCAAAAGGGTGGCGTTATTTGTTGCGCTGTTCTTCAAACAAACCTCCCAGTCATGTACCGGCATTGTGGACATGCCAACTACACGCCGAGACAGCCGGTAGAAAATTACACTTTAGATATAATAACAATAATAATATTATGCATAAGTATATTATTATAGTATGATGGTACATTAGTTGCCTGGCATGGAGGCATGTACATGTATATGTAATTAGGCTGTAGCTAGGACCTACATGTGTGTATAAATTACTTGTACTCAATAGTTCTTGTCAATAATTGTTAATAATCGCACTAGTGCCTAGTGCCTGGAGGCAACATCGTACATGTTGTATACATGTACGATGTCATGTCCATGTTCGTGTACTACGTGTACATGTGTCTCAATTACGGCAAGCACACCCATGAACTAGCCTTGAACTAGCCAGGGTTGGTACAACTTGGAACACGGGGTGCATGCACTTTCCCCTTTGTTGTAAGGTGCCACTGCCAGGATTGAGCTACATGGTACAATTATTATTAGTTTGGGTGTGTATGAATGAGTGTTTGTTGGTAGTTGCCTAGTGCGAGGGTTGTTAAGTTTAAAGCTTTGTGTTGCAGTGCAGCTGTCGTTTGGCGCTTATAATGAGCTTAGTACGCAGCGTGGTCAGTCGCTAATCTAATATTCCGCCGGCTCCATTGTCTGCAGCTCGGCATCATTGTGTCTGTCTCACGGGCTTTCACACGAAGCACTGTGCTGCATCTGCGTGCGTATGTACGTACATACCTATTGTATTGTAGATGTGTCATAAATGTATCAATTAGCGTAGTAGTCTCTTTTTTTTCCCCTCAAAACTGCCGCCACCTCCTAGGTATCCATGGAGACTAGACAAAATAGAGCAGGGGCTGATTATAAATGTGTATCTCCTCTATGTAGCATAATACTATAGATACAGTTTGGTTGAAATAATATTGTAACTGGATGAAAACACTTTTAACAGCTTAACCGTCACTTCCAGCTTCAATTATAGACTATGACAACTTTCCCATGACCTGAGCCATTAAATTTGGGACATTTCTTACCCTGACTGTGTGTGTATAAATACGCCACTAGTCTGAGATTATTTATTGCTATTGGAGACGGCTGTTTCTTGAACTTCATGTTCTACATGATCACTGCTACATTATGCATATTATGCAGCGTAACTTGATTCTAAGCTACAGCTAGCTGGCTGAATGTATAAGTTGCCGTTTGGTGTCAAGTTTATGTATACCATAATAATATGCATACAGTGTTGTACCATTGCACACTTACAGATATTAATTGTACAGCCTCACGTTTTGGGCAGTATCCTTTCGAATAGGGTCCGTATTGTTAGTGATTTTACGTAGATGTTGATGAACCTGTGCACGTAGAAATTGGTGACGAAACAAGATATCGTAAAGGTGGAGGACTCGCGGGAGAGTGGACAAAACAAAACAGTTAGCGAGAGCGAGGGTAGCTATCCGGTCACGCCACCGGCCACCGTTACAAAGTACAAAAGATCAAGGTTCATGTTTTCGGGGCCCAGTATATTATATTATATATAATACGGCATATCCGGGCCATCCCTACTTATAGAGTCCACCACTGATATGATACTGCCTAGTGTTCGAGAGTCATTAAGAACATTATTAGCAATTTTCTAGTCGACTAATTATCTCAACACACGAGTGTGTGGCAGTAGAAATACCATCTCTCTCCTGCGCATACCTATCCCATCTTGGAGTTATTGGTTTGTTCCCGACTAAATTACATGATGATGAAAGAGAGAGAGAGGGGGGGGAGGGAGGGAGGGAGTGAGGGAGGCCGTGTGTGTGTGAATGTGGTGAAGCGTACTATTGATCACACACATGTGTCTTCGAGCATGACAGTTCCCACACGTGTACGAACGGAGTGGAGCAAAGCTGGTGCACCCTGCCCTCCTTCCCAGGTAGCTCAACTTATATAGCCCCCTATACCTTAAGTTACTGTACCATACACTATACTGTACATGCCCTACCTTACTGCAACATATACTATGTAGTATGTGTGTTAGGGTGGAGTTGGAGTATTTGCATTTTGCCGGCATTATCTGTACGCCATTGTATTAGTATGTGGGTAGCGCAGCTAATAGGAGTTGCTAGGCGACGGTTGTACCATGCGTAATTTGAGACGTGAACTGATTGGCCGAGTAGATCGATTGCTAGCTACATTTAGTCTAAGACCCCACACTCACTCACGAGAGAGGGAGAGAGAGAGAGAGAGAGGGAGGGGGAGAGAACGAGAGAGAGAGAGAGAGAGAGAGAGAGTCCATGCAAGTGCTCATGCATCTATTAGCAGAACTCTGATATACACAAATGTAGGCAAGCTACCTAATAGATAGGTTTTGATATCTTGGAAGCCTTTGTCCAGCTCTTGCTGGCTCATATACATGTCTGATAGTTTGTTATGTGCGGGCAGGAAAGGGTGTGTGCAGTGTGTGTGTGTGTGTGTACATGTGTTGTTACCTGAGTGAGCTTCACTGAAGAATTCCTCTTGGCCTTCCAATTATCGTTGCTAATTTCATTGAGGATTCCCCAACTAACTGCCACCCAGACAATAGTACACAGAAACTACTCAAGTGTGACTCCATGCACACACTGAGCACTTCTGTAGTGGCTGCGTGGTGGCCATACTTGATGTAAGTGTATATAGTAGTCTATAGGTGTAGCTAGGACTTGCCAAAAGCAGTCCTAAATAATGCCCATCATACCAGGTCTATTATTATGCACAATAATATTATTGACCAGGTCCCAAGTAATAGACAGCATGTCCGAATATTATAATAATGTACAGTAGTCTAGCTGCCCACCATAGGAATAGCTATAGAGAGCTGTGATGCCTTAGAAATATGCGACAAGCAAATTGAATTTTCATAGCGATAATTATTATCCAGACACCATTAATTTCATGTACGTACAGTTGATAATACGTACGAATGCATGGAATTTGATTTGTGCACAATTACTAACACTATATGTGTATTATTGTAATTTTCCAGAAATATACATGTATATACATGTATAGTGTGTGTTAATTAAGTTATTAAGTTAATTGCCAGCCCCTAGTTACATGTAGTTAATGTTTGTGCCTATAAATGCAGACCTGTGGTGGCTAGTTCGAGTGCAAACAGTGCAAAGGGATAGCTGGGGTTGACCCTCTAGACAAAATATTATCATTGGGCGCAGAGCAATTACATATATTTATAGTATAGGTTATGCAAATGAGCTACGTATAGCTAGCGTGTGTTTTTCATGTTGCGAGCTCAAAGCGATCTTCGATTCTCTACGTCCGGTACAGCCTCCACTTGTTTTTGCTGGGATACTGGTTATTACTCACATTGCTTATACATGTACTACAGTTCCGTATATACCATAGGCACAATAAGAGGGGCTAATTTATTTCCCCTTTAAGTCGGAGGTGTAGTGGAACCTGCCTATAGTGGTCAGTTATATCGAATCATTGGGAGTTTTCTTGCTGCTTGGAGCTTTGACTAAGTGGCTATAATAAGGAGACGGCTGCCTTTGTACATACACAGTGACTTAAGGCTATAATTAATCAGCCGTTTTGTTAATTAAGATCCTATGCATACATATACAGTGCCGCTATATGCTAGCTAATGTATAGTTGGGGGAGGGGGGCTTTTTTGTGTGGTGGCAAGGAGACAGCTTATGTGTTAATGTCTATGCTACGATTGCCAAGTGGTTGACAGCTAGTGCTCCTCTGTAGTGTGTTTGCCATTGCTATATGCATATAAAGTGCCGCAGGGTCATTAGTATGCGAAAAGGGTGAGATAATATTATTATGTTAATTATTGCCCCCAACAATCCGTTTGCAGTAAATTACGCACCTACTTACGTACTTAGGTGAATGGATATCTCTTAAGTATACTGCTGTCGTCAAAAGAACTGCACTGAGCCGTTAAACTATTTGTTCGAGTGTGCTGGTTAGCTTTCATCTATTGGCAAGACAAAAGATGTTTTTTTTTTCAATCTCTAATATAATATGCTTGCAATATCTGCATAATAAGTTGCATGTGTCCAACCATGCAAGTACATGCAAGTACATGCATGTGCAGGTTTGTCTTAGTAATTTAGTCTTTGTCCACTGGCAATGTATTGTCTCATTCCATTCTGCATAGTCAATGCTACTTAACTGTGCCAGCTTAAGTATACCGGGTATGGATATGTATAAACAAGCTTTCGCTTACTCTGTAAATTCTATAATAATATTATAATGAATGTCTTGTGTACTTGTAGTAAAGTACAAGTACCAGATGTGCCCATGAGATTTCTCCATAGTATCAGCCGGCTCTCTGTCTCCCTACTAATTAGGGCTGTCACGGTAACCGAATCAGAAAGGATTTTGGCTGTGTTAGCCGCTAGTGGCTAGCTACCCTGTACGTGTGTGTGTGTGTGTGAGGGGGGAGGGGGAGGGGAGGTTTTTATCGTGTGCTTTTGAGTGGAAAAGTACGTATAATGTGCGTACTCTTTATGCCTGCCATGTGCTGTACATGTGTACTGCACCTCAGGGTGACTGGGGTACTAACATTTGTTATTTCTGCAGATTGGTCCAAAAATGCAAAATTTTGTACCCGCTAACATTAGCTATGTGCACTATTATAGAACATTGGAATTTGTCGACCGCGTACTCTTTATGCCTGCCATGTGCTGTACATGTGTACTGCACCTCAGGGTGACTGGGGTACTAACATTTGTTATTTCTGCAGATTGGTCCAAAAATGCAAAATTTTGTACCCGCTAACATTAGCTATGTGCACTATTATAGAACATTGGAATTTGTCGACCCTGTACCATTTACGCGTACAAATCGCAAAATAAAAAATCATTTAGTACTCACAAATTGTGTTTTAAGCCAAAATCGTAGAAAAAAGTACCTGCAAACAATTGTCACCCAAAGGTACTTAACTTAACCCTCATAATTATACAACACTGCACACACACATTCACTCACACACAGGCATCTATCGGAGAACAGAATCGAGACCTTCGAACCCAGTACCTTTGACCGTCAGCCGTTCACCCTGCTCGACCTGAGCCACAACCGTCTGCACAGCTATCCCTACGCCATCAACAAGGGGACCTATAGCGAAAATCTCCGCCTCAACAACAACCCCATTGGAAATCTTCCCGACGATGCCTTTATCGCTGACAATGACCCAGTTACTCCTCCTTTCGGAGGCCTCTTGCAATTGTAAGCAGTAGTGATAGTTTTGTAAGCGGTAGTGATAGCTTTTTTTGGCGGGAATTAAAATTGGCGGTTTGGCAGTCTATAATATTACAACCGCCAAATTAAAGTCTGCCAAAATTTCCTACTCGCATATATATGTATGGTGATTCCGTACCGAACCGCCAAATTTAAATCCGCCAATATTCTTGTAATAGCGATTTTGGTCTCAACCGCCAAATTTAATTCCCGCCAATATTTCCGGCTATATGGTATGTTACATGCATTCATTAGCAGCCAAACTATACAAGAGCACCACACACCCTTTTGCCATATTCATATATTATGTACGAAGCTAAACCACACTAGAGCCACCACCATACCCTTAAGATACGTTGTTTGTAGTTGCCTAGCAACCTAAGTTTTTATAGGCAATTTGCCGTCTATGGGAAGGGGTTGGGTCATCATAAAATAGGCCAATGATAAACAAAGGTGAACTACCAACAAAACAGTTATCTGACAGTAATTGGGGTGCATTCAACCATGCATCATCCCAATTACTGTCAGATACCTATTATTGAGTGAAATGCATTAATAATAATTATTAATGTTAAGAGATTGTAATCTGTTCTATTTCCGTTGTAGGGATATCTCCGCTCTCGGGATGACGACATTCGATTCTTGTGCTCTGAAGTTCAATGTTGCCTTTCGAAGTTTGCAAACGCTGTGAGTAAAAGAAAATCATTTTCAAATTTGACAACCCTTTACCTGCTCGATAATGATAATGAATGCAGGTACTTGGATGAAAATAACTTTGTTCGAGTGACAAGGTCGTTCTTTCCTTGCATGCTGCGGACTCTGGCCACACTGTAAGTTCGATTAATTTTCTCACATACTTAGTCTATATATCGGGATTTATGCGTTCTCTCCCCCCCCCCCCCCTTTCTCTTTCAGCTCCATGAGGAGGTGTGGGACACAGGGATATGACAGGGATGCCTTTGGATCCGAATCTTACGAAAGGAACACTCTACAGCGCCTCCTCCTCTCGGGAAACAATCTGACCATTCTAGAACGAAGAGCATTTCGAAATCAGGATGACCTCCAGGAATTGTATGTTGATGCGATAATATTTCAATTGACTTTGACACAACTCTCTCTTCTCTCTCTCTCTCTCTCTCTCTCTCTCTGACCCTCTCTCTCCTTACTCTTTATCTCTTTCTCTCTCTCTCTCTCTCTCTCTCTCTCTCTCTCTCTCTCTCTCTCTCTCTCTCTCTCTCTCTCTCTGACCCTCTCTCTCCTTACTCTTTATCTCTTTCTCTCTCTCTTTTTCTGACTCTCAAAATGCAGGGATTTGAGCAACTGCAGCATCACAAACATCCTGCGTAATGCTTTCCTCGGAGTGAACATCCACGACACACTGTAAGCATCCATTGCAGCACTAATCGCTCACTCTTGTCAGTGATTGATCTAACTCCTCCTCTCACTTTTTTTTATCTTTCCCTCAGTGATCTGTCATACAATAACATACGAGAAATCCACAATCTTGACTTTTTCGACATAAAGGACGTGAAAACCATCGATCTGTCTCACTCCAACATTCATCGCATTGCCGGAAGACCCTTTGAGAACCTGACAAAACTGCAAACTTTGTGAGTCTGCAAATTTGCTATATACATGTAGCACAGTACACTCTGTTTCTGTCATGTTACCTGGTCATGTGATCTTCTTTTCATAACTGCACAGGGACCTTTCGAATAACAACATCACCGTGATTGACGGTTCTGAGTTCTTTTCGCAAGAATCCCAGTTAGTCCACCTCGACCTCTCTCACTCAAATATCAAGATTCTTGAACGAAAACCATTCCGATTCCTAACTAACCTTGAAACACTGTGAGTAGTCGCACACGTTCATGGCTGCATGTGGCACTACTATTAAACTTGGCTGGGCTTTTTGAATTTTTTTAGAAGAGAGAGAAACTCAAGGGGTGTGAGAATTTCCTTCGAAATAGTGCTCCCAGAATCTAAATTTGTTTGGGTTGGGGGGGGGGGGCGGTATGTTTACAAGGAGGTTAAGTTACTCACTGCTTGTTACGTTTCCTTTTTTTTTCATCCCGGCAGTGATCTATCTGAGAACGATATCAGTGTGATTCCGAGCGAAGTGTTCTTCAAGCTCCGCTCGCTGACACAACTGAGGCTCAGGCACAGCAACATCACAACGCTCTCCAACAACTCTTTCAAGACTCTCACCAACCTGAAGAAACTGTAAGTATGTTTTAATATTTCTTCCCTAATTCACTAAATTAGAGCAAGCCCCCCCCCCCTCTCAAACTTTGCTAGCTGTTAAATTTCTTCCTAGATTCACTAAATTAGAGAATGCCCAAATTCCGTTATCTGCTCTTGCATCTACTAGTCTTAGAGTTTACACAGAACAGTCAGTCAGCTACTAAGTTTGCTTTTAAGCGATGCATTTTCTAGTCACTCAGAGATGATTACGAAATAATCATTAAGCCAAAATTCACATAATTGTTGTATTTTCTGCAGTGATATATCGTACAATAACATCTCAAAAATTAATGACGAGGTGTTCAACGACCTCACCAGTGTCACTGAGCTCATTCTGACTAACTCTTCCATCAGAATGTTCACCGGTCGTCCTTTCGAGAAGCTCCCAAACCTGAAGGAGCTTTGGTTGGGCAAGAACTTTCTCACCGTGGATGCGTTTATATCCGCGCTGGCCGGTACAAGGTTCCTTCACACTCTCGACCTGTCGTACAACATGCTCACGAGAATTCCGAATCTCAAAGAAGACGATTTTCCCGATCTTACCAATCTCTACGTTGGCTTCAATAATATCACGGTGGTACGTCGCGAGGATCTGAAAGGCATGGGATTCCTGCGACAACTGATCTTGAAGGAAAATGGTGTCGAATTTATTGAGGACGATGCTTTCGCAGACTGTTCTAACATCACAGTGTTGGACATTGATTGTTCACGATTGACCGTACTGCCTGATCTCTCCTACATGCCTCAGTTGAGAAACCTGCATCTCAACCACGGAAGAATAACCAAGCTTCCTGACGATATCTGTGACGGTCACCCTCACCTCACCATCCTAGAGGTAGAAGACAATCTCTTAACTGAGCTTCCGTCTTTCAAGAAGTGTTATCCTGGACTGACTATCGGGATCTTTTCCCACAATCGCATCGAAACACTCCCAGCCGATGCTTTCGAGAATCAACGCATCCTGATTTATTTGGATCTCCACGACAACCGATTAACGGAGCTACCGCTTAGTCTGTTCAATGACTCGGTAGAGCTGGAGATCTTGAACATTTCTCACAACCAACTGACCAGTCTCTCTCCCCAACATTTCGAGACGATGGTGAGCCTGTACAAGTTCGATGCTAGACACAATCAGATTACCTCGCTCGAAGAAGGCCTATTCAAGTACAATACCGAGATGGACGTGATGTGGGTGGGTCATAATAAGATTGCCACAATCGGTGATACCACATTCCCAGTCCGCAATGAGCTCAAGAGTATCGACCTCTCGTACAATGAGTTTTCCACTTGGAACCTACCAAGCAACGGTTTCCAATATCTGTTTCGACTCACCTTGAGCGGTCTGAAGAATCTCTTTCAAGTCCCAAGTAGGCATATGACCCCCCACGTTCGTTTCGTTGACTACACCTACCCCTATCACTGTTGTATCTGGCGGAATTATATTCTGCCCCCTGATAATATCACCAATGAGGGTACGAGGACGGTCCCCACGAGTGCCCCTCCCACACTTCCAGCTGACTGGCAAAGCTGCCCCCCGGACAAACACGAGGAACGAAGACAACTTGAAGAACTTTTTGAAAAAACCTGGGGCGCTACGCTCGTCTTACTTCCAGACTGTAAATTCGAGGTCCTCTACCACACCTCGTTGCCAAATGGTGAGACGGAAGACGTACCGATCGGTACGAATGAGCAACAAGAATTTGCTGCAGCAGCAAACAAGTTTACGTTTTCGGCCAAGCGTGGCGAGGAACCAGTTCCCCTGTACAGAAGGCACGTCAGATGTAATCCACTGCCCGATGCTCTAAACCCTTGCGACAATCTTATGGACCCCATGTTCCTGAGGGTGGCCATCTGGGCAATATGGATCATAGCTCTCCTCGGCAACGGTACTGTGCTATTCGTCGCTATCGGAGCGCTGGAAAAGCTCGAGACCTACCAATTCATCATGTGCCACTTGGCCATTGCTGATTTCTTCATGGGGGTGTATCTTGCCTTCTTGGCCATCGTGGACATTCGCACTTTTGGGGATGAGAGTTTTTACCAGTCAGCGCTGAGTTGGCAGTTAGGCCCAGGGTGTAAGACAGCAGGATTCATCGCCGTGTTTGCTAGCGAGCTCTCCATGTACACGTTAGTGTTGCTCACTCTGGAGAGGGTCTATTCCATCTCTTACGGCTACAATCGGAGCGAGAGCAGTAAGATGAGGGTGGCAATAGTTTTGACGATAATCGGTTGGCTCTTTGCCATCTTTCTGGCTGTTCTACCTCTCGTCGGAATCAACTCGTACACCCAGGTGGCCGTCTGTCTCCCGTATATGACGTCGGAGTGGTACGATCGAGCGTACATCGGCTTCATCCTCTCCATCAACCTAGTAGGCTTCTTGATCATTCTCTTCTCCTACATCTACATTTTCTACCGAATCCGCAATTCACCCGCGCAGCCTCCCACGAAATCAGGGACTCTAGTCACTGCTGCGTTGAAAATTGCCGTGCTGATTGTCTCTGCTCTGATCTGCTGGGCCCCTATTGCGGTGATCGGCTATGCAGCCTTGGCTGGGGTAGCGTTGGTGACCGTAGAAGAGGCGAAGTATTTCATCGTGTTTGTCTACCCGTTCAATGCGTGCATAAATCCCTTCATCTACGCCATCTTCACTCGACAGTTCCGGCACAAACTTGGCTCCTTCTTCAAGCGAACGAAGGATAAGGTGGCGTCCTTTCCGAACACACACTCCATCAGGCTGCATCGCAACAGCATCTTTCCACCGGACTCGTCTCGTATTAATTCCCCCCGGGGCAACCCCTCGCCTGAAGAGCTACGAAGGCTGCGACACAGCCGACGCTCCAACAGCTTCAGTCTGCAGTACGTCGACCCGGCAACGACCACGACCGCATTGCAGAATCAATCACCAACCACCAGAATTTCTCCCCCGGTCGGCGTCTACATGGGCCGAAGATCCTCCCTCCCTGCTGCTTTTGGGTCCACCCTCGGAGCATGTGCACCGTGCAGTCGTGTCTTGGGTACAAGCGGAGGTGCCGGGGCAGTGAGTAACGCACCAACGTATCAGCTGCCGTTCCAACTCGGGCCCATGTACAAGAGTGAGAATAACAACAGTGCTCCGAATATTCCGGAAGAGATGGAAATGAAGGAGGCAGCAGCTGCAGCGATTATCGTGGCGCCGCAGATGGGGATGATCGGAGGAGAGAGAGCGACCCTCGGGGGAAGTCAGGACTCGTCCCTGAGGAGATTGTCAATCGTGGAGGAGGAAGAGGAAGTAGAGGAGGCGGAGCCAACAGCTGCGAAAGGGGCGGAGTCATCACCTTATGGAAAGGCAGTGGAGTTGCATGTAGCTACTGCGCAGGAAGATGAACTGGAGTGTGCGTCTATATCATCGTCAGATTCGGAAGACTACATTGAAGCGAGTGAACATCCGATTGACGTAGTCATCGAGAAATCCACCGATTTAGACGCTGCAGCTGCGGCTGTTTCTTGCAGAGGTTCAGTTACTAAAGCAGATGTTGTACGAGTTGAAAAACTGCCAACAAGAAGTGATAGAGGCAATAAGAGAAATCTGAGCTCCAGTTCTTTGCACGACGTGATCATAGATGGCGAACCGGAGCCGGTCATGCTAAATCCCGAAGTAGACAGAGTATCTCGAGAGGCCCGAGGCTCCAGCAAGCTGAGTACGGATTCTGCATGCAGTGGGTACAGCAGCAGTGCAATTGATGACGCCCCATCAGCATATTCTCCCGACCAATCAAAAGTGATCAATGGCGAACAGCAACAAGAAGCTTTGAGAAAGCTGTCGTCTACATGTGCCACCGCCGCCGGCACGGGCGAAAGTTCTAGTGTGAGTCGTAAATCAAGCTCGACGTGTTTTGAAGATGCTCGCAGCCAGGCAACCCTCGGAGATACGGCAAGTGTCGACAGCGGTAGTTGTCACGATTTAGCCATCACCAGTTGTCAAGGAAAGTCAGAAGACACAAACTCTACAGTAAGCAGTAACGATAGCATCAGCAACAACCATTATACCTCCTCCCCCAAACACACCTCTGTTGATCAGGAATCAGTTATTCACAGTCCACAGTCCCATTCATCCAAATCCCATTCCCATTCTGGATTCTCCAATCCAACCTTTAACGCTAAGAAGCACACAGACACGCAACTGAAACAGAAGACTACTACTAACAATGTCTACCTCAGTACAGATTCTCTTGGTGTAACCAAATCTGAAACAGAAGTATAAAAAAAGCGCAATATTCTAAATATAACTACTATTTGTCATGATGTCATTATTTTAATTTTCTCTCAGTATTTACTTTTGTGTGTTCAGTGTGATATTATCGTATGCAAAATTTTAAGTGTATGATTGCTTCGTTTATTTTTATCGTTATCGTTTTTTGATTTGTAGCATTTTTTGTATCGGTCAATTTAATTTTTTTTTCGATGTCAATTTTTTTTGTATATATACAAACAAGTCATTCTCGTGTTATTTTTTCCAGTTCTGTTGTTCAATAATAATTATTATACTCCACATTGTGCTCTCTATTTATCAATTAAAAACATTATCAAAAAATTATTAAATTTATCTATCCACGTTAACGTTCTTGTAGCTAGTGCGCATACTAGACCATGCAATAATATTGCACGGGAATATTAATAATTGTATATTATTATGAGATTGTGTGCGCAAAACAAGCAGGTTTGGCAGTTTGTCTTCAAAGCAATAATAATGTTGATGTAGTCACTGAACAAATAAACCACCAATAGTGTGCAGAGCAAGCTTTCCCGGGCCAAACCATAATGATCTGCATGTATGTACTTTTCAATGTAATGCTATAATATTATACATGTGATGTAAAACAAATGAGCAAACTCTTGCAACACTTGTGATTTAATATCATTAGTCCTGAGAAATCAAAAATTCATCTTCAATTTGGCTATATATGAGCCCCAGTAGCTCAGGTGGTAAAATACCAGTCCATGTTGTTATCAATGTCATGTGAGTGTAGTTTATGATGGACCAGGTGGTTATCCCTTACACAATGTATGTATGAAGAACTACGGTTGACAGCAGGGAGCAGAGAATGACTCATTACAGTAAATGAATCGCAAGCTAGAAAGTCATAACTTGATAATTCTCTTATGGAAGGCATTTATACCTGATTCTTCTTCAAAGACCATGCCTTGAACTATTATGATTGTACAATGTCATATAATATTATACCAGCATACTGCTCTTACATAATCTAGGATTTGTCCCCATAGGCTCCTTCTAGCTTTCAGTGATCCCTATTCATGTCTTGGGGATTCTAGGACAGGGCTGTACATACATATTATTATTATACTACCTACTATAGTAATAATACTCTAAACATTAAAACTCAGGTAAAGAACCATGACTACACGTAGACTAGTTATAGGAGTCACGCAATGTTTTCAGTGATTAGCTATATGTAATGTCACTGCACATAGAGTTCGATGAGTTCAAGGGGAACATCATCATATCTTGGTGGTAAATCAGTACAGATCCTCAATTCAATGTCATCAGTTGTGGCATTGGTCAGATTCTTTGTAAACCATGGAGGGTTGTTGAACTGACAGCATGTGCTGGTGGATGTACAGTTCTGACCATCCCAGAGAACATCATCGGGGTAGAGTATACGCGGAGGACTCCAGGGAGAGTGAACGCCACTCTCACAAAAGAAATCATCTCCAACAAATGCAGGAACATGATCGTAATTATTTATGTCACAAGGGCATGTATAGGAAAGATAGCGCGTGTCCACCTCTGATAGTCCAGCAGCAAATGTCCAAATATGCTGTCGACTGTCAGCACCTCCATGAGTCAGACTTACACCATCAACATAGTAACCACCAATTCCTTGATTTTGATCAATATAGGAATAAAAAGAACCAGTTGCTCCAAACTGGTATCCACTTATCCTCCCACACACACGGCTGTATGGTAAACCTCCAACACTGAATGTGGTTGAAGAACATCCTCCATTAGTTGTGTGTGATCGTCCACATGTCCTCTTGGAATATGATGTCAAGTTGAGTCCAGTGGGGCAGTTGTAGCTGGTGTCAGTCATGTTGATAAAAGCAACACGCCTCCATCCTGGTGTACCATTGCAAATTGTGGCAGCAATTACAGAGTCAGTAATCTGATGGATCTCACTTATTGCTCTCTCCTTCTTTTCCGCTGAGGCACACTGCTGATCATCACCTCTGTCCAGCAACTTAATATCTATCTCTTGTCCCTGGCCACTGACTAAGATGACTGATCCAGGTCCAGGTGAAAGATAGCTCAGAAATACAAGCACCAAGCTTGTTACAAATCGCATCATTTGTAAATCCTTTTGATCAAAACTGGGTCAATCTTGACTTATATGCATGCAGTAATATACAATAAACAAGAATGTGTTTACAATATTAACTATGCGTGATGCTTATTTTTCCTGAATACTGTGTCTACACAGAAACCAGCTGGTTTGGAACTCTACCTTCATACTGCCAAAACTCATGTATAGATATTATGTTAATCTTGTACTAAACTGCCAAATTAAAAATTCACCAATAGTGTGTGGAGCGAGCTCTCGCAAATTAAAAAAAGGTAACATTATACACACATGTGATAGATAAACACGCCGGCAGACTCTAAAATCATTAAATCGTGATCAAAAGCTTGCTTCATTTCATGTCCGAGGATTTCCCACCCAAGTATACTATAATAATCTGAACTTATTTGACAATGTCGAGCTGGATTGCTACATATCTATGTGATATTATTTAATTTTCAAAAACACAGGCTGAAAATAATGGCATGGTAGCACATGTAGTTGGGATAGTATAGGGCTCATGCATGCAATCAGTGAATCACCACCACAACCACCACTGTTATAATACGCGAAAAAGCACACAAACGTGTACAGTTGGTGCTATACTAGTAGACCATTCACTATAATCCTGATCCGACACGCCTTGAACATAAACAACAGGTGGTTGACTGCTACCTGCTACCTGGAACTGCATGAAATTAAAAAAAAAAGTGTTGTGGATTGTTATTGGTAGTGGGAGTATTGTCAACAATAACAAACTGAATGTGAGTCACGTTGCCTAGTGAAAATGTGCAGTAGGTATCCCCCTTCATTGAAGGGTTTTTCTCAAAATTTCTTCTGCCCCAGCCCCCACTCCTGCTTGGCTAGGTGAAGGTTACCCATCAGAGCCCAGGCATCTGCATGCATGATCCTATTATCATAGCAGATAATTAGATCGTAAATGCTACAATCCGCTGAAGGATATTTAATAGCAATATATGATCACATGTATACACACATAGGGTTCATCCCAGTACTTTCCTCCTAGCTATCAATGAACTCTGTATTGTTATTATTACTTCAAAAGTGGGGACAGGGCCGTACATATACATACATGTAATATAATGTCATAATATACTGAATACTGGTACAAACTCTGCTAAAGCTACTAAGTCTTGTATATCCATGACTACACACTAGTTACAGGAGTCACGCAATGTTATCAGTTACAACATCACTGCACATAGAGTTCGATGAGTTCAAGGGGAACATCTGCATATTTTGGTGGGTCATAAGTGCAGATTCTCAATTCAACGTCATCAGTTGTGGCACTGGTCAGGTTCTTTGTAAACCATGGAGGGTTGCTGAGCTGACAGCATGTGCTGTTGGATGTACAGTTCTGACCATCCCAGAGAACATCATCGGGGTAGAATATAATACTATTTGGGTAATTCCAGGCGGAGTGTAAGGCACTCTCACAAAAGAAATCATCTCCAACAAATGTAGGGACACGATTGTAATTATGTGTGTCAAAAGGGCATCTTTCGGAAGCATAGCGTGTGTCCACCTCTGTTACTCCAGCGGCAAATGTCCAAATATTCTGTCGGCTGCCAGCACTTCCATGAGTCAGACTTACACCTTCAACATAGTAGCTACCATTTCCTCGAGTATACTGATAAAAAGCACTAGTTGCTCCAAACTGGTATCCCTTTATCCTCCCACACACACGACTGTATGGTAAACCTCCAACACTGAATGTGGTTGAAGAACATCCTCCCCGAGTTGTGTGTGATCGTCCACATGTCCTCTTGGAATATGATGTCAAGTTGAGTCCAGTAGGGCAGTTGTAGCTGGTGTCAGTCATGTTGATAAAAGCAACACGCTTCCATCCTGGTCCACTGCAGGTATACATGAAGGGCATGATTGTTGCAGAGGTTGTGGTTGAAGGCATGGTGGAAGTTGAGTCTGTGATGGTGTTGCTCAAAGTGGCTGTAGTTGACATGTCAGTGGTTGTAGTTGTGGAATCTGATGTACCGTATTTCTTCTAAAAATTCGGCATGAAAATAATAATATTGCTTTAGCTTCGCCGAATTTTTAGAGGTTAATATTCATCATTCTGTCTGCGTGCGCATTCCATTCCCGTTTATAGCATATACGCATGACGACCTTTGCCGAAAAATTAGAGACTATATTCAATCATTCGGTAAAGGGTGCCGAATAATTAGAAGGGCCGAATTTTTAGAAGAAATACGGTAGTTGTTTCAGTGGGCATGGTTGTTGAGGCAATAATGGCAGCAATTACAGAGATAGTAATCTGACAAATTTCATGTCTTGCTCTCTCCCTTTCCTCCTCTGAGGTACACTGCCAATTGTTGCCTCTCTCTAGTACCCTAACATTGGTCTTAAAATGTTGTCCCTGCCCATTGGCTATGATGTCTGATCCGAGATATAATAAGACAACTAAAAATTGCAAGTACATTACAGTCCAGCTCATACTCAACTAGCTATAGGAATTGGATCAAATTTAAGCGAGTATTGTCTGGCAGCCTATGTGTCCTATATATTATAACTTCACCTTCAAACATTGAAAAATACCACAATAGTTATGTATGCATTTCAGATGAGTGGCCGTTACCATATCATTGACTTAGTAACGAATCAATATAGTCAGTGGTCAAGACAAACACACAGTAGCTAGCAACAACTAGCTAATAGGCACACAGCACAGCTATATATATAAGTAATCATACATGCATTTAATAGCTACTATAGGTCAACTATAGACTATAATTATTCTATATTATGATATTGTATAATTGGTCAGGAGCTCTCTCATGCACCCCCCCCCCCCCCCCCCCCCCAAATTCTATGGGGTCAATATTATAGCAGCTTCTATGCAAACATATGCAAGTCATATCCTGGCAAGTGCCCGTGCGGGCCAAAATTGCGAGTTACATTTATTAAGTGCCCATGGAACACTACGTGCAGGGTTTTATAAGATTTTTCATCGGGGGAGGGGGGGGGGGGAGGGATACCATACATATATGTAGCATTATCATAGCATCATTGCATGTGTAATAGGGAGTCTGGGAGCAGGCCCTCCCAGGAATTCGAAAATTTTGAAATTTAGGCTGCTTCTGGTGACTCCTGATTATGCATACTCATTAATTTTTGGCTTATAATTATTCCATAAGTATATTGTCACACTTCTCATGAAAATTATGTGGGCAAAGCCACCTACTGATTCAGGATTGTCACCAGCATTCAATGATCCCTGTATATAATCAGGAGATATAATACTACTTCAAAAGCTTCATATCTTGGGACATGGCTGTACATTACATAATATACATGTAATGCCGTACCAGAATACTACGTATACTATGCTCTAAGATATCAATACTGGTAAACTTCTGCATGTGAAAGCTACAATAATATTATTATGATACTTTTACCCATAACTACACACTAGCTACAGAATATTCCCAATTACGTCACCGAACATAGAGTTCGATGAGTTCAAGGGGAACTTCATCTTCTTTTGATAGAATTATAAATTAAATATGATTGTAGTAATGCACTGCAAATAAGATTATGATGTTAACCATGCATGTGTATGTTATTTCTAATGTATGGGCACAAGGGCACAGGTGGAAGCTGAATCTATAGTGGTGGTGCTCAAAGTGGCTGTAGTTGTTGAGTCTGATATAGCTGTTTCAGTGGGCATGAAGGTGGCCGTGGTAGCAATGTATACAGAGTCAGTAATCTGACGAATTTTTGAGTCATTTCTTGCTCTCTCTATTGAGAGATGCTGCCAATCATCACTTCTGTCCAGCACCTTAATATCTATCTCAGCAAAATGTTTGTGTTTATGATATTAGGCATGTGTATGTTATTTCTTGAATGCATACAAAACCAGCTGCTGTGATACAGCATTGTTTGGACGTGTATAGTAATGTTTACCTTAATTATTGCATTGACGCATGTGGTTAGTCTGCATAAGCTGCCTATATACTTCGTGTATACCACCAAATGTAGTGCAGCGTGTTTGATGGTGTACATGTACAGACCCTGGAGACCTAACCCTGCTAACCAATGATACCCAGAATCCAGTCCCTGACTCCTCTAGAAGGTTGATCATCTTCAGGGGGCTGGTATATTATATATATATAGCATTACCTGCAGTACTCTAAGGTCAAAATTCTGGTATCATTATCAGTACTCTAGCCACATGTAGCATAAAAATTTTGCTAATGAGAGCAGGTGGCGAAGTTGGTGAAATTTTCTATGCAAATGGTATTTCAAAAATTTCATATTAATTTTGGGGAACATTATTAAACTACACACTATGTTCTAAGACATGCATGTACATTCAGCTTAAGCTACTTGCATACCCATGACTACACACTAGCTACAGGAGTCACGCAATGTTCCCAGTTACAACATCACTGCACATAGAGTTAAATGAGTTCAAGGGGAACATCTTCATATCCTGGTGAGCTAGTGCATATCCTCAATTCAATGTCATCAATTGTGGCATTGGTCAGGTTCTTTGTAAACCATGGAGGGTTGTTGAGCTGACAGCACGTGCTGGTGGATGCACAGTTCTGACCATCCCAGAGAACATTATCGGGGTAGAGTATATACTGACTACTCATACTATTCCAGGGAGAGTGAAAGCCACTCTCACAAAAGTAGTCATCTCCAACAAATGCAGGGACAACATTATAGTAATTCTTCATGTCACAAGGGCATCTAAGGTTTGAAAAGCGTGTATCCACCTCTGTTAGTCCAGCGGCAAATGTCCAAATATGCTGTCGGCTGCCAGTACCTCAATGAGTCAGACTTAAACCATCAATATAGTAGCCATCAATTCCTTGATTTCCAATAGCAGAGCCATAAAAACCACTAGTTACTCCAAACTGGTATCCCTTTATCCTCCCACACACACGGCTGTATGGTAAATTAACCTCCAACACTGAATGCGGTTGAAGAACATTCTCCACGAATTGTGTGTGATCGTCCACATGTCCTCTTGGAATATGATGTCAAGTTGAGTCCAGTACGTAGGGCAGTTGTAGCTGGTATCAGTCATGTTGATAAAAGAAACACGCCTCCATCCTAGTGTCCCATTACAAGTATACATGGAGGGCATGGTTGTTGCAGAGGTTGTGGTTCGGAAGGCATGGTGGAAGTTGAGTCTGCGGTGGAGGGGCTCAAAGTGGCTGTAGTTGACATGTCAGTGTTTGTAGTTGTGGAATCTGATGTAGTTGCTGTGGGCATGGTTGTCATGGCGACAGTGGCAGCAATTGCCGTGTAAGCAATTTCATGAATTTCATTTCTTGTTTTCCCTATACCCCCACCACTGGCGTAGGAAGCATGGGTGCACCGGGTGCTGGTGCACCCATGAAATTTCAGATTAGAACACACACAAAGTCACACTTTGCTCTGAATTATTTTTTATGTTTATATCAATTTAGTGTACACAGAGGTATCAGTGCACCCGTTTACCAAATCATCTTCCTACGCCTATGCCCACTGAGGCACACTGCTGATCATCACCTCTGTCCAGTACCTTAATATCTGTCTTTTGTCCCTGACCACTGATTACGATGACTGACCCAGGTCCAGGATAAAGACAAAGAACAATTCCTGCAAGAGTTGAGAATGCTACAAACCAGTTCATTTTATGATCAAAACCTGGCTCAATATTCACTTCTGTCAGTGTGCAGTAACGTACAGCAAACAAGGTGTCGCAGTAACCATGTATATGTTATTTCTTGAATGCATACAAAACCAGCTGCCATTGTTTGGACATGTAGTCGTGTTTACATAATTGTCTTTGCATCGTGTGGCACGGTAGTCTGCATAAGCTGTCTACACTTCATATATTACATTATAGACAGTGCATTTGGTGACATACAGACCCTGCATGTAATCCTGCCAACCATTGATATTGGGAATCCAGTCCCTGATCCCTCTAGAGGGTTGATCACCTTTAGGGGCTGATATATATCATAATAATATCGTTATCTGTAGTACTCTAAGGTCAAAGTTTCTGGTACCATTATTGGTACTCTAGCCACAGCGTAAAATATTCGCCAAAGAGAGCAGGTGGCGAAATCGGTGAAAATTTTAGCTATACAAAATTAGCTAATGGTATTTCAAAAGCTTCATATTTGGGGTACATATCATAATAATAATATAACAATTATTATACTACACACTATGCTCTAAGACATGTATAAAACTCAGCTAAAGCTTATACTTTTATCCATAACTACACACTAGCTACAGGAGTCATGCAATGTTCTCAGTATTATCTTTTACAACTGAACGTCACTGGACATAGAGTTCGATGAGTTCAAGGGGAACATTATTATGTTCTGGTAAAGTATTAGTGCAAATCCTCAATTTAATGTCATCAGTTGTTGCACTGGTCAGGTTCTTTGTAAACCATGGAGGATTGTTGAGCTGACAGCATGTGCTGGTGGATGTACAGTTCTGACCATCCCAGAGAACATCATTGGGGAAGAATATAAACTGTTGACTCCAGGGAGAGTTTAAGCCACTCTCACAAAAGAAATCATCTCCAATAAATGCAGGGACACGATCGTCACTATGTACGTCACAAGGGCATTGAAAGGGAAGAAGGTCTGTGTCCACCTCTGTTATTCCAGCGGCAAATGTCCAAATATGCTGTCGGCTGCCAGCACTTCCATGCGTCAGACTTACACCATCAACATAGTGGCCATCAATTCCTTGATTTAGATGAATATAGGCCCAAAAAGCACTAGTTGATCCAAACTGGTATCCCCTGGTGTACCATTGCAAGTGTGGATGTGGCCAGTTGCAATTGTGGCTAAAATTGCAGAGTTAGCAATTTGATGAATTTCTTTTTTTGCTCTCTCCCTTTCCTCCATTGGAGGACACTGCCAATCGTCACCTCTTTCAAGCACCTTAACATCAGTCTTTTGTCCCTGGCCACTGACCGATCCAGGTCCAGGAGATAAACAGGCAATTACTATGGTCAAGTATGCTACAAACTCGCTCATTTTCGTTTTTAAGTTAATCTTGGTTTTCATAATTATAACAAACAACTTGAAGGTGTTTATGATATTAGCAAACATGATGCTACATGCATGTGATGTGATACACAAACAGGTAGATTCTGAAACCTTTGGCTGAATCAAAGGCTATGTAAGCCCCAGTAGTTCAGGTAGTAAAATATTGAAGGGTCCATACTGCTAGCTGTCATGTGAGTATACTTCAGGATGGTGCTTACATCCCTTACACAATGTGTGTACGAAAAATAGGGGTTGTCGGCGGGGAATGATATGAGGTATGGGGTATGCTATATAATATTATATCAGATTCTATAAGCACAAGCTAGAAAGCCACAACTTGACATTTTCTTATAGAAGATATTTATACCTGATTTTGCTGCAAAGATGCATGCACCTTGATTCAGAACTATTATGTACGTAATAATTCATATCATTCTACATGTATATTGATTATTATAATCTCTTATAGTTGGAGGCGATCAATGTAAGGCATATCTAGTACTAAGTCTCCGGGCAAAAGGGCAACTCTTCTAAGAGTGCCCTAGTTTGATCCCATATTTCTACTCCGCAAGTTAAGTGGGTGGAGGTGCAGTACACAGCATTCCCCTGGGATTAGTGATTCAAATTTTGCCAAGTGGGCAGGACTAAGCCTACCCGATATATGTCTGCCGAAAAACGGTATTTATTGAGCTGAAGAAACATGTTCAAACTACTGTTGGTTATACAAAAATATTTAATCAGTGCTATCCTACAGTGCAATGAATATGCTATAACACCGACACATCGTCGATTGACGTCAAAATCAATCATAACAGATATTCAAAACCCTAGCTATG
Source organism: Cliona cf. orientalis (assembly GCA_963930775.1). NCBI lineage: Eukaryota > Metazoa > Porifera > Demospongiae > Clionaida > Clionaidae > Cliona > Cliona cf. orientalis. The sequence goes on along the minus strand of OZ005690.1, from coordinate 1,128,297 downwards.
AATTACAGCTGACAAAGGATCATGAGCCGAAATATTCTGTTTCTTGATTCAATTTATGCTACGGAAACTCAAGCACTATTAATTGTAATCATGAGCTTGTACCAGCCATGAATTAGCTAGAAATATCATGACCAGGCCTTGCTGCATTGAGTTAATTAATTAATGGATAACAATATCAAATGGACAACCCTCGCTAATTATAAGGGTGTCCCAAATATGTTTTTGGATTTTGTTGTTTTGGGGTTACCTGTTATTTACTTCCATTAGTTCATCATGGCTGGAAGTAGGGTGCACTGGCTACGAGACAGAGTGGTCAGGCACCCCGGCACCAGTGGGTCCCGAAAATTGATATTTATTGAGCTGGAGGAGGTCCTATATAGCAAAGTGGAGTTGGGTTTCAAACAAGAATGGTGGTACTAATGATATTCATCAGCTGTATTATGATATCACAACATAGGTATACACATATACACTTACTACAAAATTAAAAACACAGCCCATAGCAAGTGTTTAATACAAAACCTGCCTGATATTGCAGCAGTTGTCACTTTGTGTGAGATATCTGGTTGTAGACATAACTACATGTACTTATCATGATCACCCACCTTTCAGCCAGAGCAAGTATGTATTGATCATCGAAGATCCCAACAGCAGTAGCAATGAGAGCAACTCTGAATCACTTCGCAGATTATAGATTATGAAAGCAGCATGCATTACCAAAAGGACAACCCTCACTAAGGGTGCCCTAAGTATGTTTTTAATTTGAACTATTAATTTTTTGTGTTCCAGTTAGCCATATCACACTAGTCCTATTTTTGTTTTGACATTTCTGCACCGCATTTCTGCACCGCAATGCGGGCAGGTACATTGTATATGCCACCTGCCCAGCAGTGGTTCCCAGAAATCGCTATTTATTGAGCTGCAGATCAGTGCCCAAAAATTGAGTTGGGTTACACACAAAAATGAGGCAAAATTAATAGCATGTGCAATGGTGACATTAAATTACATCACTATGCTATGAATATAATTATAAACCCTATCTAGGCCCTTTCAGCGTTGTGGCCCCAGCCCTCTCATGCCTTCCAATATTGATGTGGTACCATGGTAATCAAAGGTGTGGTTGAAAACTCCACCCAAATCACGCCCACCTGCTAGAGATCTCTGCACATAAACACACACACTCCCAATTTCTCACCTGCAGGTCGATGACATAGAAGCATGGATCGAGCTAGCCGGGATTCTGGAGCAGAGCATCGTCAATCCGCTCTGTAACCTTCTTCAAGTGACTCTGATGGAAATATATGTAGCAACAAAAAGAGATCTTCTATAATAATATAATGTTATGTGTAGTTTTAAACATATATAATAGTTTGCTAAAATTAATCCCTTCAATAATTATAGCTTAGTTAGTTCTTTTTGCATGTGAAATTACCAAAAGTGGCCTGAGGAAGACGCTATAGATACCATAGTTTTATCGAGGGAGAAAACTTTCACGAATTTCAGCTTTTTTAGAGGGAGACAGAGAGAGGGGGGAGGGAGAGAGTACAGATCCTCTTGGTGTAACCAAATCTGAAAAAAGCGCAATATATTATTATCATTATTTTAATTTACTTTTGTTTATTTTTTGTATACAAAGTGATAATTAGCTATTAAGATTTTTTTTATTAACTAGTAATATAATATTATAGTTGAAGGAGTTTACGATATTGGCTATGAGTTATTAATGCTATGTATATACAAACAAGCCAGTTTATTACTCCACCTTAATTCACAACTCAAAACTCCTGTATTATTATGTTGATCTAGTACTGAAGTGCTAAATTATAATCTACCAATAGTGCACAGGGTGAGCCGTCACAAATCTGTATAGTACGCACTTGTACATGTAAACCTGATGCTACATGCATGTGATGTGATACACAAACGGGTAGACTCTGAAACCTTTAGCTGAATCAAAAGTTCTTCATAAATTTGGCTATATGTAAGCCCGAGTATGTAGTTCAGGTTATATATACTTCACAGGTTATATATATACAAAACAAGCTTCACAACTCAAACTCCTGCATTATTATGTTGATCTAGTACTGAACTGCTAAATTATAATCTACCAATAGTGTGCATTTGGAGAAGGCAAGAGTTACCCTTGGAGAAGGTAAATCTAATTGTAGTCACAAAAGGGCAACTCTCCTAAGAGTGCCCTAATTTGATCCCGTATTTCTACTCCGAAGTTCAAGTGGGGTGGAGGTGCAGTTCAAAGCATCCATAGAACATCCTTGCTATAGCTCTGGGATTAATGATTCAAATTTTGTCATGTGTTATAGACTATAATATTATTCTACATGACATTGTACAGATATAATTTCTCGCTATGCGGTAGATGCTGAAATCATCTGAAGATATATAATATAAAAATTTAACATTATTGCAGCAATGACTTTAAGATACCATGCATAATAATTCTGAGGGTTCGCCCCTATAGGCTCTTCCTAGCTTTCAATGATCTCTGTATAATACTAGTTCAAAAGGTTCATACTTGGGGAGATGGCTGTACATACATATAACATAATGTCTTGTACTGCTCAATAGGGTATAAAATTCAGCTAAAGCTACTTATATATCCATGACTACATACTATTACTATAGCTACAGGAGTCACACAATGTTCTCAGTATTAAAATAATATCTAATATAACGTCACTGCACATAGAGTTCGATGAGTTCAAGGGGAATATCATCTTCTTCTGGTGGGTTATCAGTGCAGATCCTCAATTCAATGTCATCAGCTGTTGCACTGGTCAGGTTCTTTGTAAACCATGGAGGGTTGTTGAGCTGACAGCATGTGCTGGTGGATGTACAGTTCTGACCATCCCAGAGAACATCATCGGGGAAGAATATAAAATTACCACTCCAAGGAGAGTGTAAGCCACTCTCACAAAAATAATCATTTCCAATAAATGCAGGGACACTATCATAATTATGTGTGTCACAAGGACATCTATAGGAAAGAAGGCGTGTGTCCGGATCTACCTCTGACAGTCCGGTGGCAAATGTCCAAATATGCTGTCGGCTGCCAGCACCTCCATGAGTCAGACTTACACCATCAACATATGGGCCATTAATTCCTAATCCTTGAGTATAGTGATAAAAAGCACCAGTTACTCCAAACTGGTATCCCCTTATCTTCCCACACACACGGCTGTATGGTAAACTTCCAACATCGAATGTGGTTGAAGAACACCCTCTCCAAGTTGTGTGTGATCGTCCACATGTCCTCTTGGAATACGATGTCAAGTTGAGTCCAGTAGGGCAGTTGTAGCTGGCGTCAGTCATGTTGATAAAAGCAACACGCCTCCATCCTGGTGTACCATTGCAGGTATACATGGAGGGCATGGTTGTTGCAGAGGTTGTGGTTGAAGGCATGGTGGAAGTCGAGTCTGTGGTGGTGGTGCTCAAAGTGGCTGTAGTTGACATGTCAGTGGTTGTAGTTGTCAAGGCGACTGTGGCAGCAATTACAGAGTTAGCAGTTTGATGAATTCTATTTCTTGCTCTCTCCCTTTCCTCTATTGGGGGACACTGCCAGTCATCACCTCTTTCAAGCACCCTAACATCAGTTGTTTGTCCCTGGCCACTGATTATGATGACTGATCCAGGTCCAGTGGACAAACAGGCAACTACTATGGTCAAATATGCTACAAACTTGCCCATTTTCTATTCTTTTCGTTACAAAACAGTTTCAATCTTGACTTTCATATAACAAACAACTTGAAGGAATTTACGATATTGGCTATGAGTTATTAATGCTATGTAGCTATATACAAAATAAGCCAGTTTATTACTCCACCTTAATTCACAACTCAAAACCCTGTATTATTATGTTGATCTAGTACTGAAGTGCTAAATTATAATCTACCAAATCTGTATGCACTTGTAAACGTGATGCTACATGCATGTGATGTGACAGGTATAGACTCTGAAACCTTTGGTTGAATCAAAAGTTCTTCATAAATTTGGCTATGTAAGCCCAAGTATGTAGTTCAGGTTATATATACAAAACAAGCTTCACAGGTTATATATACAAAACCAGCTTCACAGGTTATATATACAAAACAAGCTTCACAACTCAAAATTCCTGCATTATTATGTTGATCTAGTACTGAACTGCTAAATTATAATCTACCAATAGTGCGCAGGACGAGCCTTCACAAATCTGTAAGCACTGATAAACCTGATGCTACATGCATGTGATGTGACAAGTAGACTCTGAAATCTTTGGCTGAATCAAAAGTTCTTCATAACTTTGGCTATGTAAGCCCCAGTACGTAGTTCAGGTTAATACCATGCATGAAGGGTCCATACTGCTATCATGTGAGTGTACTTCAGGATCTTTACCTGATTCTTTTACAGAGCCTCCTTGAACCAATCAGATGCCTCGTATATCTGCTCCCTATCCCTGGCCATGCATCCCAGCCTCAGGTAACAGTCGACGTAGCTGGGGTGCTCTCTCAAGATGGCCTTGTAGTGCCCCTCTGCCTGATCAAAGTGGCACAGAGCCTCGCACAGACGACCGAGGTTGTAGGTTATCGTCACGGAGATCTCGGTGTAGTAGGTCTCGTCTTGTATGGCTTCCTGCTTGCAACGATCCAACGCTTGTTCATAGTACGACTGCATTAGAAGCACAACATAATAATATTGTTATGAGGTGTGTACAAATGTAGGTGTAGGGTGTGGGGTATAGGGTATAATAATACGCAACATGAGGTGGGAGGTGTGGGGTATGAGATATGGAAAGTGAAATATAAGGTGTGGGATATTATGACGTATGGGATAAGAGATATGAGGTACGTGGTGTGGGATAGGGGGTATGGGATATGAAATACAAGGTATAGGTACATGTATGCTATATAATGAGTTTATGAACTGTGGGGGGGGGAGGTATAGATATGAAAGTGAGATATGAAAGTTTTAAGCTTACACGTATGCGTGCTACACCAGGCTTTCTTTCATTCTCTCTGGCTCACCTTGGCTTCCTCCAGGTTGTCCAGCTTGTGGTGGAGAGCTCCGATGTTGCTGAGTATCTCTGGAGGAATATCGGCTCCGACGGAGTCCGTCAAGATTTGACTGGCCTTCTCATACGCCTGGAGGGCACCCTGGATGGTATTATATAATATTATGCAGGGGTTCCTGAAGCTTACAAAATCTTGCAGCTATTTCTCAAATCATCAATCATTGCTGACATTAAAACAGATTGTGAAGTACGGCTACTCAGTCCAGGGACTAGTAGCCAAAGTGAAGGATAATTATAGTACTATAGCAGGTGGCTAATTTAGCTATAATTATATGCATGAAGTATTTTCAACTATGCACATAGTATTCCAATAGAGCTAAGGCTAAGAGAGCAGCATGTAATATTGGGAAAAAAAAACAACTGGGGAGAAGCTCTTAGCCTATTTACATGCTGTAGCACTCCCCCACCACCTAATTCCGTCTAACACTAGAGTAGCTATAGTGGATATTTTAATACTTCATTGTATGGACACAATGATGGACCAAAAAGAATATCGCTATCTATAATATTATGGTTCATAATCAGTCACATGATACAGCTATTCATCCGATACATCAAATTTAAGAAACAGCTTGGCTATGGGTCAGTCAGGCTAATTCAAAATTGATCTTCTAAAAATGGCTATGTTCATATTCAGGAGTCAAGTCACTCGTCTCCTCATTTTCATCACTCTATTCTTTCTAATGATCAATCTTTGTCGAGCAGCTAGTTCGGTCAAGAATCGTCAAATCGCTGAAGAGAACTACCCTGATTCTTGTCTAGAAAGAATGGTGGCTACTCACCTTGGAGATGAGCTTCCAAAAATGAGGGATGATCTTATTAGAAGAAAGAACAATGGTGAAGGTTTTATGGAGCGTCACTGGAATGCCTGGAGCACACTAGATAACTGGGATTGGCAAGATGATGAGGATTAAAAACAAGAGCAGTTTGCATGCATGTGTAAGGGGTGTGTCCAAAGTCCTTGTGGAAAAATTAACGTTATTATGGTGTTAACATTTTACCCCTGTTTTTCTAGAGTTTTGCCCACCAACGTTAACTGCATGGAAATTAAGGACTGCATTTAATTTTTTTTATTAAAATTAATATAACATAGCTATAGAAATTATTAATATGTATAGACAGAGCTAGGTTGCTCTCATGACATGTATATTGTACGAGACATAAATGAAAATTATTAATTTTGGAAGTTTTAATTGAGACAGTTCCACTGACTGAATAATAATAGAAAAGAGAAAGGTGTTCACTTGCAGCCGGCCAGCTGCAGAAGTAGTTATTAATACTTATTACAGAAGAGTGGTAATTACAGATATATCTAATAATTTTAATTCAGTGAAAATTGATCATTAATTTTCTCTAGTCACTGTCTTCACTGCTGCTCTCCTTAGTGGCTGGCTCAGTCGCCGTGGCAACATCATCATCGTCGGCAGCTGCAGTGTCTACCTGCATGGCTTCATCCTCACTCGAGTCTTCCTCCTCCCCTCCTCCTTCTCCTCCTCCTCCTCCTGGCTCATCCTCAACAGTGGCAGCTGCTGAACCACTGCCACGACCTTCTTCTTTCTCCCCTCCATCTTCTCTGTCTCCATCTTCCTCCTCTTCTGTTGTTGCCTTCTGTTGATCATCGTCCTCAGTCCCACTATCACCACTGAAAGTGATAAAATTTTTGCTAAATAATATTACCGTGAATCGCGAATATTAATTTTCGTGTCTGAAATATTTCATGCAATAATTAATTATTTTCGGACAAACGACCCTATACCGCATTATTGCCAATAATATGTATATTTTCGATCATTTAATTATCGCAGAAGCCAGGCTGTCCGAAAATATTTAACAATAAAATATTCACAATTAATGGGGAACTTAAATAACATAGATATCCATCCATTCCACTGCCTGCTCCCACTACAGCTGAGAGCAGAAGCAATACTTGACAGAGTTAAAAAACATGCATACCTCTCTTCCTCCTCTCCTGATTCACTGCCAGAGGACTCGCTGCTAGACTCACTACCGCCACTCTCCGTAGTAGCGTCTTCACCCGTTGCTGTGACACCAGTCTCCTTGGCAACAGACTCCTCCCCTTCATCCTCGTCAGCAGTCTAAAGAATAAAAAAGCAAGAACTGATTTATCAAAAGTTCCTATATAGGTCAATAAATGTATATGTGCTAGATGTGACCTACACATCTGTCTTTGATCCAGCACACCTGACGACCACTACCTATTACACTATTAGAACATACCCTTTCAGTGGCTTCGTCCTCTGAGCCTTCTGAAGAGGATACAAAAGCTTTAGAGATGACTCTTCTCTTTCCTTTCCTCTTGGCTCCGCCCTCATCTTCCATATCACCCTCTTCTCCGCCCTCCTCGTCGCTAGGGATGACATCATCATCCTGGACGATGGTAGCCTTGCCACGCCTCTTCCTGTTATAAGGAATAATATAGATAGGCTAGGCATGAATTACTCCAATGTTTAATGTCTCACATGTACCAGTTGAGATATAATAAGGGGTTAATTGGGACAATTAACGCTGGTTAATGGGTCAGGTTTAGCGCATGCGCGGGAGTCATCGAGCACATGGTGCAACGCCAGCAATTGTGAGCGAAAGTGGTGATAGCACGGCTCAGTTCAGACCGAAAAAGAAGTGGTAAAAGCAGCGTTGGCGTCGGGAGAGTTGTGGGAAAACCGAAGGTTGACCCGTGTCGGATTAGTAGAAGATTAGAAAGTCATGGAAGCAACGGGGAGCCGAGATTCCGGTTCGATAGTACGGCTGGAGGATTTACAGTCCACCGTGGACGCACTCGTGGCCAACGCCTTAAAGGCTCAGCAGGCTCGAAAGGAGCCAGCAGGTATGTAATAAGTCGATAATAATTAAGCGATTAACTCTCTCCCAGGTGACTTGTCATCTCGGGATGACGAGGTGCTCAGGTACCTCACGTAATTACTGCTAGCCAAAGTAATTACCCGTGGAAGTTATGGGGTGGGTATACATTCCTGTAGGTATCGGTTTAATGCCACCACCGTCAGCCCTCGTTGGCCTACCGATTAGTCGTAGCGGCCGTATAACACATCTATCGGGATCGGGAGCAGCAGAGAACGGCAACCGTACGGGTCCCACCGGGGAATCAAACGGTCCCACCGGGGACACAAGCAATCCCACCGGGGATACGACCGCGCCCAACGGGGCGAATAACGGCCCCACCCACTCATCGGGGGCAACGCCAGGCCCGTCGGGGCTAACGTCGTCGGGGTCCACTGCGTCAGTGCTGACAAATTTGCTACCGGCGTCCACTGCGAAGGGGGGGGGGGGTATGGTAGGTGAAGGAGTGTACGTTGGGGACGGTCGGCCACCAATCGCACCGAAACTGGCACAGAGAATTCGGCGGTGGGAATTTGTCGATATGGGAGAACTATTGCCGGAGTTTTCACAACATGATGACGAGGCGGCAATGAAACGGCCATGGACGACAAAAAAACCGCGTCAGGTAACCGATGTTTTTTCGTGGATGCAATGCTTCACAACATACGTGAGTGTCTTGGGACCAGCGTACCCCGAAGCAATCCCAGAGCTGATGGCCTATGCCGCAACCATTGTCCGAGTGAGCCAGGATTTTTCGGGGCTGGCTTGGCAACGCTACGATGCTGGATTCCGCCGGCAGGCTGCTCTTACAGGTAATAGGCAGTGGTCCCGTATTAATGCCACCCTGTACACGATGTGTTTCACCGGGAAGGCTCTCGCCATCACCAGATGCGAACTGTGCTTTGCCTCGACACACACAACGACGGAGTGTGGACTTCAAGGAGATACGGACCCAGAGCTACCGACACGCATAAAAGCAATCGAGTCTGCAGTCCTGGCCCTTACGGCTGGTCAGGGTAAAAGTGGGGGACCAGTGCGAGGATCAGGGGAACCATGTCGCCTCTGGAACAACAATAAATGCACTTTTCCGCGCTGCAAGCACGAGCATGTGTGTAGCAAATGCCGGGGGAACCATCAAGCCATAGTCTGTCCGAATAATTACCGCTATCAGGGGCAACAGAACTTCCAAGGAGCTAGGTACCCCACCACGCAGCGGGGAAATCCTTACTGAATTGAGACTGGCTGCATACATCATAGCTATTAGGTATGATGTACAGGACATTGCTTAGAAAATTTTGAATGATCATAATTACATGTATATTAATTGAGGGATTGGCGCATGACATGTTGGGTATGGTTAGTAGGGTGAGGGAGTAAAGTTGATCGATAATACGGATCAAATGAACGGGGTATAACGGTATTACTTATGTATCCAGGGGTTGGTATTTACAAACGGAAAATCTGGTTTGCAGGCTCGTATGCATACACGGAAGATCTCCAACGAATTGATGCGTGCCGTCCTGAGATTCCAGTAAGATTACCACAAGCACTGAATGGCGTAGCAACACCACTGGATTGGCAAGAGTGGGAGTCAGCATTAGCTCACCACCCGGACCGAAGATTTAAGGAGTATGTCGTAGATGGAATTCGCCGTGGTTTTAGAGTAGGTTTTAACTATGCAGCAGCATCGTGCCATGCCTCAGGACAAAATCTACCGTCGGTCAGAGAGCAACCACAAGTGGTGAGGGACTACTTGGCCCAAGAGTGCGCTCTAGGAAGGATCTTAGGACCCTTAGACCCAAAATTGTACCCCCAAGTGCACACGAGTCGGTTCGGGATTATTCCTAAGAGTACCCCTGGCAAGTGGCGGCTCATAGTAGATTTGTCGTCGCCCCGGGGAAAAAGCGTCAACGACGGAATAGCAGAAGAAATATGCTCGCTATCATATGTTGGAATTGACGAGGCCACGAGCGGTATTCTAACATATGGGAAGGGTGCACGGCTGGCGAAAGTGGATATCCAGAGTGCATATCGAAACATACCGATCCATCCTGAGGATAGACATCTGTTGGGCATGCTATGGGACGGGGCCCTTTACATCGATACAGCATTACCATTTGGGTTACGGTCAGCGCCCAAGATATTTACGGCTATCGCGGATGCAGCGGAGTGGATTGCACGGCAGCAGGGCATACAGTTTGTTATTCATTACTTGGACGATTATTTGATTATTGGGGCACCCGATTGCGACGAGTGCCAAAAGGCGTTAACATCCCTTCTGGAGGTTTTCCAACGCCTCGGCCTGCCAGTAGCAGAAGAAAAACTAGAGGGACCATGTACATGCTTGAAATTCTTAGGTTTTGAATTAGATTCAAAGAAGATGGAAGTCCGTTTACCACATTGCAAGTTACAGGAGCTAAAAATCTTGCTCAGGCAGTGGGTGCTTCTTCATATAAGCTTCCGTGTGATGATGTAATCTCTAATATACTAGTATATATTATAATGTATACATTCTATATATAATATAGACAATGCCACCAATGACTATAGTGTCCCAAGTGACTGCAATGTCTCTAGTGACAGTAGTGTCCCCAGTGTCTCCAGTGACAGCAGTGTCTCTAGTGACAGCAGTGTCTCCAGTGTATCTAGTGACAGCAGTGTCCCTAGTGACAGCAGTGTCTCTAGTGATAGCAGTGTCCCCGGTGACGGCAGTGTCTCCAGTGACAGCAGTGTCTCCAGTGTTTCTCAGTGTCTCCAGTGACAGCAGTGTCTCCAGTGATAGCAGTGTCTCTAGTGACAGCAGTGTCTCCAGTGTTTCTAGTGACAGCAGTGTCTCCAGTGTTTCAGTGACAGCAGTGTCTCCCAGTGTCTCCAGTGACAACAGTGTCTCTAGTGATAGCAGTGTCTCTAGTGACAGCAGTGTCTCCAGTGTTTCTAGTGACAGCAGTGTCTCCAGTGTTCCCGGTGACGGCAGTGTCTCCAGTGTTTCTAGTGACAGCAGTGTCTCCAGTGACAACAGTGTCTCTAGTGATAGCAGTGTCTCCAGTGTATCTAGTGACAGCAGTGTCCCTAGTGACAGCAGTGTCTCTAGTGACAGCAGTGTCCCCGGTGACGGCAGTGTCTCCAGTGACAGCAGTGTCTCCAGTGTTTCTCAGTGTCTCCAGTGACAGCAGTGTCCCCAGTGATAGCAGTGTCTCTAACGGTGACAGCAGTGTCTCCAGTGTTTCTAGTGACAGCAGTGTCTCCAGTGTTTCAGTGACAGCAGTGTCTCCAGTGTTTCAGTGACAGCAGTGTCTCCCAGTGTCTCCAGTGACAACAGTGTCTCTAGTGATAGCAGTGTCTCTAGTGACAGCAGTGTCTCCAGTGTTTCTAGTGACAGCAGTGTCTCCAGTGTCCCCGGTGACGGCAGTGTCTCCAGTGTTTCTAGTGACAGCAGTGTCCCTAGTGACAGCAGTGTCTCCAGTGTATCTAGTGACAGCAGTGTCCCTAATGACAGCAGTGTCTCTAGTGACAGCAGTGTCCCCGGTGACGGCAGTGTCTCCAGTGACAGCAGTGTCTCCAGTGTTTCTCAGTGTCTCCAGTGACAGCAGTGTCCCCAGTGATAGCAGTGTCTCTAGTGACAGCAGTGTCTCCAGTGTTTCTAGTGACAGCAGTGTCTCCAGTGTTTCAGTGACAGCAGTGTCTCCAGTGTTTCAGTCACAGCAGTGTCTCCCAGTGTCTCCAGTGACAACAGTGTCTCTAGTGACAGCAGTGTCTCCAGTGTCTCTAGTGACAGCAGTGTCTCCAGTGTCCCCGGTGATGGCAGTGTCTCCAGTGTTTCTAGTGACAGCAGTGTCCCTAGTGACAGCAGTGTCTCTAGTGACAGCAGTGTCCCCGGTGACGGCAGTGTCTCCAGTGACAGCAGTGTCTCCAGTGTTTCTCAGTGTCTCCAGTGATAGCAGTACGTGTCTCTAGTGACAGCAGTGTCTCCAGTGTTTCTAGTGACAGCAGTGTCTCCAGTGTTTCAGTGACAGCAGTGTCTCCAGTGTTTCAGTGACAGCAGTGTCTCTCAGTGTCTCCAGTGACAACAGTGTCTCTAGTGATAGCAGTGTCTCTAGTGACAGCAGTGTCTCCAGTGTCCCCGGTGACGGCAGTGTCTCCAGTGTTTCTAGTGACAGCAGTGTCTCCAGTGACAACAGTGTCTCTAGTGATAGCAGTGTCTCCAGTGTATCTAGTGACAGCAGTGTCCCTAGTGACAGCAGTGTCTCTAGTGACAGCAGTGTCCCCGGTGACGGCAGTGTCTCCAGTGACAGCAGTGTCTCCAGTGTTTCTCAGTGTCTCCAGTGACAGCAGTGTCTCCAGTGATAGCAGTGTCTCTAGTGACAGCAGTGTCTCCAGTGTTTCTCAGTGTCTCCAGTGACAGCAGTGTCTCCAGTGATAGCAGTGTCTCTAGTGACAGCAGTGTCTCCAGTGTTTCTAGTGACAGCAGTGTCTCCAGTGTTTCAGTGACAGCAGTGTCTCCAGTGACAACAGTGTCTCTAGTGATAGCAGTGTCTCTAGTGACTAGTGTCTCTAGTGATAGCAGTGTCTCCAGTGTTTCTAGTGACAGCAGTGTCTCCAGTGTCCCCGGTGACGGCAGTGTCTCCAGTGTTTCTAGTGACAGCAGTGTCTCCAGTGACAACAGTGTCTCTAGTGATAGCAGTGTCTCCAGTGTTTCTAGTGACAGCAGTGTCTCCAGTGTCCCCGGTGACGGGAGTGTCTCCAGTGTTTCTAGTGACAGCAGTGTCCCTAGTGACAGCAGTGTCTCCTAGTGTCTCCAGTGACAACAGTGTCTCTAGTGTCTCTAGTGACAGCAGTGTCCCCAGTGACAGTAGTGTCTCCAGTGACAGCAGTGTCCCCAGTGATAACAATATCTCCAGTGACAGCAGTGTCTCCAGTGATAGCAGTGTCTCCAATGTCTCTAGTGATAGCAGTGTCCCCAGTGACAGCAGTGTCTCCAGTGACAACAGCGTCCCTAGTGAGAGCAATGTCCTAAGTGTCTCCAGTGAAAGCAGTGTTCCCAGTGTCTCCAGTATCTCTAGTGACAGCAGTGTCCCTAGTGACAGCAGTCCAGTGACAGCAGTGGCAGCAGTGTCCCCAGTGTCTCCAGTAACAGTAGTGTTCCCAGTGATATGACAGTGTCTCAAATGATAGCAGTGTCCTAAGTGCTGCAGACACTGCTATCACCGGAGACACTACTGTCACTGGAAACACTGGATCACTGGAGACACTAGCTGCTGTCTCTGGAGACACTGGGGACACTGCTGTCACTGGAGACACTGTCATCACTGAAGACACTGGGGACACTGCTGTCACTCGAGACACTGGGAGACACTAGGGACACTGCTGTCACTGGAGACACTGCTGTCACTGGGGACACTGCTGTCACTAGGAACACTACCGTCACTGGAAACACTGGGAACACTGGAGACACTGCCGTCACTGGGAACACTGCCATCACTGGAGACACTGGAAACACTGGTGTCACTGGAGACACTGCTGTCACTGAGGACACTGCCATCACTGGAGACACTGGGGACACTGCTGTCACTGGAGACACTGTCATCACTGAAGACACTGGGGACACTGCTGTCACTCGAGACACTGGGAGACACTAGGGACACTACTGTCACTGGAGACACTGCTGTCACTGGGGACACTGCTGTCACTAGGAATACTACCGTCACTGGAAACACTGGGAACACTGGAGACACTGCCGTCACTGGGAACACTGCCATCACTGGAGACACTGGGGACACTGCTGTCACTGGAGACACTGGGGACACTGCTGTCACTGGAGACACTGGGGACACTGCTGTCACTGGAGACACTGCTGTCACTGGGGACACTGCCGTCACTGGAGACACTGGGGACACTGCTGTCACTGGAGACACTGCTGTCACTGGGGACACTGCCATCACTAGACACACTGTGGACACTGCTGTCACTGGAGACACTGGGGACACTGCTGTCACTGGGGACACTGCTGTCACTGGAGACACTGCTGTCACTGGGGACACTGCCATCACTAGAGACACTGTGGACACTGCTGTCACTGCTGTCACTGGAGACACTGCAGTCACTGGAGACACTGCTGTCACTGGAGACACTGCTATCACTGGGGACACTGTCGTTACTGGAGACACTGGTAGACACTGGGGACACTGCTGTCACTGAAGACACTGCTGTCACTGGGGACACTGCTGTCACTGGAGACACTGGAAACACTGGTGTCACTGGAGACACTGCTGTCACTGAGGACACTGCCATCACTGGAGACACTGGGGACACTGCTGTCACTGGAGACACTGCAGTCACTGGAGACACTGGGGACACTTCTGTCACTGGAGACACTGCTATCACTGGGGACACTGCCGTTACTGGAGACACCGGTAGACACTGGGGACACTGCTGTCACTGAAGACACTGCTGTCACTGGGGACACTGCAGTCACTGGAGACACTGGAAACACTGGTGTCACTGGAGACACTGCTGTCACTGAGGACACTGCCATCACTGGAGACACTGCTGTCACTGGAGACACTGCAGTCATTGGAGACACTGGGGACACTGGGGACACTGCCGTTACTGGAGACACCGGTAGACACTGGGGACACTGCTGTCACTGAAGACACTGCTGTCACTGGGGACACTGCCGTCACTGGAGACACTGGAAACACTGGTGTCACTGGAGACACTGCTATCACTGAGGACACTGCCATCACTGGAGACACTGGGGACACTGCTGTCACTGGAGACACTGCAGTCACTGGGGACACTGCTGTCACTGGAGACACTGCTATCACTGGGGACACTGCTGTCACTTAGGAACACTGCCGTCACTGGAAACACTGGGGACACTGCTGTCACTGGGGACACTGCCGTCACTGGAGACACTGGGGACACTGGAGACACTGCTGTCACTGGGAACACTGCCATCACTGAAGACTCTGGGGACACTGCTGTCACTGGAGACACTGGGGACACTGCTGTCACTGGAGACACTGCTGTCACTGGAGACACTGGGGACACTGGAGACACTGCTGTCACTGGGAACACTGCCATCACTGGAGACACTGGGGACACTGCTGTCACTGGAGATACTGCAGTCACTGGAGACACTGAGGACACTGGGGACACTTCTGTCACTGGAGACACTGCTATCACTGGGGACACTGCCATTACTGGAGACACCGGTAGACACTGGGGACACTGCTGTCACTGAAGACACTGCTGTCACTGGGGACACTGCCGTCACTGGAGACACTGGAAACACTGGTGTCACTGGAGACACTGCTGTCACTGAGGACACTGCCATCACTGGAGACACTGGGGACACTGCTGTCACTGGAGACACTGCAGTCACTGGAGACACTGGGGACACTAGGGACACTGCTGTCACTGGAGACACTGCTATCACTGGGGTCACTGCCGTTACTGGAGACACTGGTAGACACTGGGGACACTGCTGTCACTGAAGATACTGCTGTCACTGGGGACACTGCCGCCACTGGAGACACTGGAAACACTGGTGTCACTGGAGACACTGCTGTCACTGAGGACACTGCCATCACTGGAGACACTGGGGACACTGCTGTCACTGGAGACACTGCAGTCACTGGAGACACTGGGGACACTGCTGTCACTGGAGACACTAGCTGCTATCACTGGGGACACTGCTGTCACTTAGGAACACTGCCGTCACTGGAAACACTGGGGACACTGCTGTCACTGGGGACACTGCCGTCACTGGAGACACTGGGGACACTGGAGGCACTGCTGTCACTGGGAACACTGCCATCACTGGAGACACTGGGGACACTGCTGTCACTGGAGACACTGGGGACACTGGAGACACTGCTGTCACTGGGAACACTGCCGTCACTGGAGACACTGGGGACACTGCTGTCACTGGAGACACTGGGGACACTGGAGACAGTGCTGTCACTGGGGACACTGAGAACACTCTGCTATCACTGGGGACACTGAGAACACTGCCATCACTGGAGACACTGGGGACACTGGAGACACTGCTGTCACTGGGAACACTGCCATCACTTGAGACACTGGGGACACTGCTGTCACTGGAGACACTAGGAACACTGGAGACACTGCTGTCACTGGGGACACTGCCATCACTGGAGACACTGCTATCACTGGAGACACTGCAGTCACTGGAGACACTGCTGCACACTGCATGCACTGATTCACATATGAGAACACCGCTATGTATTATATATACACCCTGGCACTATATGCACTATATATTTAAGCATTACGTAATCACACGGAAGCTTATATGAAGAATCTCCCCAGGCAGTGGCAGGGAAAGAAGTCATCAACGAAAAAGGAATTGGAATCTCTGGTGGGAAAACTAGCATTCGCTAGCAGAGTAGTGAAACCAGGTAAAACATTTCTCAGACGGATGTTCGAGCTCCTATCCGGAATTAGGCAGCCTCACCATCACGTTCGTTTAAATGGACAATTTAGGTCGGATTTGCAATGGTGGGTGACATTTCTTAGTGCCTGGAATGGAGTTTCCATTCTAGAGCAGCACGGGTGCCAGAGATCATCGATTCACTTTGCGACTGATGCATCTGGGGGCTTTGGATGTGGAGCAGTATGGGGGCAGGTGTGGTTTCAATTGCAGTGGCCACAGTCCTATGAAACACACGAGTTGAAGCTGAAACAAGAGAGTATCACATTCAAAGAAATAGTGCCCATAGTCATAGCATGCGCAGTGTGGGGGCCAGCATGGGCAACTAAGTCAGTAACCGTACATTGTGACAATGAGGGCGCGGTGGCCGTAGTGAATTCGGGGTACTCCCGGATCCCCCCAATCATGCACATGCTTAGGTGCTTATTTTTTATTCGGGCATATCATCAGATTACACTCCGGGCAGTACACGTACCAGGGAGAGAGAACGATCTAGCGGATGCTATCTCGCGTAACAATCTTTCCGTACTTTTCACACAGGTCCCTCGAGCAATCAACGGAACAGTGATAGTGCCGCCGACGCTACTATCGGTGGTACTAGAGCATCAACCGGACTGGACATCAGTGGACTGGTGCCAACTGTTCAGGAACTGTTTGTTGCTGGCTTAGCAACTTCCACGCAACGGGTATACCGGTCAGGCAGCTCGAGGTATCAAAAATTTTGTTGTCAGCATGATCTACAGCCCTACCCAGCCACAGAATCGGTTCTTGCATTGTTTACAGCGTCGCTCTTCCGTCAGGGGCTGACGGCAGGCACAATTAAAACCTACTTATCGTCAGTGAGATACACGCAGATATCACTGGGTTTGGGGGACCCCCATGCTAAAGCCATGCCGCAGCTTGAGTATGTTGTTAAGGGACTGAAGCGAAAGACGGCTGGCCAGACCGCTCGGACTCGACTTCCGATCACAGTACAGATCCTTCGCGACTTGAAGGCAGTATGGTATGTGGCACCAGATCAGTTCAATGCTTCTATGCTTTGGGCCGCGTCCGGCATGTGTTTTTTCGGATTTCTGCGTACCGGGGAAATCGTGGTTCCGTCCGACACAGAGTACGACAAGAATGTCCACCTTTCGGTGGAGGATGTACTTGTAGATAACCTGATGTCTCCTAAATGGCTGGAGATCAGAATCAAGGCCTCAAAGACGGACCCCTTTCGCAAGGGCGTCTCTGTATACATCGGGACATCAGGGAACAATCTTTGCCCAGTTGCAGCCATTTTGGACTATAGAGTTAGGCGTGGCCCCTGCTCCGGTCCATTTTTTTCGATTTTCTGATGGGAGGCTCCTGACAAGAGCACTGTTTGTGACTCATCTGAAGGAGGCTTTGACAACAATGGGGGTGGACGAGAGAAATTACTCAGGTCACAGCTTTAGAATCGGTGCGGCCACGACCGCGGCGGCATGTGGCATCCAAGATTCCCTGATAAAGACACTTGGCCGTTGGGAGAGTGCGGCGTATATGTTGTATATCCAGACCCCACGAGAAACACTGTGCAAGGTATCGCAAACATTAGCGACACAAGTTCCTGATTGACTATCAACAAGCACATGTATATTGTATCTAACATAAGATCAATTGCAAATAATTTCTGAGTGTTTATTCATATTGATAGGTCATAAGAATGGGGTCGGTAACTCTTGGTGTTGGGTGAGGGGTGACCATGCACCATGCACCATGCAGGTCAACCCTCTGGGCCCAGTCGGGGTGCTCCTCCCCCAACTGTCTCACCCAAAACCAAGTCCGGGATTGAGCTGGGTGAAGGCAATATACGTGCAGAAGACGGGGCGGGGCTGACGTAAGCAAAATGCAGGCGCGGGGCCCCGACACCAAGGGCATCTCTTTAGTGTAAGTGCGGGGTGAGTTTTGTTGAGATAGGTATTGCAAGCACGAGAATGTTCGGTGAGACCAATTAATATCATATTTCTTCTAAAAGTATTGTTTTAGCTTCACCGAATTTTTAGAGGTTAATATTCAACAACATTCTGTCTGCGTGTGCATTCTATTCCCATTTATAGCATATACGCGTGACGACCTTTGCCGAAAATTAGAGACTATTTTCAATCATTCGGTAAAGGGTGCCGAATAATTAGAAGGGCCGAATTATTAGAAGAAATACGGTAGCTTGATTTTTGTAGAGAAAATTAATCACCAAAAGTTAATGATTACAGTTTCTTTAGGGAACCCTCAATCTTAACAATTAAGGCACAAACCTCTTCTTTCTTTCCTTCTTTTCCCTTCCTCCCTCCTTCTTTCGTCTCTTTCTCCTCTTCCCTTCTCCCTCTCCCTCTCCCGCGGCCGCTCGCTTTCTCCCTCTCCTCTGCTTCTTTCTACTCAAGGGTTGGTTCTCCCCACCGTCCCCCTCCCCCTCGCTATAGATGTCCCCCGAGCGGTCCTTCTTTTTCCTCCCTGGCCCCCCGCTTCTTGATTTGGGTTCGGGGGGTGCCTCAGCAAATTTGAGCAAGTTCTGGGTCTTGAGTTTAAACTGCTGCCTCTGCTCCTCCAACTGCTGAGCTTGCAACTCCTTCTGACGAACACGCTCTTGCTAAGAATTAAAAAAATAACGGACAGCGAGTGATAAAAATGAAAATTGTGCAAAAAATTTTAATGAGACCAAAATTACACATAATTCCTCTCTCTAAAGATCATCTCATCCATTACAAGCAAACATGAGTATGCCAGGGTTTATTTTGGGGGGAGGGGGGTGACCTTTTTTCAAATCATGGGAATACCCCCCCCCCCCCCCCCCCCCGAGCAAAATTCTCAAAATTTAACAAAGACTGCAGCTGCCTAGCTAGCACACACACACCTCGTCCTGCAGCTGTTTCTGTCTGAGGGCCTCCCTCTCTCTCTCCTGCCTCTCCTTGAGAGACCTCTCTTCATCGTCGACCCTCCTTGCCCTGGCCAGGTGGTGCTGGGCTTGGCTCAGGTAGTCTGCACACTTCCGCGCTTCGTGTGTGGCAAAGTTGAGGTCAAATTTCATCCGGTCTCCCTCCTTGCTCAGGTAGACAAAGAATCTGCGAGTGGAATGATAGAGTTAGTACTAACATGACGTTAGTACAATCTGATGGTAGAGATTTTTGAGGGTGAAAATATCACAAAATTGTTGACTTTCGCTTTTAGTGAAATTTTCTCCATACAGGGTATCTTGGCCAATTCACATCTTTTTCAACTTCATACTGAGAAACTAGCCCAGTGGAAGCTATACCATCATTAAAAATTGAAAATCTTTTGAAAATTCGACATAATAATATTATTTTCTTCTTCAAAACATTCCAGGAAGATTATCTATTCCCTCACCTCTGTGCCATCTCCAGCTCTCTCACAGCTCCTAGCATGGCTGAAAGGTTGCTTCTCTCATCCTTGAGGACTGTCATGGCCGACCGCTGCTCCACCAGGGCAAGGTTGAAGAGAAGAAGAGAGTCATTCGGGGAGATGTGTCGTGCCTGAAGGTAGGGAGGGTGAGAGAGAAAGAGAGAGAGAGAGAGAGAGGGAGAGAGAGAGAGAGGTAGAATCTCTGTGTGCTATATATATAGCTTTTGGTATACATGTATGTAGCGCTAATACGAGCGAGCAGTCGTGCTCATTTTGCAGGTTTAATTTTTTTAATTTTTTCACTTATCCAAAAATTTGACGTCGCAAATTTCATCGCTAGCTATACGGTATGTACATACAGTGTAGTATTACCTTGAGTAGTGTTTGCCTGCACTCGTTCAGTCTATTACACTTGAAGTAGGCCCTGGCCAGGTAGAGCAACACCTCCGTGTTGTGGAAGTTGTAGAACTTACGAAGGCAATTCTCATACTGTGGAATGGAGAATAGGAATGGGGAATGGATAAATCAACGATTAGCCTCACCTGTAATGATAATTCAATTCGACCCGTATCTCTCTCACTGTCCCTCTCTCTCTCACTCTCTCTCTTCCTCCCTCCCTTTGTTTCTCTCAAACTGCTTGGCTGTTCTCACCATTTGTATTGCGCTGATGTACTATTTCTGCTCCACGTAGATGTGAGCTAGGTTGAGCCAGACGTCAGGCATGTCTGCCGTTGCCTCGCGAACCTGAGCAAACACATCCCTAGCTTCACGGAAGTAGCCCTTGTGGGCCAGCACTGTGCCTGGATGAAAAAATCAGTCAAGTACAAAAGAAAATGATATCCATGAAATTTTAGTCATATATGCAGCAGGATTAACGATGATGGATATATCCCGAAGTTAGCCTAAATTTCTGCGAGAGATACTAATAAGGTCTTACCAATTCCATTAGCAGCGTAGAGGTTCTTAGGATCTCGATGGAGGACGTCTTTGTAGTAGCTGAGAGCTCTGTCCTGGTGACGCTTGTCCTTGGTACGATCTCTGTAATACGATTATAAATAAAAGTTGAGCCTACGTGTAATACCGTATAGTGGGAAACGTTGGCGAGCATTAAATTTGGTGAATCAGTCATCAGAATGCATAGGTGGCTTTTTAAATTCGGTAATTGCTGCGGTCTCGCCAAAAGTTTCCATGCTATATGGTATTCCAAACTGCTCTGTTCACTGATGAAATTGTGAATAAATCAAAAATATCATTGATGCTATGGCAACAGATTAAACCACTCCCTAAGCTGCAGATCATGCCATAATTTGCAGCTGTACAACTTCCCAATTACATTATCATTGTACATACTTAGTTAAGCTGGCATATGGAGTGACTGTAGCCAAACATTGCCCAATGAAAGAGTGGAGTAGGTATCCCCCTTTGTGGAGGGGTTCTTCAGAATTTTCTCAAATTTCTTCTGCCCTGGCCCCCACTCCTGCTTGGCCAGGTGAAGGTTACCCATCAGAGCCCAGGCATCTGCATGGTCCTGTATCATAGCAGATAATCAGATCATAATCCTCAAACTCAATTTACCCACATATATACGGTTCATCCTTATATAGGCTCCTCCCAGCTTCTTAATTATCTTGCATAATTCATATCTTGGGGACAGGGCTGTATACATGTACATAATTATTATGCAATATTATAATATCATATACTGTGTAGCTAAGTTCTACTAAAAATTCAGCTCAAGCTATTATCTCCATGACTACAGACTAGCTAAGAAAGTCGTTCAATTTTCTCAGTATTATCTATTATAATATCACTGCACATAGAGTTCGATGAGTTCAAGGGGAACATCATTATATTCTGGTGTGCTTCCAGTGCAGATCCTCAATTCAATGTCATCAGTTGTGGCATTGGTCAGGTTCTTTGTAAACCATGGAGGGTTGTTGAGCTGACAGCAAGTGCTGTTGGATGTACAGTTCTGACCATCCCAGAGAACATCATTGGGGTAAAGTATGTACTGACCACTCCAGGCAGAGTTTACGCCACTCTCACAAAAGAAATCGTCTCCAATAAATGCAGGGACACTAGAGTTATAGTCATGTGCATCACAAGGACATTGAAAGGGAAGAAGGACTGTATCCACCTCTGGTGCTCCAGCGGCAAATGTCCAAATATGCTGTCGGCTACCAGCACCTCCATGAGTCAGACTTACACCTTCAACATAGTAGCCATCAATTCCTTGATTTTGATTAGCATAGGAATAAAAAGCACCAGTTGCTCCAAACTGGTATCCCCTTATCCTCCCACACACACGGCTGTATGGTAAACCTCCAACACTGAATGTGGTTGAAGAACATCCTCCCTGAGTTGTGTGTGACTGTCCACATGTCCTCTTGGAATATGATGTCAAGTTGAGTCCAGTAGGGCAGTTGTAGCTGGTGTCAGTCAGGTTGATAAAAGCAATATGCCTCCATCCTGCTGTACCATTGCAAATTGTGGCTAAAATTGCAGAGTTAGCAATTTGACGGATTTCATTTCTTGCTCTCCCTGTTTCCTCCATTGAGGCACACTGCTGATTATCATTTCTGTCCAATACCTTAATATCCGTCTTTTGTCCCTGGCCACTGATTATGATGACTGATCCAGGTCCAGGAATAAGACAGAGAGTTGCAAGAGTAAAGTACATTACAAACGGCCTCACAGTGCGTTGGGTGATATACAGACCCTGGAGACTAACCCTGCTAACCATTCATACCGGGAACCCAGTCTCTGACCCCTCTAGAATCTGCAGTACTCTAAGATTAAAATTTCGGTATCATTATCCGTACTCTAGCCACAGTGTAAAATTTTGCACATGAGAGCAGGTGGCGAAATCAGTGGAAATTTCTACGCAAATTAATGGTATTTCAAAAGCTTCATATTTGGGGCACGTGTCGTGATAATACATACTACACACTATCATGTTCTTTGACATATAAAACTCAGCTAAAGTTAATATCCGTAATTACACACTAGCTATACAGGAATCATATATTATTCCCAGCTCCAATGTCACTACACATAGAGTTCGATGACTTCAAGGGGAACATCATCAACTCTTGGTGAACCATCAGTGCAAATCCTCAATTCAATGTCATCAATTGTTGCATTGGTCAGGTTCTTTGTAAACCATGGAGGGTTGTTGAGCTGACAGCATGTGCTGGTGGATGTACAGTTCTGACCATCCCAGAGAACATCATCGGAGAAGAGTATAAACTGACTACTCGAACCACTCCAGGGAGAGTGTAAGCCACTCTCACAAAAGAAATCATCTCCAACAAATGCAGGGACACCATCATAATTATTTATGTCACAAGGGCATCTACCAGTAAGATAGCCTGTGTCCACCTCTGATAGTCCAGCGGCAAATGTCCAAATATGCTGTCGGCTGCCAGCACCTCCATGAGTCAGACTTGCACCACTGACATAGTAGCCATCAATTCCTTGATTTTGATTAATATAGCCCCAAAAAGCACCAGGTGATCCAAACTGGTATCCCCTTATCCTCCCACACACACGGCTGTATGGTAAACCTCCAACACTGAATGTGGTTGAAGAACATCCTCCTTGAGTTGTGTGTGATCGTCCACATGTCCTCTTGGAATATGATGTCAAGTTGAGTCCAGTAGGGCAGTTGTAGCTGGTGTCAGTCATATTGATAAAAGTAACACGCCTCCATCCTGGTGTACCATTGCAGGAATACATGGAGGGTATGGTTGTTGCAGAGGTTGTGGTTGAAGGCATGGTAGAAGTTGAGTCTGTGGTAGTGGTGCTCAAAGTGGCTGTAGTTGACATGTCAGTGGTTGTAGTTGTGGAATCTGATGTAGCTGTTTCAGCGGGCATGGTTGTCAAGGCGACCGTGGCTGCAATTATAGCGTTAGTAATCTGATGAATTTCATTTCTTGCTCTCTCCCTTTCCTCCTCAGAGGCACACTGCCAATCATCACTTCTCTCTAGTACCTTAACATCAGTCATAAAAGTTTTTCCCGGCCCACTAGCTATGATGACTGATCCGAGATGTAGAAGGATAACTAAAAACTGCAAGTATACTACAGTCCAGCTCATCCTCAACTAGCTACAGTGACTTAGTCTATAGGAATTGGATCAAAATGAGTATATTGCCTGGCAGCCTATGTGTCATATACATGTAACTTCACCTTCAAACAATAATGCAAAAAATGCCACAATATTATTATTATAGCTAGTTGTGTAGGCACTTCAGATGAGAGTGATAATTACCATAATATTTACTTGGTAATGAATAAATGAAGTCAGCGGTCAAGATAAACATACAAAGTCAATAGAAACAACTAGCTATTAAGCATGACACAGCTAACAATAATAGCTGGGTCAATTAGTGTAAGTAATCATATACATTTGAGTCCAATTAGCGAAATAATTGTACTAGCAATAGTCAAACTTGGATGAGGTGAAGTCGGGTCTAATTTGACAATTGCGTGTACAATTTTTCCCTAATTGGACGAGAATGTGCACATATTATGATTGCCTATTAATTGTGTGATTCAAGTGCCTTTACGCATATGGTAATGACGCCAGAGCTACCAGTGGCGTTATTATGCTCCAACAGAGACAAGGATGAAAATGAAGGCAAGAACGTACAAAATAAAGGCGTAAGTCACCTTTTAGTTGATAGGACAGACAGTAATGGACCGTATCAAGTCTGACTGAAAAACTTTGCCAACAACTCTATCAAGTCAGCGCGCCATTCTCGAAATAAGAGTACAATTATAAACCACAGTGACATCCAGGCAATAATTCGAGTACAATTAGGGATTATTCAGTACTTGAATATATGAGGGAAAGTATATTATATAGGGCAAATAAATAACTATACGACGATAGACTATAATATTCTATATTATGACAATGTACAGACATAATTTCTCGCTATACGGTAAAATCCTCTGAACTTTACTGCTCAATAGTGGTATAGCTAAATCTCAGCTAAAGCTACTTGTATATTCATGACTAACTACACACTAGCTACAATGTTCCCAATTACGTCACTGGATATAGAGTTCGATGAGTTCAAGAGGAACGTCACCAACTTCTGGTAAATAACTAGAGCATATCCTCAATTCAATGTCATCAGTTGTGGTACTGGTCAGGATCTTTGTAAACCATGGAGGGTTGTTGAACTGACAGCATGTACTGGTGGATGTACAGTTCTGACCATCCCAGAGAACGTCATCGGGGAAGAGTATAAGCTGATCCCTAAAGGGAGAGTGTAAGCCACTCTCACAAAAGAAATCATTTCCAACAAATGCAGGGACACGATCATAATTATGTGTGCCACAAGGGCACATATGGAAAATGTAAAGCTGTGTGTACACCTCTGTTAGTCCAACAGCAAATGTCCAAATATGCTGTCGGCTGCCAGCACCTCCATGAGTCAGACTTACACCATCAACATAGTAGCCATCAATTCCTTGAGTAGAATAAAAAAAAGCACTACTTGCTCCAAACTGGTATCCCCTTATCCTCCCACACACACGGCTGTATGATAAACCTCCAACACTGAATGTGGTTGAAGAACATCCTCTCCGAGTTGTGTATGATCGTCCACATGTCCTCTTGGAATATAATGTCAAGTTGAGTCCAGTAGGGCAGTTGTAGCTGGTGTCAGTCATGTTGATAAAAGCAACACGCCTCCATCCTGGTGTACCATTGCAAGTTGTCGATAAAATTGTATTAGCAATTTCATGAATTTCATTTCTTGCACTCTCCCTTTCCCCCACTGAGGCACAATGCTGATCATCACCTCTGTCCAGCAACTTAATATCTACCACTTGTCCCTGGCCACTGACTATGATGACTGATCCAGGTCCAGGCAAAAGACAGCTCAGAACTACTAGCACCAAGCATGTTATAAATTGGCTCATTTTTAAATCCTTTTGATTAAAACTATAGGGTCAATCTTGACTTATATGCAGTAATGTACAACAAACAAGAATGTGTCCACGATATTAACTATGCGTGATGTTTATTTTTCCTGAATGTCTGTGTCTGGAACTCTACCTTCACAGCTGCCAAAATTCATGTATACTAGTATAATAATATTATTATTATGGTAATCTTGTACTAAACTGCCAAATTAAAAATTCACCACCACTATTATAATACACGAAAAAGCACACAAACGTGTACAGTTGGTGCTATACTAGTAGACCATTCACTATAATCCTGATCCGACACGCCTTGAACATAAACAACAGGTGGTTGACTGCTAGCTACCTGGAACTGAAATTAAAAAAAAAAACAGTGTTGTGGATTGTTATTGGTAGTGGGAGTATTGTCAACAATAACAAACTGAATGTGAGTCACGTTGCCTAGTGAAAGTGTGCAGTAGGTATCCCCCTTCATTGAAGGGTTTTTTCTCAAAATTTCTTCTGCCCCGGCCCCCATGCACTCCTGCTTGGCTAGGTGAAGGTTACCCATCAGAGCCCAGGCATCTGCATGCATGATCCTATATCATAGCAGATAATCAGATCGTAAATGCTACAATCCACTGAAGGATATTTAATAGCAATAATATAATACATATGATCACATGTCATGATACACACATAGGGTTCATCCCAGTACTTTTCCTCCCAGCTATCAATGAACTCTGTATTATAATATTACTTCAAAAGTGGGGACAGGGCCGTACATATACATACATGTAATTGGGGCGAACCTGAGCGAGCCCCACATAAACGGTAATGCACTGCGCGACTGAGATATATATATATATGGTATGTCGGTCCTTAGTTACGCCCCGCCCAACGTCCATCATTCCATATATACGCTGCTCTAATTCAACAACTTACAAATTTACATTCAGGCTCTGATCGCTCGCGCGTGCCGGTGCCAGTCAGATCAGAGGAGGTTGGACATGCGTCATCAAATGTCACCAATGTGTCACGTGCACTAATATAAAATGTATAGAAACATATGGCAGGTATTAATCGTGCACTCCTGTGCTTCGCGAAGGATGCCGTTGGGAAAGAACTCGGTGAGCCTTGACAAATCAACTTTTCAATCCCGTTCAACCCCTGCCAAATAAGCGAGATCCGAGGCTTTGTTGTCGTTCATAATGAATCAAAAGTCAGCATTTCAGGCTGATTAAGACTTCGTTGGTCTGTTCTCCCTCTCTGGATTTGAAATCGGGCTAAGAAAGTTGTCGTTGATTAAATCTGCGATCGAAACAAGTACAGTACTAAGTCGCTAATTTATGCAGGAATGTTAATTTTGTCATGTGCACATGACGTATCATGATGCGTGGCCAACCTCCTCTGCGCTCGCGCTATGAACGCTGAACAAAGCATAAACCAGCGAAAAGCTCAGAAATGAGACTTCAGAGGGTAGGAGGCAAGAGCGAAACAGAGTTCGTCGTCAATCGGAGCCTCAGCTCAAAAGCTGTAAGAGACAGAATTTACTAGCTACAGAGTCGACAGAAGAGAAAGAGGCCAGGCTACGAGCGTGCATCCTGCAGCCTATAGTTTGTAGTTGGGCATGGCGCAACATAAATCACTGTGCATGAGCACTGTCGCTCAGGCTCGCCCCACAATGCTGTGCATTTCCCTAGTATAATGTCATATACTGAATACTGGTATAAACTCTGCTAAATTTAAGCTACTAAGTCTTGTATATCCATGACTACACACTAGCTACAGGAGTCACGCAATGTTCCCAGTTACAACATCACTGGACATAGAGTTCGATGAGTTCAAGGGGAACATCGGTATATCTTGGTGGGTCATCAGTGCAGATCCTCAATTCAATTTCATCAGTTGTGGCTCTGGGTAGGTTCTTTGTAAACCATGGAGGGTTGTTGAGCTGACAGCATGTGCTGTTGGATGTACAGTTTTGACCATCCCAGAGAACATCATCGGGGTAGAATACAATACTATTTGGGTAATTCCAGGCAGAGTGTAAGGCACTCTCACAAAAAAATCATCTCCAACAAATACAGGGACACGATCGTAATTATGTGTGTCACAAGGACATCTTTCGGAAAGAAAGCGTGTGTCCACCTCTGTTACTCCAGCAGCAAATGTCCAAATATGCTGTCGGCTGCCAGCACCTCCATGAGTCAGACTTACACCATCAACATAGTAGCTACCAATTCCTCGAGTATAATATTGAAAAGCACTAGTTGCTCCAAACTGGTATCCCCTTATCCTCCCACACACACGGCTGTATGGTAAACCTCCAACACTGAATGTGGTTGAAGAACATCCTCCATCATCAGTTGTGTGTGATCGTCCACATGTCCTCTTGGAATATGATGTCAAGTTGAGTCCAGTAGGGCAGTTGTAGCTGGTGTCAGTCATGTTGATAAAAGCAACACGCCTCCATCCTGGTGTCCCATTGCAAGTGTGGATGTGGCCAGTTGCAATTGCAGCTAAAATCGCAGAGTTAGCAATTTGATGAATCCTATTTCTTGCTCTCTCCCTCTCCTCCATTGGAGGACACTGCCAGTCATCACCTCTTTCAAGTACCTGAACGTCAGTCGTTTGTCCCTGGCCACTGATTATGATGACTGATCCAGGTCCAAGAGATAGACAGGCAACTACTAGAGTCAAGTATGCTACAAACTCACTCATTTTCGTTAAAAAACAGTTTCAATCTTGACTTTCATGTAATAATGTACAATAAATAAGGTGCTTGTGTCTGTGATCTTAGCTACATATTATATGTGTTATTTCCTCAATGCTATGTATACAAAACAAGCCTTCACAATTGCCAAACTCAAAATTCCCGTACTTTATACATGTATGTTGATCTAGTACTGAACTGCCAAATCATAAACCACAGATAGTGTGCGGTCTGGGGGGGGGGGGGGGGGGGGGGGGGGGGGGACACCTTCCCAAGCCATAACAGTCTGTATGTACAGGTACTTGTAAACGTATACACATTATGTGATACACAAACGGGCAGACACAGCAATCACAAACTAGAAAGTCACAGTTTGACATTCTCTTATAGAAGGTATTCATACCTGGTTATTCTGCAAAGATTAATATTATGCATGCATCTTGAACTATTACGTAGTACCAAGCCCTTGGTAGTACATGCATGTACATAATGTATTATACCAGCATACAGATGAGCATGAACGTTAACTATTTATGATAATATCAAGGACCGACACTATAATAAACTCTATTACCTGATTCTTTTGTAGAGCCTCCTTGAACCAATCCGATGCCTCGTATATCTGCTCCGGTCCCTATCCCTGGCCATGCACCCCAGCCTCAAGTAACAGTCGACATAGCTAGGGTGCTCTCTCAAGATGGCCTTGTAGTGTCCCTCTGCCTGATCGAAGTGGCACAGGGCCTCGCACAGATGACCGAGGTTGTAGGTTATCGTCACAGAGATCTCCGTGTAGTAGGTCTCGTCTTGTATGGCTTCCTGCTTGCAACGTTGGACATGCATGCTATGTAATGAATCTATGAGCTATGGGGCACGTACACCACAAATAATTGAAAGGTTTGTTTTGTGATGAGTGTTTTCAGTGGGGCCCAGCCTCGCCCCAACCATGCTTCCAGAAAATTGAGCTTGATTTGGTAGTCCAAACAATTGGTGGGCTTTACGAAAGCATGCATGCAGTACTTATGATAAACTACCACAGTCAGCAACTGTTGTAATGACATAGTTTTACACTATTGCCAAGAGATGAATGCTATTACCGTAGTGTCCCGGTCCCAGGGGGATGCTCCCATGGGCATTGACACCACAGTAACGGTGATAGGTATGGTACATGTAGGCATGGAAATGCAGATAGTATATGAAATGATATATTATCACAGTCGATAGCAGCCAAACTATACACAGCACCACTTTACCCAACATATTATGCCAGTGATACATCGTAACCAAAGAACTCTCCTACATTTGGAGGTGATCCATCTAAGGCCTTTGAATGCATTAATTGTACTAGTACTAAGTCACAAAAGGGAAACTCTCCTAAGAGTGCCCTAATTTAGTCCCATATTTTTCTACTCCGTGAGTTTATAATTGGGCAGAGGTGCAGTTTGAAGCATTCATATAGAACATTCTGGGATTAGCTAGTGATTCAAATTTTGTGAAGTGGGCCATGGGCAGGATTAAGCCTACCCAATATATTGTTGGTAATGTTCACTTTCAGCTAACTGCTTGTTATTGCATGTATCATATTTAGTTATTAAGTTTTGCTGTGTGTGCATATCCAAATGTATCATAATTGTGGTTGTTGAGTTTTGCTGTGTGTGCACATGTCTAGGTTCAGTACTTCTTATTGTACCACTGAAGCCATAGAGATCAAAGGCACCGCCAGTGCAATAAATCGCTTATAGTGCTGGTAGGCTGTGGGTAGCTCTAGGACCAGGTGAGAATAAGTAATTAATCCCTACTTATACAGTGCATGCTTTGTGGTGTTGCTCAGCAACTACAACTTATACTGTGCGTTCTTGGTGGTTTTGCCTAGCAACTACAACTTATACCTCACGTTCTTTGTGGTTTTGTTAGCCTAGCTGAAGCTAGTTTGCTGATTAATTTCACAGAAATTGAATTTTAAGCAGTAGCTACATTGGGCTTTTCCATTTTATAAGCAAACACCCCCTATTGAGGAGCAGATTGTGAAATGACCCCTCAGGAACTAATTAACTTGTTTTGCCCCCCAAGAATAATTGATTTGGACAGTTGAGCCCCCTAGGATCAATTAAATTTATCTGAAATACCCTCTGGAAATTAACAAGTTGTTGCTTGACCCCTCCGGAATCTGCTTTTTGGTAGAAAATACCCCACAAGATTAATTAAATCGCCAAAAGAGGCCCATAAGAATCAATTAAATTGCCAAAAGGACCCTCAAGAAACTCGCAAAAAAGCCCCCTCAGGATGTTAATTATCACTCCTCAATGGGGGGTGTATGCCTATTAAATGGAAGAGCCCATTGAAGTAGTAATGATTACAGCCACAGAGTAGAAAGTATAGGCCTGACTTTGTGTCATGGGTTGTTGAAAGATCAGAGAAAGCTCCAAAACAGCCACCTATCCACAGAATAAGCAGAATAGTTACCTAGACAATTTTTAATATGCCAGTCTATAAGCATAGGCATGATAGGGACTCAGGGGCCTGCCATATCGGCCTAATTTGCTATGATATCCATGCAGCTAGTCTGCAAACCTGATAATTGGCCTCAAAATTACGGTGACCATCTGTAGAGGATCCTAGTAGATAGCCAACTAGCGATCCGGGCCATAGCTGCAGATCAAGAGCCCATAGCATCAGTGAAAGTAACTTTCTGCACACTAGCTTGGTTCTAGTGTTTGAATGACCAGCCATCATCACTTTTAAACCAGCTAGCTCCATGTCACCACAGAATAAGCTAGAGAAATAGCTTCATCTTCCGAATAATACACTGAGACTGGTAGAATTGAACTGTGACAGCTACTAGGCGAAACTACTAAGCACTGGCATCACACTGGCCCCTTGCTGAGCTTTTGTAGGGTTAAATAAGCAAGCAAGAGCTAGTTTGCTGACCTCTTCTCTTAATCGTCTGGAAAAGTTTACAGTGTGACATAAAGTAGCTCATTTCAGTGGTACAAGTCAGTTATACTACGCCCACTCGTGGGGCACTCGTGGTGTAAATCGCTTATCCCACTGTGCTTGTAGTATAACCTATATTTAATTTGTGGTGTGAACTCTTATCTACTCTACACATGCTGTACTCATGCTCATGATTCTTCTTCCAGAATATTCTGTAGCACATGTATGATGTATGCACCTGTGTGTATATAATATTATTATGTATGATGTATACTGCCTTTTCATTATTCACTAATAATGTTTTTGCTGCCTGGCCCTCTGAGAAATAAGTGAGAACTAACTAGCGCTTTGCTACATAATATATGTCTGCCGAAAAACGGTATTTATTGAGCTGAAGAAACATGTTCAAACTACTGTTGGGTACACAAAAATATTTAATCAGTGCTATCCTACAGTACAATGAATATGGTATAACACGGACACATCGTCGATTGACATCAAAATCAATCAGAACAGATATTCAAAGCCTGAATTAGCAATAATCTCTTATAGCCCATATAGAAAGTGCCACACAGATATCTATTCCTTATACTGTACATGACTGTACATGCAAGCACTACAGCTGAGTACAGGGAGAACACTACCCACATTATGCATTAATGGCTAACAATCATTGCCAAAGGGACAACCCTCACTAAGGGTGCCCTAAGTATGTTTTTGGTTATTTGTGTTTTGGGGTTACCAATAATTCTTTACTTCCAATTTGTTCTATGGTTGGAATATGCAATGCATTGACCAGATACCTGGTCTGGGCAGGCAACACCTGCCCAATAGTAGCTCCCAGAAATCGCTATTTATTGAGCTGCAAATTAGTGCCCAAAAATGGTGTTGGTTTACACACAAAAATCAGGCAAATATCATGTGTAACGATGACGTTGAATTATGCCACTATGCTCAATGAATATCCCAACATACCACTCTGATTGCCAGACAATAGGGACACTCATATAATATG
This sequence comes from Cliona cf. orientalis, assembly GCA_963930775.1. Lineage (NCBI taxonomy): Eukaryota > Metazoa > Porifera > Demospongiae > Clionaida > Clionaidae > Cliona > Cliona cf. orientalis. The sequence continues at coordinate 1,095,963 of OZ005690.1, read as the reverse complement.
ATCATATATGTGTACATGTACTTGTACTTTTGCACTCCCACACACACATGTACACACACACACACACACTCTCAATTTCTTACCTGCAGATCGCTCTCCTGGCTGGTTCAATCCATGCTTCTATGTCCTCGTCGATCTGCTTCGTCAAGTGGCTCTGATAGAAATCTTCTAAACTAGCTGCATACTGTACTGGATTATATGTATAGTAAGTACTATAATCCAGTACAGTATACAGTTTAGAAGATCTATTGGAGGGATTTAGCATATTATAGGAAGACAATATCATAGTTCTATTGAAGGAGAAAACTAAAATTTTCGCAAATCTCATAGTTTTACAATTAGAGCCACCCATGAAAATTTCCTCCACGACTATTTCCCTGCCATACAGCACTTTATATAATTATTGTTTTAAGTAACTTGCACTCGATTTTTATACCTTAACCATCTCTTCCCACACCAACGTTAACTGCATTAATGATAATTATTAAAATCTTTATTAATTATATATAGCTAAAAGGCCAGACCAAATTAATCTGTTATTGCTCGGATTTTCTAATCAAAAATTTGGTCAAGCTTAAAAAAAAGGAAAAAATAATTAATTAAATGGGAGTGGCTAACTAATTGAATTAAATTTTGATAGATACAGTATATTTTATCACAAGTGACAGAAGAGCTTACCTGGCGCTACACTTCATGAAGAGAGAAAGAAAAGATCCTGGTCATTATTACCATTCCCTACTATAGCGGCCTTTTTTTATATACGCAGTGTCTAGAGTGCCGGGAAATTTATGTACAAATTTATATTGCCATATGCAGGAGGGGGCGGGGACTAGGGCTACGTAAGAGTACAGTATTTTATATGGACTTACCGGCACTATAACGCTTAAATTGCGGTGCCGGTACCGGCACTGTAGACACAGCGTTTTATATAGCTCAGTCTATCTAGCCTTTTTTGGCTCACTGACACAGACTGTAAGCCATATGAAAAAGGCTACGAATTTTACTCCATATGCTGGTGATGCAATACATCCAGCGCTGCGGAAATAGGAGGGGTCTGGATTCGAGACTAGCACTTGCCATTAGTGTCCAATCAACTGTCCCGTTCAGTTGCATGTTCGAAGTTCTACTATGTTTGGTATAGGTAAGGGTCGACACTGCGCATGCGCACTTATATTCTGGGCTAAAATCGAATCCGTGCAACAATAAATTAATTTGGTCTGGCATAATAATATAACATAGCTATAGAAATTTTCACAAGTATAATTATAATGTATGGACACAATCATGCAGCTGCATTGCTCTCATGATATACAATACATTGTATGAGATCGAGACAAAAAATTCTTAATAATTATTAAAGTTTATGTTTGTTGGAAGTTTTGAGAGAGATTGAATAATTGTGTGCCAGAAAAGAGAAAGGTGTCACATGCAGCCAGAAGTAGATCATAATACTTATTACAGAAGAGTGAAAATTACAGATCAAATCTAATAACTTTAAATTCAGTGAAAATTGATCATTTCTCTAGTCACTGTCTTCACTGCTACTCTCCTTAGTGGCTGACCCGGTTGCCGTGGCAACATCATCGTCGTCGGCAGCTGCGGTGTCCACCTGCATGGCTTCATCCTCACTCGAGTCTTCCTCTTCCCCTCCCCCTCCTCCTTCTGGCTCATCCTCAACAGTGGCAGCTGCTGAACCACTGCCACGACCTTCTTCTTTCTCCCCTCCATCTTCTCTGTCTCCATCTTCCTCCTCTTCTGTTGTTGCCTTTTGTTGATCATCATCCTCAGTCCCACTATCACCACTGAAAAAAATGAAGTTTTTGCAAAAATTATTAATAATGAGGAACTTTCATACATGTCATATGGATACTCAAAATAACTTAGCGGATATCCATCCATTCCACTGCCTGCTCCCACTACAGCTGAGAGCAAAAGCAACACTTGACAGAGTTAAAAAGCATACCTTTCTTCCTCCTCTCCTGATTCACTGCCGGAGGACTCGCTGCTAGACTCACTACCACCACTCTCCGTAGTAGCCTCTTCACCTGTTGCCGTGATACCAGTTTCCTTGGCAACAGACTCCTCCCCTTCATCTTCGTCAGCAGTCTAAAGCATAAAAGCAAGAACTGAATTGCATACATGTGAGATGTGACGATCATTACCTACACCCCTCTCTTTGACCCAGCACGCCTGACGACCATTACCTATTACACTACTAAGAACATACCCTTTCAGTAGCTTCGTCCTCTGAGCCTTCTGAAGAAGACACAAATGCTTTAGAGATGACTCTTCTCTTTCCCTTCCTCTTCGCCCCGCCCTCATCTTCCATGTCACCCTCGTCTCCGCCCTCCTCGTCGCTAGGGATGACATCATCATCCTGGACGATGGTAGCCTTGCCACGCCTCTTCCTGTTAGTGGGAATAAAAAGCATAAGCTAGGCATGACTTGTTCCAATGTTTAACGTCTCACACCAGTTGAGATATAGCTATAGCTTTAAAAAATCGACTTTTGTAGAAGAGAAAATTAATCACCAAAATTTAATGATTACAGTTTCTTTAGGGAATTCTCAATCTTAACAATCAAGGCACAAACCTCTTCTTTCTTTCCTTCTTTTCCCTTCCTCCCTCCTTCTTTCGTCTCTTTCTCCTCTTCCCTTCTCCCTCTCCCTCTCCCGCGGCCGCTCGCTTTCTCCCTCTCCTCTGCTTCTTTCTACTCAAGGGTTGGTTCTCCCCACCGTCCCCCTCCCCCTCGCTGTAGATGTCCCCCGAGCGGTCCTTCTTTTTCCTCCCTGGCCCCCCGCTTCTTGGTTTGGGTTCGGGGGGTTCCTCGGCAAATTTGAGCAAGTTCTGGGTCTTGAGTTTAAACTGCTGCCTCTGCTCCTCCAACTGCTGAGCTTGCAACTCCTTCTGATGAACACGCTCTTGCTAAGAATAAGGATAATGAGTGAGAAAAATGAAAATTGTTTTAATAATGAGACTAAAATTATACACAATTTCTGTCTCTAAAGATTATCTCATCCATTGCAAGCAAATAACGTGAGTACTGAGGGTTTATTTCGGGGGGAGGGGAGGGTGACCCTTTTTCAAATTAATTAGGGGGTTACCCCCCCCCCCTTCTCCCACCACTCCTTCAGTGAAATTCTCAAAATTAAACAAACACTGCAGCTGCCTAGCTAGCACACACACCTCGTCCTGCAGCTGTTTCTGTCTGAGGGTCTCCCTCTCTCTCTCCTGCCTCTCCTTGAGAGATCTCTCTTCATCGTCGACCCTCCTTGCCCTGGCCAGGTGGTGCTGGGCTTGGCTCAGGTAGTCTGCACACTTCCGCACCTCGTGCGTGGCAAAGTTGAGGTCGAACTTCATCCGGTCTCCCTCCTTGCTCAGGTAGACAAAGAATCTGGGAGTGGAAGATTTTAGAAATTTAAGGTGACAATATTATTATTTACAAGCAACAATACATTAGTACCCGCAGAAACAGTCGCCTTAAGGTAGCTACACCAAAAATAACATTTCCTACATGTCCTGCTTACCAAAACATGACATTTCCTTATATTTTCTACTATAAACATGTTCATATTGGGCTATTCCATTATAATATATTATAAGGATACACCCCTATGGAGGAAGTTGATTGGTGTCTGAGGGGGATTTTCCTGGTAAATCTAATCTGTGTCTTGGGGCTGGTTTTTATTTGAATAGGTAAAGGGTCGCTCCCAAATAGGTACAGGGTCGCCATGACCACACCCATTTAATTAGATGTCTATAGGAGAATGTACAAGGGATCTGTGCACTGGTATAGCTTGCCATGAACTTTTCTCCCACTCGTGACATTGGGCATCAGGACACCCCCATTAAGGAGTAACTAAAATCAAATTTTTACCCCTCAGGACACAATTATAGCAATAATTATGCGCATAGTATACTACCCTAGATATTACTAATACAACCCCAACAAAACAAAATTAATTAAAGCAGCCATGCAAATATGGCCTTTTGGACACATGTACTGACACAACCTCAAGTCTAACATCCCTTTGCATGTACAGTACCTATAATCAAGCTAGATCCATAGGACAATAATTAAACTAAAAGCTAGGGGTCAGATATACCCTTCAGACTAATTACCTTCTTAATTGGATACTGATGAAGTAAGGAGAATACAAGTAAGCCCCCTAGAGTAGGCCCAGATAAAAATTTAATAATCCTATACCTATAAATTAAATTCATTTCTTTAATGCTTGCAAACATGCCCAATAAAAATGTACCAATAATTAAGGTCTTGAAACTGTAATATCTGCTACCATACCCGTTCTAATTAAGGCTCCTCTCTAATAAACGCGCCACCTACACCGGAATCGTAATTTTTGTGCTCTAACTATTTGCCATATGGCCATGCTAATTATTTTTTCCAGACGCATTCTAATTGGAGCGGTATACGGATACTTATACGTCGATAGTACTGAGTATCTCGTACAGAGTACTGGAAGCTATGCTTTCGCTCTAATTACAATGCACCTCTCTAAAAGATGCGCCACCTGGATCAGAACGTTAATTTCCTGGCTCTAATTATGCTCCACCCAAGATCGATAATTATTTTTTAGTGGTGCATTAATTAGATCGGATACGGTATATTTAAAAAATAAGCCGGGCTTCCCTAGCCTCGTCCCCAGGCCACTCCCACGTTTTCGAACATTAAAAATGTGGGAGTGGCCTGGGGACGAGGCTAGGGCTTCCCCTAGAGGCAATGTATCTCGAGGATAAGGATCAAGTTTTGGTGTGTCCTACTATGATGGCCCGGGTGGGGGATGAGTGATGGAACTATTAATTTTGTCTGGGAGGGATACTTATGTATTCTGGAGCTACACTAGCTGCACTCCCTCTCTCTCTCTCTCTCTCTCTCTCTCTCTCTCTCTCTCTCTCTCTCTCTCTCTCTCTCTCTCTCTCTCTCTCTCTCTCTCTCTCTCTCTCTCTCCTCACTCATGTGAGCTAGTGATTACCCACTGATACACAGTATTAAATCACACACAATCATATCTTACACATAATCTCACCCAATAGGCAAAACAAATTGGCCCATAAAAATTTGGTTCTTAGCTAGGCGATGAAAAACACACAACCGTGCTCAAATTCAGGGCTGCACACCACGTATGCAAGACACGATGATTATTAACAGTGCTTCATGTCATAATATTATCATACATATCTAAGCCAATTAATGTTTATTATCAATAAAGAAATAAGACCAGTATTAATATTAATGTATGATTAATATAGGCAATTACACGCATTCTCGTCCAATTTGGAAATAATTGTACACACAATAGTTGAAAATCTTAACTGCACTAATTAGGTGTATCAGGTCACAATAAAATTCAATACCGTAGAAACTGGTTGTTAAGCGCATGCGCTTATAACACACGACAGCAAGAAAATATGCGCTTAATAAAAAGTATGCGCTTAACAGGAAGCATGCGCTTAATTAAAAGTGTTAAAACACGGTAGGTGGGGCGTGCGTAAAGAACGTGTCGAGGGTAGAAAGGCCTACAGCGATGGCCAAGGAGCGACCAGAGAGTGTAATTATCGACGTTTTCTTCTCCAGCCTACTTCTAGCCTTCTTTCTGGGCTCGTGTAACCGATCGCTCGTCGTTCAGGTGGCTTACTGGGCATGTGCGCCTAACAAAGAGCCGTAAAGCTCGCACAAAACTATGCGCTTAATAAAAAGTATGCGCTTAACAGCGAGCAGCGCTTAACAACCAGTTTCTACGGTAATTATTATACTCTCACAATAAAAGCGAGCATAATTGTTCCTGTATAATTATTACTGCATAGCTACAAGTAGCGACAGAATCAATTGTTCACCCACTCTCCCATCAAGTTAGCATATCTTATAGCTAGATGAGCACAAAGGTTAAGAATGATTCATGGCAGAACTCATACCCCTCCGCGTTAAAACACAGCATAGCAAACAAGGGAGGAGGAGAGGGTCTAGCTGGTGTGCATGGCCAAATGCAATTGAGGACTTCACCTATCCTGAAATGGAGTAAGAAAGTGGCTTCTTTTCAACTGGAAGGGTACATGTATGTATGGCTAGGGATAGATCCAACAAGATGGTCACTAATTGCAGATATATCAGTGTTTCCCCCAGCATACCTGAATCAGGGTGGGCCACCCTGTTTGACTTTGGACTAATTGGATAAACATCAAAGAAATGGGTGGAGTTTAAAGCCATAACTTAATTAAAAGCCTGTGAATATCATTAAGCACCCGGTTTGGATTCTGTTCTGGGGGAATCCCTGATATATAGCTTCTACTGCACACTGTTATTGTGAGTATCATGTTGTGTGCACATGAAGCTCAGGGTGGTCTCCAGTGTGATGCAGCCCTAGTGGTGCACATAATTAGTCTGTTCTGGTTAACACTTTCCTTATAAGGAAAGTGCTAAAGTCACTATGTACACTATACTCTGCACCCACCTGCAGAAAGGCTTAATAATACTGCTTTTTACCTCAGCACAGCTTACTGGCAACTCATACCTACCCTAATCACATCACTCTCAAACACATTCCCAATGACATACCCTCACACTCATTCACTCTCAATCAGCTCCCCCAATTATCAGGAAACAACTTATAATTATACACATACTCTCAAATATACCCTAATCACATAATAACAACTCATACCCTAATCACATCACAACTCCCAGTCATATCGTGCACACACTGGCAACTCTTCATACCCTAATCATATCACACTCTCAAATAACTCATATAACTTGTACCTTGGTTGTACACATACCCATACACTCTCATTCATGCAGTCACTCCCAATTAAACCATCATTTCATTGACATACACATACATCACACTATCAATTAAGCAACTCATACACACATCCATTCCATCACTGATATACTCATACAATAATAATGTACCCTAATCACCTAACAAAATATCTGACATCACACTCGATCATATGTACCCTCATGACTCATAGCACATACCCTAGGCTAATCACATCACACTCATATATCCCAATCACAGCTTATACACATAAGATGCCACTGTATTCAGGGTTCACCTACTATACAATACAATCGCTCAGATTGATGCTGCAACTGCCAGAGAGGAGAGACAATTAACTGATCTGATCTACTTTATTTATGCAACTAAAATGTGTACAGTACACGTACATACTCTTTCAAGCAAACTAGAGATTTCCCCATTCCATAAATACTGGCAAAATTTTTTAAACTACTGATTATTATACTTTGTGCATATTATACATTACAGAAGGACATCTACAGGTGTATATCATGGGGGTTGAATTGCAGTGGGCCTTTTAGCATAATATAGACTCGCATCTCCCAGATGTTCAGTAGCTATGCATGCATACCATACCGTATGGTGGGTAATTTTGTGGGGTGCTAGTCAAAGAAAGCCATCAGAATTAACTTTCGTGGTTTTAAATTTCATGACAGCAGCCCAGTCCTAGAATTCGGCACTGCTAGCATGAGATAAAACAATATTTATGATGAAGACACCATCAGCTGGATGACAGTAGTGATTAATTGTTACTAACACTGAAAAAGTTAATTGGCCGCGCTTCCACGATGTTTTTTGCCGTGGACACCCCTCGTATACTGTAGGCATTACTTTTCGTGGGTGGAAATTTTCATGACTGCCAGGTTAACCATAAAAATAATGAAAACTTTCCACAAAAAATCTTAATTAGCACCCCCAAAATTACTTGCCAGTACGGTATTAAATTAATTATTTCTTTGATGTGGTTACCAAACCACACCCACTTAATATGCTTAAATTTTCCTGGTGGAGTCGTTCACAAATCTGTAGTCCAGTTGATACTAATGTAGTGGACTTGTAAGGGTAGTGCATGGAGGATATAATAATTTGTCTTAATGTATGTTTTTCTAAATTAATGACGTCTATAGCAATTTTTGAATAATGTAATATCCGTCTGGAGGTAGAGCACACACTTAATTACGTCTTGATGTTAAAAAGTACAAAAGTGTTCCTCCATGGGGGTGTATCTTTATTAAATGGAATAGCCCATTCTGGTAGAGAATAGGGCAGAATTTGTAAAAGGTGTAGCAAATTTGATCTCTCCTATAAATTTCCTATAGACATCTAAATAATTTATTATAATACACTATGATCTTATGGTAGAATTTTTTGAGGGTAAAATATCACAAGATTGATGATTTTTTTTCACTTTCGCTGTTAATATTTTCTCCATACTAATTATCCTGGCCAGTTCCCAGTTCTTATACTGAGAAAACTAGGCCCATGGCTACTACTGATCATTGAAGTTGAATGCTATCAAATCTTCAAAAGTTACTATCTTCTTCAAAGCTTCCCTCTATAACAATCTAGTAAAGTTGCCCCCCTACCTCTGTGCCATCTCCAGCTCTCTCACAGCTCCTAGCACCTATAATACCGCAGCTCATTTCAAAGGTCGTTTCTGATTGGTCAAACCGGCTAAAACTGGTCACGTGAAGGGGCGGGGTTTGGGTTTGGTATAGGGTTTTGTATGGAAGGGTTTGAAAACCGCTGTGGGATAGTTCCCTAGCACGGCTGAAAGGTTGCTTCTCTCATCCTTGAGGACTGTCATGGCCGACCGCTGCTCCACCAGGGCCAGGTTGAAGAGAAGGAGAGAGTCATTCGGGGAGATGTATTGTGCCTAAAGGAAGGAAGGGAGAGAGAGACAGAGAGAGAGGGGGGGGGGGGGGGAGTTAGTCAGAACTCTTAAGAATCTCTGTGTACTATAGCTTTTGGTATACATGTATGTAGCACTAATACAAGCAATCATGCTCATTTTGCAGGTTTATTATTCTATTAGCAGCGTAGAGGTTCTTGGGATCTCGATGGAGGACATCTTTGTAGTAGCTGAGAGCTCTGTTCTGGTGATGCTTATCCTTAGTATGATCCCTACAGTTAGACAAGGGACATTAATTTTATGTAATAGTGATTGTTGGGATATGCCAGTAAGAGGAGAACCTTTAATCGACATGGTTTATTTTTTTAAATTATTGGCTCAATGCTTTAAGAGATATCCACATCTGCATGCAATGCACATGTGTACCTGTGCATGTGCATATACCCACTGCCCCCCCCCCCGTAATATGTACCGGTACAATCATGTTCTTATGAGCACAGCCAACCAAACCAATAACCCTCAGGTTATCACAGCAAAAATATACAATATCCCATTATTCCCAAATTGAGTGTAACCCTGTCTTTGTGCAAACCCGTACCATTCAAAAGCCACCCTCAGGAATGGCCACTCCCTCAATATGTGGTATCAGCAAGCCCTTACAAAGTGTGCCAAAAATTTAATTACTATGGACCATTCAATTTTCATGGGTGAATTAAAAAATCTCCCTCACCTGGTTGGCATATGCAAGGATTGAAGCCAGACATTGCCTAGCGACAGTGTGGAGTAGGTATCCCCCTTTGTTGAGGGGTTCGTTAGAATTTTCTCAAATTTCTTCTGCCCTGGCCCCCACTCCTGCTTGGCTAGGTGAAGGTTTAATTCCCATTAGAGCCCAGGCATCAGCATGGTCCTGCATTATAATATAGCATTATCATAATCATTTGCAAAACTCTCATATAGAAAAATTGCCTTGCTTGGGATTCTACTACGTACGGCACAGAAGTAAAAGAATCACTATAGTTGAATACGAATCACTTTGGTGTCATCATTGAATGACCGGAATAAAACAATAATGAAACTGAATCCATTCATCCTATGTATGCTGCATAAATATGAAAATATGGGATTGCATGTGGTTGGGATAACAGGGCTCATGCAATAATAATTTAATATAATATATTATTGGTGAATCACCGATCATTATAATAATTATTATACTGGTAGACCACTATACTGATAATCTTGACCGAAATAAACAAAATGAACAAACAAACATGCATGCCATGTTATCTGAAACTGGAATAAAACACATGGATATTTATAGATAATCCATAATAATATTAGTTAACCTTATGCTACACTATATTATAGATAATAATTATTGTCATTGTACTAAAGATTCTATAGACTGTGCAGCTAGGTAGCAAAGAGTCTTATTGCAAATCCGAGTCAGAACACTTACAATGTTAGTGCTGTTTTGCTGAAATTGCAAAATCACTATTCCATTCCAATATTCCATGCCACAGCTTCATTCCTATACTACACTCCAGTGACTGTCAACTATATAATACCCCAACCCTGCTCATTTGACAGTTAGCTAGTGTGAAACAGACAGCCTATTAGGATTATCAGATCAGAAGAATAACAGATAGCCACTTAGATAATTATGGGTAACTTCCTTGTATTTGGTGACCGGAGAAAATATGTTGAATTGGAAGCTATAAGTGGAAGTATACTTCTACTAATCGCCATTGCTGGAGTTATAGCACTTTTCGTTATCTACTTCCGTTGCTGTAAGACAGAGGAAGATTCCTCGACAGCTAACAGTGATCGTAGTACTCGCAGCAATTGCTGTAAAAATAGTCGTACTTCACTGATTAAAAATTGCTGTACTTCAATTAAACAATACTGTAAAAACTGCTGTACTTCAATTGAATATTTCCATAAACTTCTTGGATTTGTATTTTCGAGCGTTTCAGAAGTGTATGTCAAATCTGAGGACCGTGCTAATCCAAGAATTGTACCAATCTTGGTCATATCGGAGAGAAAGCTTCCCCCTGGACGCACTGAATGGTTTACTTATTTCTACTTCACCTATATGTTCCTAATGTGTGTCATGTGGTTTATAGCAATACTAATGGAGTTAAGCATTTATCGAAAAACAGGCACATGCAACGACATAAACGTTGAAGTTCAGAGCTTCAGCTGTTTCGATGTGGACAACAACTATGAAAAAATTGACTGCGATAACACAACAGATATTGAAACCAGGCGTGTGATTTGCTATTTGTACAGTCCAACTATCGCTGGAATTGGAGTAGCCTTCAGTGTAGCACAGCTCATTAGCGTGCTGGGCGATATTGCCTATAAGCTTACCTTGAATGGAATCAATCAATGTGTTTGGTGCATTAACATTCTACGCATCGTATGTTTACTCTTAGTAGTTTTTGGTTTCATTGTGTTCGTAGGAGTAGTTGAGGATCATCGGATATCAAATTATTTCACCTATGGTGGAATACCCATGCGGTGGACGCAACTACTACTACTCACTGCAACGCTTTTTGGAATCTTCGCATTCCCACCTTGGACAAAGTACTCCAAATTGAATGACTCAGAGGAGGATTATTATACCACTAAGTATCGTTACTTGGGTTATAAGGATGATGTTGAAAAGGGTAAAAATTCACGAGGTGCATGAGCAAGCATCATGATAGAGTAGTCAAAATCATGTAAAAATATACCATACAAGCAGTATAAGCCCCCAGACGAGTTCCATGGAAAATTTCAATGTTGCATATAACATGAAAACAGGGAGTGGTCTGGGGATGAAGCTAAGATTGATCCTCATCCAAATAAAATTATAATTAACATGCAGGGCAACAGACTACTGAAATTTCAGCAGATCGTGCAGACAGTGACAGGAGCCAGAATCGAAAGTAAGAAAATAATATTATACTGTGGTCACACACAATAATTATTACTAAGGTACAAAACCATTCCTTTAAGGTACACATTTTTAATAAAATAATAATATTATTATTATTATAGTTATACTTATAGTCTATGTATCTGACTCCTCTGCATGCATTCCCAGTAAGTATATATGCAGTACTTCTCTATACCATCAATATATAAATTTCAATCATGCCAACAAAATTTAATGCTACAGGAGCAGGTCTTCAGGTGAAGGACGTGAATCGGAATCAAAAGTTTAAGCAACTTGAAACCTATAGCTAATACACTTAGAAGTATATTATAGTATAGCAAGTGTTCCCCCTAGTAATCTCTCATAAATTAACAATACATGCATACATTATTTTATTATAATAGTTAAGTAGAAGCATCAATAATAATAACTGAATAGCTACATAATTATTACCCCGCGCGCGCATGCGCAGCAAGGGGTAAAGTAATCGGTTGTGTCGTTGTTGTGAGCACAAAAATCGCCATATCTCGAGATGTAGGCATCTAAGCGCCTCATAAGGCCATGGTAATAAAATAAGTGGTTTCTCAGACACATAGAAGCTTTCACAGCATGCGGGAGGGCGACGATTTTTTTTATTTTTTTGTGCCATGGGATCAATGAATTTCATCAACTGCATGCACAAAAAGGTTCATGATCCTATCCGCATAGCCTTACCAGACTGTGAATATCAATCAAAATTTATACTTTCTCTGGAACCTTATGGACACTCCTTTTAGACTGTCACCGGTACAAACATCACGGTAGCTAGCTAACAACTGGACTAGCAGCTAGCAATTATTAGCTACTTCTTGCACACACGAGTCAAAGGTGCGATCACGTGATCACCTTGACCTTTGACCTAAAAATAAAAAAGTGAGCTGAAAGTCAAAAAGAGGAAGCGGGCGGGTCTGAGAAACCGGTAATTTTATTACTATGGCCTAAGCACAACGAATTAATAGAATTCGGCGAAAAACTAGCTTCAGTGTGCGTCAAATCGATGGACACGGTCCACGGGCGTCACAAATAGTGCTTTTTTGTTGGCTAACGTAGCCACGCCTATCGACAGTGCCCACTCAATGCATAATGCATGCCCATTGTATTTTGTGCCCATGCGCACAACTAAGTAGCCAAGAATATGACTGGTAAAGATCGTCGAAATTAATAAATGCTCGTTAAATAAAGTCTATCCACATCCGCTGACGGAGCTGAAATCTGCAGCCCTATGGAACTAAAACATAATGTAAGACGGCTATACTATTAATTTTCAACAAAAATAGTATCTGTCTATCTGGTGCAGAGAGAGTGCTTTTTGTCACCGGGACCTCCAGTAGCTACATATTATTATATACAATTAAGCAGCACTTCCACTAATTTTCTGAAGTTCACTATGACAAAATTATGACCATGCACACGCACAAAAGCAACTCTAAAGATTGCGCAATGTGTGCACGGGGTATGTGCTCTACAGAGCTCTAGTTATTATAGTCGTCAATGATTTGATGATGGCAGAATTTAATAATAATATTCTTGAAATTTCATAATTATGGAGTATGCACCTATAATTCATGTAGCTACGCTGGATTATCTTAAAATTAAGCCCTACTTCAGTTGATACAAGATTTTTGCATAGATATAATTTTACACACCCCTGCCCTATATCACAATTGTACTGTCAGCAAAAAAAATGAATGCTTAGCTATAGTCAGTGGCTGACTAGATCTCCGGCAGTGATGGCCAATATCTGATTCAATATATGGTATATTCATTCCTATAGATTCTTATAGAGATTCCTAGCTATAGGCTCCCGGCTTCCAGCTTTCAGTGATCCCTGTATAGTAGCTAACTATTTCAAAAACTATGCATATTGGGGACAGGGCTGTACAATCAGGTCATAATACACAATATACTATGCTCTAAAACATCAATATTGCTCAGCTAAAGGTACTTATGTCTATGTCATTGCTTGATTACAGAGGAGCAACAGGAGTCATTCATTGTATTATAATGTCACTGCACATAGAATTCAATGAGTTCAAGGGGAACATCTTCATACAGTGGTGAGCTACTAGTGCATATCCTCAATTCAATGTCATCAGTTGTTGCATTGGTCAGGTTCTTTGTAAACCATGGAGGGTTATTGAGCTGACAGCATGTGCTGTTGGATGTACAGTTCTGACCATCCCAGAGAACATCATCAGGGAAGAGTATTAACTGATCACTCCAGGCAGAGTTTAAGCCACTTTCACAAAAGAAATCATCTCCAATAAATGCAGGGACACTATTGTAATTATGTACATCACAGGGACATTGATAGGGAAGAAAGCGTGTATTCACCTCTGTTAGTCCAGCAGCAAATGTCCAAATATGCTGTCGGCTGCCAGCACCTCCATGAGTCAGACTTACACCATCAACATAGTAGCCATCAATTCCTTGATTTTGATCATCATAGCCCCAAAAAACAATAGTTCCTCCAAACTGGTATCCCCTTATCCTCCCACACACACGGCTGTATGGTAAACTTCCAATACTGAATGTGGTTGAAGAACATTCTCCTCCAGTTATGTGTGATCGTCCACATGTCCTCTTGGAATATGATGTCAAGTTGAGTCCAGTAGGGCAGTTGTAGCTGGTGTCAGTCATGTTGATAAAAGCAACACGCCTCCATCCTGGTGTACCATTGCAAGTATGGATATGGCCAGTTGCAATTGCTAAAATTGCAGAGTTAGCAATTTGATGAATTCTATTTCTTGCTCTCTCCCTTTCCTCCATTGGGGGACACTGCCAGTCATCACCTCTTTCAAGTTTCTGAACGTCAGTCTTTTGTCCCTGGCCATTGATTATGACTGATCCAGGTACAAGAGATAGACAGGCAACTACTAGAATCAAGTATGCTACAAACTCACTCATTTTCTATTATTTTCGTTAAAAAACAGTTTCAATCTTCACTTTTATGTAATATATTAAGATGTTTATGTTTATATAATATTGTGATAATATTTAGTTATGAGTTATCCTCAGTGCAAAACAAGCAATGCCAAGTTCACACTGCCAAACTCAAAACTTTATGTTGATCCAGTACTGAACTGCCAAATCATAAACCACCAATAGTATGCAGAGCAAGCCTACCCAAACCATGATAAACTGTATGTACTTGTAAACATAATGCTACATGTGTGTGATATGATACATAAACGAGTGGACTCTCAATATCTTTGATTAATCCTGAGAGATCAAGAATTGGCTATAATATTATAATATAAACCCCTGTAGCTCAGATACATGCATTCTTACCAGGTCCATATTGCGATCATGAGAGTATATAGTTTACGATGGTGCTTACATCCCATACACAATGTGTACAAAAAAACTGGGGTTGTCAGTAGGGAACACCTCATTATATATGCATGTATATCTTTAGCAATCGTAAGCTAGAAAGTCACAGTTTGACATTCCTATAGAAGATATTCATACCTGATTCTTCTGCAAAGACCATGCATGCACCTTGAACTATTACGTACATAATAATATTATTATTATACCAGCATACTGATCTTATGAACATAAAAAGTTAATTTACGACAATATCAAGGACCGACATTATAATAAACTTTTATTACCTAATTCTTTTGCAGAGCCTCTTTGAACCAATCCGATGCCTCGTATATCTGCTCCCTATCCCTGGCCATGCATCCCAGCCTCAAGTAACAGTCGACGTAGCTGGGGTGCTCTCTCAAGATGGCCTTGTAGTGTTCCTCTGCCTGATCGAAGTGGCACAGGGCCTCACAAAGACAACCGAGGTTGTAGGTTATCGTCACGGAGATCTCCGTGTAGTAGGTCTCGTCTTGTATGGCTTCCTGCTTGCAACGATCCAACGCTTGCTTGTAGTACGACTGCATTACAAGCACCAAATGTTATTATGAGGTGCGTAGAGGTGTAGGGCATGGAGTATAGTTGCAATATGAGGTGACATGAGATACAGAAAGTGAAATATAAGGTGTGGGATATTATGAGATGTGGGGTGTGAGATATGAGGTATGGGATATTAAATATGAGGTGTAGGTATGATATGTAATGAGTCTATATGAGGTGGGAGGTATAGTATAATAATATGAAAGTGATACATGGCAGATTAAAACTTACACGTATGCATGCAACACCAGCCTTTCTTTCTGGCTCACCTTAGCTTCTTCCAGGTTGACCAGCTAGTCCAGCTTGTGGTGGAGAGCTCCAATGTTGCTGGAGGAGTGTCGGCTCCGACAGAGTTCATCAAGATATGATTGACCTTCTCATACGCCTGGAGGGCACCCTGGATGGCAAATATACACATACACAGTAACAACTCCATAGCATATACACATGATAGGGTGCCTATACACATAAGTATTACGTAGTGAATACGTTATCACAGTTGTAGTTTGTATCAGCTGCATGATAGTTGACATTTAGTCAATTATGGATGGAGGCTTTCACATTCATTCACGTCTGTGTTGATATCGATAGCTAGTAATCGAACTATACTAGAGAACTACAGACTCCCGTCCATCCATATAATTTTATTTGTGCTGATAGCTATCAGCCAATTTAAACTGTATCACAAAGTTAACCCTTTTCCTGATGTATATCAACTATGCATCGTACCCAGAGAGAACTCTCTTACATTTGGAGAAGGTAAATCTAATCATAGTCACAAAAGGGCAACTCTAGATCTACTAAGAGTGCCCTAATTTGATCCCGTATTTCTACTCCGAAGTTCATGTGGGGTGGAGGTGCAGTTCAAAGCATCCATAGAACATCCTTGCTATAGCTCTGGGATTAGTGATTCAAATTTTGCCAACTTTGTGGGCAGGACTAAGCCTACCCAATAAATGTCTGCCGAAAAACGGTATTTATTGAGCTGAAGAAACATGTTCAAACTACTGTTGGTTGTACAAAAAATATTTAATCAGTGCTATCCTACAGTGCAATGAATATGGTATAACACCGATACATTGTCAATTGACGTCAAAATCAATCAGAATGGATATTCAAAGCCTTAGCTATGAATTGCAGCTGACGAAGGTTCATGAGCCAAAATGTTCTGTTTCTTGATTCAATGTATGCTACGGAAAACTCAAATTTTAATCATGAGCTTGTACCAGCTATGAATTAGCTAGCAATATTATCATGACCAGGCCTTGCTGCATTGAGTTAATTAAAAGGACAACCCTCCTAAGGGTGTCCCAAATATGTTTTTGGATTTTGTTGTTTTGGGGTTACCTATTATTTACTTCCATTAGTTCATCAAGGCTGGAAGTAGGGTGCACTGGCTACAAGACAGAGTGGCCAGGCACCCACCAGTGGGTCCCGAAAATTGATACTTATTGAGCTGGAGGAGGTCCTACATAGCAAAGTGGAGTTGGGTTTCAAACAAGAATGGTGGTATACTAATGATATTCATCAGGTGTATTATGACATCATAACATAGGTATACACATATACACTTACTACAAAATTAAAAACACAGCCCATAGCAAGTGTTATACAAAGCTTCCTGATATTGCAGCAGTCGTCACTTTGTGTGACAGATATCTGGTTGTAGACATAGCTACATGTACTTATCACGATCGCCCACCTTTCAGCGAGAGCGAGTATGATCATCGAAGACCCCAACAGCAGTGGTAATGAGAGTAACTCTGAATCGCTTTGCTTATTCGGAAGATTATGAAAGCAGCATGCATTACCAAAAGGACAACCCTCCTAAGGGTGCCCTAAGTATGTTTTTAACCATTTTTGTCTTCTTACTAGAAACACCTCATATTAAGTCCTAATTTCTTGTTTTGATATTTCTGTACCACAATGTGGGCAGGTACATTGCACATGCCACCTGCCCTCTAGTGGCTCCCAGAAATCGCTATTTATTGAGCTGCAGATCCGTGCCAAAAGATTGAGTTGGGTTACACACAAAAATGAGGCAAATAGCATGTGTAATGGTGACATTAAATTACATCACTATACTATGAATATAATTATAAATACTGTCTAGGCCCTTTCAGCGTTGCGGCCCACCTCTCATGCCTTCCAATATTTTCTTTGATGTGGTACCATGGTCATCAAAAGTGTGGTTGCAAACTCCACCCAAACCACGCCCACCTGCTAGAGATCTCTGCACATAAACACACACACTCCCAATTTCTTACCTGCAGGTCGCTCTGCTCCAGAATCCCGGCTAGCTCAATCCATGCTTCTATGTCATCGTCAATCCGCTCCGTCACCTTCTTCACTATGAGCTACCATAGTTATATCGAGGGAGAAAACTTTTACGAATTTCAGTTTTTTTTAGAGGGAGACAGAGAGAGGGGGGAGGGAGAGAGTACAGATCCTCTTGGTGTAAATCTGAAATAGAGTATAAAAAGCGCACGTGCAATATATTATAACTACCGGTACTATTGTCATTATTTTAATTTTCTCAGTATTTGTTGTACTTTTGTGTATTTTTTGTATACAAAGTGATAAATTAATGATTTTAATCAACTAACAGAAATTTCAAAGGGTTTAATGTATAGACACAGCTACATAGGTTGCTCTCATGACATGTACACTGTATGAGACAATTCAAGTGAAAATTAATCTAATTTATTGAAAATTTTGAGACAATTCCACTGACTGAATATTGTGTGCCAGAAAAGAGAAAGGTATTCACTTGCAGCCAAAAGTATAGATGACGACATTATTATTACAGAAGAGTGATAATTACAGATCTAATAATTTTATTAATTCAGTGAAAATTGCCAGGATCATTTCTCTAGTCACTGTCTTCACTGCTGCTCTCCTTAGTGGCTGGCCTGGTTGCCATGGCAACATCGTCGTCGTCGGCAACTGCAGTGTCCACCTGCATGGCTTCCTCCTCACTCGAGTCTTCCTCCTCCCCTCCCCCTCCTCCTCCTCCTCCTCCTCCTCCTGGCTCATCCTCAACAGCGGCAGCTGCTGAACCACTGCCATGACCTTCTTCTTTCTTCCCTCCATCTTCTCTGTCTCCATCTTCCTCCTCTTCTGTTGTTGCCTTCTGTTGATCATCATCCTCAGTCCCACTATCACCACTGAAAAAAATGAAAAGTTTTTGCAAAATAATATTTAATGAGGAACTTTCAAGCATGTCATATGGATACTCAAAATAACTTAGATATCCACCCATTCCACTGCCTGCTCCCACTACAGCTGAGAGCAGAAGCAACACTTGACAGAGTTAAAAAATACCTCTCTTCCTCCTCTCCTGATTCACTGCCGGAGGACTCGCTGCTAGATTCACTGCCGCCACTCTCCGTAGTAGCCTCTTCACCCGTTGCCGTGACACCAGTCTCCTTGGCAACAGACTCCTCCCCTTCATCCTCATCAGCAGTCTAAAGCATAAAGCAAGAACTAATTAAAAGTTCCTAGGTACATAATACATGTACATGATGTACACGTGTGAGATGTGACGATCATTACCCACACCCATCTGTTTTGACCCAGCACGCTTGACGACCATTACCTATTGGACTACAAGAACATACCCTTTCAGTAGCTTTGTCCTCTGAGCCTTCTGAAGAAGATACGGAAGCTTTAGAGATAACTCTTCTCTTTCCCTTCCTCTTGGCCCCGCCCTCATCTTCTATGTCACCCTCGTCTCCACCCTCCTCGTCGCTAGGGATGACATCATCATCCTGGACAATGGTAGCCTTGCCACGCCTCTTCCTGTTAGTGGAAATAAAAAGCATAAGCTGGCATGAATATTACTCCAATGTTTAACGTCTCACACCAGTTGAGATATTTGTAGAAAAATTATTATAGTTTCTTTAGGGAACTCTCAATCTTAACAATAATATTAAGGTACAAACCTCTTCTTTCTTTCCTTCTTTTCCCTTCCTCCCTCCTTCTTTCGTCTCTTTCTCCTCTTCCCTTCTCCCTCTCCCTCTCCCGCGGCCGCTCGCTTTCTCCCTCTCCTCTGCTTCTTTCTACTCAAGGGTTGGTTCTCCCCACCGTCCCCCTCCCCCTCGCTGTAGATGTCCCCCGAGCAGTCCTTCTTTTTCCTCCCTGGCCCCCCGCTTCTTGGTTTGGGTTCGGGGGGTTCCTCGGCAAATTTGAGCAAGTTCTGGGTCTTGAGTTTGAACTGCTGCCTCTGCTCCTCCAACTGCTGAGCTTGCAACTCCTTCTGACGAACACGCTCTTGCTAAGAATAAAAAAACAGACAAAATGAAAATTGTATAAAAAATTAATGAGACCAAAATCCCTACCAATTTCGGGGTGACCCTTTTTCAAATTATGGGGTTACCCCCCTCCCACCTTGAGCGAAATTCTCAAAATTCAACAAACACTGCAGCTGCCTAGCTAGCACACACACACACCTCGTCTTGCAGCTGTTTCTGTCTGAGGGCCTCCCTCTCTCTCTCCTGCCTCTCCTTGAGAGATCTCTCTTCATCGTCGACCCTCCTAGCCCTGGCCAGGTGGTGCTGGGCTTGGCTCAGGTAGTCTGCACACTTCCGCGCCTCGTGCGTGGCAAAGTTGAGGTCAAACTTTATCCGGTCTCCCTCCTTGCTCAGGTAGACAAAGAATCTGTGAGTGGAAGGATAGAGACTAACATAATTTTACTGGAATATTATTTTTGAAGAAGAAAATAATATGTCAAATTTTCAAAGATTTTCATAATCTCCAATTTTTAATGATAGTATAGCTTCCACTGGGTTAGTTTCTCAGTATGAAGTTGAAAAGGCTGCAAATTGGCCAAGATAAATTGTATGGAGAAAATTTAATTTTCACCCTCAAAAATTTCTATCATCAGATTGTACTAACGTCATAAAATTATCCTCTCACCTCTGTGCCATCTCCAGCTCTCTCACAGCTCCTAGCACGGCTGACAAATTGCTTCTTTCGTCCTTGAGGACTGTCATGGCTGACCGCTGCTCCAGGTTGAAGAGAAGGAGAGAATCATTTGGGGAGATGTGTCGCGCCTGAAGGGAGGGAGAGAGGGAGAGATCAACTACACTGTGATTGGCTGATAAAACAGTACGATCGTTAGCACTTTGGCCAGTATCAAAAATCATTGATTACTTGCGATACATGTGCATGTACCTTGAGTAGCGTTTGCCTGCACTCGTTCAGTCTGTTACACTTGAAGTAGGCCCTGGCCAGGTAGAGCAACACCTCCGTGTTGTGGAAGTTGTAGAACTTACGAAGACAATTCTCATACTGTGGAATGGAGAACAGGAATGGGGAATGGATAAATCAACAATAATATTATTAGCCTCATCTTCATCAACTGGACCTATATCTTTCTCACTGTCCCTCTCGCTCCTCCCCTCTCTCTTTCTCTTTCCCTCTCTCTCTCTCTCTCTCTCTAACCATTTGTATTGCACTGATGTACTGTTTCTGTTCCACATAGATGTGCGCTAAGTTGAGCCAGACGTCTGGCATGTCCGCCATTGCCTCACGAACCTGAGCAAACACATCTCTAGCTTCACGGAAGTAGCCCTTGTGGGCCAGCACTGTGCCTGGTGAAGGTAAAGGTATAAAAATATTCATGCACAAATACACCAAAGACAATTCTCATACTATGGAATGGAGAATAAGGATTGGGAATGGATAAATCAATAATCCCAATTTTCAATAAATATTATAACACTAATAGTAAATATGCTGATAGATCGGGGAGCCCAGAGACTATTAAGGGGTCCCTTAATCACATATACATGTGTATACCTGCATTAATAGGTGAGGTGCCATTCAAGCCTTGGATAGACCCCTTCCAACTAATGTTACCCACTAAATTTCTGAGAGTGAGAAATACTATTAACATTAAGCTCTTACCAATTCCATTAGCAGCGTAGAGGTTCTTAGGATCTCGATGGAGGACGTCTTTGTAGTAGCTGAGAGCTCTGTCCTGGTGACGCTTATCCTTGGTACGGTCTCTGCAATACCATTATAAATAAAAATTGAACCTACATGCATTACCGTGTAGTGGGAAACATTAGTGAGCATGAAATTTGGTGAATCAGTCATCGGAATGCATTGGTTGGCTTTGTGATCTCGCCAAAGTTTCCCTGCTATTATGGTATTCCAAACTGCTCTGACAAAATTGTGAACAAATAAAAAATATCATTGATGCTATGGCAACAGATTAAACCACTCCCTAAACTGTAGATCATGCCATAATTTGCAGCCATACAACTTCTCAAGTACATCATCATTGTCACACACTTACCTAGTAGGCATATGGAGTGACTGTAGCCAGACGTTGCCTAGCGACAATGTGGAGTAGGTATCCCCCTTTGTTGAGGGGTTCTTCAGAATTTTCTCAAATTTCTTCTGCCCTGGTCCGCACTCCTGCTTGGCTAGGTGAAGGTTACCCATCAGAGCCCAGGCATCAGCATGGTCCTGTATATATATAGCAGATAATCAGATCGTAAATGCTACAATCCGCTGAATGATACAAGTATACACACGTATGCATATCATTATAGGGTTCATCCCTATATGTTCCTCCCAGCTTTCAATGAACCCTGTATAATAATAATGTTATTATTACTTCAAAAGTGGGAACAGAGCTGTACATACATATTAATATAAAATCATATTATACTGAATACTGGTATAAAACTCTGCTAAAGCAACTAAGTCTTGTATATCTATGCCTATAGACTGGCTACAAGAGTCACGCAATATCACTGCACATAGAGTTCTATGAGTTCAAGGGGAACATCCTCAGATCCTGGTGAGGCATTAGCTAGTGCAGATCCTCAATTCAATGTCATCAGTAGTTGCACTGGTCAGGTTCTTTGTAAACCATGGAGGGTTGTTGAGCTGACAGCATGTGCTGTTGGATGTACCTGGCAGTTCTGACCATCCCAGAGAACATCATCGGAGTAGAGTATGTACTGCCAACTCCAGGCAGAGTGTAAGCCACTCTCACAAAAGAAATTGTCTCCAACAAATCCAGGGACACCATCATAATTATGCAAGTCACATGGGCATCTAGTGAAAGGTTCGCCAGGCCCTGTGTTCACCTCTGTTAGTCCAGTGGAAAATGTCCAAATATGCTGTCGGCTGCCAGCACCTCCATAAGTCAGACTTACACCATCAACATAGTAGCCATCAATTCCTTGATTATGATTAATATAGCCCCAAAAAGCAATAGTTGCTCCAAACTGGTATATCCCCTTATCCTCCCACACACACGGCTGTATGGTAAACCTCCAACACTGAATGTGGTTGAAGAACATCCTCCTGAAGCTGTGTGTGATTGTCCACATGTCCTCTTGGAATATGATGTCAAGCTGAGTCCAGTAGGGCAGTTGTAGCTGGTGTCAGTCATGTTGATAAAAGCAACACGCCTCCATCCTGGTGTACCATTGCAAGTGTGGAGCTGGCCAGTTGTGGCTAAAATTGCAGAGTTAGTAATTTGATGAATTCTATTTCTTGCTCTCTCCCTTTCCTCCATTGGAGGACACTGCCAGTCATCACCTCTTTCAAGTACCTGAACGTCAGTCGTTTGTCCCTGGCCACTGACTATGACGACTGATCCAGGTCCAAGAGATAGACAGGCAACTAGTAGAGTCAAGTATGCTACAAACTCGCTCATTTTCTATTCTTTTCGTTAAAAACAGTTTCAATCTTGACATTCATGTAACATACAATAAGATGTTTATGTTTATATAATATTATGATAATATTTAGCTATGAGTTATATCCTCAATGCAAAACAAGCAATGCCAAGTTCACACTGCCAAATTAAAAACTTTAAATTTATGCTGATCTAGTACTGAACTGCCAAATCATGAACCACCAATTACGTACATAATAATATTACTAATCTTACTTGTGAGCATAAAAAATATTATATTAAGGGCCAACACTATACCTGATTTTTTTGTAGAGCCTCCTTGAACCAATCAGATGCCTCGTATATCTGCTCCCTATCCCTGGCCATGCACCCCAGCCTCAGGTAACAGTCGACGTAGCTGGGGTGCTCTCTCAAGATGGCCTTGTAGTGTCCCTCCGCCTGATCGAAGTGACACAGGGCCTCGCACAGACGACCGAGGTTGTAGGTTATCGTCACGGAGATCTCCATGTAGTAGGTCTTGTCTTGTATGGCTTCCTGCTTGCAGCGATCCCACGCTTGTTCATAGTATGACTGCATAAATATTTTAATACTATGAGGTGCGTAGGTGTAGGGTGTGGGGTATAGGGTATAATATTATAATATGCAATATGAGGTGGGAGGTGTGGGGTACGAGATATGGAAAATGAAATACAAGGTGTGGGGTATGAGATATGAGGTATGGTGTGTAGGTATAGGATATGAAAGTGAGACACGGCAGTTTAAAGCTTAAACGTATGCGTGTATAAACACTCAGAGGCTTTCTTTCTGGCTCACCTTGGCTTCCGGCTCCAGGTTATCCAGCTTGTGGTGGAGAGCTCCAACGTTGCTGAGTATCTCAGGAGGAATATCGGCTCTGACGGAGTCCGTCAAGACTTGACTGGCCTTCTCATACGCCTGGAGGGCACCCTGGATGGATGCACATAATATACACACATACAGCTATAGGGGCTATATTCATACCATACATAGTACAGTAGCATAATATAGTGTGAATAGTAAAGATTGATCAACAGGAAGTATGCCTACATATATGTGGCTCTCTCTCTCTCTTTCTTTCTCACAGACCAATAACAAAAGTAAGAGTAAGGGCAACTCTCTAACTTTTCGGCCTTGCAGAGCTCTCAGCCGTGCTATAACACGCATAGCTGTACCAAGCAGGCAGAGCAGCTGCTGGGGAGGGGGGGGGGGGGGTTGTACTGTCGATCGATTATCAATCAACAGTACCCTAAAACCCACCCCTAACTACCGTCGTAAGCTTGCCTTTTTATAGAGCTGATTCCGTGAAAATTGTGGTGGGTTTCACACAAATATTCTGACGGCGATTACGTATACAAGCTATGAATGTCATAAATGATCAATGGGCGGAACGAAATAAAATGCATACTGTTGGTATTGGCATAATATTATATACATGTAGGAGATCTGGTGACTATATAATATTATACGTACATGTATCATAATTATTACAAACAAGAGTACCATACAACAAAAAAGGCAAAGGGCAACTCTTCTAAGAGTGCCCCAGGGTGATGCACATGCACGTCTGGCAGCTGACGGCAGTTTTCAGCCATGCACACGCACACGTACACCACAAATTGAAAGGTTTGTTTTGTGATGAGTGTTTTCAGTGGAGCCCAGCCTCGCCCCAAAAACGCTTCCAGAAATCAGAATTTATTGAGCTGGATCTGGTAGTCCAAAGAATTGGACCAGGTGGGTTTCATGAAAGCATGCATGCAGTACTTATGATAGACTACCACAGTCAGTAACTGTTGTAATGATATAGTTTTACACTGTTGCCAAGAGATGAATGTTATTACCGTAGTGTCCCAGGGGGGTGCTCCCATGGGCATTGACACCACAGTAACGGTGATAGGTATAGTACATGTAGGCATGGAAATGCAGATAGTATATGAAATGATATATTATCACAGCCGATAGCAGCCAAACTGTACACAGCACCACTTTACCCAACATATTATGCCAGTGATACATCGTAACCAAAGAACTCTCCTACATTTGGAGGTGATCCATCTAAGGCCTTTGAATGCATTAATTGTACTAGTACTAAGTCACAAAAGGGCAACTCTCCTAAGAGTGCCCTAATTTAGTCCCATATTTTTCTACTCCTTGTGTTTATAATTGGGCAGAGGTGCAGTTTGAAGCATTCATATAGAACATTCTGGGATTAGCTAGTGATTCAAATTTTGTGAAGTGGGCCATGGGCAGGACTAAGCCTACCCGATAAATATCTGCCGAAAAATGGTATTTATTGAGCTGAAGAAACATTTTCAAACTACTGTTGGTTATACAAAAATATTTAATCAGTGCTATCCTACAGTGCAATGAATATGCTATAACACCGACACATCGTCAATTGACATCAAAATCAATCAGAACGGATATTCAAAGCTCTAGCTATGAATTACAGCTGACGAAGGTTCATGACCCAAAATGTTCTATTTCTTGATTCAATTTATGCTACGGAAAACTCAAATTTTAATCATGAGCTTGTACCAGCTATGAATAATTAGCTAGCAATATTATCATGACCAGGCCTTGCTGCATTGAAAAGGACAACCCTCCTAAGGGTGTCCCAAATGTATTTTGGTTTTGTTATTTTGGGGTTACCTACTTCCATTTAGTTCATCAAGGCTGGAAGTAGGGTGCACTGGCTACAAGACAGAGTAGTCAGGCATCCCGGCACCAGTGGGTCCCATATTTATTGAGCTGGAGGCCCTGAGGTCCTAGCAAAGTGGAGTTGGGTTTCAAACAAGAATGATGGTACTAATGATATTCATCAGCATAGATATACACACACACACACACACACTTACAAAAATTAATTAAAAATATACCGTATAGTAGTGATTCCGGAAGTTTGTAAAATCGGCAAAATTTTATACGTGCATTTGTATAGGGGAAAATGGTACAGAAAAGTGGCATAATAAAACGATTTCTTGCGGGCACTCACTCCAACCAAATTTTATACTTAAATAGTGTTTCAGAATCAGAAAAGATAGAAGATTCCAAAAATTTATGTTTCCCGGAGAATAGAGCAATGGTTCTACCGGAAATTCCACTTTAAAATCTTTAAATGTTACGTTGTGGTTTACGATTTATTCCTTTCATGTGGAAACAGTTACCATTCACTTTCTCGTGCCAAATAGTACAAAGAACCACCAAAAGTGTATTATTTGAAGCATTGCTAGTACCTGCAAGAAAAATTTCCAATACAAAACTATAGGAGGTGAAATACTAGTACCCAGATATTAAAAATTACAATTATTGTCATTGCAAGCCATTGTGGGCGTGGCTGTAATCGCCATATTCAGCGGAACATTTTGGCGCAAGAACCATCTCTTAATTCCACTGTGTTGCTGAGATATGGCCTGAAAACTAGGATGAAAGTTTTTGAAAGTTGTACCATTTTTACTACAGAAACTTGGCAGAATATTTTGCCCTACATTGATCACTAAAATCGTGAAAATCTCGGGATCTACTCAACCATTTTTTACCAAACAAGAACCATTAGACTCGCAATTGAATAACAAATCATTTCATTACATCATTGAGATGTTTTCTACCACTTTTAGAAATAGCCCGGAATCGCTACGTATAGCGGGAAATTTTCGAGGGTATTAATTTTCGCTGTTTTCGCGGATCGGGATGAATCCGCGAAATTTTATACCTCGAAAATTTCCCGCTATACGGTATGACCTGACGACTCGTTCCAACACTGACTTAGCTCGAGCATGCGCAGTCCCACCAACACATATCAGTAGAATGGGTGTGATCGATATAAACCACAAGGCATGCTGAACAGAAAATGCACTATTTGTAGCGTTTAATAATAGCAAGCCATTTTCGAAAGATACTGCCTCCTTTTCGAAGAAAGAGCGAACATATAGCTGACATTTTTCTTGGGACGTGTCCAACTATTGTTGAAGACTCGGGTTTTGTGACAGCTACAGCGTAGGGGTCACGGACGTTGCCGGACTCTCGGATACACGTCAGGTTTTCTCCAATTTCAGCCTCCCAAATGCTTTGATACTCGTGGTAGCCACGGATCATCGCCTCCACAACACAGCTTCGTAGTTCAGACATAGCTCGTGTTTATTATGCTACCTGCGCTATGATTCCACGCACGTATGAAAGAAGAGGGGCGTGGTTTTGTCTCAGGGCTGATCCTCGAAAATTAGAACGCGAAATAGTTCAAAATCCCACATCCGCGAAAATTGCTACCCTCGAAAATTTCCCGCTATACGGTATACAGCCCATAGCAAGTGTTATACACTGATCTAATCCAGAAGGAGTTGCCACATTGAAAGAAAGCTGCCTGATATTGTAGCAGTATTCACTTTGCGTGACAGATATCTGGTTGTCGCCCACCTTTCAGTAAGAGCGAGTATGATCATCGAAGATCCCAACAGCAGTGGCACTTTGCAGATTTGGAAGATTATGAAAGAAGTATGCATTATCAAAAGGACAACCCTCCTAAGGGTGCCCTAAGTATGTTTTGATTGTTTTTTGTGGTTTGGAGTTACAGACACTAGCAGATGTCCTTGTTGCTGAATGGGAAAAACGGTATCCTGACAGCTGAATGGGCAGGTGGCACCTGCCCGTAGTGGGTCCCAGAAATCGCTATTTATTGAGCTGCAGATCAGTGCCAAAACATTGAGTTGGGTTACACACAAAAATGAGGCAAATAGCATGTGTAATGGTGACATTCAATTACATCACTATACTATAAATATAATTATAAACTCTTGATCTAGGCCCTTTCAGCATTGTGGCCCTCCCATGCCTTTAACCCTCGGCGCATGCGCGAGGGGTACGGTAGTCGTTCTGTGTGTGTGTGTGTCTGTGTGTGTGTGTGTGTGTGTGTGTCTGTTACTGCGCTAGCTGCTACATACCTGTTTTATACGTTGAAAACAAGGTACCATTAGGCTTTTTGTGGTAGCTTCAAGATCTGAATTGTGTGGATTTCGTTGAAAACGCTTCGTTCAAAAGTTCTGGCGACATTTGCTGACCACCATGGCCTTCTTCGCTTCTTGACGAGCTCTCGATCGATGAAAGAGATAGCGATGGCTTCATTTCAAGATTAGTAGTGTGTAGCTCTAGCGATAGTTCTTGGAACTTAACTGACTCATCATAGATCACAGTAGGCTATCAACTACGCTTCTTGCAGGGGCTTTACCGTGACTTTGTACTAAATCTGCTGACCTGGCATGCACGTGGTACTATTACCTAATTGCATTCAATCGCATTCTTGTGGTTACTCTCTACAACTGTACACTGTACACTAACAGTGTTGCTTGTCAAATTGGAATATGCAGACTAGCCTGGGTTCAAGGCTATACAGACTAGCTATTGCTCTTGCGCCGAGGGTTTCGCACTATAGTGCTTCATCTTTGATGTGGTACCATGGTAACCAAAAGTGTGGTTGCAAACTCCACCCAAACCACGCCCACCTGCTAGAGATCTCTGCACATAAACACACACACTCCGCTCTGCTCCAGAATCCCGGCTAGCTCGATCCATGCTTCTATGTCATCGTCAATCTGCTCCGTCACCTTCTTCACTATGAGCTACCATAGTTATATCGAGGGAGAAAACTTTCACAAATTTCAGTTTTTTGTAGGAGGAGACCGTGGCAGAGAGGGGGGAGGGAGAGAGTACAGATCCTCTTGGTGTACTAAATCTGAAATAGAAGTATAAAAAGCGCGCATGCAATATAATAATATTATTATAACTACCGATTATCATCATTTTAATTTTCTCAGTACCGGTATTTATAATATTATTATACTTTTGTGTGTTTTTTGTATACAAAGTGATAATAATTAAGATTAATTTTTAATCAACCAAGAAATTTCAAAGGGTTTAGTGTATAGATACAGCTACATAGGTTGCTCTCATGACATGTACACTGTATGAGACAAGTGAAAAATTAATTTTAATTTATTGGAAGTTTTGAGACAATTCAACTGACTGAATATTGTGTGCCAGAAAAGAGAAAGGTATTCACTTGCAGCCAAAAGTATAGATGACGACATTATTATTACAGAAGAGTGATAATTACAGATCTAATAATTTTATTAATTCAGTGAAAATTGATCATTTCTCTAGTCACTGTCTTCACTGCTGCTCTCCTTAGTGGCTGGCCCGGTCGCCATGGCAACATCATCATCGTCGGCAGCTGCAGTATCCACCTGCATGGCTTCATCCTCACTCGAGTCTTCCTCCTCTCCTCCTCCTCCTCCTCCTCCTCTTCCTCCTGGCTCATCCTCAACAGTGGCAGCTGCTGAACCACCACCATGACCTTCTTTCTCCCCTCCATCTTCTCTGTCTCCATCTTCCTCCTCTTCTGTTGTTGCCTTCTGTTGATCATCATCCTCAGTCCCACTATCACCACTGAAAAAAATTAAAAAAATTTTGCAAAATAATGACTTTCATACATGTCATATGGATACTCAAAATGATATCTATCCATTCCACTGCCTGCTCCCACTCAGCTAGGCTACAGCTGAGAGCAGAAGCAACACCAAGTCTTGACAGAGTTAAAAAAGCATACCTCTCTTCCTCCTCTCCTGATTCACTGCCGGAGGACTCGCTGCTAGACTCACTACCACCACTCTCCGTAGTAGCCTCTTCACCCGTTGCCGTGACACCAGTCTCCTTGGCAACAGACTCCTCCCCTTCATCCTCGTCAGCAGTCTAAAGCACAAAAGCAAGAATTGATTTATCAAAGTCAAAAGTTCCTAGGTGCATACATGTATATGATAATATTATACGTGCGAGATATGACGATCATTACCTACACCCCTTTCTTTGACCCAGCACGCCTGATAACCATTAATTAACTATTATATAGACTACTAGAACATACTCTTTCAGTAGCTTCGTCCTCTGAGCCTTCTGAAGAGGACACAAATGCTTTAGAGATGACTCTTCTCTTCCCCTTCCTCTTGGCCCCGCCCTCATCTTCCATGTCACCCTCGTCTCCGCCCTCCTCGTCACTAGGGATGACATCATCATCCTGGACGATGGTAGCCTTGCCACGCCTCTTCCTGTTAATGGGAATAAAAGCATAAGCTAAGCATAAATCATTCCAGTGTTTAACGTCTCACATCAGTTGAGATAATAATTATATAGCTTAAAAAAATCAGCTTTTGTGGAGAAAAATTAATTAACCATACAAAATTTAATGATTACAGTTTCTTTAGGGAACTCTTAATCTTAACAATTAAGGCACAAACCTCTTCTTTCTTTCCTTCTTTTCCCTTCCTCCCTCCTTCTTTCGTCTCTTTCTCCTCTTCCCTTCTCCCTCTCCCTCTCCCGCGGCCGCTCGCTTTCTCCCTCTCCTCTGCTTCTTTCTACTCAAGGGTTGGTTCTCCCCACCGTCCCCCTCCCCCTCGCTGTAGATGTCCCCCGAGCGGTCCTTCTTTTTCCTCCCTGGCCCCCCACTTCTTGGTTTGGGTTCGGGGGGTTCCTCAGCAAATTTGAGCAAGTTCTGGGTCTTGAGTTTGAACTGCTGCCTCTGCTCCTCCAACTGCTGAGCTTGCAACTCCTTTTGACGAACACGCTCTTGCTAAGAACAAAAAATAAACAAATGAGTGAAAATTGTACCAAAAAATTAATGAGGCCAAAATTACACGTAATTTCTCTCTCTAAAGATCATCTCATCCATTACAAGCAGACATGAGTACCAGGGTTTATTTTGAGTTGAGGGGGTGACCCTTCTTCAAATAATGGGGTTACCCCTCTCTCCCCCCCCCCCCCACCCCCCCGAGCGAAATTCTCAAAATTTAACAAACACTGCAGCTGCCTAGCTAGCACACACGCACACCTCATCCTGCAGCTGTTTCTGTCTGAGGGCCTCCCTCTCTCTCTCCTGCCTCTCCTTGAGAGATCTCTCTTCATCGTCCACCCTCCTAGCCCTGGCCAGGTGGTGCTGGGCTTGGCTCAGGTAGTCTGCACACTTTCGTGCCTCGTGTGTGGCAAAGTTGAGGTCGAACTTCATCCGGTCTCCCTCCTTGCTCAGGTAGATAAAGAATCTGGGAGTGGAAGAATTGATGAGATATTAATACGATCCTATAGTAGAACTACTCGTAATATCACAGAATTATAACTTTTTTGCTGTTAGTAGGTGAAAAAAATTCTCCATTAAAGCTAATCTTGGTCAATTCCCAGCCTTTTCAAATTCATACTGAAAAACTAGGCCAGTGGAAGCTGCTACAGTACTATCACTAAAAATTGAAAGCTATGAAAAGCTTTGAAAATTCGACAACAAATATTCCGTAAATTTGCCCCCTCCCCTCACCTCTGAGCCATCTCCAGCTCTCTCACAGCTCCTAGCACTGCTGAAAGGTTGCTTCTCTCATCCTTGAGGACTGTCATGGCCGACCGCTGCTCCACCAGGGCCAGGTTGAAGAGAAGGAGAGAGTCATTCGGGGAGATGTGCCGCGCCTGAAGGGAGGGAGGAAGAGAGAGAGAGAGAGAGAGAGAGACAGAGGGAGTTAATCAGCACCCTTACAAATCTCTGTGTGCTATATAATATACCGTAGATCTGGAAATTTTCATGTAAAGAAACTTTCGTATGATAAATATTCGTGTAAACAAATTTTCGTAGGAACGACCCCTTACCGCATTAGCGTTAGTAGTGCATGCTAATTTTCGTAAGATTAATTTTCGTAGCCGCCATCGACTACGAAAATATTTTTACAACGGAAATTTCCAGATTTACGGTAGCTTTTGGTATACATGTATGTAGCGCCACTACGAGCAATCGTGCTCATTTCGCAGGCTTTAATTTTCGAGGTTGATCACTTATCCAAGAAAACTGACATTGCAAATTTCACTGCTATACCTTATGTACATACAGTACCTTGAGTAGGGTTTGCCTGCACTCGTTCAGTCTGTTACACTTGAAGTAGGCCCTGGCCAGGTAGAGCAACACCTCCGTGTTGTGGAAGTTGTAGAACTTATGCACCTGTCAATGGTATGCCCCACTACCCCTACATGGGGCCGATGTGGGGCAAGGTGGGGATTGTTCCTTTCGAATTTCAATAAGTCCCCACCCCTGGGGCACTTCAAGCTATGCAAAGCCCCCACATATTCTATTCTTTGTCACCAGCTGGCTTACTTCTTGACCTTCGCCCATTGTGTTAGCTTCAAGATTATTGATTAGCACTTGATTTTTGGGCGTGACAATGCCCCACCCCTAGGGCGGGCTTGATTTTGCATATCTCCTACATTGTCCCCATATTTGCCCCATGTAGGGGTGGTGGGGCATACCATTGACAGGTGCATTACGAAGGCAATTCTCATACTGTGGAATGGAGAACAGGAATGAGGAATGGACAAATCAAACAATTAGCCTCATCTGTAAAAGTAATTCAACTGGATCTAAATCTCTTTCTCTCTCCCTCTCTCTCTCTCTCTCTCTCTCTCTCTAACCATTTGTATTGCACTGATGTACTGTTTCTGCTCCACGTAGATATGAGCCAGATTGAGCCAGACGTCTGGCATGTCTGCTGTTGCCTCGCGAACCTGAGCAAACACATCTCTAGCTTCACGGAAGTACCCCTTGTGGGCCAGCACTGTGCCTGGATGAAAAAATCAGTCAAGTACAAAATGCAATGACATTCATGAAATTTCAAGTCATATAATAATGTAAAGATGATGGAAATATCCCAGTGTGAGCCTAAATTTCTGAGAGAAATACATAACATTAAGATCTTACCAATTCCATTAGCAGCGTAGAGGTTCTTAGGATCTCGATGGAGCACGTCTTTGTAGTAGCTGAGAGCTCTGTCCTGGTGACGCTTATCCTTGGTACGGTCTCTGCAGTAAATAAAAAGTTGAACCTGCATGCATGATACTGTATAATGGGAAACTTTGGCGAGCATTAAATTTGGTGAACCAGTCATCAGAATGCATTGGTTGGCCTTTTAAATTGGGTGATTTTTGTGGTCTCACCAAAAGTTTCCCTGCTATATGGTATTCCAAACTGCTCTGTTCAACGAAATTGTGAATATCTTTCATTTCATTGATGCTATGGTAATAGATTAGAACACTTCTTCAACTGCTATAATTTTTTGCACCTGTACAAATTTCCAGTTACATCATCATTGTATATACTTACCTAGTAGGCATATGGAGTGACTGAAGCCAGACGTTGCCGAGCGACAATGTGGAGTAGGTATCCCCCTTGGTGGAGGGATTCTTCAGAATTTTCTCAAATTTCTTCTGCCCCGGCCCCCATTCTTGTTTGGCTAGGTGAAGGTTACCCATCAGAGCCCAGGCATCTGCATGGTCCTGTATATAGCAGATAATCAGATCATAAACGCTATAATCTGCTGAAGGATAATTAATTTAATAAATAATAATAATAATTGTGTGTCAGAAAAGAGAAAGGTGTGCAATATACATTTGATCACATGTATACATACATACATATGCATATCATTAATTAAAAGGGTTCATCCCTATCCTTTATTATATTATTTCAGAAGTGGGAACAGGGCCATACATACATACATACATACATACACGTAATAAACTGTCATATTATACTGAATACTCTGCTAAAGTTACTAAGTCTTGTATATCCATGACTACAAACTAGCTACAGGAGTCATGCCAGTTACAACGTCACTGCACATAGAGTTCGATGAGTTCAAGGGGAACATCTTCATGATCTGGTGAGTTATTAGTGCAGATCCTCAATTCAATGTCATCAGTTGTTGCGGTCAGGTTCTTTGTAAACCACGGAGGGTTGTTGAGCTGACAGCATGTGCTGTTGGATGTACAGTTTTGACCATCCCAGAGAACATCATCGGGGAAGAGTATAAACTGACGTTTCCAGGCAGAGTGTAAGCCACTCTCACAAAAGAAATCATCTCCAACGAATGCAGGGACATGATTGTAATTATATGTGTCACAAGGGCACATATCAGAAAGATATATATTATAGCATTTATTGTCCACCTCTGTTAGTCCAGCTGCAAATGTCCAAATATGCTGTCGGCTGCCAGTACCTCCACGAGTCAGACTTACACCATCAACATAGTAGCCATCAATTGTATAAGAATGAAAAGCACCAGTTACTCCAAACTGGTATCCTCTTATCCTCCCACACACACGGCTGTATGGTAAACCTCCAACACTGAATGTGGTTGAAGAACATCCTCCCCAAGTTGTGTGTGATCGTCCACATGTCCTCTTGGAATATGATGTCAAGTTGAGTCCAGTAGGGCAGTTGTAGCTGGTATCAGTCATGTTGATAAAAGCAACACGCCTCCATCCTGGTGATCTGTTGCAGGTATACATGGAGGGCATGGTTGTTGCAGAGGTTGTGGTTGAAGGCATGGTGGAAGTTGAGTCTGCGGTAGTGGTGCTCAAAGTGGCTGTAGTTGACATATCAGCGGTTATAGTTGATGTAGCAGTTTTAGTGGGAATGGTTGTCAAGGCGATTGTGGTAGCAATTACAGCATTAGCAATCTCATGAATTTCATTTCTTGCTCTCTCTATTGAAGGACACTGCCGATCATCACCTCTGTCCAGTACCTTAATATCTATCTTTTGTCCCTGGCCACTGATTACGATGATTGATCCAGGTCCGGATCCAGAAGAAAGACAGAGAACGATTACTGTAAGAGTCAAGTACGTTACAAACCTGCTCATTTTAAGATTCTTTTGATCAAAAACCTGTGCTCACATGATATTCACTTAATTATAATAATATTGTATATATTCAGCATGCTACAGTTCCTACCTAGAAACAGCACAACTGGATAGTCTGAATGACGAAAATGATACCGATGGCGAAGTATATGATGTTAGAGATACTACTGAAAATTCTGAGCCAGAAAGTGAGGAAAGTGATGACAATGATCCTATGACTGAAAGCAGACCCGAAAGTGACATACCTCTTGTAATATAATATGTAGTAATGTATAGCAAAAAGGTGTTTGCGTTCACGATATTAACCATGCATGTGTATGTTATTTCTTGAATGCATACAAAACCAGCTGCTATGATACAGCATGATTGTTTGGATGTGTACTAATTGTTTACTTAATTATACCAAGGGCTTGATTATACTTTATTGCATTGTGTGGTTAGTCTAAATAAGCTGCCTATATACTTCATGTATATCACCAAATGTGGCACAGTGCATTCGGTGATATGGAGACTAACCCTGTTAACCATTGATACTGGGAACCCAGTTTCTGACCCCTCTAGAACGTTGATCACCTTCAGGGGCTGATATATTATTATAGTGTTGTCAGTACTCTAAGGTCAAAGTATCGGGTACCATTATCGGTATACTCTAGCCACAGTGTAAAATTTTCACCTATGAGAGGAGGTGGTGAAGTTGGTGAAACAGATGGTCTTTCAAAAGCTGTATATTTGGGGTACATATCATAATAAGATATTATACTACACACTATATGCTCTAAGACAGGTATAAAACTCAGCACTCAGCTAAAGCCACCTATATCCATGACTACACACTAGCTACAGGAGTCACGCAATGTTCCCAGTTACAACGTCATTGCACATAGAGTTCAATGAGTTCAATGGGAACATCTTCATAATATGGTGTACTAGCAGTGCAAATCCTCAATTCAATATCATCAGTTGTGGCACTGGTCAGGTTCTTTGTAAACCATGGAGGATTGTTGAGCTGACAGCATGTGCTGGTGGATGTACAGTTCTGACCATCCCAGAGAACATCATTGGGATAGAATACATACGGATAACTCCAGGGAGAGTGTAAGCCACTCTCACAAAAGTAATTGTCTCCAATAAATGCAGGGACAGGATTGTAATTATCTATGTCACAAGGACATTTATGGGAAAGATAGCCTGTGTTCACCTCTGTTAGTCCAGCAGCAAATGTCCAAATATGCTGTCGGCTGCCAGCACCTCCATGAGTCAGACTTACACCAGTGACATAGTAGCTATCAATTCCATTACCATATCCATAGGCCCAAAAAGCATCAGTTGCTCCAAACTGGTATCCCCTTATCCTCCCACACACACGGCTGTATGGTAAATCTCCAGCACTGAATGTGGTTGAAGAACATCCTCCATTAGTTGTGTGTGATCGTCCACATGTCCTCTTGGAATATGATGTCAAGCTGAGTCCAGTAGGGCAGTTGTAGCTGGTGTCAGTCATGTTGATAAAAGCAACACGCCTCCATGATCCTGGTGTACCATTGCAAGCATGGATATGGCCAGTTGCAATTGCGGCTAAAATTACAGAGTCAGTAATCTGACGGATTTCATTTCTTGCTCTTTTCCTATCCTCCATTGGCGGACACTGCTTACCATCACATCCGTCCAGTACCGTAACGGCTGTCTTTTGTCCCTGGCCACTGATTACAATGACTAATTGCGGACCAGGGGAAAGACAGCACAGAACTACAAGTATCATGTTTGTTACAATAAACCTGCTCATTATCGATAACTTTGAAAATAAGCTCAATCTTTAATAATGCACAATACACAAGGTGTTAAATCTGTGTGTATGATTTTAGCTACGTGTTGTTCCCTGAATGCTATACATACTATGTATATGTATATATATGTGTGTGCAAAAAAAGCAGGTTTGGGAGTTTGTCTTCATGTTGATCTATAGTCATTGAACAAACCACCAATAGCGTGCAGAGCAAGCTTTCCCAAACCATAACGATCTACTGTTCAATATAATGCTACATGCATGTGATTAGTCATGAGAAATCAAATTTGGTTATATAAGCCACAGTAGCTCAGGTGGTAAAATACCAGTCCATGTTGTTATCAATGTCAAGTGAGTGTAGTTTATGATGGACCAGGTGGCTATCCTTATACAATGTGTGTACAAAGAATTATTAGGGTTGACAGCTGGGAGCAGGGAATGACTCATTAGAGCAATCACAAGCTAGAATGTCACACAGACGACCGAGGTTGTAGATTATCGTCACGGAGATATCCGTGTAGCAGGTCTCGTCTTGTATGGCTTCCTGCTTGCAGCAATCCAACGCTTGTTCATAGTACGACTGCATTAGAAGCACCAAATGTTATTACGAGGTACGTAGGTGTAGGGCATGGGGTATAGGTGCAACACGAGGTGACATGAGATACGGAAAGTGAAATATAAGGTGTGGGATATTATGAGGTGTGGGGTGTGGGATATGATGATGACTGATCCAGGTCCGGGCAAAAGACTGACAACTACAAGTGTCAAGTACGTTACAATCTCGCTCATTTTCTATTCTTTTCGTTAAAACTATAGTCGACTTACATGTAGTAACGCACAGCAAATGAGTTGTTTGTGTCTATATCTATTGAATGCTACTGGTATGTGTATACAAATAAGCCAGTTTGGTGCTCTATCTTCACAAGTACCAAAAATCAAAATTTGTATACATGTGTACCAACTCATAAAAATAGTGTGCGGCCTAGGGGGCACCTTCCCAAACCAAAGCAGTCTGTATGTACTTTTAAACATAATGCTACATGCATGCGATGTGATACACAAATGGGCAGACTCTAACAACTTTAACTGGCTCTGAGAAATCAAAAGTTTTTCAATTTGGCTATATAAGCTCATGCAGGTGGTAAAATACCATGGAGGGTCCATAATCATGTAAATTGTTTATATATAGGATGGTGCTTATCCCTTCACAATAATAATATGTGTACGAAAAATTGGGTGTTGTCAGCAGAGATTGTCATTACAGCAATCACAAGCTAGAAAGTCACAACTTGACATTCTCTTATGGAAGGTATTTATACCCGATTCTTCTGAAAAGACCATGCATGCATCTTGAACAACTATAATATTATAGTACAGGTACATACATGTACATTATACCAGCATACAGATGAGCATAAACGTTAACTATTTATGACAATATCAAGGGACCGACGCTATAATTACCTGATTCTTTTGCAGAGCCTCCTTGAACCAATCTGATGCCTCGTATATCTGCTCCCTATCCCTGGCCATGCACCCCAGCCTCAGGTAACAGTCGATGTAGCTAGGGTGCTCTCTCAAGATGGCCTTGTAGTGTCCCTCTGCCTGATCGAAGTGGCACAGCGCCTCGCAAAGACGACCGAGGTTGTAGGTTATCGTCACGGAGATCTCTGTGTAGTAGGTCTCGTCTTGTATGGCTTCCTGCTTGCAATGATCCAACGCTTGCTCGTAGTACGACTGCATTAGAAGCACAACATAATATATTAATATGAGGTGCATAGGTGTAGGGTGTGGGGTATAGGGTGTATTATAACAATATGTAATATGAGGTGGGAGGTGTGGGGTACGAGATATGGAAAGTGAGATATGAGGTGTGGGTTGTGGGATATGGGGTATGAGATGTGAGGTATGTAGTATAGGATATGAGATATGAGGTATGGGTTGTAGGTATGTTATATAATAATGAGCTATGGGGTGGGAGGTATAGGATATGAAGTGAGATTTAAAGCTTACACGTAACACTCAGAGGGTTTCTTTCTTTCTCTCTGGCTCACTTTGGCTTCTTCCAGGTAGTCCAGCTTGTGGTGGAGAGCTCCAATGTTGCTGAGTATCTCTGGAGGAATGTCGGCTCCGACAGAATCTGTCAAGATTTGACTGGCCTTTTCATACGCCTGGAGGGCACCCTGGATAGCAATACACATACACACATACACCTATGTGCCACATTCATACCATAGTATAGCAGTGCATAGTGTAGATTAAATGGTTTTGACCAAACAGGAAGTATGCCTACATGTACGTGGCTCTCTCTCTCACAACAAAAGTAAGAGTAAGGTTGGAAATAGGGGTATCGATTATCGACAGCGTATAGGCGACGCCCTACCTTTTGGTCCAAGTTCGAAGTTCAGGCAATGTTCCCAAGCAACAGCACACGCGGGAGAAAACTGTATGTTGATAATTGGCACGTTACGCTATTACACACACATACAAAATACAGCTATTCACTAATCCAATCCAATCACTTTTACTATCACAATACACAGGCCAGCACTACAATACAGGGAGACATTATACATTAATGAATAACAAATCATTACGAAAAGGACAACCCTCACTAAGGGTGCCCTAAGTATGTTTTTGGTTCTTTTTTGTTTTATGTAACCGGTTTTTGATTCATTTTGTTTTGAGTGATCTGGAGAACTGGTTTATATATATATATATGGCTCTTTTCGGCCATTTTGTTTTCTGTATTCTGGAATAGGCTCTTTTCAGCCATTTCATTTTGTGTGCTCTGATTCATCATTGTAAGGCAGGCAGGCACCACCTGCCAGTAGTGGCTCCCAGAAATCGCTATTTATTGAACTGCAAATTAGTGCCCAAAAATGGTGTTGGATTACACACAAAAATCAGGCAAATATCATGTGTAACGATGACGTTGAATTACACCACTATGCTCAATGAATATCCCAACATACCAATCTGATTGCCTGATAATAGGGACACTCATATATGATCATACACGTGTATATGTACCTATACTTTTGCATTCACACACACACACACTCTCAATTTCTCACCTGCAGGTCGCTCTGCTCCAAAATCCTGGCTGGTTCAATCCATGCTTCTATGTCCTCGTCGATCTGCTTCGTCAAGTGGCTCTGATGAAAATAGCAACAAAAAGAAATCTTCTAAACTAGCTGCTGCATACTGTACTGGATTATATGTATAGTACTACAATCCAGTACAGTATACAGTTTAGAAGATCTATTGGAGGGATTTAGCATAGCTATAGTATAGTTAGTTCTTTTTTGCGTGTGAAATTGCCGGAGTGACCTGATGAAGACAATATCATAGTTATATTGAGGGAGAAAACTAAAACTTTCGCAAATTTTACAGTTTTACAATTGGAGCCATCCATGAAAGTTTCCTCCATGACTATTTCCCTGCCATGCAGTACTTTATATAATTTGCACTCGGTTTTTATACCTTAACTGTCTCTTTCTTCTTTGGGTCAGTGGAGTTAGCATAGAGAGAGCCGAGAATCTTCATTGTCTTCTAGTTCTCAGGCGGAGGGGCCAGAACCTTCAAAATATTGAGCTGCATTCTCAATCTCGCCACGGGCGATGAACGTTCATCTGACTGAGGCCGAAGTGAGGGAGAACGTAACCACTGTTAGCAAACTGGGTGGCCTGGGAGGGGGAGGGGGAGGGAGGGGGGACGAAAAAAGATAAGGAGAGAATATCACACAACAAAAGAGAGGTAATGATAGCAGCTGCTATGCTATAGTGTGCATGCATGCACAACTTCCCACACCAACATTAACTGCATTAATGATAATTATTAAAATCTTTATTAATAACTATAACTATAAGGTCAGACCAAATTAATCTGTTGTTGCTCGGATTTTCTGATCAAAAAAATTTTTTATATGGCTTGGTCTATCTAGCCTTTTTTTAATATTTGGCTCGCTGACACAGACTGTAAGCCATATGAATAATAATAATATTATTATTCTTGCCTACAGTTTCGACTGCTATACTGCAGTCTTCTTCATCATGGCTACCGTGGACGCGGACAAGCCACACCCACAACTGAACTGTATATAATATAGCTAGCCTGTTGTATATTGCTTATTTCATTATTGCCCTGAAGAAGATTGCAGTATAGCAGTCGAAACTGTAGGCAAGAATATTATTATTATTCTATTCTGCCATGGAGTGTTGGTGTAACAAGAACGAGCGTACTTGCTATGTGGATTAGTAGCTATCTATTTACCCAACCAAGAACCTCAAGATCTTAGTACTCCTTCAATTGCTATAATTTTTGCAGCTGTACAAATTTCCAGTTACATCATCATTGTACGCACTTACCTAGTAGGCATATGGAGTGAGTGTAGCCAGACGTTGCCTAGTGACAGTATGGAGTAGGTATCCCCCTTAGTGGAGGAGTTCTTTAGAATTTTCTCAGATTATTCTGCCCTGGCCCCCGCTCCTGCTTGGCTAGGTGAAGGTTACCCATCAGAGCCCAGGCATCAGCATGGTTCTGCCATGATAGCAGATAATCAGATCGTAGATGCTGCAATAATTATTATCCGCTGAAGGATATTTAATTTAAGATATATAGCAATATTATAATACATTTGATAACACGTATACATACATATGCATATCATTATAGGGTTCATCCCTACCCTGTAATATAATAGTGTTATTATTATTTCAAAAGTGGGAACAGGACTATATATAGCTACATACATAATAATATTATAATTGTCATAATTATACTGGCATAAAACTCAGCTATAACTAAGTCTTGCATATCCATTACTACAGACTAGCTACAGTCACGCAATGTTCAGAATCTCAGTTACAACGTCACTGCACATAGAGTTCGATGAATTCAAGGGGAACATCTGCATATCTTGGTAGGTCATAAGTGCAGATTCTCAATTCAATGTCATCAGTTGTTGCACTGGTCAGGTTCTTTGTAAACCATGGAGGGTTGTTGAGCTGACAACATGTGCTATTGGATGTACAGTCTTGACCATCCCAGAGAACATCATCGGAGTAGAGTATAACCTGACCACTCCAGGAAGAGTTTATACCACTCTCACAAAAGAAATCATCTTCAACAAATGCAGGGAGACTAGAGTTATAGTCATATGCGTCACAAGGACATTCAGAGGGAAGAAGGCCCGTGTCCACTTCTGGTGCTCCAGCAGCGAATGTCCAAATATGCTGTCGGCTGCCAGCACCTCCATGAGTCAGACTTACACCATCAACATAGTAGCTATCGATTCCTTGAGTATAATTATAAAAGGCTTTAGTTGCTCCAAACTGATACGTATCCCCTTATCCTCCCACACACACGGCTGTATGGTAAATCTCCAACACTGAATGTGGTTGAAGAACATCCTCCATTTGTTGTGTGTGATGCTCCACATGTCCTCTTGGAATATGATGTCAAGTTGAGTCCAGTAGGGCAGTTATAGCTAGCATCAGTCATGTTGATAAAAGCAATACGCTTCCATCCTGGTGTACCATTGCAAGTGTACCTGTAGATGTGGCTAGTTGCGGCTAAAATTGTAGTTCGATGAATTTCATTTCTAGCTCTCTCCCTTTCCCCCACTGAAGCACACCGCTGATTATCACCTCTGTCCAATACCTTAATATCTATCTCTTGTCCCTGGCCACTGATTATGATGACTGATTCAGGTCCAGGTGAAAGATAGCTCAGAACTAC
Source organism: Cliona cf. orientalis (assembly GCA_963930775.1). Classification (NCBI taxonomy): domain Eukaryota; kingdom Metazoa; phylum Porifera; class Demospongiae; order Clionaida; family Clionaidae; genus Cliona; species Cliona cf. orientalis. Next base: position 1,053,505 of record OZ005690.1, on the reverse strand, counting down.
AAGCACCAAGCTTGTTACAAATTGGCTCATTTTTAAATCTTTTTGATCAAAAGTAGGGTCAGTCTTGACTAATATGCAGTAAATTAAATGTACAACAAACAAGTCTTAGAATGTGCCTACGATAGTAACCATGCGTGCATGATGTTTATTTTTCCTGAATGCTGTGTCTACACAGAAACCAGCTGGGTTTGGAACTCTACCTTCACAACTACCAAAACTCAAAATTTCTTATGTACTGGCATAGTAATACGCTAATCTTGTACTAAACTGCCAAATTAAAAATCCATCAATAGTGTGTGGAGCGAGGTTTTATAAACCATAAAAAGGTAATGCTACTATATATCACACATACTGATAGACAAAGAGGCAGACTCTAATTTATTAATTCATGATCAAAAGCTTCATTTCATGCCATCTGAGAATTTCCCACCCAAAACCATAATAATCTGAATTTGCATGATAGAGCTCAGCTGCATGGATTGTAGTTCACGTTTACACATCTATGCAACATTTCACTTTAGTTTTCAAAAACACTGGAAACAGTGGCATGGTAGAACATGTGCTACTGGTTGGGATGGCAGGGCTCGTGCATGCAGTCAGTGAAGGAAACACACGAAAGAGCACACAAATATGCACAGTAACTGTTGGTATCACTGTATACTGGTAGATCACTAGCTATAGCTATTCCTGAACAGAACAAAGAACGTATGAACAACAGGTGGCTCTATATTGTTATCTGAAACTCCACGGAATTAGAAAAAACAGTGTCACGGATTATTATTGGTAGTGGGAGCATTGTTGACATCAACATGTGAGTCACGTTGCCTATAGCGACAATGTGGAGTAGGTACCCCCCCTTTGTTGAGGGGTTTTTAAAGATTTTTTTCCGCCCCGGCCCCTACTCCTGTTTGGAGCCCAGGCATCAGTATGGTCCCGAATTATCAGACATAAACGCTACAATCCTCTGAAGATAAGATAGCAATATAACATTATACATGTACTTGTACATGTATACACAATATAGGGTTTGTCCCTATAGGCTCCTCCCAGTTTTCAATGATCCCTGTATAGTAATATTACTTACGGCATTATCAAAACTTTCATATTGGGGACAGGGCTACAAAATGTAATAAATTAAATATATCCCCAGTACTATGTAATAATATGCTTAAAGATATACTGTGACTACACAGACTAACTACAGGAGTCATGAAATGTTCTGAGTTATAAGTAACGTCACTGTACATAGAGTTCAATGAGTTCAAGGGGAACATCATCATATTCTGGTAGAAAACCAGTGCAGATCCTCAATTCAATGTCATCAGTTGTTGAATTGGTCAGGTTCTTTGTAAACCATGGAGGGTTGTTGAGCTGACAGCATGTGCTGTTGGATGTACAGTTCTGACCATCCCAGAGAACATCATCGGGGTAGAGTATAAACTGATGATTCCAGGGAGAGTGAAAGCCACTCTCACAAAAGAAATTATTTCTAATAAATGCATGGACATGACTATAATTATGTGTGTCACAAGGACACATTTCGGAAAGGTAGCGTGTGTCCACTTCTGTTCCTCCAGCAGCAAATGTCCAAATATGCTGTCGGCTGCCAGCACCTCCATGAGTCAGACTTACACCAGTAATATAGTAGCTATCAATTCCTTGATTTCGATTGATAAAGCCCCAAAAAGCAGCAGTTGCTCCAAACTGGTATCCCCTTATCCTCCCACACACACGGCTGTATGGTAAACCTCCAACACTGAATGTGGTTGAAGAACATCCTCCCTCAGTTGTGTGTGATCGTCCACATGTCCTCTTGGAATATGATGTCAAGTTGAGTCCAGTAGGGCAGTTGTAGCTGGTGTCAGTCATGTTGATAAAAGCAACACGCCTCCATCCTGGTGTACCATTGCAAGTGTGGATGTGGCCAGTTGCAATTGCTAAAACTGCAGAGTTAGCAATTTGATGAATTTTATTCCTTGCTCTCTCCCTTTCCTCCATTGGAGGACACTGCCAGTCATCACCTCTTTCAAGCACCTGAAGGTCAGTCTTTTGTCCCTGGCCACTGATTATGATGACTGATCCAGGTCCAAGAGATAGACAGGCAACTACTAGAGTCAAGTATGTTACAAACTCATTCATAATTTCGATCTTGACTTTCATGTAATATTAAAATGTACAACAAATAAGGTACTTGTGTCTGTGATCTTAGCTACATATTATGCATGTGTTATTTCCTCAATGCTATGGGGCACCTTCCCAAACCATAACAGTCTGTACATACAAACAGGAAGACTCTAACATCTTTGACTGGCTCTGAGAAATCGAAAGTTTTTTTTAAATTGGCTATATAATCTCATGCAGGTGGTAAAATACCATGGAGGGTCCATAATCATGTGAATAATTTATATTATATAGGATGGTGCTTATCCCTTACACAATATGAATACGAAAAATTGGGTGTTATCAGCAGAGAATGACTCATTACAGCAATCACAAGCTAGAAAGTCACAAGTATTCATTCCTTTGATAGATCATGCATCTTGAATAATTACGTAGTCACTGTACATGTACATATATTATACCAGCATATAGATGAGCGTAAACATTAATTATTTACGACAATATCAAGGACCGACACTATAATATACCTGATTCTTTTGCAGAGCCTCCTTGAACCAATCTGACGCCTTGTATATCTGCTCCCTATCCCTGGCCATGCACCCCAGCCTCAGGTAACAGTCGACATAGCTGGGGTTCTCTCTCAAGATGGCCTTGTAGTGTCCCTCTGCCTGATCGAAGTGGCACAGGGCCTCGCACAGACAACCGAGGTTGTAGGTTATCATCACGGAGATCTCCGTGTAGTAGGTCTCGTCTTGTATGGCTTCCTGCTGCAACGATCCAACGCTTGTTCATAGTATGACTGTATTACAAGCACCAAATGTTATTATGAGGTAGCTACGTAGGTATAGGGCATGGGGTATAGGTGCAATATGAGGTGACATGAGATATGGGAAGTGAAATATAAGGTGTGGGATATTATGAGGTGTGGGGTGTGGGATAGGGGGTATGGGATATTAAATATGAGGTGTAGGTATGATATTTAATGAGTCTATGAGGTGGGAGGTAGAGTATAATAATATTATGAAAGTGAGACATGGCAGTTTAAAGCTTACACGTATGCGTGTAACACTAGCCTTTCTTTCTGGCTCACCTTAGCTTCTTCCAGATTGTCCAGCTTGTGGTGGAGAGCTCCAATGTTGCTGGAGGAATATCGGCTCCGACTTGTCCATCAAGATTTGATTGGCCTTCTCATACGCCTGGAGGGCACTCTGGATGGCAAATAATATTATACACATACATAGTAACAACTCCATAGCATATACACATGTAGCTACATGATAGGGTGCCTATACACATAAGTATATTACGCAGTGAATGATGACTATGTACGTTATCACAGTTGTAGTTTGTATCAGCTGCATGGTAGTTGACATTTAGTCAACTATGGATGGAGGCTTTCACATTCATTCATGTCTGTGTTGATAGTAATCGAACTATACTAGAGAACTACAGACCCGTCCATCCATATAATTTTATTCGTGCTGGTAGCTCTGTCAGCCAAATTGCATCACAAACCCTTTGCCCAATGTATGTCAACTATGCATCGTATACCCAGAGAACTCTCCCACATTTGGAGAAGGCAAGAGTTACCCTTGGAGAAGGTAAATCTAATTGTAGTCACAAAAGGGCAACTCTCCTAAGAGTGCCCTAATTTGATCCCGTATTTCTACTCCGAAGTTCAAGTGGGGTGGAGGTGCAGTTCAAAGCATCCATAGAACATCCTTGCTATAGCTCTGGGATTAATGATTCAAATTTTGCCAAGTGGGCAGGACTAAGCCTACCCGATAAATGTCTGCCGAAAAACGGTATTTATTGAGCTGAAGAAATATGTTCAAACTACTGTTGGTTGTACAAAAATATTTAATCAGTGCTATCCTACAGTGCAATGAATATGCTATAACACCGACACATCATCGATTGACGTCAAAATCAATCATAACAGATATTCAAAGCCCTAGCTATGAATTACAGCTGATGAAGGATCATGAGCCGAAGTGTTCTGTTTCTTGATTCAATTTATGCTACGGAAAACTCAGAGCATCATTACTTTTAATCATGAACTTGTACCAGCTATGAATTAGCTAGCAATATCATGATCGCCCACCTTTCAGCGAGAGCAAGTATGATTATCAAAGATCCCAACAGCAGTAGCAGTGAGAGCAACTCTGAACCACTTTGCAGATTCAGCAGATTATGAAAGCAGTATGCATTACCAAAAGGACAACCCTCACTAAGGGTGCCCTTAGTATGTTTTTGATTGTTTTTGGTTGGGGTTACACTATGTATTGCACATGAGTGTGCATTTGCATGGCTTGTATATATCAGTCTGAAAGGGCAGGTAGCTACGTGCCACCTGCCCACTAGTGGCTCCCAGAAAATACTATTTATTGAGCTGCAGATCAGTGCCCAAGATTGAGTTGGGTTACACACAAAAATAAGGCAAATAGCATGTGTAATGGTGACATTACATTACATCACTATACCATGAATAAAATTATAAATATTTTATCTAGGCCCTTTCAGCATTGTGGCCTAGCCTCGTCCCCAGGCCACTCCCACGTTTTCAATGTTGCACGCAGAAAATTAAAAGAGGGCTAGGGCCGGCCGCGAGAGCCTAGCCTAGCCTGGCATGGCCGGCCGGCCTGGGAGGCGAAATCACGTGAGCGCGATTGCGCAATGGCTTTGTACACAAAGCATAGAACCGTACTAGCCTCGTCCCCAGGCTCTCTGGGGACGAGGCTAAGAACCGTACACGAACCGTACTGATAGCACAAACGGCCCTATTTCGCCGTTTGTTAGCCTTTGCTACTGTTTCAGGGGAGTAACTCGAGACGTTTACAGCTACCAAAAGCGTTCAACTCGATTGCTGTGTCGATTTGTCTGTTGTGGCCGCTCAGATCGATCATCTAGTCTGAAGTCTCTAGTCGCGATCGACGCCATCTCAAGTGTTGGATGTCAAATGTAGTCGTGCACTGGCCAGGTGAGCGAAGATAACGCCCGCACTTCCTTCAAAACATCGTTTTTCACGGTTCGGGTACGGTTTACCGTTTAAGGGTTATATATATACAAAGCAATTGCGCAATCGCGCTCACGTGATTTCGCCTCCCAGGCCTTCCCTCTTTCGGCGTGCAACATTGAAAACGTGGGAGTGGCCTGGGGACGAGGCTAATTGTGGCCCCCCTCCCATGCCTTCCAATATTTTCTTTGATGTGGTACCATGGGAATCGAAAGTGTGGTTGAAAATTCCACCCAAACCACGCCCACCTGCTAGAGATCTCTGCACATAAACACACACACACACACACAATTTCTCACCTGCAGGTCGCTCTGCTCCAGAATCCCGGCTAGCTCGATCCATGGCATGTCATTGTCAATCTGCTCCGTCACCTTCTTCACTATGAGCTACGATAGTTAGCTATATCACGGGAGAAAACTTTCACGAATTTCAGTTTTTTTTAGAGGGAGACAGAGAGAGGGGGGAGGGAGAGAGTACAGATCCTCTTGGTGTAACTAAATCTGAAATAGAAGTATAAAAAAAGCGCGTCACAGTGCGCGCACAATATAATAATATTATTATAACTACCGGTAGCTACTATTGTCATTATTTTAATTTTCTCAGTATTTATTATTATATACTTTTGTGTGTTTTTTGTATACAGATTTTAATTAACTAATAGAAATTTCAAAGGGTTTAATGTATAGATACAGCTACATAATATAGGTTGCTCTCATGATGTGTACATTGTATATGAGACATAGATGAAAAATTTAATTATTTTTGTTGGAAATTTTAGTTCCACCGACTGAATAATTATTGTGTGCCAGAAAAGAGAAAGGTGTTCACTTGCAGCCGGCCAGCTGCAGAAGTAGATATTAATACTTATTACAGAAGAGTGATAATTACAGATAGATCTAATAATTATTTTTAGTGAAAATTGATCATTTCTCTAGTCACTGTCTTCACTGCTGCTCTCCTTAGTGGCTGGCCCGGTCGCCATGGCAACATCATTGTCGGCAGCTGCAGTGTCCACCTGCATGGCTTCATCCTCACTCGAGTCTTCCTCCTCCCCTCCTCCTCCTCCTCCTCCTCCTCCTGGCTCATCCTCAACAGTGGCAGCTGCTAAACCACTACCACGACCTTCTTTCTCCACTCCATCTTCCTCCTCTTCTGTTGTTGCCTTCTGTTGATCATCGTCCTCAGTCCCACTATCACCACTGAAAAAAATGAAACATTTTTGCAAAATAATGAGGAACTTTCATATGTGTAATATTATGGATACTCAAAATAACTTAGATTAGGCAATGCAACAGTGATCTTGGACAAGGATGAGTACCATCAAAAATGTGTCGCTCTTCTTCAACCACCCACTTACCTCCCCTTAACGAGAAATCCAACCCCGAGGGTAGAGAGAAGGGTGACAGATGTGCTGAATGATCTGAAGAAGAAAGGATCCATTGACAAGATACTGTTCCAGAGGCTGAAGCCCTCCTTGAGTAGGGCGCCCCGCTTCTACGGCCTTCCTAAGATTCACAAGCCGGGATCCCCCCTCAGACCAATAGTGTCTGCTATTGGGTCACCAACTTACAAGATCGCCAAGTTTGTAACCTCCATCATCTCCCCACTGATGGGTAACACCTCCTCCTATGTGAAGAACTCCAAACACTTTTCAGAGATGATCTCCTCGGAGACAGTAGCAGGGAATGAAGTGATGGTAAGTTTTGATGTAAAGTCATTGTTTACCAATGTCCCCATAGAACATGCTCTGGAAGTAATCCACCAACGATTGCTGGAGGACGAGACCTTAGAAGACAGAACGCAACTGACAGCAGAACAGGTCACCCTTCTGCTGGGCATCTGTCTAAGGACAACATATTTCGTGTACCAAAACCAGTTCTACGAGCAGACGGAAGGAGCAGCCATGGGCTCTCCGGTCTCTCCCGTAATGGCCAACATCTACATGGAATATGTTGAGGAGGCAGCGATAGCCACGTCCCCCTCACCGGTAAGGTTCTGGAGGAGATACGTTGATGACACTTTCTGTTTCCTACAGGAATCATCCGTGGAGGTTGTCCTAAACCACCTCAACTCAATCTCCCCCTCCATTAACTTTACAGTGGAACAGGAGACAGACAGCAAACTCCCCTTCCTGGATGTTCTCGTATCTAGGAAAGAGGATGGTACGCTGCAGGTGAGTGTTTTCCGAAAACAAACACACACAGACAGGTACCTCCCCTTTGAGTCCCACCACCCTTTCCACGTGAAGAGAGGTGTAGTACGCTGCTTGGTGAAGAGAGCTGAGGAGATCTCCTCGGATGACGGAGCATTGAAGCAGGAGATGAAGCACCTCAGGACAGTGCTATCTGAGAACGGCTACCCAACCGGTTTGGTGAAACCCACCCACACAAAGGACAAGAACCAGGACCAGGAAGAAGAAGAGAAACCTTTGACTACTGCAGTGATCCCCTACTCGCAAGGTCTGAGTGAACAGATCAGAAGAGTCCTCCGGATGTACAACATCAGGACAGCCTTCAGATCTGGCGCGTCACTGGGAAATTTGCTGACGAAGGTAAAAGACCCAGTACCGGTGGAAGACAGACCCGGAGCAATCTACAAGATCAGCTGCCTATGTGGTGACTCCTATATAGGAGAAACGGGAAGAACAACCAACACGAGAGTAAAGGAACACAAAGCAGCGTGCAGACTCGCCCACTTCGAGAAATCGGCGGTGGCTGAACATGCATGGAAGGATGGACACATCATAGAATGGGATCAGGTCACGATGCTAGACACAGCCAGTGACCTAAGAGAACGACAAACGAAAGAGGCCCTATACATCAAGCTTGCCCCTCCTGGATGCCGGATGAACAGAGACGAGGGCAAAGATCTATCCCCCCTATGGCTAAACGCTATAAAGAACTCCGAGAAAGGCGGCCACCGGAGAGGACGAGAGGCGATAGACGGCCGAGGACCTCAACGTCGAAGACCACACCCCCCATCAACCCCGCCCCCAAACATCAGAAGACCGACGCCCACCCTCAGGACGCGTCGGACGTCACACGCTACGGCCACCACCACCCAGGCCGACGCCCCACCGTAGCCACACCCCTCGCGGACAGTGACTATTTAATTTTAGTACATTGTGTATTGTGCATGTATTTGCCCTGACGAAGATCGCGATACGGCGATCGAAACTTGTTGGCAGTCAAAACTGAGAAGTTGTGAATCTAGCATAGTTTTTTGCGATTCCTGCCCTGGTTGGATAGAAAGAACCATGAACATAATGTTAAACAACCAACCAAGAACCTCACTTAGAAATTAACTTAGATTAGCCTTGTCCCCAGGCCCCGATCTTTTTGAAAAACATTGGTTCAAAAAGATCGGGGAACCTGGGGACGAGGCTAATCTTGTGATATCCATCCATTCCACTGCCTGCTCCCACTATACAGCTGAGAGCAGAAGCAATAATTGACAGAGTTAAAAAACATGCATACCTCTCTTCCTCCTCTCCTGATTCACTGCCGGAGGACTCGCTGCTAGACTCACTACCACCACTCTCCGTAGTAGCCTCTTCACCCATTGCCGTGACACCAGTCTCCTTGGCAACAGACTCCTCCCCTTCATCCTCGTCAGCAGTCTAAAGCACAAAAGCAAGAACTGATTTATCAAAGTCAAAAGTTCCCAGGTGCATACATGTATATGATAATATTATTATACGTGCGAGATGTGACGATCATTACCTATACCCCTTTCTTTGACCTAGCACGCCTGACGACCATTAATTAACTATTAGACTACTAGAACATACTCTTTCAGTAGCTTCGTCCTCTGAGCCTTCTGAAGAAGACACGAATGCTTTAGAGATGACTCTTCTCTTTCCCTTCCTCTTGGCCCCGCCCTCATCTTCCATATCACCCTCGTCTCCGCCCTCCTCGTCGCTAGGGATGACATCATCATCCTGGATGGTAGCCTTGCCACGCCTCTTCCTGTTAATGGGAATAAAAAGCATATAGATAGGCCTAGGCTAGGCATGAATTACTCCAATGTTTTTTCGACAGGCCTGCTCGGCAGGCCACCGAGCCTCGAGCGAAGCGAGAGGTGATGTCTGCTCTTTGTCATGGTTTGGTGGTAGATTCGACATTCGAGCGGAGTGAGAACTTCGCCATTACACGGTGAGTTTGATCAGCTATTCTTGGCCTCCAGTGAGGGGTGTGGTCTTCATATGCGCATACGCGCTATACTAACTGGCACTCGATTGTACAATAGTATGCTACTAGTAGTGTTCAGTCACATTATCCCATGACTGTGACATCAAACATACTTGTTTTTGTAGAAAAAAAATTAATTTAATTTCTTTAGGGAACTCAATCTTAATGATTGAGGCACAAACCTCTTCTTTCTTTCCTTCTTTTCCCTTCCTCCCTCCTTCTTTCGTCTCTTTCTCCTCTTCCCTTCTCCCTCTCCCTCTCCCGCGGCCGCTCGCTTTCTCCCTCTCCTCTGCTTCTTCCTACTCAAGGGTTGGTTCTCCCCACCATCCCCCTCCCCCTCGCTGTAGATGTCCCCCGAGCGATCCTTCTTTTTCCTCCCTGGCCCCCCGCTTCTTGGTTTGGGTTCAGGGGGTTCCTCGGCAAATTTGAGCAAGTTTTGGGTCTTGAGTTTGAATTGCTGCCTCTGCTCCTCCAACTGCTGAGCTTGCAGCTCCTTCTGACGAACACGCTCTTGCTAAGAACAAAAAATAAACAAATGAGTGAAAATTATACCAAAAAATTAATAATGAGGCCAAAATTACACATAATTCCACTCTCTAAAGATCATCTCATCCATTACAAGCAGACATGAGTACCATGGTTTTATTTTGGGTGGAGGGGGTGACCTTTTTTCAAATAATGGGGTTACCCCTCTCCCCCCCCCCCCCCCCACCCCTTGAGCAAATTCTCAAAATTTAACAAACACTGCAGCTGCCTAGCTAGCACACACGCACACCTCGTCCTGCAGCTGTTTCTGTCTGAGAGCCTCCCTCTCTCTCTCCTGCCTCTCCTTGAGAGATCTCTCTTCATCGTCGACCCTCCTAGCTCTGGCCAGGTGGTGCTGGGCTTGGCTCAGGTAGTCTGCACACTTACGTGCCTCGTGTGTGGCAAAGTTGAGGTCAAACTTCATCCGGTCTCCCTCCTTGCTCAGGTAGACAAAGAATCTGCGAGTGGAAGGATAGAGACTAATATGACGTTAGTACAATCTGATAGTAGAAATTTTTGAGGGTAAAAATATCACAATATTGGTGACTTTTGCTTTTAGTGAAAATTTTCTCCATACAGTTTAATTATCTTGGCCAATTCGCAGCCTTTTCAACTTCATACTGAGAACTAGCTCAGTGGAAGCTATACTATCTTTGAGATTATGAAAATCTTTGAAAATTAGACATATTTTCTTCCACAAAATATTCCAGTAAAATTATCCCCTCACCTCTGAGCCATCTCCAGCTCTCTCACTGCTCCTAGCACAGCTGACAAATTGCTTCTCTCATCCTTGAGAACAGTCATGGCTGACCGCTGCTCCACCAGGGCCAGGTTGAAGAGAAGGAGAGAGTCATTCGGGGAGATGTGTCGCGCCTAAAGGGAGGGAGGGAGAGAAAGGAAGAGAGGAGAGAGAGAGAGAGAGAGAGAGAGAAGGAGTTAACCAGAATTCTTAAGAATCTGTGTGTGCTGTATAGCTTTTGGTATACATGTATGTGTAGCGCTAATACGAGCAATGTACTCATTTTGTGGGTTTATCTTTAGAGGTTGGTCACTTATCCAAGAAAAGTATGAAAATTTGACATCACAAATTCCACTGCTATATGATACATAATCATAGAGTCGGTAGACTCTATAAGTAGGGATGGCCCAGATATGCCATATATGTAATACATTGCAAATCTCCAAATATCTCAAAATAGGTAATTTTGTGAAATTTCTAAGTGTGAAAATCAGAATCTCCAGCAAATTATCTATCTAACAAGACCAAGATCATTCATCAAATCAATTGTACATGTATATGCCAGAACCAGATATTCAAAAAAATGGCCATTCTCAATCTTTCTTTCTTTCTTTTTCATTATCAGGGCTAGCTCATGACTGCCTTAATCGCTCATTTTAGTTTGAGTATAAATCTTGTAGCGCGCAGTGCAGTGGCACGCAAGTTCGGCACTATCTCGACCTGAGTTACATAATAGTGGGTGTGTACGGCGCATTGATAATTGGGTGTGTCTGATACGCCATTTTGAAATAAAATGCGCATGCTCGGAATGTGTTGCCATGGTGAAGTCATGTGACAGCGCCCCCTCCCCCAGGCGAGCTCGAGCCAGAGCGCTCCTCGAGCTGGAGGCCGAGGCGAGCTACAAGGGGTGGTCTCTCCTATACCCAGTGTGGTCAGATCTGCGACCGGGGTCACGGGGTAGTCACTGGGTCACCGAGGTTTTTCATAAGTGGTCACCAGGTCACGGCGCTAAAATTGCTATTCCGCGGTCACAGAGCACAAACATGGACGAGGTTGTCAGATATGTCAAATACTAGCTAAATAATACGTAGGTACATATTCAGAGATGATATACTCGCCCTTTAAACGTTCCATATCCACATGGCATGTTCTGGCTCGACGTTCTACAGCTAGCTAGCTACGTTACTACTAGGGACACACGTGAGTGCAGGAATTTCCTCGCTCAGTCAAACTTGAGTCAGATATATGATCAAACTCAATTATGTGGTCAAAATTGTTGCCTATACATGGTCAAAGCCAAATATATGGTCAAATTTTATATGATCAAACTCAAATACATGGTCAAACGAAAGTTATGGTCATTTTCCCATATATGGTCAAACATGCAGCAAATATATGGTCAAAATTCAAGAAAATCCCCTTACATAATAGTCACGGATATGACGTATCTATTAGTTAATTGGACCGACGTGACGTCAACAGAATCATAGCCAGAATCCGCGTTTGCGAATAAAATTCGCGATCGCGCGCACAAACGATCCTTTACCCGCTATGTAGTCTCGTTCACGGACCTGCCCCCTCTGGGGCGGAGTCTGGGGACTTGGCCATCTCGCTCCGCTACCTCCTTCGTAGGGCTGGCGCGCGAGAGTAGGTACAATCATAGATTGTATATTCCTCTCTGGTACAATCGGATATTGTAAGGTACAGTATGAATGAAATTAGCTGAGCTAGCTGTGTCCCCAGGCCCTCTCTCTATCTTTCATAATAAATACTGGGAGATCGAGAGAGGGCCTGGGGATAAGGCTAGCCCAGGTAAGACTAGTCTCGAAACCAGACCGCTCCCACCGCAGCGTTCAGTTCTTTCAGGATGAACTGAACGCTGCGGTGGGAGTGGTCTGGTTTCGAGACCAAGGTAAGACACACCAGGTGCAGAAGATATATATATTATAGTACATGAATAGCTAGTAGTTTCATTCATGCTTACCATACTGCTTTAATGCCATACAATACAATGTCCGATTGTACCTAGTCTCGCGCACCAGCCCTCCCACGTAGGAGCGGAGCGAAATGATCAAGTCCCCAGACTCCGCCCTAAAGGGGCCGTCCGTGAACGAGACTACATAAGGTAAGGATCGTGGGTGTACGTTTGTGCGCGCGATCGCGAATTTTATTCGCAAACGCGGATTCTGTTGACGTCACGTCGGTCCAATTAACTAATAGATACGTCATATCCGTGACTATTATGTAAGGGGATTTTCTTGAATTTTGACCATATATTTGCTGCATGTTTGACCATATATGGGAAAAATGACCATAACTTTCGTTTGACCATGTATTTGAGTTTGATCATATAAAATTTGACCGTATATTTGGCTTTGACCATATATAGGCAACAATTTTGACCACATAATTGAGTTGACCATATATCTGACTCAAGTTTGACCATATATTTGAGCTTGCCAATTTTGTCAGTGTTGGAATGCCATAGCAACTATAGAGGTAATTATATTTAGGTAACCCACAGATTGTATGCATGTCTTGTCCAGTAGAGTTCTGTACCTAAATTTAGGTAACCCATAGCAGTATAGAGTACCTAAATTTAGCAGTTATGTTATGTATGACTGTTTTTCTCTTTGATATCCAGCAGCTAAACCAAGATGCTTTCAAATCAAAGACTTTATGCTGTTAACTTTAGAAGATACTATGATTTAAGGTGAAACTGACTGGAGTTTACAGCATCTCCTTTTTGCTGCTAGCAATTTAGCTAATTTCATGTGATCATTTTTGTTAAAATGATTTTTGTTATCAAAATTGCCGGATCTCTTAGCATGGCTGCTAAAGAAATACATCAAATTATTTGTAATCCTGCAAAAGAGAATTGGACGAAATAAAAGAGAATGTGTTTAGAGTAGGGTGTTTGGTTTTTAGTCCATTTTTGAGCTTTTTAGACAATTTCCCACATTCAATTTGGGGTTAGGCCACTCTGGTTCTCGACCCTTCAATTATTCCCTAATTGGACAAGAATGTGTGCGATTACCTATTAATCATGTAGTTCAAGTGCCTTGCAGAGATGGTATAATAAGCGCTATGGCTATATTGGTGGTGCTACTACGCTCCAACAGAGGCATGCATGGATGAAAATGAAGGCAAAAATGTACAAAATAAGGCGTAAGTCTCCTTTTAGTTGACAGAACAGACAGTAATGGACCTTATCAAGACTGAAAAAACTTTGCTAACAACTCTATCAAGTCGGTGCGCCATGCTTGAAATAAGTTAAGGTACAATACAATTATGAACCATGCCCCAGGCAATAATTTGAATACAATTAGGGTACTCAAATATATAGGGGAAAGTATAGGGTAAATAAATAACTATACAATAATTATTATAGAATATATTCTACATGACATTATAATTTCTCGCTATACGGTAGATGCCGAAATCCTCTGACGGTATACATAAATTTAATATTATTGCAGCAAATTGATGACTTTAAGGTACCACAAGTGTAAAAACAATTGAATAAAATTGAAGGATGAAGTAGGGATGGCAATGCCAAAAAGTACACAAACAAGATTTTTAGGGATAAGAGATAATCACAACCACTATACATCCCTACGCTTGCTTTCTTGATCATAACTACAGACCTATTGATGTCGACTTATTCACAGCATGCTATCCTTCGAGTGTTTTTGACTTGTATGTGGGAGAAGTTAATGTTCTCCCTGTCAGTAATTTTATATTGTTATTTATTATTTATGATCCCCATGCTACTCAAAAAGCAAGCGTAGGGATGTATAGTGGTTGTGATTATCTCTTATCCCTAAAAATCTTGTTTGTGTACTTTTTGGCATTGCCATCCCTACTTCATCCTTCAATTTTATTCAATTGTTTTTACACTTGTTTCTGTTCTTTTTTATTGCATAAGTGCAACTATTATACAGTAAGTACAGATGGTAGGTGCCGAAGTTCACGCGTGCACGTAAAAGTAATAGCCACGCCCCTCGTTAACTCGCCTAGGCGATAAAGCTGTTTTCAGGCGGCCAAGTAGCAATGAGACTCTAGTAGTAGTGTAGCTATTATTGATTTTATCGACTATCTTTGTCACTACTGAGCTGGCTGTTATACCGACTGCTGAGGGCCGTGCCGCGCCCGTACGTTGAGGCCTCGAGTCTCCATATCCCAGCGCAGTACTAGCGCTGCACGCGCTAGCCTCTAGCTAGTTTCGCTTTATCGCGCTCGCGCTCGCACTGGCCTAGCTCGCACGGGAGAGCCTGGCGCTTAGCTATGGCTAGGCTAAGCTAGCTTGGTTCGAGGCGCTAGCTAGCTGGCTTGCTATAGCGCTAGCGGCGGTGGCGCGCGCCGCTGACTACAGTCACATGACTTCACCATGGCAACACATTATGAGCATGCGCATTATATGACAAAAATGGCGTATCAGACACACCGGCCCTATCTTTAATGTGCCGTACACACCCACCATTACGTGACTGGAGAGATAACGCAAAACTAGCGTGCCACTGCACTGCGCGCTACAAAATTGAGTGGATTTATATGAGAACCAAGGTGAGAGGTCCAGAAAGTCTTGAGTTAGCCCTGGAAATGACAAAGAAAGAAAGAAAGAAAGATTGACAAATGGCTATTTTTTTTTAACATCTGGTTCTGGCATATACAATTGAGTTGATGGATGATCTTGGTCTTATTAGATAGATAATTTGCTGTAGATTCTGATTTTGACACTTAGAAATTTCACAAAGTTACCTGTTTTGAAATATTTGGATTTTTGTAATGTATTACATATATGGAGTATCCGTGCCATCCCTACTTATAGAGTCTACCGACTCTATGATAATAACACTAGGGTTCGCCCCTATAGGCTCCTCCCAGATTTAAATGATCTCTGTATAATACTATTTCAAAAGGTTATACTTGGGGAGAGGGTTGTACATACATACAAGTATAAAAATAATTGAATAAAATTGAAGGATGAAGTAGGGATGGCAGGATCAAAAAGTACACAAACAAGTTTTGTAAGGGATAATTGCATCTACTATACATCTCTACGCTTGCTTTTCTTTATTATTACGCACCTATTAATGTCAATATACTTGTCGAGTGAAGTATGTGGAAGACATTCAGGTTATTCCTAGTTGTCACGATGGTGGGATGGTCAGTTTGATTCAATCACATGCATTATTGTTGGTTATTTTTGCATCCCTCAACTTGAAAGCAAGCGTAGGGATGTATAGTAGATGCAATTATCCCTTACAAAACTTGTTTGTGTACTTTTTGATCCTGCCATCCCTACTTCATCCTTCAATTTTATTCAATTATTTTTATACTTGTTCCTGTTCTTTTTTTATTGCACATAGTGCATTTTATCAATGCCATCTTATATGGCTTGCTCACAACTTCTGTCCAGTGTAATTAAGTGGACGATGGGAGGTGCCAAAGTTTCACGGTAGCCACGCCTCTCGTTAACTTGCGTTCATATGAAGCAGGCTGATAAAGAAGGCTGTTTTAGGCGGCCCAAGTAGTGATGAGACTCTTCCGTTTAGGGAGAAAATCAAGTTCTAAATTTTATTGTTAGCAGCAGCTACTCGGCATAATTCTATGATCTGTACGTTACCGCTCCTTGAGCCTTGCGCCTTCGTATGCCTATAATATTATCTCAGATGATCGTTCCAGCGGAGCATTAGCGCTGCACGCGCTAGCGAGTAGCTCGCCTATGCCTAGCGCCTTACCGCTCCTCGAGCCTTGCGCCTTCTTATCCATGATCGATCCAGCGAGCTGCTGCACGCGCTAGAGAGTAGCTAGCTCGCCTCGGCTCGAGCGCTAGCCGCTCGAGCTCGCCTGGGGCGCGGCGCTGTCACATGACTTCACCATGGCAACACATTCATATTCCGAGCATGCGCATTATATCATTAAATGGCGTATCAGACACACCCAATTATCAATGCGCCGTACACACCCACTATTACGTAACTGTCGAGATAATGCCAAACTTGCGTGCCACTGCACTGCGCGCTACAAAATGGAGTGGATTTATACTCAAACTAAGATGAGCGACTAAGGCAGTCTTGAGCTAGCCCTGATAATGAAAAAGAAAGAAAGAAAGAAAGAAAGAAAGAAAGAATGACAAATGGCCATTTTTTTGAACATCTGGTTCTGGCATATACAATTGATTTGATGAATGATCTTGGTCTTGTTAGATAGATAATTTGCTGGAGATTCTGATTTTCATACTTAGAAACTTCACAAAATTACCTATTTTGAGATTTTTGGATATTTGTAATGTATTACATATATGGCATATCCGGGCCATCCCTACTTATAGAGTCTACCGACTCTATGATAACAACATATCATATACTGCTAATAGTGGTATAAAACTAAAGCTATACTTGTATATCCATGACTAGCTACACACTAGCTACAGGAGTCACGCAATGTTCCCAGTTACAACGTCACTGGACATAGAGTTCGATGAGTTCAAGGGGAACATCATCTACTTCTGGTGAATAACTAGAGCAAATCCTCAATTCAATGTCATCAGTCGTGGCACTGGTCAGGTTCTTTGTAAACCATGGAGGGTTGTTGAGCTGACAGCATGTGCTGTTGGATGTACACTTCAGACCATCCCAGAGAACATCATCGGGGTAGAGTATAAATTGCCAACTCCAGGGAAAGTGAAACCCACTCTCACAAAAGAAATCATCCCTGACAAATGCAGGGACACGATTGTAATTATGTGCATCACAAGGGCATATTTCGGAAAGGAAGCCTGTGTCCACCTCTGTTAGTCCAGCAGCAAATGTCCAAATATGCTGTCGGCTGTCAGCACCTCCATGAGTCAGACTTACACCATCAGCATAGTAGCCATCAATTCCTTGATTTCGACTAACATGGCCCAAAAAAGCACTAGTTGCTCCAAACTGGTATCCCCTTATCCTCCCACACACACGGCTGTATTGTAAACCTCCAACACTGAATGTGGTTGAAGAACATCCTCCATGAGTTGTGTGTGATCGTCCACATGTCCTCTTGGAATATGATGTCAAGTTGAGTCCAGTAGGGCAGTTGTAGCTGGTGTCAGTCATGTTGATAAAAGCAACACGCTTCCATTCTGGGGTACCATTGCAGGTATACATGGAGGGCATGGTTGTTGCAGAGGTTGTGGTTGAAGGCATGGTGGAAGTCGAGTCTGCGGTGGTGGTGCTCAAAGTGGCTGTAGTTGACGTGTCAGTAGTTGTGGAATCTGATGCAGCTGTTTCAGTGGGTATGGTTGTCAAGGCGACAGTGGCAGCAATTACAGAGTTAGTAACCTGACGGATTTCATTTCTTGCTCTCTCCCTTTCCTCCTCTGAGACACACTGCCAATCGTCACTTTTCTCTAGTACCCTAATATTGGTCATAAAACGTTGTCCCTGCCCAATACTCATGATGTCTGATCCGAGATATAGTAGGATAACTAAAAACTGCAAGTATACTACAGTCCAGCTCATTCTCAACCAGCTACTACAGGAATTTGATCAAAACGAGTATTGCCTGGCAGCCTAATAGTGTGTGTCCTATATGTAACTTCACCTTCGAACAACAATAGCTATGCATGTATTTCAAATGAGTGGTCATTACCATATCATTGACTTAGTAACGAATAAATGTAGATAGTGATCAAGACAAACACACAGTAACAACAACTAGCTATTGAGCACACGGCACAGCTATATGTAAGTAATCACGCATTTAATAGGTCAACTATAGACTATATTCTACATAACATGATTGTATATGTATATTAATTAGTTAGGGGCTCTCTTATTCCTTAATTCCCCACCACATTCTATGGGGTCAATATAGCAGCTTCTATATACAAATGTATGCAAGTCATACCCTGGTAAGTGCCCGTGTGGGCCAAATTGCGAGTTATATTTATTAAGTGCCCATGGGAATTTACCCGGAACACTACAGTAGGGTTTTATATAGGATTTTTCATCAAGGGGAGAGGGAGGGGGAATCCATGCATATAATGTAGCATTATCATGATATCATTGCATGTGCAATAGGGGGTCTGGGGGCAGGCACCCCCTGGGAAGATTTTGAAATTTAGGCTGTTTCTGGTGACTCCTGTCCTTAATTTTTGGTTAATTAGACTAAGCATACTTCTTGTGAAAATGTTGTGGGCTAAGCCACCTAATGATTCATGATTGTGACAGTCACTTGGTTTGAGGAAGGTGTCTGGGGCTAAACCAGCACATGCAATAGGCTCCTCCAAGCTTTCAATGATCCATATATTGTAATACTATTTCAAAGCTTCATGTCTTGGGGACAGGGCTGTACATACGTATATTATAATACTACGTACTATGCTCTGAGATATCAACACTGGTATAAAACTCAACTGAAGCTATTATACTTATATAGCTATACCCATAATTACATACTAACTATAAGGAGTTACACAATGTTCTCAGTATTATCTACTACAACATCACTGCACATAGAGTTAAATGAGTTCAAGGGGAACATCATCAAATTTTGGTTCGTCATTAGTGCCAACCCTCAATTCAATGTCATCAGTTGTGGCATTGATCAAGTTCTTTGTAAACCATGGAGGGTTGTTGAGCTGACAGCATGTGCTGTTGGATGTACAGTTCTGACCATCCCAGAGAACATCATTGGGATAGAATATATACGTATAGTGACCATTCCAGGGAGAGTGTAAGCCACTCTCACAAAAGAAATCAAATGCAGGGACACGATCGTAATCATGTGTGTCACAAGGGCATCTAGGGAAAAGAAGGTTTGTATCTACCTCTGTTGCTCCAGCGGCAAATGTCCAAATATGCTGTCGGCTGCCAGTACCTTCATGCTTACACTAGTAACATAGTAGCCATTATTATCAATTCCTTGATTTCGACCAATATAGCCCCAAAAAGCACCAGTTACTCCAATTTGAAATTGGTATCCCTTTATCCTCCCACACACATGGCTGTATGGTAAACCTCCAACACTGAATGTGGTTGAAGAACATCCTCCCCAAGTTGTGTGTGATCGTCCACATGTCCTCTTGGAATATGATGTCAAGTTGAGTCCAGTAGGGCAGTTGTAGCTGGTGTCAGTCATGTTGATAAAAGTGACACACCTCCATCCTGGTGTACCATTGCAAGTGTAGCTAGCTACCTGTAGAGCTGGCCAATTGTGGCTAAAATTGTAATTTGATGGATTTCATTTCTTACTCTCTCCCTCTCCTCTGCTGAGGCACAATGCTGATCATCACCTCTGTCCAATACCCTAATTATATCTATCTTTTATCCCTGGCCACTGATTACGATGACTGATCCAGGTCCAGGAGATAGACAGAGAACAATTACTGCAAGAGTCAAGAACGCTATAAACTGGTCCATTTTAAAATCCTTTCAATGAAAAACCTGACTCAATATTCACTTAATATAATATGTAGTAATGTAGAGCAAACAAGGTCTTTGTATTAACCATGTGTATAATAGTTCTTGAATGCATACAAAACCAGCTGCTGTGATATAGCATTGTTTGGATGTGTAGTCATGTTTACATAATTACCTTTATCATTGCATTGTGTGGTTAGTCTGCATAAGCTACCTATATGCTTCATGTATATCACCAAATGTGGTGCAGTGCGTTCACAGACTCTGGAGACTAACCCTGCTAACCATTGATACCGGGAACCCAGTCCCTGATCCCTCTAGAATGTTGATCATCTTCAGGGGCTGGTGCATTATAGCGTTACCTGCAGTACTCTAAGGTCAAAATTCTGGTAGCTACCATTATTGATGCTCAAGCCACAGTAAAATTTTTGCCAATGAGAGGAGGTGATGATATTGGTGAAAATTTCTATGCAAATGATATTTCAAAAGCTTCATTATTTGGGGTACATAGAATATGTAGCTATAAAACTCAGCTAAAGCTATGTAACCATGACTATACACTAATTACATATACAGGAGTCATACAATGCTCTCATGCAGTTACAATGTCACTGCACATAGAGTTCGATGAGTTCAAGGGGAACATCATCATATCTTGGTAAGCTATTAGTGCAAATCCTCAATTCAATGTCATCAGTTGTGGCACTGGGCAGGCTCTTCGTAAACCATGGAGGGTTGTTGAGCTGACAGCATGTGCTGTTGGATGTACAGTTCTGACCATCCCATAGAACATCATCGGGGAAGAACATATACTGTTGACTCCAGGGAGAGTGTAAGCCACTCTCACAAAAAAAATCATCTCCAATAAATGCAGGGACACGATCGTCACTATGTATGTCACAAGGGCATTTAGAGGCAAGATAGCCAATGTTCCCCTCTGTTAGTCCAGCTGCAAATGTCCAAATATGCTGTCGGCTGCCAGCACCTCCATGAGTCAGACTTATACCATCAATGTAGTAGCTATCAATTCCTTGATTTTAATTAACATAGCCCCAAAAAGCAGTAGTTCCTCCAAACTGGTATCCCCTTATCCTCCCACACACACGGCTGTATGGTAAACCTCCAACACTGAATGTGGTTGAAGAACATTCTCTATCAGTCGTGTGTGATCGTCCACATGTCCTCTTGGAATATGATGTCAAATTGAGTCCAGTAGGGCAGTTGTAGCTGGTGTCAGTCAAAAGCAACACGCCTCCATCCTGGGGTACCATTGCAAGTGTGGATGTGACCAGTTGCAATTATGGCTAAAATCGCAGAGATAGCAATTTGATGAATTCTATTTCTTGCTCTCTCCCTATCCTCCATTGGAGGACACTGCCAGTCATCACCTCTTTCCAGTATCTGAACGTCAGTCTTTTGTCCCTGGTTACTGATTACAACGACTGATCCAGGTCCAAGAGATAGACAGGCAACTACTAGAGTCAAGTATGCTACAAACTCACTCATTTTCAGATCTATTCTTTTTGTTAAAAAATACAGCTTCAATCTTGACTTTCATGTAATAATTAATATACAACAAACAACTTGAAGATGTTTATGTTTACAATCAAAGAATTGATAATATTTAGCTATGAGCTATTTCCTCGATGCAAAATAAGCAATGCCAAGTTCACACTACCAAACTCAAAACATGTTTATAATAATATGATAATATTTAGCTATGAATTATAATTTCCTCGATGCAAAACAAGCAATGCCAAGTTCACACTGCCAAACTCAAAACTCCTATGTTGATCTAGTACTGAACTGACAATTCAGTGAATCACAAACCACCAATAGTATGCAGAGCAAGCCTACCCAAACCATAATAATCTGTATGTATTTGTAAACATGTAATATACATAAATGGGCGGACTCTTATTAATCCTGAGAAATCAAAAATCTCTTATATATAGTATTATAAATCCCGGTAGTTCAGATGTATACGTTGTTACCAGGTCCATAATAATATATTGCTGTCATGAGAGTATATTATAGTTTATGATGATGGTGCTTATATCCCTTACACAATGTGTGTACAAAAACTGGGGTTGTCAGTAGGGAACACCTCATTATAATACATGTATACCTATAGCAATCGTAAGTTAGAAAGTCACAGTTTGACATTCCCTTATAGAAGATATCAGGAGTACATTACTAAGATATTCATACCTGATTCTTCTGTAAAGACCATGCATCTTGAACTATTATGCACATGCATAATAATATTATACCAGCATACATATACTAATCTTACTTAATTGTGAGCATATATAATTTTATATTAAGGGCCAACCGTGACTACACCTGATTCTTTTGCAGAGCCTCTTTGAACCAATCCGACGCCTCGTATATCTGCTCCCTATCCCTGGCCATGCATCCCAGCCTCAGGTAACAGTCGACGTAGCTAGGGTGCTCTCTCAAGATGGCCTTGTAGTGTCCCTCGGCCTGATCGAAGTGGCACAGTGCCTCGCACAGACGACCGAGGTTGTAGGTTATCGTCACGGAGATCTCCGTGTAGTAGGTCTCGTCTTGTATGGCTTCCTGCTTGCAACGATCCAATGCTTGTTCATAGTATGACTGCATGAATATTATGATGAGTTAGGTGCATACATGTAGGTGTAGGGTATGGGGTATAGGGTATATAATACGCAATATGAGATATGTAAAATGAGATATGAGGTATATATGTATGGGATATGGGATATGAGGTGTGAGATACAAAATATGAGGTGTAGGCATGTGGGGTGAGAGGTATAGGATATGAAAGTGAGACACGGCAGTTTAAAGCTTAAACGTATGCGTGCAACACTAGCCTTTCTTTCTTTCTCTCTGGCTCACCTTGGCTTCCTCCAGGTTGTCCAGCTTGTCCAGCTTGTGGTGGAGAGCTCCGGATGTTGCCGAGTATCTCTGGAGGAATGTCGGCTCCGACGGAGTCTGTCAAGATTTGACTGGCCTTCTCATACGCCTGGAGGGCACCCTGGATGGCTATAATACATACATAATTACAATTCCATAGCAAATAGCTACATGTTAGGGTGCCTATACACATACGTATTACACAGTGAATACATTACAGTTGCATATAGTTTGTATCAGCTGCATGATAGTTCACACTTAGTCTATGGATGGAGGCTTTCACATTCATTCATGTCTGTGTTGATAACAATTGAAACTATACTAGAGAACCACAGACCCGTCCATCCATATATCAGCCAAATCGTATCACAAATCCTTTGCCCAATGTACATATATATCAACTATGCATCGTACCCAGAGAATTCTCCTAGCTATATTTGGAGAAGGTAAATCGAATCGCAGTCACAAAAGGGCAACTCTTCTAAGAGTGCCCTAGTTTGGTCCCACATTCTGCTCCGAAGTTAATGGGTGGAGTTGCAGTGCTATAGTATATCAGATATGGTGTCAATACACCTGTACACGTCCTTACTATATTAGCCTCTGGGATTAGTGATTCAAATTTTGCCAAGTGGGCAGGACTAAGCCTACCCGATAAATGTCTGCCGAAAAATGGTATTTATTGAGCTGAAGAAACATGTTCAAACTACTGTTGGTTATACAAAAATATTTAATCAGTGCTATCCTACAGTGCAATGAATATGGTATAACACCGACACATCGTCAATTGGCGTCAAAATCAATCATAGCAGATATTCAAAGTCCTAGCTATGAATTACAGCTGATGAAGGTTCATGAGCCGAAATGTTCTGTTTCTTGATTCAATTTATGCTACGAAAAACTCAAGCACTATTAATTGTAATCATGAGCTTGTACCAGCCATGAATTAGCTAGAAATATCATGACCAGGCCTTGCTGCATTGAGTTAATTAATTAATGGATAACAATATCAAAAGGACAACCCTCCTAAGGGTGTCCCAAATATGTTTTTGTTTTGGGGTTACCTATTATTTATTTCCATTAGTTCATCAAGGCTGGAAGTGGGGTGCACTGACCTACCAGTGGGTCCCATTTATTGAGCTGGAGGAGGTCCTAGCAAAGTGGAGTTAAGTTTCAAACAGGAGTGGTAGTGTGGTGGTACTAATGATATTCATCAACTGTATTATGACATCACAGCATAGATACACACACACACACACACACACACACACACACACACACACACTATTACACACACACTTACAAAATTAAAACAGCCCATAGCAAGCATATATTATACACCAATCTAATCCAGAAGGAGTCGCCACATTAAAAGCTGCAGTAGTCGTCACTTTGAATGACCGACATCTCAAGGACAAGACTGTAGACCTACCTACCATGATTTCTCACTCACCTTCGGCAAAAGCCAAGTATCATCCAGTGAGAGCAACTCTGGATCACTTTGCAGATTCGGAAGATTATGAGAGCAGTATGCATTACCAAAAGGACAATCCTCCTAAGGGTGCCCTAAGTATGTTTTTGACTGTTTTTTGAGGTTTGGAGTACACACACACACATGGAAAACTTAATAGGAGCCGGGATATTTCATGAATGGGCACGTACGTGCCACCTGCCCACTAGTGGCTCCCAGAAATTGCTATTTATTGAGCTGCAGGTCAGTGCCCACAAGTGGTGTTGGGTTACACACAAAAATGATGCAAATAGCATGTGTAATGGTGACATTAAATTACATCACTATAGTACTAGGAATATAATTACACGTATATTATACAAACACTTTATCTAGGCCCTTTCAGCATTGTGGCCCTCCCATGCCTTCTTTGATGTGGTACTATGGTAATCAAAAAATTAATGTGGTTGCAAACTCCACCCAAACCACGCCCACCTGCTAGAGATCTCTGCACATAAACACACATGTGCACACTCTCAATTTCTCACCTGCAGGTCGCTCTGCTCCAGAATCCCGGCTAGCTTGATCCATGCTTCTATATCGTCCTCAATCCGCGCTGTCACCTTCTTTTATATTAATTTTACCAACAATAGGCCATTAAGCTAAATCAGTACGCGATTATGAAAAATAATGCAAATCAAGTCAATCAATATGTGCCTCTTGAAAAATTTATGCAATTTTATTGTTTCATGTACCGTAGAATCTTGTGATTACCCCCCCCCCCCTGCATTTTTACCTCAAGTTCCTGCATAGGTAGTTTTGTCTCGAGTATAACCCCCACCCCCCACCCGACTGTAAAATGTAGATATTTACAGACCATAAAACAGTAGCCGCAACTAACAAACTAGTCATTTGTGCCATGTAAATATTATTATACCTTACTTTTTCGTTTTTCTAGAGTTTTGCCCACCAACGTTAACTGCATGGAAATTAAGGACTGCATTATGGTAATTATTAAGATTTTTTTTATTAACTAGCTATAATAAAACATAGCTATAGAGATTATTAATAATTATTATTTTCAAAGGTTTAATGTATAAGACACAGCTACATAGGTTGCTCTCATGACATGTACATTGTATGAGACATAAATGAAAATTATTTTTTTGTTAATTGAGACAGTTCCACTGACTGAATAATTGTGTGCCAGAAAAGAGAAAAGTGTTCACATGCAGTCAGAAGTAGATAATAATACTTATTATAAAAGAGTGATAATTTTTAAATTTAGTGAAAATTGATCATTTCTCTAGTCACTGTCTTCACTGCTGCTCTCCTTAGTGGCTGGCCCGGTCGCCGTGGCAACATCATCGTCGTCGGCAGCTGCAGTGTCCACCTGCATGGCTTCGTCCTCACTCGAGTCTTCCTCCTCCCCTCCTCCTCCTCCTGGCTCATCCTCAACAGTGGCAGCTGCTGAACCACTGCCACGACCTTCTTCTTTCTCCCCTCCACCTTCTCTGTCTCCATCTTCCTCCTCTTCTGTTGTTGCCTTCTGTTGATCATCATCCTCAGTCCCACTATCACCACTGAAAAGTTTTTGCAAAATAATATTTAATGAGGAACTTTCAAGCATGTCATATTATGGATACTCAAAATAACTTAGATATTTATCCATTCCACTGCCTGCTCCCACTACAGCTGAGAGCAGAAGCAACACTTCACCGAGTTAAAAAAACATACATGTATACCTCTCTTCCTCCTCTCCTGATTCACTGCCGGAGGACTCGCTGCTAGACTCGCTACCACCACTCTCCGTAGTAGCCTCCTCTCCCGTTGCCGTGACACCAGTCTCCTTGGCAACAGACTCCTCCCCTTCATCCTCGTCCCCAGTCTAAAAGCATAAAAGCAAGAACTGATTTATCAAAAGTTCCTAGGTGCATACATGTACATATACGTATATACGTGCAAGATGTGACGATCATTACCTATACCCCTCCCTTTGACCCAGCATACCTGACGACCCTTACCCATTAGACTTATAGAACATACCCTTTCAGTAGCTTCGTCCTCTGAACCTTCTGAAGAAGACACGAATGCTTTAGAGATGACTCTTCTCTTTCCCTTCCTCTTGGCCCCGCCCTCATCTTCCATATCACCCTCGTCTCCGCCCTCCTCGTCGCTAGGGATGACATCATCATCCTGGATGGTAGCCTTGCCACGCCTCTTCCTGTTAATGGGAATAAAAAGCATATAGATAGGCCTAGGCTAGGCATGAATTACTCCAATGTTTTTTCGACAGGCCTGCTCGGCAGGCCACCGAGCCTCGAGCGAAGCGAGACGTGATGTCTGCTCTTTGTCATGGTTTGGTGGTAGATTCGACATTCGAGCGGAGTGAGAACTTCGCCATTACACGGTGAGTTTGATCAGCTACTCTTGGCCTCCAGTGAGGGGTGTGGTCTTCATATGCGCGTGCGCGCTATACTAACTGGCACTCGATTGTACAATAGTATGCTATTAGTAGTGTTCAGTCACATTATCCCATGATTGTGACATCAAACATACTTGTTTTTGTAGAAAAAAAAATTAATTTAATTTCTTTAGGGAACTCAATCTTAATGATTGAGGCACAAACCTCTTCTTTCTTTCCTTCTTTTCCCTTCCTCCCTCCTTCTTTCGTCTCTTTCTCCTCTTCCCTTCTCCCTCCCCCTCTCCCGCGGCCGCTCGCTTTCTCCCTCTCCTCTGCTTCTTTCTACTCAAGGGTTGGTTCTCCCCACCGTCCCCCTCCCCCTCGCTGTAGATGTCCCCCGAACGGTCCTTCTTTTTCCTCCCTGGCCCCCCGCTTCTTGGTTTGGGTTCGGGGGGTGCCTCAGCAAATTTGAGCAAGTTCTGGGTCTTGAGTTTAAACTGTTGCCTCTGCTCCTCCAACTGCTGAGCTTGCAACTCCTTCTGACGAACACGCTCTTGCTAATTAAGAATAAAAAAAAATAACGGACAGCGAGTGATAAAAATGAAAATTGTGCAAAAAATTTAATGAGACCAAAATTACACATAACTCCTCTCTCTAAAGATCATCTCATCCATTACAAACAAACATGAGTATACCAGGGTTTATTTTGGGGGGAGGGGGGTGACCTTTTTTCAAATCATGGGATTACCCCCACCCCCCCCCCCCCCCCCCCCCCGAGCAAATTTCTCAAAATTTAACAAAGACTGCATCTGCCTAGCTAGCACACACACCTCATCCTGCAGCTGTTTCTGTCTGAGGGCCTCCCTCTCTCTCTCCTGCCTCTCCTTGAGAGATCTCTCTTCATCGTCCACCCTCCTAGCTCTGGCCAGGTGGTGCTGGGCTTGGCTCAGGTAGTCTGCACACTTCCGTGCCTCGTGTGTGGCAAAGTTGAGGTCAAACTTCATCCGGTCTCCCTCCTTGCTCAGGTAGACAAAGAACCTGGGAGTGGAAGAATTGAAGAGATGTTAATACGATCCTATGGTAGAAATATCACAGAATTGTGGCTTTTTTTGCTGTAAGTAAGTGAAACAAACTTCTCCATTAAAGCTTATTGTAGTATCGCGAAGATCGAGCTTTGCGTAACAGTTAGTTAGCAAGTTGAAATATTATTGTGCACACACTCGATAGATAATACAAGACATACATACGTATACATGCGGCCAAAAATCAGAGAACAAAAGACCATTGTGCATTTGGCGCGGGGCGCCAGTACAAGATAATTACATAAGTAAATGTAATACAGGATAAGGGATGACATAACATGATATAATCACTACACTCCTCCCCTGTAAACACAAAGTAAATAAAAGGTGACAAAAAAAATGAGAAGTATGCAAAAATGCAAAAAAAAAATTTAGTTCAGTTCATCAACCAGTCTCTCTGGTGCTTTGCGATTACGAGTAGGATACCTCGGAGCAGTTGGTGCCTCATTGACATTTTGCTCTGGTGAATCAACTGCTTCGCCATCCTCGGACTCTGCTGATTCTGCATTATCAGTAGGGGTTGGGAAATGAACGTAAGTATCTGTCTCAAGTTCACCATCATTTGACGTAGTGGCAGCAGCATCTCCCAAGGCTTTCAAGTGATCAACGTGTCTTTTCCACATTTTCTTATCCTCTGTTTCAACAACATAGGAGTGGGGACCACTTTTCTGCTTTACAATGCCGACAACCCACTTGGGTCCCGGTCGCAAATTTCGCACCATCACTCGTTCTCCAATATCGAAATCTCGTTCCTTAGCATGACGATCGTGCTGTGACTTTTGCAACGACTGTTTGTCAAATACATGCTGCTCATAACTTGGGTTGAGCAAATCGAATCGAGTGCGCAAATTCCGTTTTAGGAGCAAGGTACATGGGGGCACTCCTGTTGTTGCATGTGGCGAAGAACGGTAGGTGAGAAGAAATGTTGATAGACGATGCTGAAGTGAGCGTCCATCGTTCTGGCTTGCTTTGAGAGCCTGTTTGAATGACTGCACGAACCGTTCAGCGAGGCCATTTGATGATGGATGATAAGGAGCTGTACGAATATGACGGATACCATTTCCTCGCATAAAAGCGGCAAACTCCTCAGATACAAACTGGGGTCCATTGTCACTTACAAGTTGTTCAGGGAGTCCCTGAGCTGCAAAAAGGTGTCGTAGCACCTCGATGGTCTTGTCAGCTGTCGTTGACGACATACGAAACACTTCCGGCCATTTTGAGTACGCATCTACCACGATAAGAAATGTAGAACCTTGAAAAGGGCCGGCAAAATCGACGTGAATGCGCTCCCATGGTTTTGATGGCCAGGACCATGGATACAATGGTGCAGTTGGTGGTGAATTCTTCACTGATTGGCAAGATTTGCAAGATTTTCCCAATTCTTCGATATCTTTATCAAGGCCAGGCCACCAAAAGTAACTCCTTGACACCGCTTTCATCTTCGAGATTCCAGGATGGCCTTGGTGCAGCTCGTCTAGCAACTTCGTTCGCAGCTTAGTGGGTACTAACACACGTATTCCCCATAACAGACAACCATTTTCAACGGTAATCTCCTGCTGTTTTCTCTGAAATGGAAGCAGGGCTGCAGACACCTCATTCGGCCATCCATGCTTGGTATATCGCATCACTTTACTCAGTAGGACGTCTGTTCTGGTGGCTGTTTGCAACTGACTTGCTGTCACTGGGAGACTTGCAATCTGTGACACATTGAAAATTCCAGGCTCAGGTGAATTTCCTTCAAAACCTGGCTTCAACAAAGGTAGGCGAGATAATCCGTCAGCATTAGCATGAGCAGTAGTTGACCGGAATTCTATCTGATAGTGGTATGCTGACAACAAAATAGCCCAGCGTTGAAGTCTGGCCGCAGCCAATGGTGGAGTTCCTTTCTGCGGTCCAAGTATGGCCGTCAAAGGCTTGTGGTCGGTAACAAGAATAAACTGTCGCCCGTAAAGATAAAGGTGAAATTTCTTGACGGCAAAGATGAGAGCTAACGCCTCTTTCTCGACTTGAGCATAATTTCGCTCACTTGCTGTCAGCGTGCGCGATGCAAAGGCTACGGGCCGTTCACTGCCATCGTCCATCACATGTGATAATACCGCACCCACTCCATATGCTGAAGCATCTCCAGCAACTTTGATTGGGAGCCTCGGATCATAGTGAACTAATACATCGGAGGACACTAACTTCTCTTTTGCCAGATTGAAGGCTTGCATACATGTTTCAGACCAATTCCATTTGCAATCGCTGTGGAGTAGTGTGGAAAACATCGACTTGTAGGTACTCTCTGAGATGATTGATATATCAGCACCGGTATCCAATTCCATGACTACTGGCTTGTCATTGATATGCACTTTCACCTCGATGGGCGGTGATGCGCTAGCTCCGATAGTAAACAATGCCAGCTCTTCGTCTGATGATGCTTGTTCGGTAGGCTCCATTTCCACCTCTACCCATTTCGTTTGAGGCTTTGACATGGGCGTTCTCCTCGACTTCACTGACTTCTTTGGAGATCTACAAGCCGGCGCAATATGTCCAACTTTACCACAATTGTGGCAAGTCGCTTCACGAAATTTGCATTCATTTGCTGTATGGTTGTTGCGTCCACATCGGTAACATGGCTTACGCTTAGCTGCAGTGGATTTAGGCGATGTGATATTCATGACTACCGGCGGAGATTCTTTGAATTGCTTAGCATCACGTGCAGCTGCCTCCATGCCTTGTGCTATTTCTTGTGCTTTCGTTAGTGTGAGCTTATCTTCTGCCAGTAGCCGTTTTTGAATGTTCTCGCTCCGCATTCCCACAACATACTTGTCTCGTAAGGCTTCGTTAAGGAATGTGCCGAATTCACACGTCTGAGCCAACTGACGTAACTCAGCAAGATAATCTGCCAGCGATTCACCAGCTGCTTGTGCCCTCTTGTAGAATCGAAAACGCTCAGCAATGATGAGGGGCTTAGGCTCAAAGTGGTCTTTAAGGAGTTTTTCCAGATCCTTTAGCGGCTTGTCCTTGGGCAAGGTCGGCGCCAATTGCCCTCTCAGTAGAGAGTAAGTCTTAGATCCAATGATCGTAAGTAGCACTGACACTTTCTTGGCGTTGGCAATGTCATTTGCCTCGAAATACAAGTGTAAACGCTCGAGATACTCGGAGATCTTTTCATTTTCAGGATCGAACTCGGCAATTTTACCAATAGATTTAGCCATCGTACGTGCAGCGAAGTAATCCCATCCTCGTCGCCAGTGTAGTATCGCGAAGATCGAGCTTTGCGTAACAGTTAGTTAGCAAGTTGAAATATTATTGTGCACACACTCGATAGATAATACAAGACATACATACGTATACATGCGGCCAAAAATCAGAGAACAAAAGACCATTGTGCATTTGGCGCGGGGCGCCAGTACAAGATAATTACATAAGTAAATGTAATACAGGATAAGGGATGACATAACATGATATAATCACTACACTTATCTTGGTCAATTCCCAGCCTTTTCAAATTCATACTAAAAAACTAGGCCAGTGGAAGCTGCTACAGTACTATCACTAAAAATTGAAAGCTATGAAAAGCTTTAAAAATTCGACATCAAAATATTCCAGTAAATTTGTCCCCTCTCACCTCTGTGCCATCTCTAGCTCTCTCACAGCTCCTAGCACGGCTGAAAGGTTACTCCTCTCGTCCTTGAGGACTGTCATGGCCGACCGCTGCTCCACCAGGGCCAGGTTGAAGAGAAGGAGAGAGTCATTTGGGGAGATGTGTCGCGCCTGAAGGGAGGGAGGAGAGAAAGACAGAGAGAGAGAGGGAGTTAATCAGAATCTTTAAGAATCTCTGTGTGATATACTATATTATAGCCTTTGGTATACATGTATGTAGTGCTATAAATATGAGCATTCATACTCATTTTGCAGGTTTATTAAACTTTTGAGGTTGACCACTTATTATCCAAGAAAGTATGAAAATTAATTTTGACATCACAAACTTCACCACTATATGATATGTACATACATGTACAGTGTAGTATTACCTTGAGTAGCGTTTGCCTGCACTCATTCAGTCTGTTACACTTGAAGTAGGCCCTGGCCAGGTAGAGCAACACCTCCGTGTTGTGGAAGTTGTAGAACTTACGAAGGCAATTCTCATACTGTGGAATGGAGAACAGGAATGGGGAATGAATAAATCAACAATTAGCCTCATCTTGATCTATATCTTTCTCACTGTTCCACTTGCTCCTCCCCCTCCCTCTTTCTTTTTCTCTCTCTCTCCCCTCCCCCTCTCCCTCCCTCCCTCCCTCCCTTTATCTCTCTCTCTCTAACCATTTGTATTGCGCTGATGTACTGTTTCTGCTCCACGTAGATGTGTGCTAAGTTGAGCCAGACGTCAGGCATGTCCGCTGTTGCCTCGCGAACCTGAGCAAACACATCCCTAGCTTCACGGAAGTAGCCCTTGTGGGCCAGCACTGTGCCTGGATGAAAAAATTAGTCAAGTACAAAATGTAATGATATTCATGAAATTTTAAGTCATATTATATGCAGCAGGATTAATGATGGTGGAAATTTCCCAATGTGAGCCTAAATTTCTGAAAGAGATACTACTAACATTAAGATCTTACCAATTCCATTAGCAGCATAGAGGTTCTTCGGGTCTCGATGGAGGACGTCTTTGTAGTAGCTGAGAGCTCTGTCCTGGTGGCGCTTATCCTTGGTACGATCTCTGCAATAAATAAAAGTTGAACCTGCATGTACATGCATTACCGTATAGTGGGAAATGTTGGTGAGCATGAAATTTGGTGAATTAGTCATCAGAATGCATTGATGACTTTCAAATTCTTGCGATCTCGCCAAAGTTTCCCTGCTATAAACTGCTCTGTTCACTGATGAAACTGTGAACAAATCAAAAATATCATTCTTATATTTCTTTCCATTGATGCTATATACGATTAAACCACTACCTCAGCTGCAGATAATACTATAATTGGCAGCTGTATAACTCTCCAACTACAGCATGATACTATAAGTCTTACCTAGTATATAGGCATATGGAGTGATTGTAGCCAGACGTTGCCTAGTGACAGTGTGGAGTAGGTATCCCCCTTAGTTGAAGGGTTCTTTAGAATTTTCTCAAATTTCTTCTGCCCTGGCCCCCACTCCTGCTTGGCTACATGTAGGTGAAGGTTGCCCATCAGAGCCCAGGCATCTGCATGGTCCTATATAAATCAGATCGTAAATGCTATAATATACAATCCGCTGAAGGTTTAAGATAGCAATCATACATTTGATCACATGCATACATACATATGCATAA
The DNA here is from genome assembly GCA_963930775.1 of Cliona cf. orientalis. Classification (NCBI taxonomy): domain Eukaryota; kingdom Metazoa; phylum Porifera; class Demospongiae; order Clionaida; family Clionaidae; genus Cliona; species Cliona cf. orientalis. The sequence goes on along the minus strand of OZ005690.1, from coordinate 1,020,380 downwards.
TATCATTAATATAGGATTCATCCCTATACGTTCCTCCCTGCATGCTTTCAATGAATCCCGCATTATAATAATGTTATTATTACTTCAAAAGCATGCAGGGACAGGGCTGTACACACAAAATAATAATACACTGAATATTGGTATAAAACTCTGCTAATTAAAAGCTACTAAGTCATGTATATCCATGACTACACACTAGCTATATACAGGAGTCACGCAATGTTCTCAGTTACAACATCACTGCACATAGAGTTCGATAAGTTCAAGTGGAACATCATCAGATTTTGGTTTGTCATCAGTGCAAATCCTCAATTCAATGTCATCAGTTGTGGCACTGGTCAGGTTCTTTGTAAACCATGGAGGGTTGTTGAGCTGACAGCATGTGCTGGTGGATGTACAGTTCTGACCATCCCAGAGAACATCATCGGGGTAGAATATAAACTGCCAACTCCAGGGAGAGTGTAAGGCACTCTCACAAAAGAAATCATCTCCAACAAATGCAGGAACACGATCGTAATTATGTGTGTCACAAGGGCATCTATCAAAAGGATAGAGTGTGCCCACCTCTGTTGCTCCAGCAGCAAATGTCCAAATATGCTGTCGGCTGCCAGCACTTCCATGAGTCAGACTTACACCTTCAACATAGTAGCTACCAATTCCTCGAGTATACCTAAAAAAAGCACTAGTTGCTCCAAACTGGTATCCCCTTATCCTCCCACACACACGGCTGTATGGTAAACCTCCAACACTGAATGTGGTTGAAGAACATCCTCCCAGAGTTGATGTGTGTGATCTTCCACATGTCCTCTTGAAATATGATGTCAAGTTGAGTCCAGTAGGGCAGTTGTAGCTGGTGTCAGTCATGTTGATAAAAGCAACACGCCTCCATCCTGGTGTACCATTGCAAGTTGTGGCTAAAATTGCATTAGCAATTTCATGAATTTCATTTCTTGCACTCTCCCTTTCGCCCACTGAGGCACACTGCTGATCATCACCTCTGTCCAGCAACTTAATATCTACCACTTGTCCCTGGCCACTGACTATGATGACTGATCCAGGTCCAAGTGAAAGATAGCTCAGAACTACAAGCACCAAGCTTGTTACAAATCGGCTCATTTTTAAATCAAACTCAAGCTCAATATTGACTTATATGCAGTAATGTACAACAAACAAGTCTTAGAATGTGCCATGATATTAACTGTGCGTGATGTTTATTTTTCCTGAATGCTGTATCTACACACAAATCAGCTGGCCATGGATTTGGAACTCTACCTGCACTACTGCCAAAACTCAAAATTTCTAATAATACACTAATCTTGTATTAATCTGTCAAATTAAAAATCCGCCAATAGTGTGTGGAGCGAGCTTTCGCAAAACCATATAAGGTAATGCTACACACATGTGGTAGACAAACAGGTAGACTCTAAAATTATTAATTTGTGATCAAAAGCTTTATTTCATATCAGATTCTGAGGATTTCCCACCAGAAACGATAATAACCTGAACCCTGAACTTGTTTGACAGTGCTCAGCTGCATGCATTGATTATTATAGTAAACGTTTACATATACCTATATCATACATGCAATATTTCACCCTTTAGCTTTCAAAAACACTGGCCCAAACAGTGGCAAACATGGTAGCACGTGTGGTTGGGATAGCAGAGCTCATGCATGCACTCGGTGAATCATCAGTTATGACACACGAAAAAGCACATAAATATTATGTACAGTTGGTGCTACTACTGGTAGACCATGCACTAGCTATAATCCTGATCAGAACAAAAAATGAAACATGGAACATAAATAACAGATGGTCCACACTTCTAGCTACCTGGAACTGGAATGAAAAACACGAATTATTATTGGTAGTGGGAGTATTATCGACATTAACAATATGAGTCGCGTTGCCTGGTGAAAGTGTGCAGTAGGTATCCCCCCTTATTGAGGGGCTTTTAAAGAAATTTCCGAGTTCTGCCCCGGCCCTCGCTCCTGTTTGGCTAGGTGAAGGTTAATTACCCATTAGAGCCGAGGCATCAGCATAGTTCTATAATATTATATAGCAGACAATCAGGTCGTAAATGCTGCAATCCTCTGAAGGATATATTTAAGATAGCAATGTACTTTTGATTTGTACATGTATATCACATAGGGTTCGTCCCTATAGGCTCCAAAAAATTCATGTCTCAAGTATACATACATGTTTTAAGTTCTACTAAAAATATAAATACTGAAATTAAAACTCAGCTCAAGTTATTATCTCCATGACTATAGACTAGCTACGGGAGTCATATGTTCTCAGTATATATTATAACTTCACTGCACATAGAGTTCGATGAGTTCAACGGGAACATCATCACGATCTGGTGGACTATTAGTGCAAATCCTCAATTCAATGTCATCAGTTGTTGCATTGGTCAGGTTCTTTGTAAACCATGGAGGGTTATTGAACTGACAGCATGTGCTGGTGGACATACAGTTCTGACCATCCCAGAGAACATCATCGGGGAAGAGTATATACTGAAACCTCCAGGGAGAGTGAAAGCCGCTCTCACAAAAGAAATCATCTCCAACAAATGCAGGGACACGACTGAAATTATGTGCACCACAAGGGCATATTTCGGAAAAATAGTGTGTGTCCACCTCTGTTAGTCCAGCGGCAAATGTCCAAATATGCTGTCGGCTGCCAGCATCTCCATGAGTCAGACTTACACCATCAACATAGTAGCTATCAACTCCTCGAATATACCGATAAAATGCACTAGTTGCTCCAAACTGGTATCCCCTTATCCTCCCACACACACGGCTGTATGGTAAACCTCCAACACTGAATGTGGTTGAAGAACATCCTCCCTGAGTTGTGTGTGATCGTCCACATGTCCTCTTGGAATATGATGTCAAGTTGAGTCCAGTAGGGCAGTTGTAGCTGGTGTCAGTCATGTTGATAAAAGCAACACGCCTCCATCCTGGTGTCCCGTTGCAAGTGTGGAGTGGGCCAGTTGTGGCTAAAATTGCAGAGTTAGCAATTTGATGAATTTCATTTCTTGCCCTCTCTCTGTCTTCCACTGAGGCACACTGGCAATCACCACTTTCTTCCAGTATCTTAACATCAGTTGTTTGTCCCTGGCCACTGATTATTACGACTGATCCAGGTCCGGGCGAAAGACAGAGGACTACTAGCATCAAAAATATTACAAGCTCGCTCATTTTCTATTCTTTTCGTTAAAACTATAGTTTCAATCTTGACTTATATGTAGTAATGCACAGCAAACGAGTTGCTTTTACCTATATCTATTGAATGCTACCGGTATGTGTATACAAATAAGCCAGTTCGGTGCTCTATCATCACAACTACCAAAGATCAAAACTTCTGTATGATCTAGTACTAAAGTACCAAATCATAAACTACCAATAGTGTGCAGCCTGGGGGGGGGGGGGGGGGGGGGGAGTGGGGGAGCCTTCCCAAATCATAATAATCTGTTTTAAACGCAATGCTACATGCATGCGATGTGATACACAAACGAGCAGACTTTAATAACTTTAAGGTACCATTAAATTGCGTGGGCGTGAGGTGGGGGATATGACACCTAAACCACATCAAAGTCATTAGTGAGGTGCATGTTGTGTAACCACGCCCTTTTAATTGCACAGGTCTCAGGGGTGTGGCTGCTAGAGCCGGAAGTGTTCATTTAATATCCTCCATGGACCGGAAGCCGAGCCGGAAGGGAGGGGCCAGGCCACGCCCAAAACAGCCCCACCCTGTTCCCCAAGGACCACCATTCTCAATCAAGTGCCTACTAACCACCGGATGTCCACCGGAAGCCCACAATCAATCCCAATTAAAACACACAGCTTCCTCAAGGCCAAAACACACACAAACACTTGGAGGCCGTTCTGCCACACCGCCCACGCAAGAGCTCACCTCATTTCCTGTGTGGGCGGAGTAACAACACGTCATCGCAACCACATCCGCTTCAAACCATCGTCAGCTTCCGTCCAGCCGTACAGGCCCCTCGATCGCACCGCCGTACAGTGCCTCATTAACAGACATGGCCTCACCTTTGACCTCCTGCCACGCCCCCAAAGCCTCCTCGCGGGGTTCAAAGGTCACCACCGCTTCCGGGACACGCCCACCTATCGCCGAGGCCAAGTCCCAGGCGCCGATGTCCAAGCACTGGCCCGTGAAGCCACGCCCAATCGGAAGCAATAAAACCTGCATTAACGCACACGCACACACTCCACACAGTGCCAGGAACACGCCCACATGCTTAATTAGGCCTAATCAGCTTTTTTTTTTTTTTTAATTAATTAAAAATCTTTTTTTTTTTTCTACTTAGTGTTTAATAAGTCGTTGCGGTTAATAGTTAAGAAAGAATGCTTTGATCTTGCTTTGAAGTGGGCAATTACCGGTGTTTTCTTCAGGGGCCACTTCCGGTCGCTAATTACACGCGCATAATCATCCCTGGCCGATTCTGGACACGCCCACCTTCGACCAAAAGCACTCGTATGGGCTCTTCGGCCACGCCCCTTCACGATTCGCTAATTGAATTAGCCAATCCTGACGCTCACGCCCACGCACTTTGATGCTACCTTAACTACCTTAACTGGCTCTGAGAAATCAAAAGTTTTTCAATTTGGCAATATAGCTACATGTAAGCTCATGTAGGTGGTAAAATACCATGAAGGGTCCATATTGTTGTCATGTGGATAGTTTATATACAGGATGGTGCTTACCGTAGTTAATCGAATACAACGTATGATCCAATCTAAAGAAATTAGCATTAATTTTTACGAATTCTCATAACATATATGGAGCGATTGACGACCTTTACCAGAAAAGCGCGCTTTTTCCAAAATTGAAATTATTTTTTTCATACGTAGTATTAAATTAAGTACGGTATCCCTTATACAATATTATGTGTATGAAAAATTAGGTGTTGTCAGCAGAGGATGATTCATTACAGCAATCACAAGCTAGAAAGTCATAACTTGATATTCTCTTATGGAAGGTATTCATACCTGATTCTTCTGCAAAGACCATGCATGCATCTTGAACTATTACGTAGTACATGCATGTACATAATGTATTATACCAGCATACAGATGAGCATGAACGTTAATTTTTACGACAATATCAAGGACCGACGCTATAATAAACTTTTATTACCTAATTCTTTTGCAGAGCCTCCTTGAACCAATCAGATGCCTCGTATATCTGCTCCCTATCCCTGGCCATGCACCCCAGTCTCAGGTAACAGTCGACGTAGCTGGGGTGCTCTCTCAAGATGGCCTTGTAGTGTCCCTCTGCCTGATCGAAGTGGCACAGGGCCTCGCAAAGACGACCGAGGTTGTAGGTTATCGTCACGGAGATCTCCGTATAGTAGGTCTCATCTTGTATGGCTTCCTGCTTGCAATAATCCAATGCTTGTTCATAGTACGACTGCATTAGAAGCACAAAATACATATTACTATGAGGTGCGTAGGTGTAGGGTGTGGGGTATAGGGTATATTATAATAATATGCAATAATATGAGGTGGGATCCGGAGGTGTGGGGTATATATGAGATATTGAAAGTGAAATATAGGCCACTCTCCCACCACCAATTTCCATCTAACACTAGAGTATAGTGGATATTTTAATACTTTTGAGAAGCATAATTAAACCATTGTTCATGTAGTAGCCATAAGAGACCATTGTATGGACACAATGATGGACCAAAAAAGAATATTAATATTGCTATCTATGGTTCACAATCATTCACATGATACAGCTATTCATCCGATACATCAAATTTAAGAAACAGCTTGGCTATGGGTCAGTCAGGCTAATTCAAAATAATTGATCTTCTAAAAAATGGCTGTGTTCATATTCAGGAGTCAAGTCACTCGTCTCCTCATTTTCATCACTCTATTCTTTCTAATGATCAATCTTTGTCGAGCAGCTAGTTCGGTCAAGAATCGTCAAATCGCTGAAGAGAACTATCCTGATTCTTGTCTAGAAAGAATGGTGGCTACTCACCTTGGAGATGAACTTCCAAAAATGAGGGACGATCTTATTAGAAGAAAGAACAACGGTGAAGGTTTTATGGAGTGTCACTGGAATGCCTGGAGCACGCTAGATAACTGGGATTGGCAAGATGATGAGGATTAAAAACAAGAGCAGTTTGCATGCATGTGTAAGGGGCGTTGACCAAAGTCCTTGTGGAAAAATTAACGTTATGACGGTAACATTTTACCCCCTGTTTTTCTAGAGTTTTGCCCACCAACGTTAACTGCATGGAAATTAAGGACTGCATTTAATTTTTTTACGGTAATTAAGATTTTTATTAAAATTAATATAACATAGCAAAAGAAATTAATTTGTATAGACAGATCTAGAGCTAGGTTGCTCTCATGACATGTATATTGTATATATGAGACATAAATGAAAATTATTTGGAAGTTTAAATTGAGACAGTTCCACTGACTGAATAATAATTGTGTACCAGAAAAGAGAAAGGTGTTCATTTGCAGCCAAAAGTAGGTAATAATACTTATTACAGAAGAGTGATAATTACAGATAGATCTAATATTAATTTTAGTGAAAATTGATCATTTCTCTAGTCACTGTCTTCACTGCTGCTCTCCTTAGTGGCTGGCCCGGTCGCCACGGCAACATCATTGTCATCGGCAGCTGCGGTGTCCACCTGCATGGCTTCATCCTCACTCGAGTCTTCCTCCTTGGCCTATTTGCCAGTGGTAGCTTTAAAAATTGGAGATTATGAAAATCTTTGAAAATTTGATAATTATTATTTTCTTCTTCAAAATATTCCAGTAAAATTATCCCCTCACCTCTGTGCCATCTCCAGCTCTCTCACAGCTCCTAGCACGGCCGATAAGTTACTCCTCTCATCCTTGAGGACTGTCATGGCTGACCGCTGCTCCACCAGGGCCAGGTTGAAGAGAAGGAGAGAGTCATTCGGGGAGATGTGTCGCGCCTAAAGGAAGGGAGTGAGAGAGGGAGAGGGAGAGAGAGAAAGAGAGAAAGAGAAAGAGAGAGAGAGAGGGAGGGAGGGAGTTAACCAGAACTCCAAAGAATCTCTATGTGATATATATATAGCTTTTGGTATACATGTATGTAGTGCTATAAATACGAGCATTCATGCTCATTTTGCAGGTTTATTAAACTTTCGAGGTTGGTCACTTATCTAAGAAAAGTATGAAAATTTGACATCACAAATTTCACCGCTATACGATAATGATGTACATACAGTGTAGTATTACCTTGAGTAGTGTTTGCCTGCACTCGTTCAGTCTGTTACACTTGAAGTAGGCCCTGGCCAGGTAGAGCAACACCTCCATGTTGTGGAAGTTGTAGAACTTACGAAGACAATTCTCATACTGTGGAATGGAGAATAGGAATGGGGAATGGATAAATCAAACAATTAGCCTCATCTGTAAAAGTAATTCAACTGGATCTAAATCTCTTTCTCTCTCCTTTTCTCCTTCTCTCTCTCTCTAACCATTTGTATTGCGCTGATGTACTGTTTCTGCTCCACGTAGATGTGAGCCAGGTTGAGCCAGACGTCAGGCATGTCTGCCGTTGCCTCGCGAACCTGAGCAAATACGTCCCTAGCTTCACGGAAGTATCCCTTGTGGGCCAGCACTGTGCCTGGATGAAAAAATCAGTCAAGTACAAAATGTAATGATATTCATGAAATTTTAAGTCATAATAAAATTATGGATGCAGCAGGATTAAAGATGATGGAATATCCCAAAGTAAGCCTAAATTTCTGAAAGTGAGAGATACTATTAACATTAAGGTCTCACCAATTCCATTAGCAGCATAAAGATTCTTAGGATCTCGATGGAGGACGTCTTTGTAGTAGCTGAGAGCTCTGTCCTGGTGACGCTTATCCTTGGTACGATCTCTATAATACCATTATCATGATGAAATAAAAATTGAATCTACATGCATTACCGTATAGTGGAAAACGTTAGCGAGCACTAAATTTGGTGAATCAATCATCAGAATGCAAAGGTGGCTTTTTTTAAATTCAGCGATTTTTGCGACCTCGCCAAAAGTTTCCCTACGGCATTCCAAACTTGACAAATTGTGAACAAATCAAAAATATCATTAATGCTATGGCAACTACAGATCATGCTATAACTGCAGCCGTACAACTTCCCAATTACATCATCATTGTATGTACTTACCTAGTAGGCATATGGAGTGACTGTAGCCAAACATTGCCCAATGAAAGAGTCGAGTAGGTATCCCCCTTTGTGGAGGGGTTCTTAAGAATTTTCTCAAATTTCTTCTGCCCCGGCCCCCACTCCTGCTTGGTTAGGTGAAGGTTACCCATCAGAGCCCAGGCATCTGCATGGTCCTATATTACAGCAGATAATCAGATCGTACATCCTGCAATCCTCCAAAGGATATTAAATTTGAAGATTGCAATGTACATTAAATTTGATTTGTACATGTATATACATCTGATACCACATATGCTCCCCAACTTCAATAATCCCGGTATTATACTTATTCAAGTATTATCCACAGTATTATCATATTTGGGGACAGGGCTGTACATATATGGACAAAAAATATAAACATACTACAATGTAGTACTATGCTCTAAGACATGCTATGACTACGGACTAGCTACAAGAGTTGTAGGATGTTCTCAGTTATAAATAAAGTCACTGCACATAGAGTTCGATGAGTTCAAGGGGAACATCTTCACCACTTGGTAGATCACTAGTGCAGATCCTCAATTCAATGTCATCAGTTGTGGCACTGGTCAGGTTCTTTGTAAACCATGGAGGGTTGTTGAGCTGACAGCATGTGCTGTTGGATGTACAGTTCTGACCATCCCAGAGAACGTCATCGGAGTAGAGTATATACTCAAAATCCCAGGGAGAATTTAAGCCACTCTCACAAAAGAAATCGTCTCCAACAAATGGTTGGACAAGATCATAATTATGTGTGTCACAAGGGCACATACGGACAACATAGCCTGTGTCCACCTCTGACAGTCCAGCAGCAAATGTCCAAATATGCTGTCGGCTGCCAGCACTTCCATGAGTCAGACTTACACCACCAACATAGTAGCCATTGATAATTCCTTGAGTATAATGAAAAGCTTCAGTTGATCCAAACTGGTATCCCCTTATCCTCCCACACACACGGCTGTATGGTAAACCCCCAACACTGAATGTGGTTGAAGAACATCCAGTGCTTGTGTGTGATCGTCCACATGTCCTCTTGGAATATGATGTCAAGTTGAGTCCAGTAGGGCAGTTGTAGCTGGTGTCAGTCATGTTGATAAAAGCAACACGCCTCCATCCTGGTGTACCGTTGCAAGTGTGGATGTAGACAGTTGCAGCTAAAATAGCAGAGTTAGCAATTTGACGGATTTCATTTCTTGCTCTCCCTGTTTCCTCCATTGAGGCACACTGCTGATTATCATTTCTGTCCAATACCTTAATATCCGTCTTTTGTCCCTGGTCACTGATTATGATGACTGATCCAGGTCCAGGAATAAGACAGAGAGTTGCAAGAGTCAAGTACATTACAAACGGCCTCATATTTAATTTCAATAGTCACAGGCCCAATCTTGACTTATATGTATTATATATAGTTATATACAGCAAACAAGGATTTTCGTTTACAATAACATTAGCTGATGCATGTTTTTTTTCTTGAATGCTACACATAACAATGTGTATACAAAAACTACAAAATTGGAATCCATTTAAATCTTGTTATGTATATGTTGATCTTGTATAATATAATAATTATTATTCTGAACTAGCAAAATAAAAATCCACAAATAACAATACTTGCATTATATACACATCAGGCTCCTTCTAGCTTTCAATGATCTCCATAAAGATTTAATACTACTTCAAAAGCTATAGCTGCATAACTTGGGACAGGGCTGTACTTACATATTATTATAGACTAAGTGTCATAAACTATACATACAACAATTATATACTGGTGTAAAACTCAAGCTCAAGCGGCTTATATCCATGACTACAAACTATAGCTACAGAATAGTCATGCAATGTTCTCAGTATTATTTACTATAACTTCACTGCACATAGAGTTCAATGAGTTCAAGGGGAACGTCATCCTCTCTTGGTGAGTTATTAGTGCAAATCCTCAATTCAATGTCATCAGTTGTTGCATTGGTCAGGTTCTTTGTAAACCATGGAGGGTTGTTGAACTGACAGCATGAGCTGGTGGATGTACAGTCCTGACCATCCCAGAGAACATCATCGGGGTAGAGTATAAACTGCCAACTCCAGGGAGAGTGAAAGCCACTCTCACAAAAGAAATCATCTCCAACAAATGCAGGGACATGATTGTAATTATTAATATTATGTATGTCACAAGGGCATTTAGCAGTAAGATAGTTTGTGCTCCCCTCTGTTAGTCCAGCGGCAAATGTCCAAATATGCTGTCGGCTGCCAGCACCTCCATGAGTCAGACTTACACCAGTTACATAGTAGCCATCAATTCTTTGAGTAGACTGAAAAGCAAAAGTTGCTCCAAACTGGTATCCCCTTATCCTCCCACACACACGGCTGTATTGTAAACCTCCAACACTGAATGTGGTTGAAGAACATCCTCCATAAGTTATGTGTGATCGTCCACATGTCCTCTTGGAATATGATGTCAAGTTGAGTCCAGTAGGGCAGTTGTAGCTAGTGTCAGTCATGTTGATAAAAGCAACACGCCTCCACCCTGGTGTACCATTGCAAGTGTGGATATGGACAGTTGCGGCTAAAATTGCAGAGTTAATTACAATTTGACGGATTCCATTTCTTGCTCTCTCCCTTTCCCCCACTGAGGCACACTGCTGATCACTACCTCTGTTCAGCAACTTAATATCTATCATTTGTCCCTGGCCACTGACTATGATGACTGATCCAGGTCCAGGAGAAAGACAGCTCAGCATTATAAGCACCAAACATGTTACAAATTGGCTCATTTTTAAATCCTTTTGATCAAAACTAGACTCACTCTTGACTTATATGCAGCAGTAATGTACAACAAACAAGGATGTGTCCACGATATTAATTATGCGTGATGTTTATTTTTCCTAAATGCTGTGTCTACACAGAAACCGGCTGGGTTTGGAACTCTACTTTCACAACTGTCAAAACTCAAAATTTCTTGTGTACCGTATAATAATAATATTATTATGCTAATCTTGTACTTAACTGCCAAATTATATCCACCAATAGCGTGTGGAGCGAGGTTTCGCAAATCATAAAATATGACGGTAACGTAGCTACTATCACACATATTATCTGATGGACAAACAGGCAGACTCTAATTATTAATTCATTATCAAAAGCTTCATTTTGTTTGGGTTACCCATTGTAGCCCAGGCATCAGCATGGTCCTGTATTATCAAACCATAAATGCTACAATACTCTAAAGGATATAAACTTTAAGATACATGTAGCAATATTATTATACTTGTATACTATACACACATAGGGTTTGTCTCTATAATATTATAAATTATGGAAGCCGAGAAGGGCACTCCGAAGCTTCGCCGAACTCGCTCCGAAGTCTCGCCGAACACGGTACTTCCACGCTTCGCCGAAGTCATCTCCGAAGCTTCGCCGAACTCACTCCGAAGCTTCGCCGATGCTTCGCCGGACTCAGCTCCGATACTTCGCCGAAGTCACCTCCGAAGCTTCGCCGATGCTTCGCCGGACTCAGCTCCGATACTTCGCCGAAGTCATCTCCGAAGCTTCGCCGATGCTTCGCCGAAGTCACCTCTGAAGCTTCGCCGAACCCAGCTCCGATACTTCGCCGAAGTCACCTCCGAAGCTTCGCCGAAGTTTTCAAGTAGACATTTTATTGTACTAGCGCTGCTGCACGCATAAAATCATTACCGTATAGCGTGAAACTTTCGAGGGAGAAAACTTTCGCGGAGCCATGATCCTACTATAGACTGAGCATGCGCACAGGCAGCCCACCTATATGGCCACACCCACTGGAAGTTTCGAAGCAAGCAAGTACTTCGTCTTTCTGATGAGCACCTACACTGTAGAGACCATCGTGCGTGGCGTCAACTGGAGTATTCATACGCTCCACGCTTCGAATTCTTTTCGGGTTTGTTAGCTCTTTGTTAGCGGTAGCAACTGGTAGCCTCGTAACCAGGCCCTGGCATAACGGTAGATGATGGTCTCGCGCGCCACTAGCGAGACTAAATATATAGACGACTATCAGCTTAGGTAGCGTGGAGCTCTGCTGAAAGCATTTCAACAGGGAGATGGCTGACACTTAGCTTAGCTAGCCGCGTAGTTACGTACGTCGATATACGGTAGTGTGCAACAGCGCTAGTACAACTTGAAATGTGTCTTTGTAGTGTATGCTTCGGCGAAGCTTGTGAGATAATTCGGCGAAGCTTCGGAGGTGACTTCGGCGAAGTATCGGAGCTGAGTTCGGCGAAGCTTCGGAGGTGACTTCGGCGAAGTATCGGAGCTGAGTTCGGCGAAGCTTCGGAGGTGACTTCGGCGAAGCCTCGGAGTGAGTTCGGCGAAGCTTCGGAGGTGACTTCGGCGAAGTATCGGAGCTGAGTTCGGCGAAGCATCGGCGAAGCTTCGGAGGTGACTTCGGCGAAGCGTCGGAGTGAGTTCGGCGAAGCTTCGGAGATGACTTCGGCGAAGCGTGGAAGTACCGTGTTCGGCGAGACTTCGGAGCGAGTTTTTTTTTTTTTTTTTTTTTTTTTTTTTTTTTTTTTTCTATAATAATTTCTGTTTATGTACAGCGGACACATGAGTAGCCATTGGCTAACAATAAAACATGTAATCCTAGGTTAAATTAATGATAGCATGTTTGAATGAGGTGATAGAGTTTTGGGAGACCATACTCTTGGACAGAGAGTTCCACTGAGCTGCAGTTTTTGGGAAAAAAGAATTCAGGAACTGGCTAGACCGGCATTGGAAAGGAATAATGGCCATGGAGTTGTTGGATCTGCTGTTGTAGTGGAAAGATCTGAGATCAATTGGAACATTTGGAAAGTCGGTAAGCTTGTACATTATTTTGTACATGTGGGATAGCCTGGCTTGAGATCGCCTCATAGATAGGGGATGGATATTAGCACTGGATATTAGCACTGGAGTTCGGCGAAGCTTCGGAGTGCCCTTCTCGGCTTCCGTAATAAATATTATAGGCTCCTCCCAGTTTTCAATGATTCCTGTATAGTAATGCATGTATTATCAAAATTTTCATATAAAAATGCATAATGTTATAAATTAACTATATCCCCGGTACTACATAATAATATGCTGTAAGACATACTGTGACTACAGACTAACTATATACAGGAGTCATGAAAATTAATGTTCTGAGTTATAAACAACGTCACTGCCACATAGAGGTCAATGAGTTCAAGGGGAACATCATCTCGTTCTGGTAGAAAACTAGTGCAAATCCTCAATTCAATGTTATCAGTTGTTGTACTGGTCAGGTTCTTTGTAAACCATGGAGGGTTGTTGAGCTGACAGCATGTGCTGTTGGATGTACAGTTCTGACCATCCCAGAGAACATCATCGAGGTAAAGTATAGCCTGACCTCTCCAGGGAGAGTGTAAGCCACTCTCACAAAAGAAATCATCTCCAACAAATGTAGGGACACCAACGTAATTATGTGCATCACAAGGGCATATACTGGCAAGATAGCCTGCTATATTAATCTCCATTAGTCCAGCAGCAAATGTCCAAATATGCTGTCGGCTGCCAGCACCTCCATGAGTCAGACTAACACCATTAACATAGTAGCTATCAATTCCTTGATCAATTGATATAGGATCGAAAAGCAGTAGTTGCTCAAAACTGGTATCCCCTTATCCTCCCACACACATGGCTGTATGGTAAACCTCCAACACTGAATATGGTTGAAGAACATCCTCCATAAGTTGTGTGTGATCGTCCACATGTCCTCTTGGAATATGATGTCAAGTTGAGTCCAGTATAGGGCAGTTGTAGCTGGTGTCAGTCATGTTAATAAAAGCAACACACCTCCATCCTGGTCCACTGCAAGTATACATGGAGGGCATGGTTGTTGCAGAGAAGGCATGGTGGAAGTTGAGTCTGTGGTGGTGGTGCTCAAAGTGGCTGTAGTTGACATATCAGTGGTTGTAGTTGTGGAATCTGATGTAGCTGTTTCAGTGGGCATGGTTGTCAAGGCGATCGTGGCAGCAATTACAGTGTTAGCAATCTCATGAATTTCATTTCTTGCCCTCTCTATTGAAGGACACTGCTGATCATCACTTCTGTCCAGTACCTTAATATCTATTTTTTGTCCCTGGCCACTGATTACGATGACTGATCCAGGTCCAGGAGATAGACAGAGAACAATTATTGCAAGAGTCAAGTACGCTACAAACCGGCTCATTTCAATCAAAAATTTGGCTCAATATAATATAATTATATGTAGTAATGTACAGCAAACAAGATGTTTGTGTTTATGATGTTAACCATGTGTATATTATTTCTAGAATGCATACAAAACCAGCTGCTGTGATACAGCATTGTTTGGACGAGTAGTAATGTTTTCTTGATTATCTTATTGCATCGTGGTTACCGTAGTTAGTCTGCATAAGCTGCCTATATACTTCATTTATATCATTGAATGTGCCGCAGTGCATTCATTGATATACAGACCCTGTAGACTAACCATGCTAATCATTGATTACTGGGAACCCAGTCCGGCCCTGACCCCTCTAGAATGTTGATCACCTTCAGCGGCTGGTATATATAGCGTTATTCCTGTAGTACTCTAAGATCAAAAATTTGGTATCATTATTAGTACTCTATAGATCTAGCCACAGTGTAAAATTTTGCCCATGAGAGCAGATGTGGAAATTGGTGAAAACTTCTATGCAAATGGTATTTCAAAGCTTCATTATGGGGCACATGTCATAATAAAATATTATGCTACACATGTCTGATGCTCTAAGACAAAACTCAGCTAAAGCTACTTGTATCCATGACTACACACTAGCTACAGGAGTCACACTATGTTTCCAGTTACAATATCACTGCACATAGACTTCGATGAGTTCAAGGGGAACATCCTCAGATCTTGGTACATTATTAGTGCAAATTCTCAATTCAATGTCATCAGTTGTGGCATTGGTCAGGTTCCTTGTAAACCATGGAGGGTTGTTGAGCTGACAGCATGTGCTGTTGGATGTACAGTTCTGACCATCCCAGAGAACATCATTGGGGTAAAATATAAACTGACTACTCGAACTACTCCAGAAAGAGTGAAAGCCACTCTCACAAAATAACTTGTCTCCTACAAATGCAGGGACACTAGCGTCATTATATATGTCACAAGGACATTTAGAGGCAAGAAAGCTTGTGCCCTCCTCTGATAGTCCAGCTGCAAATGTACAAATATGCTGTCGGCTGCCAGCACCTCCATGAGTCAGACTTACACCATCAACATAGTAGCCATCAATTCCTTGATTTCCAATAGCATAGGCCCAAAAAGCACTAGTTCCTCCAAACTGGTATCCTCTTATCCTCCCACACACACGGCTGTATGGTAAATCTCCAACACTGAATGTGGTTGAAGAACATCCTCCATAATTTATGTGTGATCGTCCACATGTCCTCTTGGAATATGATGTCAAGTTGAGTCCAGTAGGGCAGTTGTAGCTGGTGTCAGTCATGTTGATAAAAGCAACACGCCTCCATCCTGGTGTACCATTGCAAGTGTGGATGTGGCCAGTTGTGGCTAAAATTGCAGAGCTAGCAATTTGATGAATTTCATTTCTTGCCCTCTCTCTGTCTTCCACTGAGGCACAATGCCCATCACCACATACTTCCAGTACCTTAGTATCAGTCGTTAGTCCCTGGCCACTGATTATGATGACTGATCCCGGCCCAGGGGAAAGACAGGCAACTACTAGCATCAAGTATGTTACACACTCACTCATTTTCGTTAAAAACTAGTCTCTATCTTGACTTTCATGTAATAGACAAGGTGCTTGTGATATTATCTACATGTATATGTCATTTTCTCAATGCTATGTGTATACAAAACAAGCCAGTTTGGTGCTCTATGTTCATAACTGCCAAAAATCAAAATTTGTAGCTATGTTAATCTAATACTGAACTACCAAATCATAAACTACAAATAGTGTGTGGCCCAGGGGGCATCTTCCCAAACCATAACAGTCTGTATATACTTTTAAATGTAATGCTACATGTGATACACAAACGGACGGACTCTAACATACTTGACTGGCTCTGAGAAATCAAAAGTTCTTCAATTTGGCTATAAGCCACAGTAGCTCTGGTGGTAAAATACCAGTCCAATGTCACATGAGTATAGTTTACGATGGTGCTTATGATATCCCTTACACAATGTATGTATGAAGAATTAGGGTTGACAGCAGGGAGCAGGGACCGGAATGACTCATTACAGCAATCACAAGCTAGAAAGTCATGACTTGACTAGTCTGGTGAGCTAGATCCACTCCTCCTCTCCTATTCACTATGCTGTGGTTGATAAAACTCAAACTAATAATCTGGAGAGGGGACAAGGGTCCAGCTGGCCAGACTACACTGACTTGACATTCTCTTATAGAAGGTATTCATACCTGATTCTTCTGCACATAATTCACATGACATTGTACTTGTAAGCAATAATATTAGATTTATGACAATATTAAGGGCTGACACCATACCTGGTTCTTCTGCAGAGCCTCCTTGAACCAATTGGATGCCTCGCACATCTGCTCCCTATCCTTGGTCATGCACCCCAGCCTCAGGTAATGACATAGTATATGTATAGGGTTTGTTCCCATAATAGCTATTATAGCTAGGCAGCTTTCAATTCGGAAATTACGTGTCTTGGCTCTGGGACAGGGCCGTACATTTAAAATATGTATACATAAACAATATTATGCATTATGTTAAGACATCAATACTGGCATAAATTCACACTATATGAGTCATGCACTGTATTACATCACTGAACATAGAGTTCAATAAGTTCAAGGGGAACATCATCTTCATCTGGTAGAAAAGTAGTGCAAATCCTCAATTCAATGTCATCAGTTGTTGCACTTGTCAGGGTCTTTGTAAACCATGGAGGGTTGTTGAGCTGACAGCATGTGCTGTTGGATATACAGTTCTGACCATCCCAGAGAACATCATTGGGGAAGAGTATGTACTGACTACTCCAGGCAGAGTGTGAGCCACTCTCACAAAATAAATCATCTCCAATAAATGCAGGGATGTGACTATAATTATGTGTGTCACAAGGGCATTTAGTGGCAAGATGCCTTGTACTCCCCTCTGTTAGTCCAGCGGCAAATGTCCAAATATGCTGTCGACTGCCACCACTTCCATGAGTCAGACTTATACCACAAACATAGTAGCCATCAATTCCCTGATTTAGACTACCATAGGCCCAAAAAGCATCCGTTGCTCCAAACTGATATCCCCTTATCCTCCCACACACACGGCTGTATGGTAAATCTCCAACACTGAATGTGGTTGAAGAACATCCTCCATAAGATGTGTGTGATCGTCCACATGTCCTCTTGGAATATGATGTCAAGTTGAGTCCAGTAGGACAGTTGTAGCTGGTGTCAGTCATATTGATAAAAGCAACACGCCTCCATCCTGGTGTACCATTACAGGTATACATGGAGGGCATGGTTGTTGCAGAGGTTGTGGTTGAAGGCATGGTGGAAGTTGAGTCTGTGGTGGTGGTGTTCAAAGTGGCTGTAGTTGACATGTCAGTGGTTGTAGTTGATGTAGCAGTTTTAGTGGGCATGGTTGTCAAGGCGATCGTGGCAGCAATTACAGCGTTAGCAATCTCATGAATTTCATTTCTTGCTCTCTCTAATAAAGGACTGCACTGCCAATCATCACTTCTGTCCAGTACCGTAATATCTATCTTTTGTCCCTGGCCACTGATTACGATGATTGATCCAGGTCCAGAAGAAAGACAGAAAACGATTACAGTAAGAGTCAAGTACGCTACAAACCTGCTCATTTTAAGATTCTTTCGATCAAAAACCTGTCTCAATATTCACTTATTATAATAATATTGTATGTATTCAGTATGCTACAGTTCCTACCTAGAAATGGCACAACTGGACAGTCTGAATGACGAAAATGATACCGATGGTGAAGTATATCATGTTACAGGTGCTACTGAAAATTCTGAGCCAGAAAGTGAGGAAAGTGATGACAATGATCCTATGACCGAAAGCAGACTCAAAAGTGACATACTTCTTGTAATATATGTAGTAATGTATAGCAAAAAGGTGATTGCATTCACGACATTAACCATGTGTATGTTATTTCTTGAATGCATACAAAACCAGCTGCTGTGATACAGCACGATTGTTTGGATGTGTACTAATTGTTTACTTAATTATACCAAGGGCTTGATTATACTTTATTGCATTGCGTGGTTAGTCTGCATAAGCTGCCTACGTATATACTTCATGTATATAACCAAACACGGCGCAGTGCATTTGGTGATATGGAGATTAACCCTAGCTGCTAACCACTGATACTGGGAACCCTGACCTCTCTAGAATGTTGATCACCTTCAGGGGCTAGTACATATAGCGATACCAGTACTCATAGGTTAAAATTCTGGTACCATTATTAGTACTCTAGCCACAGTGTAAAAATAATATTCACCAATGAGAGCAGATGGCGAAATTAGTGAAAATGTCTACACAAATGGTATTTCAAAAGCTTCATATTTGGGGTAGCTACAAGTCCTAATAAAATATACTAGTATACACTATGCTCTAAGACATGTACAGTTCTGACCATCCCAGAGAACATCATCGGGGAAGAGTATGAACTGACCACTCCAGGGAGAGGGAAAGCCACTCTCACAAAAGAAATTGTCTCCAATAAATGCAGGGACACGATCATAATTATGTGTGTCACAAGGGCATATACTGGGTGAAAAATAATCTATGATCACCTCTGATAGTCTAGCGGCAAATGTCCAAATATGCTGTCGGCTGCCAGCTCCTCCATGAGTCAGACTTACACCATCAACATAGTAGCCATCAATTCCTTGATTTCGATCGTTCCAAAAAGCACTAGTTGCTCCAAACTGGTACCCCCTTATCCTCCCACACACACGGCTGTATGGTAAACCTCCAACACTGAATGTGGTTGAAGAACATCCTCCCCGAGTTGTGTGTGATCGTCCACATGTCCTCTTGGAATATGTCAAGTTGAGTCCAGTAGGGCAGTTGTAGCTGGTGTTGGTCATGTTGATAAAAGCAACACGCCTCCATCCTGGTGTCCCGTTGCAAGTGTACCGGTAGATGTGACCAGTTGTGGCTAAAATTGCGGAGTTAGCAATTTGATGAATTTCATTTCTTGCTCTTTCCCTTTCCTCCATTGGAGGACACTGCCAATCATCACCTCGTTCAAGCACCTGAACATCAGTCGTTTGTCCCTGGCCACTGATTAAGATGACTGATCCAGGTCCGGGCGAAAGACAGACAACTACAAGCATCAAGTACGTTACAAACTCGCTCATTTTCTATTCTTTTTTCGTTAAAAGTATAATTTCAATCTTGACTTACATGTAGTAATGCACAGCAAATGAATTGTTTGTGTCTCTATCTATTGAATGCAAATAAGCCAGTTTGGTGCTCTATCTTCACAACTACCAAAAATCAAAATTTGTATATTGATCTAGTACTGAACTACAACTCATAAAAATAGTGTGCGGCCTGGGAGGCAAAGTTCCCAAACCATAACAGTCTGTGTGTACTAATGCTACATGCATGCGATGTGATACACAAATGGACGGACTCTAACAACTTTGACTGGCTCTGAGAAATGAAAAGTTTTCCAAATTGGCTATAATATATAAGCTCATGCAGGTGGTAAAATACCGTGGAGGGTCCATAATCATGTAAATTGTTTATATATAGGATGGTGCTTATCCCTTCACAATAATATGTGTACGAAAAATTGGGTGTTGTCAGCAGAGAATGACTCATTACAGCAATCACAAGCTAGAAAGTCACAACTTGACATTCTCTTATGGAAGGTATTCATACCCGATTCTTCAGAAAAGACCATGCATGCATCTTGAACAATTATATTATAGTAGCTACAGGTACATACATGTACATTATACCAGCATACAGATGAGCATAAACGTTAACTATTTACGACAATATCAAGGACCGACGCTATAATAAACTTTTATTACCTGATTCTTTTGCAGAGCCTACTTGAACCAATCTGATGCCTCGTATATCTGTTCCCTATCCCTGGCCATGCACCCCAGCCTCAGGTAACGGTCGACGTAGCTGGGGTGTTCTCTCAAGATGGCCTTGTAGTGTCCCTCTGCCTGATCGAAGTGGCACAGGGCCTCGCACAGACGACCGAGGTTGTAGGTTATCGTCACGGAGATCTCTGTGTAGTAGGTCTCGTCTTGTATGGCTTTCTGCTTGCAACGATCCAACGCTTGTTCGTATATAATAGTACAACTGCATTAGAAGCACAAAATACATATTACTATGAGGTGCGTAGGTGTGGGGTGTGGGGTATAGGGTGTAATATTATAATAATATGCAATAATATTATGAGGTGGGAGGTGTGGGGTATGAGATATTGAAAGTGAAATAATATTATAGGGCACTCCCCCACCACCAAATTCCATCTAACACTAGAGTATAGTGGATACTTTAATACCTTTGAGAAGCATAAACTATTGTTTGTGTACATGCATGTAGTAGCCATATTAAGAGACCATAGTATAGACACAATGATGGACCAAAAAAAAATAATTATCGCTATCTATATGGTTCATAATCAGTCACATGATACAGCTATTCATCCGATACATCAAATTTAAGAAACAGCTTGGCTATGGATCAGTCAGGCTAATTCAAAATTGATCTTCTAAAAAATGGCTAGGAGTCAAGTCACTCGTCTCCTCATTTTCATCACTCTATTCTTTCTAATGATCAATCTTTGTCGAGCAGCTAGTTCGGTCAAGAATCGTCAAATTGCTGAAGAGAACTACCCTGAATCTTGTCTAGAAAGAATGGTGGCTACTCACCTTGGAGATGAGCTTCCAAAAATGAGGGACGATCTTATTAGAAGAAAGAACAACGGTGAAAGTTTTATGGAGCGTCACTGGAATGCCTGGAGCACGCTAGATAACTGGGATTGGCAAGATGATGAGGATTAAAAACAAGAGCAGTTGGCATGCATGTGTAAGGGGCGTTGTCCAAAGTCCTTGTGGAAAAATTAACGTTACTATGACGTTAACATTAAATTTTATCCCCCTGTTTTTCTAGAGTTTTGCCCACCAACGTTAACTGCATGGAAATTAAGGACTGCATTTAATTTTTTTTTATTAAAATTAATATAACATAGCTATAGAAATTATTAATATGTATAGACAGAGCTAGGTTGCTCTCATGACATGTATATTGTATGAGACATAAATGAAAATTATTTGGAAGTTTTAATTGAGACAGTTCCACTGACTGAATAATAATTGTGTACCAGAAAAGAGAAAGGTGTTCATTTGCAGCCAGAATTGAAGTAGATAATAATATTACTACAGAAGAGTGATAATTACAAACAGATCTAATAATTTTAAATTTAGTGAAAATTGATCATTTCTCTAGTCACTATCTTCACTGCTGCTCTCCTTAGTGGCTGGCTCAGTCGCCGTGGCAACATCATCATCGTCGGCAGCTGCAGTGTCCACCTGCATGGCTTCATCCTCACTCGAGTCTTCCTCCTCCCCTCCTCCTCCTCCTCCTGGCTCATCCTCAACAGTGGCAGCTGCTGAACAACTGCCACGACCTTCTTCTTTCTCCCCTCCATCTTCTCCGTCTCCATCTTCCTCCTCTTCTGTTGTTGCCTTCTGTTGATCATCATCTTCAGTTCCACTATCACCACTGAAAAAAATGAAAAATTTTTGCAAAATGATATTATTTAATGAGGAACTTTCATACAATGTCATGTCATATGAATAATATCCATCCATTCCACTGCTTACTCCCACTACAGTGCTAGCTGAGAGCAGAAGCACCATTTGACAAAGTTGAAAAAACATACCTTTCTTCCTCCTCTCCTGATTCACTGCCGGAGGACTCGCTGCTAGACTCACTACCACCACTCTCCGTAGTAGCCTCTTCACCCGTTGCCGTGACACCAGTCTCCTTGGCAACAGACTCCTCCCCTTCACCCTCGTCAGCAGTCTAAAGCATAAAAGCAAGAACTGATTTATCAAAAGTTCATAGGTGCATACATGGACATAATACATGCGAGATGTGACGATCATTACCTACACCCTCTCTTTGACCCAGCACGCCTGACGACCATTACCCATTAGACTTATAGAACATACCCTTTCAGTAGCTTCGTCCTCTGAACCTTCTGAAGAAGACACGAATGCTTTAGAGATGACTCTTCTCTTTCCCTTCCTCTTGGCCCCACCCTCATCTTCCATGCCACCCTCGTCTCCGCCCTCCTCGTCGCTAGGGATGACATCATCATCCTGGACAATGGTAGCCTTGCCACGCCTCTTCCTGTTAATGGGAATAAAAAGCATAAGCTGGCATGAATATTACTCCAATGTTTAACGTCTCACACCAGTTGAGATATTAAAAAAATTGATTTTGTAGAGAAAAATTAATTAAGGTTACGGGATAGTATTCGACGCGCAATTTATAAATGATTGCGCACGGACACAGTTCACGTATGTTTTAATGCGGTTTAGTTGGAAACGCGAACAAACGTCGACCATTTCCAGTTGTAAACAAGAGTTCGAATTTCTGCGTCAACTTTTGAAGACTAGAGGCTCGAACGAACTGACTTCGCTGTCGTTCACGATAGTCCATCGATCGGAGCAGGGCCAAGTATAGCGCTTTTTTGAAAACTCTAAGATGGTGAGTCGTCAGACAAGGTTTTGTCCTGGAGGGCCGCCATTAAGCGAGTCACATGGCAGCTGAGCAGTAAGTTTTTATGTTCGCTTTCTATTCGTGTAACTCGATAGAGTTCAAACACTATACTTGGCACTGTAGAGACTCGTAAGCTATCGTTTCGTTTGTATATCATTACACAGAGGCTGTTTACCTTGGCAAAAACTGACGCAGAAAATTGCAAAACTTACCCGCGCTTGCAGACAGACAGTGGCAGGTTTGCTTTTCGTTTTTGTGGACCACGGGGCAGCCATCAGGAGAGCTACTTACTTGTGCCTTGACTATGCAAAGAACGTGGACAAAAACTGGAATATAACTGTCTCATTTATTATTCATGTGAACTTTGACCATGCGTGGGCGGAACACTATCCCGTAACCTTAATCACCAAAATTTACAGTTTCTTTAGGGAACTCTCAATCTTAACAATTAAGGCACAAACCTCTTCCTTCTTTCCTTCTTTTCCCTTCCTCCCTCCTTCTTTCGTCTCTTCCTCCTCTTCCCTTCTCCCTCTCCCTCTCCCGCGGCCGCTCGCTTTCTCCCTCTCCTCTGCTTCTTTCTACTCAAGGGTTGGTTCTCCCCACCGTCCCCCTCCCCCTCGCTGTAGATGTCCCCCGAGCGATCCTTCTTTTTCCTCCCTGGCCCCCCGCTTCTTGGTTTGGGTTCGGGGGGTTCCTCGGCAAATTTGAGCAAGTTCTGGGTCTTGACTTTGAACTGTTGCCTCTGCTCCTCCAACTGCTGAGCTTGCAACTCCTTCTGACGAACACGCTCTTGCTAAGAACAAAAAAAATAATGGACAGTGAGTGATATAAATGAAAATTGTGCAAAAAAAATTAATGAGACCAAAATTACACATACCTCCTCTCTCTAAAGATCATCTCATCCATTACAAGCAAAAATATGAGTAGCTAGCATTGATGAAGAACCCATGCACTCTTAAGTATACTAGAATGAATGTTATAACTCACCACTTTCATCACTCGCAGTAGTTTTCTTAAAACTACTCTGCTCCTAAATAAGTAAGGCAGTCATTAATATCTGGACCAATATCCAATGCACTGAGCCATAAACTTGTATCATCATCAAGTTTACCTTCAAATTGTGTTTCATCACGGGGCAGAAGAAATTTGAGATAATTCTAGAGAATCCCTCAACAAAGGGGGATACCTACTCCACATTGTCGTTAGGCAACGTCTGGCTACAGTCACTCCATATGCCTACTAGGTAAGTATCATGCGGTAGTTGGAAAGTTTGTACAGCTGCCAATTATGGCGTAATCTGCAGTTGAGGGAGTGGTTTAATCTGTTACCATAGCATCAATGGAAAGAATGATATTTTGATTTATTCACAGTTTCGACAGTGAACAGAGCAGTTTGGAATGCCATATAATGGGAAATTTTGGCGAGGTCACAAAAATAACCCAATTTAAAAAGCCACCTATGCATTCTGATGACTGATTCACCGAATTTAATGCTCGCCAACATTTCCCACTATACGGCAGTGCATGTAGATTCAATTTTTCTTTTATAATCGTATTACAGAGATCGTACCAAGGACAAGCGTCACCAGGACAGAGCTCTCAGCTACTACAAAGACGTCCTCCATCAAGATCTTAAGAATCTCTACGCTGCTAATGGAATTGGTAAGACCTTATTAGTATCTCTCGCAGAAATTTAGGCTTACTTCGGGATATATCCATCATTGTTAATCCTGCTGCATATATGACTAAAATTTCATGAATATCATTTTCTTTTGCACTTGACTGATTTTTTCATCCAGGCACAGTGCTGGCCCACAAGGGCTACTTCCGTGAAGCTAGGGATGTGTTTGCTCAGGTTCGCGAGTCAACGGCAGACATGCCTGACGTCTGGCTCAACCTAGCTCACATCTACGTGGAGCAGAAACAGTACATCAGCGCAATACAAATCCGGCCCCCACTCCTGTTTGGCTAGGTGAAGGTTACCCATCAGAGCCCAGGCATCTGCATGATCCTGCATAGCAGATACATGTAATCAGATCGTAAATGCTACAATCCGCTGATTTAAGATAGCAATATACATTTGATCACATGACATGCATATGTATATCATTATAGGGTTCATCCCTACTCTGTATTATAGCTAATGCTATTATTACTTCAAAAGTGGGAACAGCTAGGGCTGTACATACATAATATAACGTCATATACTGAATACTGGTACAAACTCTGCTAAAGCTACTAAATCCTGTACGTCCATTACTACAGACTACGTAGCTGCAGGAGTCACGCAATGTTCCCAGTTACAACATCACTGCACATAGAGTTCAATGAGTTCAAGGGGAACATCTGCATGTCTTGGTAGGTCATAAGTGCAGATCCTCAATTCAATGTCATCAGTTGTTGCACTGGTCAAATTCTTTGTAAACCATGGAGGGTTGTTGAGCTGACAGCATGTGCTGGTGGATGTACAGTTCCGACCATCCCAGAGAACATCATCGGGGTAGAGTATATACTGATAACTCCAGGTAGAGTGAAAGCCACTCTCACAAAAGTAATCATCTCCAACAAATGCAGGGGCACGATTGTAATTATGTGCATCACACGGGCATATTTCAGAAAGGAAGCTTGTGCCCACCTCTGTTACTCCAGCGGCAAATGTCCAAATATGCTGTCGGCTGCCAGTACCTCCATGAGTCAGACTTATACCTTCAACATAGTAGCTATCAATTCCTCGAGTATACTGATAAAAAGCACTAGTTGCTCCAAACTGGTATCCCCTTATCCTCCCACACACACGGCTGTATGGTAAACCTCCAACACTGAATGTGGTTGAAGAACACCCTCTTAAAGTTGTGTGTGATCGTCCACATGTCCTCTTGGAATATGATGTCAAGCTGAGTCCAGTAGGGCAGTTGTAGCTGGTGTCAGTCATGTTGATAAAAGCAACACGCCTCCATCCTGGTCCACTGCAGGTATACATGGAGGGCATGGTTGTTGTAGAGGTTGTGGTTGAAGGCATGGTGGAAGTCGAGTCTGCAGTGGTGGTGCTCAAAGTGGCTGTAGTTGACATGTCAGTGGTTGTAGTTGATGTAGCTGTTTCAGTGGGTATTGTTGTCAAGGCGATAGTGGCAGCAATTGCAGAGTTAGCAATCTGATGGATTTCATTTCTTGCTCTCTCTCTCTCCTCCTCAGAGGCACACTGCCAATCGTCACTTCTCTCTAGTACCTTAACATCGGTCATAAATTTTTTTCCCGGCCCACTAGCTATGATGACTGATCTGAGATATAGAAGGATAACTAAAAACTGCAAGTACACTACAGTCCAGCTCATTCTCAACTAGCTACAGTGAATTGGATCAAAATGAGTATAATATTGCCTGGCAGCCTATGTGTCATATACATGCAACTTCACCTTCGAACAATAATGCAAACAATATTATAGCTAGTTGTGTACGCACTTCAGATTTGAGTGCTAATTACCATAATATTTACTTGATAATGAACAAACAAAGTCAGCGGTCAAGACAAACACACAATAGCAATAACCAGCAATTAAGCGTGACACAGCTAACAATAATAGCTATAGGTCAATTAGTGTAGGCAATCACACACGTTCGAGTCCAATTAGGGAAATAATATATTAATTGTACTAGCAATAGTCAAAATTGGACAAGGCAAAGTTGAGTCAAATTTTAATGATTGTATGTACAATTATTCCCTAATTGGACGAGAATGTGTGTGATTACCTATTAATCATGTAGTTCAAGTGCCTTGCAGAGATGGTATAATAAGCGCTATGGCTATATTGGTGGTGCTATTACGCTCCAACAGAGGTATGCATGGATGAAAATGAAGGCAAAAATGTACAAAATAAGGCGTAAGTCTCCTTTTAGTTGACAGAATAGACAGTAATGGACCTTATCAAGACTGAAAAACTTTGCTAACAACTCTATCAAGTCGGTGCGCCATGCTTGAAATAAGTTAAGGTACAATACAATTATGAACCATGCCCCAGGCAATAATTTGAATACAATTAGGGTACTCAAATATATAGGGGAAAGTATAGGGTAAATAAATAACTATACAATAATTATTATAGAATATATTCTACATGACATTATAATTTCTCGCTTACGGTAGATGCCGAAATCCTCTGACGGTATACATAAATTTGATATTATTGCAGCAAATTGATGACTTTAAGGTACCATAATAACACTAGGGTTCGCCCCTATAGGCTCCTCCCAGCTTTAAATGATCTCTGTATAATACTAGTTCAAAAGGTTCATATACTTGGAGAGAGGGTTGTACATACATAATAACATATCATATACTGCTAATAGTGGTATAAAACTAAAGCTATACTTGTATATCCATGACTACACACTAGCTACAGGAGTCACGCAATGTTCCCAGTTACAACGTCACTGGACATAGAGTTCGATGAGTTCAAGGGGAACATCATCTACTTCTGGTGAAT
Organism: Cliona cf. orientalis; assembly: GCA_963930775.1. Taxonomy (NCBI): domain Eukaryota; kingdom Metazoa; phylum Porifera; class Demospongiae; order Clionaida; family Clionaidae; genus Cliona; species Cliona cf. orientalis. The sequence continues at coordinate 992,951 of OZ005690.1, read as the reverse complement.
AACTAGAGCAAATCCTCAATTCAATGTCATCAGTTGTGGCACTGGTCAGGTTCTTTGTAAACCATGGAGGGTTGTTGAGCTGACAGCATGTGCTATTGGATGTACACTTCAGACCATCCCAGAGAACATCATTGGGGTAGAGCATAAATTGCCAACTCCAGGGAAAGTGAAACCCACTCTCACAAAAGAAATCATCCCTGACAAATGCAGGGACACGACTGTAATTATGTGCATCACAAGGGCATATTTCGGAAAGGAAGCCTGTGTCCACCTCTGTTAGTCCAGCAGCAAATGTCCAAATATGCTGTCGGCTGTCAGCACCTCCATGAGTCAGACTTACACCATCAGCATAGTAGCCATCAATTCCTTGATTTCGACTAACATGGCCCAAAAAAGCACTAGTTGCTCCAAACTGGTATCCCCTTATCCTCCCACACACACGGCTGTATGGTAAACCTCCAATACTGAATGTGGTTGAAGAACATCCTCCCCAAGTTGTGTGTGATCGTCCACATGTCCTCTTGGAATATGACGTCAAGTTGAGTCCAGTAGGACAGTTGTAGCTGGTGTCAGTCATATTGATAAAAGCAACACGCCTCCATCCTGGTGTACCATTACAGGTATACATGGAGGGCATGGTTGTTGCAGAGGTTGTGGTTGAAGGCATGGTGGAAGTTGAGTCTGTGGTGGTGGTGTTCAAAGTGGCTGTAGTTGACATGTCAGTGGTTGTAGTTGATGTAGCAGTTTTAGTGGGCATGGTTGTCAAGGCGATCGTGGCAGCAATTACAGCGTTAGCAATCTCATGAATTTCATTTCTTGCTCTCTCCCTTTCCTCCTCTGAGACACACTGCCAATCATCACTTTTCTCTAGTACCCTAATATTGGTCATAAAACGTTGTCCCTGCCCAATACTCATAATATCTGATCCAAGATATAGTAGGATAACTAAAAACTGCAAGTATACTACAGTCCAGCTCATTCTCAACCAGCTACTACAGGAATTTGATCAAAACGAGTATCGAACAACAATAGTTATGCATGTATTTCAAATGAGTGGTCATTACCATATCATTGACTTAGTAACGAATAAATGTAGTCAGTGATCAAGACAAACACACAGTAACAACAACTAGCTATTGAGCACACGGCACAGCTATATGTAAGTAATCACGCATTTAATAGGTCAACTATAGACTATAATATTCTACATAACATGATTGTACATGTATATTAATTAGTTAGGGGCTCTCTTATCCCTTAATTCCCCACCACATTCTATGGGGTCAATAGCAGCTTCTATATACAAATGTATGCAAGTCATATCCTGGCAAGCGCCCGTGCATGTGGGCCAAAATTGGGGGTTGCGTTGTTAAGTGCCCATGAAACACTATAGCAGGGTTTTATATATATAGGATTTTTCATCGGGGGAGGGGGGAGGGATACCATACATATATGTAGCATTATCATGGTATCATTGCATGTGCCCATGGGAGTTTACCTGGAACAATACAGCAGGGTTTTATATAATTCTAGAAGAAAGATAGAGAGCAGTTACTGCAAGAGTCAAGTATGCTACAAACCAGCTCATTTTAAAATCCTTTCGATCAGAAATCCGGCTCAATATTATTATTATCATAGTATCCACTTAATTATATTATTATGTAGTAATGCACAGCAAACAAGGTGTTTGTGTTTATGATGTTAACCATGTGTATGTTATTTCTTGAATGCATACAAAACCAGCTGCTGTGATACAGCATTGTTTGAATGAGTAGTAATGTTTACTTAGCTACCTTATTACATCGTGGTTACTGTAGTTAGTCTGCATAGGCTGCCTATATGCTTCATTTATATCATTGAACATGCTGCAGTGCATTCAGTGATATACATGTACATACCAATCATGCATGCTAATCATTGATATTGGGAACCTAGTCCCTGACCCCTCTAGAATATTGATCATCTTCAGGGGATGGTAGATATAGTGTTACCTGCAGTACCATCTAAGTTCAAAATTCTGTTACCATTATTGGCACTCTAGCCACAGCGTAAATTTTTGCCAATGAGAGCAGGTGGCAAAATTGGTGAAAATTTTTATACAAAATTAATGGTATTTCAAAAGCTTCATATTTGGGGTACATAATATCATAATAATACAATAATATTAATATTATTATTATACTACACACTATGCTCTAAGTCATGTATAAAAGTCAGCTAAAGCTACTTGTATCCATGACTACACACTAGCTGCAGGAGTCACGCAATGTTCCCAGCTACAACGTTAACATCACTGAACATAGAGTTCGATGAGTTCAATGGGAACGTCATCATATCTTGGTGGGTTATTAGTGCAGATCCTCAATTCAATGTCATCAGTTGTGGCATTGGTCAGATTCTTTGTAAACCATGGAGGGTTGTTGAGCTGACAGCATGTGCTGTTGGATGTACAGTTCTGACCATCCCAGAGAACATCATCGGGGTAGAGTATAAACTGACGACTCCAGGGAGAGTGAAAGCCACTCTCACAAAAATAATCATTTCCAACAAATGTAGGGACACCATTGTAATTATGTGTGTCACAAGGACATCTATAGGGAAGAAGGTCTGTGTCCGGATCCATCTCCGTTACTCCAGCGGCAAATGTCCGAATATGCTGTCGGCTGCCAGTACCTCCATGAGTCAGACTCACACCATCAACATAGTAGCTATCAATTCCTTGATTTTGATTGATAAAGCTCCAAAAAGCAGCAGTTGCTCCAAACTGGTATCCCCTTATCCTCCCACACACACGGCTATATGGTAAACCTCCAACACTGAATATGGTTGAAGAACATCCTCCCCGAGTTGTGTGTGATCGTCCACATGTCCTCTTGGAATATGATGTCAAGTTGAGTCCAGTAGGGCAGTTGTAGCTGGTGTCAGTCATGTTGATAAAAGCAACACGCCTCCATCCTGGTGCCCTGTTGCAAGTGTGGATGTGGCCAGACATTGAAAGATAAATTCTACTTCTTGCTCTTTCTCTTTCCCCCATTGGAGGACACTGCAGATTGTCACCTTCACTTAGTACCTGAACGTCAGTCGTTTGTCCCTGGTCACTGTCTGTGGTAACATCAGTCATTTGTCCCTGGCCACTGTCTGTGGTAACATCAGTCGTTGGTCCCTGGCCACTGCATGTCTGTGGTAACATCAGTCGTTTGTCCCTGGCCACTGTCTGTGGCAACGTCAGTCATTGGTCGCTGGCCACTGTCTGTGGTAACGTCAGTCATTGGTCCCTGGCCACTGTCTGTGATGACTGGTCCAGGTCCAGGTGAAAGATATATACAGCTACAAGTATCACAACTGTTACAAACTGACTCATTTCAAATCTTTTCGATTAAGAAATAGGCGCAAACTTTGACGTTCATGTAATAGTGTGCAACAAGAAGATGTTTGTGCCTATAATTTTAGCTACATGCATGTGCTATGTGTTTTTCCTGAATGTGTGTACTATACAAAACTAGCAAGTTTAATTTGGTACTCTACCTTCACAACATTATCGTTCCAAATTTGTATTGGTCAAAATTTATGCATCATTGTTGATCTCATACTGAACTGCCAAATCAAAACAGTGGCAAAATAATTCAACAGTGGCATGGTAGAACATGTGCCACTGGTTGGGATATATAGCAGGGCTCGTGACTGCAGTCAGTGAAGGAAACACACGAAAGAGCACACAAATACGCACAGTAACTGTTGGTATCACTACTGGTAGATCACTAGCTATATATAGCTATTCCTGAACAGAACAAAGAAATGCACAAACAACAGGTGGCTCCTCATTGTTATCTGAAACTCCATGGAATTAGAAAAAACAGTGTCACGGATTATTATTGGTAGTGGGAGCATTGTTGACATCAACATGTGAGTCACGTTGCCTATAGCGACAGTGTGGAAAAGGCATCCCCCTTCGTTGAGGGGTTTTTAAAGATTTATTTCTGCCCCGGCCCCCACTCCTGTTACCCCATTGGAGCCTATGGCAGGCATCAGCATAGTCCTGTATTATCAGACATAAACGTTACAATCCTCTGAAGATAAGATAGCAACATGTATACACAAATGAATAGGGTTTGTCCCTATAGGCTCCTCCCAGTTTTCAATGAGCCCTGTATATTTATGGTATTATCAAAACTTTCATATTAATAATTTTTGGGACAGGGATACAAAATGTCATAAATTAAATATACTTATTCTTAGCTACATACTATGCTCTAAGACATACTGTGACTACAGACTTGCTACAGGAGTCATGAAATGTAGTTATAAATAACGTCACTGCACATAGAGTTCGATGAGTTCAAGGGGAACATCGTCTTCTTCTGGTAGAAAACTAGTACAGATCCTCAATTCAATGTCATCAATTGTTGCATTGGTCAGGTTCTTTGTAAACCATGGAGGGTTGTTGAACTGACAGCATGTGCTGTTGGATGTACAGTTCTGACCATCCCAGAGAACATCATCGGGGTAGAGTATATACTGACCACGAGTCCAGGGAGAGTGTAAGCCACTCTCACAAAAGAAATCATCTCCAACAAATGCAGGGACGCTAGAGTAATTATGTACGTCACAAGGGCATCTAGCAGAAAGATAGGCTAAGCGTGTATCCACCTCTGTTGCTCGAGCGGCAAATATCCAAATATGCTGTCCGCTGCCAGCACCTCCATGATTCAGACTTATACCATCAACATAGTAGCCATCAATTCCTTGATTTTGTCTAACATAGCCCCAAAAAGCACCAGTTGCTCCAAATTGGTATCCCCTTATCCTCCCACATACACATGTAGCTATATGATAAACCTCCAACACTGAATGTGGTTGAAGAACATCCTCCCCGAGATGTGTATGATCGTCCACATGTCCTCTTGGAATATGACGTCAAGTTGAGTCTAGTAGGGCAGTTATAGCTGGTGTCAGTCATGTTGATAAAAGCAACACGCCTCCATCCTGGTGTCCCATTGCAAGTGTGAAGTGGGCCAGTTATGGCTAAAATTGCAGAGTTAGCAATTTGATGAATTTCATTTCTTGCTCTCTCCCTGTCTTTCACTGAGGCACACTGGCAATCACCACTTTCTTCCAGCACCTTAGTATCAGTCGTTTGTCCCTGGCCACTGATTATGGTGACTGATCCAGGTCCGGGCAAAAGACAGACAACTACTAGCATCAAAAATGTTACAAGCTCTTTCATTTTCTATTCTTTTTGTTAAAACTAGAGTTTTATGCAATCTTGACTTATATGTAGCAATGCACAGTAAACAAGTTGTTTGTGTCTATATCTATTGAATGGTATGTGTATACAAACAAGCCAGTTTGGTTCTCTATCTTCACAACTATCAAAAATTAAAACCTTTGTATTATTGTGTTGATCTAGTACTGAACTGCCAAATCATAAACGACCAATAGTGTGTGGTCTTTTGGGGGGGAGGGGGGGGGCACCTTCCCAAACCATAACAATCTGTACGTATCATGTACTTTTAAATGTAATGCTACATGTGTGTGATGTGATACACAAACGGGCAGACTGTAACATCTTTGATTGGTCCTGAGAGATCAATAATTTATAAGCCCAGGTAGTTCAGGTGGTAAAATATATACCAGGGTCGTCATAAATTATGGATAGTTTATACGATGGTGCTTATCCATACTCTTGGAGTATTATGACGACATAATATATTATCAGTGGTTGTATAGTTGATGTATAATTATAATAATAGCAGGTTTTAGTGGGCATGGTTGTCAAGGTGATAGTGGCAGCAATTACTTCTTGCTCTCTCTGTTGAAAGACGCTTCCAATCATCATCTCTGTCCAGTACCTTAATATCTGTCTTTTGTCCCTGCATGGCCACTGATTACGATGACTGACTCAGGTCCAAGGAAAGATAGAGAAAAATTACTGCAAGAATCAAGTAAGTTATAAACTGGCCCATTATAAAAAATTTTTCAATCAAAAACCTGACTCAATATTATAATAATATTATGTAGTAATGTAGAACAAATGTATTAACCATGTATATAATAATTCTTGAATGCATACAAAACCAATTCTGGTACCATTATCAGAACTCTATAGCCATGCATAGCGTAAAATTTTCGCCCATGAGAGAAGGTGGTGAAATTGATGAAAATTTCTACGTAAGTGGTATTAAAGTTTAATTTTGGGGAATACTGCACACGATGCTCTAAGACATGTATAAAACTCATGATCAGCTAAAGCTACTTATATCCATGACTACACACTAGCTACAGGAGTCATACTGTAACAATGTTCCCAGTTACATCACTGCACATAGAGTTCAATGAGTTCAAGGGGAATATCAGCATTTCTTGGTGAATCAATAGTGCAAATCCTCAATTCAATGTCATCAGTTGTGGCATTGGTCAGGATCTTTGTAAACCATGGAGGATTGTTGAGCTGACAGCATGTGCTGTTGGATATGCAGTTCTGACCATCCCAGAGAACATCATCGGGGTAGAATATAAACTGACTTCTCGAACCACTCCAGAAAGAGTGAAAGCCACTCTCACAAAATAAATTGTTTCCTACAAATGCAGGGACACTAGCGTCATTATATATGTCACAAGGACATTTAGAGGCAAGAAAGCTTGCGCCCTCCTCTGATAGTCCAGCTGCAAATGTCCAAATATGCTGTCGGCTGCCAGCACCTCCATAAGTCAGACTTACACCATCAACATAGTAGCCATCAATTCCTTGATTTCGATTAGCATAGGCCCAAAAAGCAGCAGTTCCTGCAAACTGGTATCCCCTTATCCTCCCACACACACGGCTGTATGATAAACTTCCAATACTGAATGTGGTTGAAGAACATCCTTCCTGAGTTGTGTGTGATCGTCCACATGTCCTCTTGGAATATGATGTCAAGTTGAGTCCAGTAGGGCAGTTGTAGCTGGTGTCAGTCATGTTGATAAAAGCAACACGTCTCCATCCTGGTGTACCATTGCAAGTGTGGATGTGGCCAGTTGCAATTGCTGCTAAAATTGCTGAGTTAGCAATTTGATGAATTCTATTTCTTGCTCTCTCCCTTTCCTCCATTGGAGGACATGTACACTGCCAGTCATCACCTCTTTCCAGTATCTGAACGTCAGTCTTTTGTCCCTGGCCACTGATTACAATGACTGATCCAGGTCCAAGAGATAGACAGGCAACTACTAGAGTCAAGTATGTTACAAACTCATTCATTTTCTATTCTTTTCGTTAAAAAAAGCTTCAGTCTTGACCAGTGACTTTCATGTAACTACAACAAACAATTTGAAGATGTTTAACATTATGATAATATATTATAGCTATGAGTTATTTCCTCGATGCAAAACAAGCAATGCCAAGTTCACACTGACAAACTCAAAACTCCTGTATTATTATGTTGATCTAGTACTAAACTGACAAATCACAAACCACCAATAGTATGCAGAGCAAGCCTTCCCAAACCATAACAATCTGTGCGTATGTACTTATAAACGTAATGCTACATGTGTGTGATACATAAACAGGCAGAATTAACATCTTTGATTAATCCTGAGAGATCAAAAATTGGCTATATAAATTATATAAGCACCGGTATCTCAGATACATTGTTACCAGGTCCACATTGCTGTCATGAGAGTATATAGTTTATGATGGTACTTATATCTCTTACACAATGTGTGTATATACGAAAAACTGGGGTTGTCAGTAGGGAACACCTCATTATAATTATATACATGTATATACCTATAGCAATCGCAAGCCAGATAGTCACAGCCTGACATTCCCTTATAGGAGATATTCATACCTGATTCTTCTGTAAAGACCATGCATCTTGAACTACTACGTTCATAATAAGGCCAGACCAATTTAATTTGTTGTTGCTCGGATATTGTGAGGTAAAAATTGGAGCGAGCGATCGAAAAAAAAAAAGAAAAAAAAAAGCAATTAATTGGGTGTGGTTATAGACCACAATCTAATTAAGACAGACTAATGTGACTATCTAGGACCAGGAAATCAAGATAGAATACAAAAACCACTCTACTGTACATAAGCTCCACCCAACTTAATTAAATTTTTTTTTTCTGTTTGCCCAAAAATTGGAGCGAGCGAATCCATGCAACAACTTATTTAATTGGTCTGGCCTAATATTATTATTATTATAATACCAGCATACTAATCTTACTTGTGAGCATAATATTATGTAATTTTATATTAAGGCCCAACACAGTGACTATACCTGATTCTTTTGCAGAGCCTCCTTGAACCAATCAGATGCCTCGTATATCTGCTCCCTATCCCTGGCCATGCACCCCAGCCTCAAGTAACAGTCGACATAGCTAGGGTGCTCTCTCAAGATGGCCTTGTAGTGTCCTTCTGCCTGATCGAAGTGGCACAGGGCCTCGCACAGACGACCAAGGTTGTAGGTTATTGTCACGGAGATCTCCGTGTAGTAGGTCTCGTCTTGTATGGCTTCCTGCTTGCAACGATCCAACGCTTGTTCATAGTATGACTGCATTAGAAGCACAAAATACATATTATTGGGGTGCGTAGGTGTAGGGTGTGGGGTATAGGGTATAATGCAATATGAGGTGGGAGGTGTGGGGTATGAGATATGGAAAGTGAAATAATAAGGTGTGGGTGATATGGGATATGAGGTACGTGGTGTGGGATAGGGGGTATGGGATATGAAATATGAGATATAGGTATAATGTCATGTATGTTATATAATGAGTCTACGAGCTGTGGGGTGGGAGGTATAGGATATGAAAGGGCAGTTTTAAGCTTACGTGCAACCTAGGCTTTCTTTCTTTCTCTCTGGCTCACCTTAGCTTCTTCCAGGGTTGTCCAGCTTGTGGTGGAGAGCTCCGATGTTGCTGAGTATCTCTGGAGGAATATCGGCTCCGACAAAGTCCGTCAGGATTTGACTGGCCTTCTCATACGCCTGGAGGGCACCCTGGATGTATGCACGTAGTACGGTGGCCGAGAGGGGCCATTCAATTGTCATTTTCGATATCACAAATTTGATAATTTCCAATTTCAAAGTTGCATATTATTTCCAAACTGGATTATTTCCAAAATTGCTGCTTGGCTAGGTGAAGGTTACCCATAAGAGCCCAGGCATCAGCATGGTCCTGCATAGCAGACAATCAGATCGTAAATGCTGCAATTATCCGCTGAAGGATATTTAATTTAAGATAGCAATATAGCTACATGTATATATACATGCATATGCATATCATTATAGGGTTCATCCCTACCCAGTAATATAATAGTGTTATTAAGTGGGAACAGGACTATACATACATACATAATATAATTGTCATAATTATACTAAATACTGGCATAAAACTCAGCTATAACTAAGTCTTGCATATCCATTACTACAGACTAGCTATACAGTCACGCAATGTTCTCAGTTACAACATCACTGCACATAGAGTTCGATGAATTCAAGGGGAACATCTGCATATCTTGGTAGGTCATAAGTGCAGATTCTCAATTCAATGTCATCAGTTGTGGCACTGTTCAGGTTCTTTGTAAACCATGGAGGGTTGTTGAACTGACAGCATGTGCTATTGGATGTACAGTCTTGACCATCCCAGAGAATATCATCGGAGTAGAGTATAACCTGACCACTCCAGGCAGAGTTTACACCACTCTCACAAAAGAAATCATCTTCAACAAATGCAGGGAGACTAGAGTTATAGTCATGTGCATCACAAGGACATTTATAGGGAAGAAGGCCCGTATCCACTTCTGGTGCTCCAGCAGCAAATGTCCAAATATGCTGTCGGCTGCCAGCACCTCCATGAGTCAGACTTACACCATCAACATAGTAGCTATCGATTCCTTGAGTATAATTATAAAAGGCACTAGTTACTCCAAACTGGTATCCCCTTATCCTCCCACACACACGGCTGTATGGTAAATCTCCAACACTGAATGTGGTTGAAGAACATCCTCCATTTGTTGTGTGTGATGCTCCACATGTCCTCTTGGAATATGATGTCAAGTTGAGTCCAGTAGGGCAGTTATAGCTGGCATCAGTCATGTTGATAAAAGCAATACGCTTCCATCCTGGTGTACCATTGCAAGTGTGGATGTGGCCAGTTGTGGCTAAAATTGTAGTTCGATGAATTTCATTTCTAGATCTCTCCCTTTCCCCCACTGAAGCACACCGCTGATTATCACCTCTGTCCAATACCTTAATATCTATCTCTTGTCCCTGGCCACTGACTATGATGACTGATCCAGGTCCAGGCGAAAGACAGCTCAGAACTACAAGCACCAAGCTTGTTACAAATTGGCTCATTTTTAAATCATTTTGATCAAAATCAGGCTCATCTTGACTTATATGCAGTAATGTACAACAAACAAGAATGCATGTGTCCACGATATTAACTATGCGTGATATTTATTTTTCCTAAATGCTGTGTCTACACAGAAACCAGCTGGTTTGGAACTCTACCTTCACAGCTGCCAAAACTCAAAATTTCTTATGTACTGGTATAGTAATACGCTAATCTTGTACTAAACTGCCAAATTAAAAATCCACCGATAGGAGCGAGGTTTTGCAAACCATAAAAAAGGTAACGCTACTGTAACACATATACAAAGAGGCAGACTCTAATTTAATTCATGATCAAAAGCTTCATTTCATGTCTGAGAATTTCCTATCCAAAACCATAATAATCTGAACTTGTTTGATAATCTTCAGCTGCATGGATTGTAGTTCACGTTCACATATCTATGCAACATTTCACCCTTTATAGTTTTCAAAAACACTGAAAACAGTGGCATGGTAGAACATGTGCCACTGGTTGGGATATATAGCAGGGCTCGTGACTGCAGTCAGTGAAGGAAACACACGAAAGAGCACACCAATATGCACAGTAACTGTTGGTCACGATCACTACTGGTAGATCACTAGCTATAGCTACTCCTGAACAGAACAAAGAACGCATAAACAACAGGTGGCTTCACATTGTTATCTGAAACTCCACGAAATTAGAAAAAACAGAGTCACGAATTATTATTGGTAGTGGGAGCATTGTTGACATCAACATGTGAGTCACGTTGCCTATAGCGACAATGTGGAGTAGGTATCCCCCCTTTGTTGAGGAGTTTTTAAAGAATTTTTTTTCTGCCCTGGCCCCCACTCCTGTTTGGGTTACCCATTGGAGCCCAGGCATCAGTATGGTCCTGTATTATCAGACCATAAACGCTAGGATATTAACTTAAGATAGCAATACTTGTACATGTATACGCACATAGGGTTTGTCCCTGTAGGCTCCTCCCAGTTTTCAATGATCCCTGTATAGTAATATTACTTATGGCATTATCAAAATTTTCATATTTGGGGACAGGGCTACAAAATGTCATAAATTAAATATATCCCTGGTACTACATAATATTATGCTCTAAGACATACTGTGACTACAGACTAGCTATATTATACGGGAGTCATGGGATGTTCTGTCAGTGAGTTATAAATAATGTCACTGCACATAGAGTTCAATGAGTTCAAGGGGAATATCATCATATTCTGGTGCAAAATTAGTACAGATCCTCAATTCAATGTCATCAGTTGTGGCATTGGTCAGGTTCTTTGTAAACCATGGAGGGTTGTTGAGCTGACAGCATGTGCTGGTGGATGTACAGTTCTGACCATCCCAGAGAACATCGAGGAAGAATATAATAATATACTGCTCACTCCAGGAAGAGTGCAAGCCACTCTCACAAAAGAAATCATCTCCAACAAATGCAGGGACACCATCGTAATCATGTACGTCACATGGACATCTAGCAGAAAAATAGCGTGTGTCCACCTCTGTTGCTCCAGCGGCAAATGTCCAAATATGCTGTCGGCTGCCAGCACCTCCATGAGTCAGACTTATACCATCAACATAGTGGCCATTAATTCCTTGATTCCGACTAACATAGCCAAAAAAAGCAGCAGTTCCTCCAAACTGGTATCCCCTTATCCTCCCACACACACGGCTGTATGGTAAACCTCCAACACTGAGTGTGGTTGAAGAACATCCAGTGCTTGTGTGTGATCGTCCACATGTCCTCTTGGAATATGATGTGAAGTTGAGTCCAGTAGGGCAGTTGTAGCTGGTGTCAGTCATGTTGATAAAAGCAACACGTCTCCATCTTGTTGTACCATTGCAAGTGTGGATGTGGCCAGTTGCAATTGCTGCTAAAATTGCTGAGTTAGCAATTTGATGAATTCTATTTCTTGCTCTCTCCCTTTCCTCCATTGGAGGACACTGCCAGTCATCACCTCTTTCAAGTACCTGAACGTCAGTCGTTTGTCCCTGGCCACTGATTATGACGATTGATCCAGAACCAAGAAATAGACAGGCAACTACTAGAGTCAAGTATGCTACAAACTCACTCATTTTCGTTAAAAAACAGCTTCAATCTTGACTTTCATGTAACAATAAATACACAGCAAACAACTTGAAGATGTTTATGTTTATAATAATATGATAATTTAGCTATGAGTTATTTCCTCGATGCCAAGCATGCAAGCTAGTTCACACTGCCAAACTCAAAACTCTTGTATTAATTATTATGACATTGTTGATCTAGTACTGATCTGCCAAATCATAAACCATTTAAATAGTATGTTGAGCAAGCCCACCCAAACCATAATAATCTGTATGTACTTGTAAATATAATTTATGCTACATGTATGTGATGGCCACTGGTTACGATAACTGATCCGGGTCCAGGAGATAGACAGCTCAGAACTACAAGCTCATCAAACTTTACAAACTGGCTCATTTTGTAAATCTTTTTGATTAAAAATAGGCTCAGTCTTGACTTATATGCAGCAATGCACAGCAAATAAGGTGTTTGTGCCTACATATTAACTATGATGTTTTTTTCCTGAATGCTAGCTATATATAGCTACAGACCAGCCAGTTTGCCATGGTATGTTATATGCATACATATTACATAGGGCGGTTTAATTTATCCACATTATAGGCTCCTCCCGGACTCAGCTTTCAGTGATCCCTGATCCCATGATTCAAAACAATACTATTTCAAAAGCTTCATGTCTTGGGGATAGGGCTGTACTTATACATAATAATGTCACACATATTATTATGCTACATATATGTACATGTACTATATTATGCTTTATAAGACAACAATACTGGTATAAAATTCAGCTATATAAAGCTATACTTTATAAATGAATATACAGACTAGCTATAGAAGTCTGACTCAATGTTCTCAGTATCATCGTCACTGCACATAGAGTTCGATGAGTTCAAGGGGAGTATCCTCAGATCTTGGTGAGTTACTAGTGTAGATCCTTAATTCAATGTCATCAGTTGTGGCATTGGTCAGGTTCTTTGTAAACCATGGAGGGTTGTTGAGCTGACAGCATGTGCTGTTGGATGTACAGTTCTGACCATCCCAGAGAACATCATTGGGGTAGAACATTACACCACTCCAGCGAGAGTGAAAGCCACTCTCATAAAAGAAATTGTCTCCAACAAATGCAGGAACACGATTGTAATCATGTAATACTATGTCACAGGGGCATTTTTCGGGATAATAGTGTGTGGCTTCTGTTGCTCCAGCAGCAAATGTCCAAATATGCTGTCGGCTGCCAGCACCTCCATGAGTCAGACTTACACCATCAACATAGTTGCCTTCAATTCCTTGAAAATGATAAAAAAGCACTAGTTGATCCAAACTGGTATCCCCTTATCCTCCCACACACACGGCTGTATGGTAAACCTCCAACACTGAATGTGGTTGAAGAACATCCTCTCTGATTTGTGTATGATCGTCCACATGTCCTCTTGGAATATGATGTCAAGCTGAGTCCAGTTGTAGCTGGTATCAGTCATGTAGATAAAAGCAACACGCCTCCATCCTGGTGTACCATTGCAAGTGTGGATGTGGCCAGTTGTTGCTAAAATTGCAATCTGACGGAGTTCACTTTGTGCTCTCTCCCTTTCCCCCACTGAGGCACACTGCCAATCATCACTTCTGTCCAGTACCTTAATATCAGTCTTTCGTCCCTGGCCACTGACTATGATGACTGATCCAGGTCCAGGTGAAAGATAGCTCAGAACTATAAGCACCAAGCACGTTACAAATTGGCTCATTTTTAAATTCTTTTGATCAAAAGTAGGGTCAATCTTGACTTATACCCAGTATGCAGTAACAAACAAAGAATGCATGTGTCTATAGTATTAACTATGCATGATGTTTATATTTCCTGAATGCTGTGTCTATGCTGAAACCAGCTGGTTTGGAACTCTACCTTCACAACTGCCAAAACTCAAAATTTCTTATGTACACTATTTTAATGTTAATCTTGTACTAAACTGCCGAATTCAAAATCCATCAATAGCGTGTGGAGCGAGCTTTCGCAAAACCATAATAAGGTAATGCTATACACATGTGGTAGATGAACAGGTACACTCTAAAATCATTAATTCGTGATCAAAAGCTTCATTTCATGTCCGAGGATTTCCCATCCAAAACTACAATAATCCAGTTGGATTGTAGTTCACATTTACATATCTATGCAACATTTCACCCTTTCACTTTCAAAAACACTGGAAATAGTGGCATGATATATATGTGGTTAGGATAGCAGAGCTCATGCATGCAATCAGTGAATCATCAGTTATGCATGATACATGAAAGAAGCACACAAATATGTACAGTTGGTGTTACATGTAGCTACTACTGGTAGTCCACTAGTAATCCTGACCATGCAGAGCAAACATCAGATGGCTCCACACTGCTTTCTGGAACTGGAATTAAAAAACAGTGTTATGGATTGTTTTTGGTAGTGGGAGTATTGTCGACATCAACAATATGAGCCACTGATTATGATGACTGATCCAGGTCCAGGTGAAAGACAGCTCAGAACTACAAGCACCAAGCATGTTACAAATCGGCTCATTTTTAAATCATTTTGATCAAACTCGAGCTCAATATTGACTTATATGCAGTAACAATAAACAAGTCTTAGAATGCGTCTACGATATTAATAATTATTATGCGTGATATTTTTTTTTCCTGAATGCTGTGTCTACACAGACACCAGCTGGGTTTGGAACTCTACCTTCATAACTGCCAAAATTCAAAATTTCTAATAATATGCTAATCTTGTACTAAACTGCCAAATTAAAATCCATCAAATTGAATAGTGTGTGGACCGAGCTTTCGCAAAACCATAAAAAAAGGTGATGCTATACGTTACATGCATGTGGTAGACCCTATAGTATCATTAATTGATGATCAAAAGCTTTATTTCATATTTGAGGATTTCCCACCCGAAACTATTGACAGTGCTCAGCTGCATGGATTGTAGTTCACATTTACATATCTACGCAACATTTAATTCACGCTTTAGCTTTCAAAAGCACTGTAAATAGTGGCATAGTAGCACATGCAGTTGGGATAGCAGGGCTCATGCATGCAGTCAGTGAATCATCAGTTATGACACACAAAAAGTACACAAAATTTAATATGTATGTACAGTTGGTGCTACCACTGGTAGATAGACCATGCACTAGCTATAATCCTGGCCAGAATAAAAAATGAAGCCTCGAACATGAACAACAGATGGGTCCACACTGCTACCTGGAACTGGAATGAAAAACACGGATTATTGTTGGCAGTGGGAGTATATAATATTATTAACGTTAACAATGTGAGCTGTGTTGCCTAGTGAAAGTGTGCAGTAAGTATCCCCCTTTGTCGAGGGGTTTATAAAGAATTTTCTCTGCCCCGGCCCCCACTCCTGTTTGGCTAGGTGAAGGTTACCCATCAGAGCCGAGGCATCTGCATGGTCCTATAGCACATAATCAGATCATGCATAAACGCTACAATCACCCTCTAATTAAAAGGATATTAAACTTGATAGCAATGTACATTCAATTTCTACGTGTATACAATTAGGTTCGTCCCTATAGGCTCCTCCCAGCCATAATAATTATCCTGTATAATCAAAAAAATTCATGTCTTGGGAACAGGGCTGTATACATACAAAATCATGTAATTATTGCGATACCATATTATAATACTGTGCAGCTAAGGTCTACTAGAAAATTAAGTTACAAATACTGAAATTAAAACTCGGCTCAAACTATTATCTCCATGTCTATACACTAGCTACCAGAGTCATGCAATGTTCTTAGTTACAATGTCACTGTATATAGAGTTCGATGAGTTCAAGGGGAATATCTTCATATTCTGGTACATTATTAGTGCAGATCCTCAATTCAATATCATCAGTTGTGGCATTGGTCAGGTTCTTTGTAAACCATGGAGGGTTGTTGAGCTGACAGCATGTGCTGGTTGACGTACAGTTCTGACCATCCCAGAGAACATCATCAGGGTAGAGTATAAATGGCAAACTCAAGGAAGAGTGTAAACCACTCTCACAAAAGAAATTGTCTCCAACAAATGCAGGGACACCATCGTAATTATGCAAGTCACATGGGCATCTAGTGAAAGGTTCGCCAGGCCCTGTGTTCTCCTCTGTTAGTCCAGTGGCAAATGTCCAAATATGCTGTCGGCTGCCAGTACCTCCATGAGTCAGACTTACACCATCAACGTAGTAGTCATCAATTCCTTGACTTCGATTAGTATAGCCCCAAAAAGCAACAGTTGCTCCAAACTGGTATCCCCTTATCCTCCCACACACACGGCTGTATGGTAAACCTCCAACACTGAATGTGGTTGAAGAACATCCTCCTGCAGTTGTGTGTGATCGTCCACATGTCCTCTTGGAATATGATGTCAAGCTGAGTCCAGTAGGGCAGTTGTAGCTGGTGTCAGTCATGTTGATAAAAGCAACACGCCTCCATCCTGGTGTACCATTGCAAGTGTGGAGCTGACCAGTTGTGGCTAAAATTGCAGAGTTAGCAATTTGATGAATTCTATTTCTTGCTCTCTCCCTTTCCACCATTGGAGGACACTGCCACTCATAACCTCTTTCAAGTACCTGAACATTAGTCGTTTGTCCCTGGCCACTGATTATGATGACTAATCCCGGCCCAGGGGAAAGACAGGCAACTACTAGCATCAAGTATGTTACAAACTCACTCATTTTCGTAAAAAAAAACAATTTCAATCTTGACTTTCATGTAATAGTGTACAACAAACAAGGTACTTATGTCTGTGATCTTAGCTATATATGTATGTGTCAATGCTATGCATACAAAACAAGCCTTCACAACTGCCAAACTCAAAACTCCCGTACTTTATACATGTATGTTGATCTAGTACTGAACTGCCAAATCGTAAACCATAGATAGTGTGTGGTCCGGGGGGGGGGGGGGGGGGGGGGGGGGGCACCTTCCCAAACCATAACAGTCTGTATGTACAGGTATACTTGTAAACGTAATGCTACATACACATGATGACAAACGGGTGGAACATCTTTGAGTGGCTCTGTGAGAAATCAAAAGTTTTTCAACTTGGCTATAATATATTATAAGCTCATTTATGTTGAGGATTAAAAACAAGAACAGTTTGCATGCATGTGTAAGGGGCGTTGTCCAAAGTCCTTGTGGAAAAATTATGACGTTAATATTTTATCCCCCTGTTTTTCTAGAGTTTTGCCCACCAATAATGTTAACTGCATGGAAATTAAGGACTGCATTTAATTTTTTTTATTAAAACTAATATAAATGATAGCTATAGAAATTATTAATAATTTGTATAGACAGAGCTAGGTTGCTCTCATGACAAGTATATTGTATGAGACATAAATGAAAATTATTTGGAAGTTTTAATTGAGACAGTTCCACTGACTGAATAATAATAATTATTGTGTGCTAGAAAAGAGAAAGGTGTTCATTTGCAGCCAGAAGTAGGCAACAATACTTATTACAGAAGAGTGATAATTATAGATAGATCTAATATTAATTTTAGTGAAAATTAATCGTTTCTCTAGTCACTGTCTTCACTGCTGCTCTCCTTAGTGGCTGGCCCAGTCGCCATGGCAACATCATCGTCATCGGCAGCTGCAGTGTCCACCTGCATGGCTTCGTCCTCACTCGAGTCTTCCTCCTCCCCTCCTCCTCCTCCTCCTCCTCCTCCTGGCTCATCCTCAACAGTGGCAGCTGCTGAACCACTACCACGACCTTCTTCTTTCTCCCCTCCATCTTCTCTGTCTCCATCTTCCTCCTCTTCTGTTGTTGCCTTCTGTTGATCATCATCCTCAGTCCCACTATCACCACTGAAAAAATGAAAATTTTTTGCAAAAAATATTATTAATGAGGAACTTTCATACGTGTCATATAATAATTTAGATACCGTAGGACGGGTTTTAATTGTGTAGTTTAATGATTGCGTTCTAGTCAAGTCAGGCCAAATTGCGAATCCAATGATGGACGACCCGGTACCGTACTGTAGTATACGTGCACGTTTATGTTTGCGAATCTACTTATTGCAAAACGTAGAAAAACTCATAATTCACAATTAATACATACATACTCGCAATTAAAACCCGACCTACGGTATCCATCCATTCCACTGCCTGCTCCCACTACAGCTGAGAGCAGAAGCAACACTAAGTCTTGACAGAGTTTAAAAAACACATACCTCTCTTCCTCCTCTCCTGATTCACTGCCGGAGGACTCGCTGCTAGACTCGCTACCACCACTCTCTGTAGTAGCCTCTTCACCTATTGCTGTGACACCAGTCTCCTTGGCAACAGACTCCTCCCCTTCATCCTCGTCAGCAGTCTAAAGTATAAAAGCAAGAACTGATTAAGTTCCTAGGTGCATATAATACATAATAATTATACAATGTCATGGGAGATGTGACGATCATTACCTACACCTCTCTCTTTGACCCAGCACGCCTGACGACCATTACCTATTAGACTTCTAGAACATACCCTTTCAGTAGCTTCGTCCTCTGAGCCTTCTGAAGAAGATACGAAAGCTTTAGAGATGACTCTTCTCTTTCCCTTCCTCTTGGCTCCGCCCTCATCTTCCATGTCACCCTCGTCTCCGCCCTCCTCGTCGCTAGGGATGACATCATCATCCTGGACGATGGTAGCCTTGCCACGCCTCTTCCTGTTAGTGGGAATAAAAAGCATAAACTAGGCATGAATTACTCCAATGATTAACGTCTCACACCAGTTGAGATATATAGCTTTAAAAATTTTTGCAACGAAATTAATCACCAAAATTTAATGATTACAGTTTCTTTAGGGAACTCTCAATCTTAACAATTAAGGCACAAACCTCTTCTTTCTTTCCTTCTTTTCCCTTCCTCCCTCCTTCTTTCGTCTCTTCCTCCTCTTTCCTTCTCCCTCTCCCTCTCCTGCGGCCGCTCGCTTTCTCCCTCTCCTCTGCTTCTTTCTACTCAAGGGTTGGTTCTCCCCACCGTCCCCCTCCCCCTCGCTGTAGATGTCCCCTGAGCGGTCCTTCTTTTTCCTCCCTGGCCCCCCGCTTCTTGATTTGGGTTCAGGGGGTTCCTCGGCAAATTTGAGCAAGTTCTGGGTCTTGAGTTTGAACTGCTGCCTCTGCTCCTCTAACTGCTGAGCTTGTAACTCCTTCTGACGGACACGCTCTTGCTAAGAATAAAAAAAAAACGGACAGTGAGTGAGGAAATGAAAATTGTGCCAAAAAAATTAATAATGAGACCAAAATTACATACAATTCCTGTCTCTAAAGATCACCTCATCCATTATAAGCAACCATCAAAACCAGGATATATTTTGGGGGAGGGGAGGGGGTGACCCTTTTCCAAATTATGGGGTACCCCCCCCCCCCCCCCCCCACCCCTTGAGTGAAATTCTCAAAATTTAACAAACACTGCAGCTGCCTAGCTAGCACACACACCTCGTCCTGCAGCTGTTTCTGTCTGAGAGCCTCCCTCTCTCTCTCCTGCCTCTCCTTGAGAGATCTCTCTTCATCGTCCACCCTCCTTGCCCTGGCCAGGTGGTGCTGGGCTTGGCTCAGGTAGTCTGCACACTTCCGCGCCTCGTGCGTGGCAAAGTTGAGGTCGAACTTCATCCGGTCTCCCTCCTTGCTCAGGTAGACAAAGAACCTACAAGTGGAAGAATTCAAGAGATGTTACTATAATCTTATGGTGGAACTACTCAAACATTACCGAATTGTGGACGTTTTTGCTGTTACTAAGAGAAAAAAATTTCTCCATTAAAGCTAATCTTGGTCAATTCCCAGCCTTTTCAAATTCATACTGAAATACTAGGCCAGTGGAAGCTGCTACAGTACTATCACTAAAAATTGAAAGCTATGAAAGCTTTGAAAATTTGACATAAAATTATTCCAGTAAATTTGTCCCCTCTCACCTCTGTGCCATCTCCAGCTCTCTCACAGCTCCTAGCACGGCTGAAAGGTTGCTTCTCTCGTCCTTGAGGACTGTCATGGCCGATCGCTGCTCCACCAGGGCAAGGTTGAAGAGAAGGAGAGAATCATTCGGGGAGATGTGTCGCGCCTGAAGGGAGGGAGGAAGAGAGAGAGAGAGGGGGGGGGGGGGAGTTAATCAGAACTCTTAAGAATCTCTGTGTGCTATATTATATTACAGCCTTTGGTATGCAGGTATGTAGTGCTATATTAAACTCTCGAGGTTGGTCACTTATTATCCAAGAAAAGTATGAAAATTTGACATCACAAATTTCCCCGCTATATGATATGGACATAATATATACATGTACAGTGTAGCATTACCTTGAGTAGCGTTTGCCTGCACTCGTTCAGTCTGTTACACTTGAAGTAGGCCCTGGCCAGGTAGAGCAACACCTCCGTGTTGTGGAAGTTGTAGAACTTACGAAGACAATTCTCATACTGTGGAATGGAGAACAGGAATGAGGAATGGATAATCAATGATTAGATTCAGTTTGATCACACTGTCCCTCTCTCTTCCTCCCTCCCTCTGTTTCTCTCAAACTGCTTGGCTGTTCTCACCATTTGTATTGCACTGATGTACTGTTTCTGCTCCACGTAGATGTGAGCTAGGTTGAGCCAGACGTCAGGCATGTCCGCTGTTGCCTCGCGAACCTGAGCAAACACATCCCTAGCTTCTCGGAAGTAGCCCTTGTGGGCCAGCACTGTGCCTGGATGGTCAAATAGTTAATTAGTAATATTCACGAAATTTTTTAAGTCTTAATAAATATATGGATGCAGCAGGATTAAAGATGATGGCAATATCCCTAAGTGAGCCTAAATTTTGAGAGAGGTACTAATATTAAGATCTTACCAATTCCATTAGCAGCGTAGAGGTTCTTAGGGTCTCGATGGAGGACGTCTTTGTAGTAGCTGAGAGCTCTGTCCTGGTGACGCTTATCCTTGGTACGATCTCTGCAGTAAATAAAAAGTTGAACCTACATACATAATACCGTATAGTGGGAAACGTTAGCGAGCATGAAATTTGGTGAATCAGTCATCAGAATGCATTGATGACTTTTAAATTCTTGCGATCTCGCCAAAAGTTTCCCTGCTATAAACTGCTCTGTTCACTGATGAAACTGTGAACAAATCAAAAATATCATTTTTTCCATTGATGCTATATACAGTTAAACCTCTCCCTCAACTGCAGATAATGCTATAATTGGCAGCTGTACAACTTTCCAACTACCGCATGATACTTACCTAGTAGGCATATGGAGTGACTGTAGCCAGACGTTGCCTAGCGACAGTGTGGAGTAGGTATCCCCCTTAGTGGAGGGGTTCTTTAGAATTTTCTCAAATTTCTTCTGCCCTGGCCCCCACTCCTGCTTGGCTAGGTGAAGGTTGCCCATCAGAGCCCAGGCATCTGCATGGTCCTATATAAATCAGATCGTAAATGCTATAATATACAATCCGCTGAAGGTTTAAGATAGCAATATACATTTGATCACATGCATACACACATATGCATAATATCATTAATATAGGGTTCATCCCTATACGTTCCTCCCTGCATGCTTTCAACGAATCCCGCATTATAATAATGTTATTATTACTTCAAAAGCATGCAGGGACAGGGCTGTACATACATAATAATAATATAATGTCATACACTGAATATTGGTATAAAACTCTGCTAATTAAAAGCTACTAAGTCTTGTATATCCATGACTACACACTAGCTATATACAGGAGTCACGCAATGTTCTCAGTTACAACATCACTGCACATAGAGTTCGATAAGTTCAAGTGGAACATCATCAGATTTTGGTTTATCATCAGTGCAAATCCTCAATTCAATGTCATTAGTTGTGGTACTGGTCAGGTTCTTTGTAAACCATGGAGGGTTGTTGAGCTGACAGCATGTGCTGTTGGATGTACAGTTCTGACCATCCCAGAGAACATCATCGGGGTAGAATATAAACTGATCAATTATCCAGGGAGAGTGTAAGCCACTCTCACAAAAGAAATCATCTCCAACAAATGCAGGGACACGATCATAATTATGTGTGTCACAAGGGCATCTATCAAAAGGATAGAGTGTGCCCACCTCTGTTGCTCCAGCAGCAAATGTCCAAATATGCTGTCGGCTGCCAGCACTTCCATGAGTCAGACTTACACCTTCAACATAGTAGCTACCAATTCCTCGAGTATACCTAAAAAAAGCACTAGTTGATCCAAACTGGTATCCCCTTATCCTCCCACACACACGGCTGTATGGTAAACCTCCAACACTGAATGTGGTTGAAGAACATCCTCCCCGAGTTGTGTGTGATCGTCCACATGTCCTCTTGGAATATGATGTCAAGCTGAGTCCAGTAGGGCAGTTGTAGCTGGTGTCAGTCACGTTGATAAAAGCAACACGCCTCCATCCTGGTGTACCATTGCAAGTGTACCGGTAGATGTGGCCAATAATTGCTGAGTTAGCAATTTGATGAATTCTATTTCTTGCTCTTTCCCTTTCCTCCATTGGAGGACACTGCCAATCATCACCTCTTTCAAGCACCTGAACGTCAGTCTTTTGTCCCTGGCCACTGATCATGATGACTGATCCAGGTACAAGAGATAGACAGGCAACTACTAGAGTCAAGTATGCTACAAATTCGCTCATTTTCTATTCTTTCGTTAAAAAACAGTTTCAATCTTGACTTTCATGTAACATACAATAAGATGTTTATATTTATGTATTTAGCTATGAGTTATATCCTCAATGCAAAATAAGCAATGCCAAGTTCACACTGCCAAACTCAAAACTTTATGTTAATCTAGTACTGAACTGCCAAATCATAAACCACCAATGTATGCTGAGCAAGCTTATCCAAACCATAATAATCTGTATGTACTTATAAACATAATGCTACATGTGTGTGATATGATACATAAATGGGTGGACTCTTAGCATCTTTGATTAATCCTGAGAGATCAAGAATAGGCTGTATCTGGTAGCTCAGATACTTTTTTACCAGGTCCATATTGCTATTATGAGAGTATATAGTTTATGTTGGTGCTTATACCCCTTACACAATGTTTGTACGAAAAACTGGGGTTGTCAGTAAGGAACACCTCATTATATTACATTATACATGCATATATCTATAGCAATCATAAGCTATAGAAAGTCACAGTTTGACATTCCCTTATAGAAGATATTCATACCTGATTCTTCTGTAAAGACCATGCATCTTGAACTATTATGTACATAATAATATTATATACCAGCATACTAATCTTACTTGTTATATATATACAATGAAAAATATTTTTCAGAGCGACAGTTTTCTTATATAGTCCGTGTCCTAACCTGGAGGGCATAAACGATGGATGCGCTCTCCTACAAGTTCAGAAGACTCACGATTGGTCAGAATTGTGTGCTGTGTGCACAAACGAGGTTGCCAGGGCCTAGGGGCCATAGAGATGCATTCTCGAGCTCCTCGAGCGAGCGGCGCAAGTGCCGCGCGTTTCGACAGGCCTGCTCGGCAAGCCACTGAGCCTTGAGCAAAGCGAGAGGCGATGTCTGCTCTTTGTCATATGGTCTGGTGGTAGATTCGATGTTCGAGCGGAGTGAGAACGTCGCCATAACACGGTGAGTTTGATCATAGAATATAATCTATGGTTTGATCAGCTACTCCTGGCCTGCAGTGAGGGGTGTGGTCTTTATCTGCGCATGCGCGCTGTACGAACTGGCACTCGATTGTACTATAGCGTGCTGTTAGTAGTGTTCAGTGTCATTATCCCATGATTGTGACATTAAACATACTTGTGAGCATAATAATTTTATATTAAGGGGCAACACTATATACCCATAGGCGGCGGAACCGGGGGGGCAGGGGGGGCAGTTGCCCCCCCACTTTCAGAGAAGGGGGGGCATTGCCCCCCCAAAATCCAGGGCCTAATGACGTCACAAATCAGCCAGACTTATCTCTTTTCATGATAGATACACCAAGATACAGTCAAAAGCTGCCTAGATTAGCCTCAAAAGTCGATCATTGTGCCAATTTTCCATCGTTTCTTTGCTCTAGACAACAATAGCACCATCACAATCCACGAGTGACCTTTAAACTTCAATTAAGTGGGCGTGGTCCAAATATTTCGCGCGCGCTTTGCGCGCAATGAATGATTATCTGCCCCCCTAAATAGAACTTCCTTCCGCCGCCTATGATACCTGATTCTTTTGCAGAGCCTCCTTGAACCAATCTGATGCCTCGTATATCTGCTCCCTATCCCTGGCCATGCACCCCAGCCTCAAGTAACAGTCGACATAGCTGGGGTGCTCTCTCAAGATGGCCTTGTAGTGTCCCTCAGCCTGATCGAAGTGACACAGGGCCTCGCACAGACGACCGAGGTTGTAGGTTATCGTCACGGAGATCTCCGTGTAGTAGGTCTCGTCTTGTATGGCTTCCTGCTTGCAACGATCCAACGCTTGTTCGTAGTACGACTGCATGCATCAAAAGCATGAAAGATGTAGTTATTATGAGGTGCGTAGGTGTAGGGTGTGGGGTATAGGGTATATTATAATAATATGAAATAATGTCATGTCCGAGGTGGGAGGTGTGGGGTATGAGATATGGAAAGTGAAATAATATAATAGGGTATGGGATATTATGAGGTGTGGGGTATGAGATATGGGGTATGGGGTGTGGGATAGGGGTATGGGATATGAAATATGAGGTATAGGTACATGTATGCTATAGCTATAATATATCTATGAGCTGTGGGTGTGGGAGATATAGGATATGAAAGTGAGATATGGACTTTTAAGCTTAAACATATGCGTGTAACACTAGGCTTTCTTTCTTTCTTTCTTTCTGGCTCACCTTGGCTTCCTCCAGGTTGTCCAGCTTGTGGTGGAGAGCTCCGATGTTGCTGAGTATCTCTGGAGGAATGTCAGCTCCGACAGAGTCCGTCAAGATTTGACTGGCCTTCTCGTACGCCTGGAGGGCACCCTGGATGTATGCACATAGAATATATTTCATTACTGACATGAACAACAAAAAATGTTGTTTCACAGATATACGATAAATTAATGGATGATAAGTATACATGTATAAAATAACATGTATGCTTACTTGAAAGCTTTTCACCCCTTACACATACAAATATACATGTAGTAGTACCCAAACTATGTATACACAT
Source organism: Cliona cf. orientalis (assembly GCA_963930775.1). Taxonomy (NCBI): domain Eukaryota; kingdom Metazoa; phylum Porifera; class Demospongiae; order Clionaida; family Clionaidae; genus Cliona; species Cliona cf. orientalis. The sequence goes on along the minus strand of OZ005690.1, from coordinate 967,382 downwards.
ACTCCTCCCTCCTTCTTCTCCCCTTTCCCTCCCACCCACAACAGCGAGCATTAAAAGGACAACTCTTCTAAGAGTGTTCTAGTTGCCCTATCATCATTACACTCACGCTCGTTGTTCAATACTTTAAAGTTCAATTAGAAGTTTGGTTAGAAGTTCAGTTAGAGGTTCAATTACAATTGACCCATGGGCTGGACAGGGCTACACTGTGGCAGAGCAGCACCTGCCCAATAGCTCACCCAGAATTTGCTATTTATTGAGCTGGAGCGTCCTATACTAAAAAAGTGATGGATTTCGTGCAAATATTTGAGCAATCTGGACCATGAATCTCTTACATCAACGAGATATTACGCCAATTGACATGGCATAGCAAATTTAATTAAAGGATGATGAATATTGTCTCTTAGGTATTCGAGTTATGAGGCAGTGTAGTGAGGTCACTGCATGTTTAAAAAATGACTAGCTGACTGAAAAGGTTAGCTAGTCACACCAGTATTCAGAGTTAGTATATTTAAATCACATAATATTAAAACTTTAGGTTGGTACAAAGTGGTAATTTATCTCATATACCATGGATGAAATGATCTGTTATTATTAGTATTTTGCAGGCTATACAATGTTATCCAATCACTATTGGCATGGCATAATATAGGAGATCTGGTTCTATAATGTTATCATATATGTACTATAATTACGAAAAAGGCAAAGAGCAACTCTTCTAAGAGTGCCCCAGGGCGATGCACATGCACGTCTGGCAGCTGACGGCCGTTTTCAACCACGCACACGCACACGTACACCACAAATTGAGAGTTTTGTTTGTTGAGTTGCTTTTTGTCATAGAATGACAGTGGGGCCCAGCCTTGCCCCAACCATGCTTCCAGAAATCAGTATTTATTGAGCTGGATTTGGTAGTCCAAACAACTGGTGGGTTTCGCGAAAGCATGCATGCAGTACTAAACTGTAGCAACAAGTATATAAACACAGTAACTGTCATAATGATATAGCATTACACTGTTACCAAGAGATGAATACTATTACTGCAGACTGTATCACGTGGGCAAGTCAATAGTTAGGTCTGTGTACGCATTTGGTTCGTATGTGGAGTGCAACCCACTCCCAGCAGCTGCTTTGCCCGCTTGCTACGGCTATGCGTATTAGCACGGCTGATAGCACTGCAAGGCTGAAATGTTAGGGGACTCTTAGTAGAGTTGCCCTTACTCTTACTTTTGTCCGTATGTGGTTTTCTATAACATATACCCGACAATACTTGACAATATATTCATTGTCAAGTATTGTCGGGTAAATGTTATAGACAATGGTAAATGTTATAGAAAACCACAGAATACTTGACAATGTATTATCGGGTAAATGTTATAGAAAACGGTAAATGTTATAGAAAACCACAGAATCCCAGAAGGAAGCATTACAGTGTAGACAGCTATAGCCACATTCAGACAAGACTAAATATACATACATGGAGCTACAGCTCGACCAAGGTACGGAGCACACCATAATGGACCAATCAGATTGCTGACACAATACATGCATAATTAATACAGTCTTATTATTAGTACAATAATGCTATTGGCACTTTGTATTTAAACGCATCACTGTTCAGCTAAGCATCAGTTTAGACACTTCACAGAATAAAAAAGGAGATTAAGAGGGACGCTAAAAATGAGCAGTGCAAGTCTTCCCAACAGCAAAAAACTATATGATGAACTTGAAGGTGGAATAGGAGCAGCTTTCTTCATCCTCACCTTTCTTGTTCTACTGCTAGTATTCTGCATTACAAAATATATGTGCTCCGAAGAATCATTTCACTCTCTTCTGAGTGTGTTTTATTCTTCATTCTCTAAACGACAGGGAATTGAATATACACCCGCAGCTGCAAATCAACCTGCAGCTGCAACTCCGCAAGCTGCAACTCAACAAGCTGCAACTCCACAAGCTGGAACTCAACAAGCTGCAACTCCGCAAGCTGCAACTCCACAAGCTGCACCTCAACAAGCTGCAAATCAGCAGGCTGCAACTCAACAAGCTGCATCGTCACCAGTCTTGTTAATTTGGACGAGAAATATACCTACTGGTAACTATGGTTGTCAAACATACGCTTACTACTGCCTCATGGCAATCATGGCTTGCTTGTGGTTCGTCTCTTTCGCTGTGGACAACTCAATTTTCCTAAAAATAACTACGTGCAGTGATATCGACCCAGATGATATGAGCCACGTCTGCTTTGCCGTCAACGAAAGCTACAGGATGGTTGATTGTACAGCACAACAGATGACTCCTGTCATTTGCTACTTCTCCAATCTGAATATCGCAGGTATAGGTATTGCCTATAGCATCGCAAACCTGTGCCTGGCCGTGGTTGACGTATACTACATAGCACTCATGAAGTTGATAGTGAAGTGTACATGTTGTGCTGTAGCAACTGCTGGAATACGTATTTTTGCCTTTGGTATAGCAGTCATCGGTTTTGGAGCATGGTGGGGCGTATTTCGCACGTATGGACAGGATATCCGATACGATTACTTCGGGTATGGGCTTTTACCCATGAGGATATCGCAGTCAGTCCTTGCATTAGTGACCGCTGGCATCATGACATTACTTCCTCCATGGAACATAGACACTATGCAAAGTTACTGTGACTTAGCAGTAGAGGAGAAGGCATGTTCAACTAGCTACAGCCCAAAGTCAAGCCGTGAATCACTAGAGGGTGCAGTACGCGTAAATATGGGTGATGAGCAAGTACACATATAGAACAATTGAGTGATAAGTGTTTTGTAATCTTTTGTTCACTTTTTTGCTCATTTATCCGAATACTTTGTCATGCAATTTTCACACCACAAAAGTGCATATATTTAGGGCTTATAGTAACATACAAGTATATAGAATGTTGAACCAGGACATGTATAGCCATCGTGTAGCTAGAAATTTCATTTAAATTTCATATTACAAGCTGTTACTATTACTGATTTTGAAATTTACTTATCATGGCTAGGAATTATTGATATAAATTAAAATTATAATTTTTGCGCACAGCTTGCGTTAACAACAATAATTCATTTACCGAGGTATGATAGTGGTGGATATTGATCCCTTCATGCCAGTAAAACTAAGTATATCCATGTAACAAAGAGGTTCTACAGTGGTTTTATCTCTCAATCAAAAACCAGAGCAGCCCATCATAACAAACCAGTAGAATTCCTCTAGTATTTATTTTTTTGTGGTTATTAGTTAATTATGAGGTAATCTATGAGGTAAAATTCAGAGCCTTGATGGAGCCCTTCTGGGACTTGAAATTTAGTGAAAATTAATAATAATATTATGTAGAGTATCTTGCGCGTGTATCCAGCGAATACCTTACAAGCAGCTTGTTGCCTTCTCTGACGAGCAGTGACGGCCGAACTTCACATGTTCTCTAGGCTGACATAATCCCGTGGATGTACATGTATATAGCTAGCCCTGCGCTATATAATTGTAGCACGCACCATGAGCAGCGTGCCGCCGGACCAATCTAGCTATACTGCGCATGCAGTTGAGTTCTTTTTAGCTTTGAAAATTTTCACTATGAAGGTCCAGAGACACTCAGATTCCCGATGATCCGAGGCTAGTCTGCGACTGAGGCGCCGGCATCGTACTATACAGTGAAGTAAACCTACTACCGTAGAGTCTGGTTAATAAGCGCATGCGCTTATCACTCTGGGTGGTAAGGAAACTTGTGCCTATTAGACAATGTGCGCTTAATAGAGAGTGAAGTTTTGGCCCCGCCCACTGCCAGCACGTTCGAGCGCTCAATCATAAAGCTAGCAAGTTATGAACACAGCGATTCTTGGACTAAGCTCTGTAATAGTTCATGGGAGTATGATCGGAAGCCATCGCTGGAAGAAAACCGTTGTAAAATAGCCGATTTCTTTGGCGAGACTCACTTCGGTTGAGGTCAAGAGTCCGAATCCGTCTCAGTGGAACATTGCAGTGTTGAGTATAGCCGATCTCGTGCAGCTGGCTATCCGAAAATAGTTTGGTAAATTAGTTCTAGCCATGTGGAGCATGGAACACTCTTGCTCGAACGATGTTGTCTTTATTGGGCGCATGCGCTTATTAGACAATGCTTAACCCTTTCGGTCACAAATTGTTGTAAATTTACAACAATTTTGCATGGACCGTATTTCGGCTAAATAGAGATATGAATAATTCATTGGCGGCGGTTAGGCTACCGATAAGAAAACCTGGCCCACACAATAGTCGCGGTCCCGTCGGCACTTTGAAGTGATGACGTCAAAGTGGTTTTGCTTTGAAGAAGCTTTCATCTATGCTTTGATCACTTTAAAAAAAAAAAAAAAAAAAAAAAAAGCAAAAGAGTGGTGTTGTAGGCGATGTATGTGTTAGTATTGTCTCATGACTCGATTACTTTGCCTGCATTCCCTCTCTGGGCTGCATTTGAGCTGCATCTTGAGCAACCGTTTGCAGAGATCGATAATTGGGGCGTGGCTCGTTCGGTTTCCCGGCAACAACCGCAGCCTGGTCGACCCTGTACCTAACGAAGGCCTGCTGGGTGAGCTCATGAATTTTCTGTGACCGAAAGGGTTATGGTAGCATTAAAGTGCGTGGGCGTGAGCGTCAGGATTGGCTAATTCAATTAGCGAATCGTGAAGGGGCGTGGCCGAAGAGGCCATACGAGTGCTTTTGGTCGAAAGTGGGCGTGTCTAGAATCGGCCAGGGATGATTATGCGCGTGTAATTAGCGACCGGAAGTGGCCCCTGAAGAAAACACCGGTAATTGCCCACTTCAAAGCAAGATCAAAGCATTCTTTCTTAACTATTAACCGCAACGACTTAATTAAACACTAAGAAAAAAAAAGCAAATTTAAATAATTAAATAAATAATCTAATTCATGGGGGGGTTGGGAGCACTTGGGGCGATAATTTTTACATGGGCACGCAGAATGGGTTGAAATTAGAGATTTGATCCTGGGGAATTTTGATTCACGCCTTAGAATTAAAGTTACAGCCCTTTGAAGTTACCCCATATGTTTGTATAGGAAGCCATGGATTTGCAATGTTTTCCGCCCACGCGCTACGTAAAGGGGCGGGCCACGCGCGCACAGTAACGTGACGACCATTACCCACTTTGATCAAAATTGATGTATAGGCTGCCTGCTTGCATTGTATGGTTCTACTATGCATCCAGCTCAACTATGTGGCTGTTTTCGAACAATTTTTTTTCTGCTTAGTGTTCTGGTCGCCTTGAAAAAAAAAAAAAAAAAAAAAAGCCTTATTAGGCCTAATTAAGCATGTGGGCGTGTTCCTGGCACTGTGTGGAGTGTGTGCGTGTGCGTTAATGCAGGTTTTATTGCTTCCGATTGGGCGTGGCTTCACGGGCCAGTGCTTGGATATCGGCGCCTGGGACTTGGCCTCGGCGATAGGTGGGCGTGTCCCGGAAGCGGTGGTGACCTTTAAACCCCGAGAGGAGGCTTTGGGGGCGTGGCAGGAGGTCAAAGGTGAGGCCATGTCCGTTAATGAGGCACTGTACGCCGGTGCGATGGAGGGGAGCGTACGGCTGGACGGAAGCTGACGATGGTTTGAAGCGGATGTGGTTGCGATGACGTGTTGTTACTCCGCCCACACAGGAAATGAGGTGAGCTCTTGCGTGGGCGGTGTGGCAGAACGGCCTCCAAGTGTTTGTGTGTGTTTTGGCCTTGAGGAAGCTGTGTGTTTTAATTGGGATTGATTGTGGGCTTCCGGTGGGCATCCGGTGGTTAGTAGGCACTTGATTGAGAATGGTGGTCCTTGGGGAACAGGGTGGGGCTGTTTTGGGCGTGGCCTGGCCCCTCCCTTCCGGCTCGGCTTCCGGTCCATGGAGGATATTAAATGAACACTTCCGGCTCTAGCAGCCACACCCCTGAGACCTGTGCAATTAAAAGGGCGTGGTTACACAACATGCACCTCACTAATGACTTTCATGTGGTTTAGGTGTCATATCCCCCACCTCACGCCCACGCACTTTAATGCTACCTTAATAACAGAAAGGAAGCATGCGCTTATTAAAAAATATGCACTTAATAAGCATGTGCGCTTATTAACCAGACTTTACGGTATATTGATGACCGTTATCATACACACCATTTCTACTATGCAGCTACATCACTCTGCAGCTACACGGTCAAGTTTTCATATTTAATTATATTATTATGTACATGTACCTTAATTCATAATGGCTTAGACCCCTGCATGGAGAACCCCAGGGAAAGTTCTAGTAATGACATACTAAACATAATATATAGTGCTTTGTGCCCTCAGATTCTGAATCCTAAATGAACAGTGCAATTTTGCCAAAACTTGATGTCCTATATACCCACACGAACAGGATGGCTCATCTCCTTCCAATGACTGGATGTCATACTACCGTAAATCGTGAATATTTCATGTCCAAAATATTCCATGCGATAAATTTTCATGTTAAATAATTTTCGGACAAACGACCCTGTACCGCATTATCGTTAGTATTGCGTATGTATTTTCGCGCATTTAATTTTCGCACAAGCCAGGCTGTTCGAAAATATTTTAACAACGAAATATTCGCGATTTACGGTAGCTCTACTGGATACTAAATGCAGCAATCCAGCATTGCTGAATATTATGTGCTATCATACATTATGTAAATTGGAATGAAATTTTCAAAACACCGGGGGAGGGGGTATCTATAGGAGGTCCCTACATATCCTGTATACATGTACAGGTACTGGACACCAGGAAAATGACAGGAAAGAAAAAGAATATCCAGGGCAACTCTCTCTAAGAGTGCACCTGAATGTCATGTCGCTTCATTTTTTTGGTATTTTATATTTTAGTTCCGTGTTTATTAGGGGAGAATTGGGGACTGTGCAGTGCCAAAGTTGGAGAGCCTGCAGCTACCAACACTCTCCCCCAGAACATTGGTGCCAGAAAACGCTATTTATTGAGCTGGACGAAGCCCCTGCAAAGTGGTGTTGGGTTTCAAACAAGAATGGTGGCATTAACGATAGTCATTAGTCGTATATGACATCAGAGCATGGCAATGAATACTTTATTTATTCTGACGGAATATACCGTAGATCTGGAAATTTTCGTGTAAAGAAACTTTCGTATGATAAATTTTCGTGTAAAAAAATTTTCGTAGGAACGACCCCTTACCGCATTAGCGATAATAGTGCATGCTAATTTTCGTAAGCCTGATTAATTTTCGTAGCCGCCATTGACTACGAAAATATTTTTACAACGAAAATTTCCAGATTTACGGTAATATTCTGATCCAATTTAACGTAAGAAATTAGTATTTTACAAATCCTCATAGCGTTTATATACGGAGCGATTGACGATCTTTAACCAAAAAGTTTTTTCAAAATTGAAATAGTACAGTATTACACATGCGTATAAAAAGTGCAGCCCATAGCAAATGCTATACATGTATATACACCAATCCATTCTAATCACTCCTATTATCATAATTGCAGGGTGTATGTATACTATAATATTATATATAGCTAATACTACAGTACAGGGAGAAAACCGCTCATATTATGTATTAGATCATACTTGTAACAAATACTGCAATCTGATTGGTCATTAGCATGTATCTATATGTGATAGTACCCTACAAGTCTGATAGAACCCCTACAAGATTTTGATAGAACCCCTACAACTTTGTATCCTCGGGCTATTATAGTGTTTTACTATTATGATCTAAACTTGTTAGACACTGTTTAGTCGGTTTCCACGTGATTTAGAAGACCTCAGGGCTCAGTAGAACCCTCGCTGTGCTCGGGATTCTACATAGAGCCCTTCGATCTTCTAAATCATGTAGAAAACTCCTAACCAGTGTCTAACTAATATTTATGGATATACTAATCATCACCAAAATTTTAAGGACAACCCTCGCTAAGGGTGTCCAAAGCTTGGTTATTTCAGATTTTTTTAAAACACTCCCAACTAGGGTTCAGTCCCCGTAGGGTTGAGCTGTGTAAGAACAGCTAGGGCAGGCAGCAATGCCTGCCAGTAGTGGCTCCCAGAAATCGCTATTTATTGAGCTGCAAATCAGTGCCCAAATATGGTGTTGGTTTACACACAAAAATCAGGCAAATACTGTGCATAGTGATGACATCAAATTACATCACTATGCTCTATGAATATCCTAACTCATACCAACCACTAATCTGATTGCCTAACCATACAAATCTGCTATACCCTCCCCCTACCCCCCTCCCCATAATTATAAAAATTACATTTTTTGGCAATATGGAGGGACATCCAAGAACAACTCTCAATTGTGTTCCAACAACTCCATTAGAGTGTTGGTATACTACTGACAGTGCTCCTGGATGCCCTGCACACACTATCCTCTCAGAAAATGATATTTACTAGTTAGTACACATAGTGCAGAAAGGAGCCTCGCGCCAAGATTTATAATAATAATAATTATTAAGATTTTAACGTTTATATGTGGAGCAATTGACAACTTTACCAAAAAGTTTATCAAAATTGAAACTTAATTGTACAGTATTATACACATAATATACAAAATGTAGCCCATAGCAAATGCTATACAATCCAATCCAATCACTCCTATTATCATAATTATGTACATACATGTACATAGCTACCATATAGTGGGAAATTTTCGAGGGAGAAAACTTTCGCGGATCGGTAGGATAGGATCATTTCGCGGAGAAAACTTTCGCGGAATGTTAAAACTGACCGCATAATGGGTGTGGCATGCCTAGAATTTCGTGGAGAAAACTTTCGCGGATGGCTAAAAAATCGCGAAATTCGTGAAAGTTTTCTCTCTCGAAAGTTTCCCGCTATATGGTATCACTACAGTACCTGTATCAATGGATATAACAATCATTACCAAAAGGACAACCCTCACTAAGGGTGCCCTAAGTATGTTTTTGATTCTTTTTGATGATTTTATTTTCGAGTTAAGGAATACCCCACTCATTACAAGAAACCTAAGGCAGGCAGGCATGATCCAATTGCAGGTGGTGCCCACCTGCCCAGTAATGGCTCCCAGAAAATGCTATTTATTGAGCTGCAAATCAGTGCCCACAAATGGTATTGGTTTACACACAAACATCATACAAATACGGTACATAATGATGACATCAAATTACATCACTATGCACTATGAATATCCTAACACATACCGACCAATGTGTATAATCTGATTACCTAACCATACTGCTATACCCTCCCCTACCCCCCCCCCCCCCCCCCCCCCCATAATTATAAAAATTACATTTTTTGGCAATATGAAGAGACATCCAAGAACTACTCTCAATTGTGTTCCAACAGCTCCATTAGAGTGTTGGAATACTATTGACAGTACTCCTGCATGTCCTACACATCAAGGCCTCCCATTACTTCCTCCATGGAACATAGACACTATGAAAAGCTACTGTGACTTAGCAGTAGAGGAGAAGGCATGTTCAGCTTGCTGCAACCCAAAATCAAGCCGTGAATCACTAGAGGGTACAGTACGTGTAAATATGGGCGATGAGCAAGTACACATATAGAATAATTGAGTGATAAGTGTTTTGTAATCTTTTGTTCACTTTTTTGCTCATTTATCCGAATACTTTGTCATGCAATTTTCACACTATACAAAAGTGCATATGACATGTAGCTGTCGTGTAGAAATTTCATTTAAATTTCATATTACAAGCTGTTACTATTACTGATTTTGAGATTTACTTATCATGGCTAGGAATTATTGCTATAAATTAAAATTATAATTTTTGCGAACAGCTTGCGTTAACAACAATGATAGCGGTGGATATTGATCCCTTCATGCCAGTAAAAATAAGTACATCCATGTTACGAAGAGGCTCTACAGTGGTTTTATCTCTCAATCAAAAACCAGAGCAGCCCATCATAACAAACTAATGGAATTCCTCTATTCTGGGCACACTAATTGGAGCTCAAACAGTCCTAATTAAAGGAGGTGTCCTCATTTCAGGGGTATCTTTACATTATAATATTATTATGTCCAATGACCCCTATAATAGGCTGGGGACAACCAATCTCCATCGTAGCCCCGCCCCTAGGGAGCAGTTTGATCTGACTATCCAATTGACTGACCAATTTCTAAACTACATTTCGAGCACCATCTACTGTAACATGTACATGGAGTTGGACTACGAACTCGATCAGCCTCCAGGAGTGCTGATTTAGCTAAATGGGGGCGTACATTGATAGGGTGTACTTCACACCCAGTAGAGCCCTGTCTGGACTCGCTCTAGTCGGTCTCCCTGGAACGGAAAGGAAATTGAGGGTCGTGTCCGAGAGACACACCTATAATTACATCCCTATAGCAATTTACTTCTCTGAAACAGTAAGGATAACGAATCGTAAGGGTATCGAATCGTGAAATTTGGCACAGATACAGGTGAATATGGAAAATGGTTCTATAAATATTTAAGTTTGTCATCTGTTTTCATTTTCAAGTTATGCCACTTTAAAGCATTTAATGATTACGTACTATTGCATATCTTAAGGATGCTACTTACATACATAGTGACCCTTTACCATATACAATGATGCTACTAGGGATATTATGGTCAATATTATTGTTTCATGATATATATATATAATTATAATTATGTACATGTACCTTCATAATGGCTTAGACTCCTGGAGAACCCCAGAGAAAGGTCCCGTGATGGCATACTAAACATAATACATATAGTGCTTTGTGCACTCGGATTCTGAATCCTAAATAAACAGTGCAATTTTGCCAAAATTCCTACCCACATGAACAGGTTGGCTCATCTCCATCGGATGACTGGATGTCATATTAGCTCTACTGGATATCAAATGCAATATGCGCTATTATAATTATTATAATAATATTATGTAAAATGGGAATGAAAATACTGGGGGAGGGGATATATCTATAGGAGGCCCCTATATATCCTACAAGTAGGCACTGGACACCTGGAAAATGACGGGAAAGAAAAGGATCATCCAGGGCAACTCTCTCTAAGAGTGCACCTGAATGTCCCCAGCTGCTCACAGCAGCTTGGTGGTATAACCCTGTTTATCTTTTTGGTATTTTGTTTTAGTTCCGCGAGACTGCTCAACAGCAGCTTGGTGATGTATAACACCGTGACTAGGGGAAGGTTAGGGAGCCTGTAGCTACCAACACTCTCCCCTAGAATATCTGTCCCAGAAAACGCTATTTATTGAGCTGGAGGAAGCCCCTACAAAGTGGTGTTGGGTTTCAGAGCATAGAAATGAATACCGTACTTTTTCTAATGGAACGTATGATCCAATTTAATATAAGAAATTAGCGTGTTACAAATCCTCATAACGTTTATATGTGGAGCAATTGACGACCTTTACCAAAAAGTTTTTCAAAATTGAAATCATACAGTATTTCACACAAAATGCAGCCCATAGCAAATGCTACACACAAATCCAATCACTCCACTTCACTTCCATTATCATAATTATATTGTGTACATTATACAGCTAGCACTACAGTACAGGGAGAACACCGCTCATATTATGTATTATGGATATAACAATCATTACCAAAAGTTTAAGGACAACCCTCTCTAAGGGTGCCCTAAGTATGTTTTTGGTTATTCAACCTCATTTTTTGTATTCAGTCCCCCCCCGTAGGTTTAGTCCCCCATAGGTAGGGTTGAGCTGTGTAAGAACAGCCAGGGCAGGTAGCAACTCCTGCCCACTAGTGGCTCCCAGAAATCGCTATTTATTGAGCTGCAAATCTGTGTCCAAAAATGGTGTTGGTTTACACACAAAAATCAGGCAAATACTGATGACATCAAATTACATCACTAAGCACTATGAATATCCTAACTCATACCAATCAATGTGTATAATCTGATTGCCTGACAACAATAACAATTACATGCATAGGGATACAAATCTGCTATACCCCCTGCCCCTAATAATTATAAAAATTACATTTTTTGGCAATATGAAGAGACATCCAAGAACTACTCTCAATTGTGTTCCAACAGCTCCATTAGAGTGTTGGAACACTAACTGAACAGTGCTCCTGCATGTCCTACACACCAGAGTCTCCCAGAAAATGGTATTTATTGAGCTGGAACAGCCCTGCCAAAAACTGACTTGGGTTCAGGCAAGTATGCACAAAAATTAATGATATTCATTGCATTGAGTGACATCAGAGCATGGCAATGAATACACAAAAAGGTAGCTCATGAGTCACGATCATTCTGCACACAAAATTAATATCAGTGTTCTCCCCAGCATACGTCAGGCATGTCGGCCCAACAAGCCTTCAGTTTATAATTCCCTTTGATGTGGGAACAGTGCTAATGATCCATAAGCTTTGATGTGGCCACAGTCTCCACCCAAGCTATGCCATATTATCATGCCTTGAATCTTGCTTGGGGAGAACACTGAATTTGACCAATATCCACACACACACTCACTCACTTCTCTCTCTCTCATTTTCTCACCTGCAGGTCACTCTGCTCCAGAATCCCGGCTAGCTCGATCCATGCTTCTATGTCATCATCAATCCGCTCTGTCACCTTCTTCAAGTGACTCTGATGGAAAAAAGAAATCTTCTAAACTGCGTACTGTTACTGTACAGGATTATATATGTGTAGTTTTCAACATTCACTTTGCTAAACCCCTCCAGTATAGCTTAGTTAGTTCTTTTTTGCATGTGAAATTGCCGAGAGTGGTCTGAGGAAGACACTACCATAGTTACGTATAATAGTGAGAAAACTTTCGCGACTTCCACAGTTTTAGAGCCATCTGTGGCAGTTTCTCCATAACAGTTACCCTGCTATAATATAGTACTTTACATGATTATACCTATATTCCTTTAAGCTAGGTTTTTATACCTTGGCTGTCTCCTTCTTCTTTGGATCAGTGGAGTTGGCGTAGAGGGAGCCGAGAATCTTCATTGTCTCGTAATTCTCGGGCTGAGCGGCCAGAACCTTCTCGAAACACTGAGCCGCATTCTCAACGTCGCCACGAGCGATGTACATCTGACCCAGGCCAAAGTGAGGGAGAACGTAGCCACTGTTGGCAAACTGGGTGGCCTAGGAGGGGGGGGGGGAGAGAGAGGGAGAGAGAGAGTATAAGGAAAGAGGGGAGAGAGGGAGTTAGAGAGAGAGAGAGAGGGAGGACGAAAAGAGATAAGGAGAGAATATCACACAATAAAAGAGAGGTAACAATGGCAGCTGCACCAATCACATGATCAGAAATGACATGGAATTACATGTAATCACATACAATTATATACACATATTACATGTACATGTACCTGGTAGTAGTATTGGAAGGCTTGGTCGTAGTCTTGCTGGACATGGAATGCCCTGGCCAGCTGGTAACAGCTCTCGGCCTGCATTGGCTCTACTTCTGTACCGTGAAAGGCGTGGAGGGCCAAGTGCTGGACTTTAGTGTAGTCCTGGTGGGAGAGGGGGTGGGAGAGGGAGGGAGGGAGAGAGAGGTAGAGAGAGAGAGGTAGAGAGAGAGGGAGGGAGAGGGAGAGAGAGAGAGAGAGAGAGAGAGAGAGAGAGAGAGAGAGAGAGAGAGAGAGAGAGAGAGAGAGAGAGAGAGAGAGAGAGAGAGAGAGAGAGAGAGAGAGAGAGAGAGAGAGAGAGAGGAGAGTGTGAGTACAGAAGCATAAGTACACGTATGATCATAAGAATCCCTATTGTCTGGCAATGAGATTGGTATGTTAGGATATTCATTGAGCATAGTGGTGTAATTCAGTGTCATCGTTATACACATGATATTTGCCTGATTTTTGTTTGTAAACCAACACCATTTTTGGACATCAATTTGCAGCTCAATAAATAGCGATTTCTGGGACCCACTGGTGGGTGCCTGGCCACTCGCCTGGCATATGGCTTGTGGCCAGTGCACCCTCCATGTACTTCCAGCCTAAGACTGATGGAAGTAAATAATAGGTAACCCCAAAACAAGAAAATCCAAAAACATATTTGGGACACCCTTAGGAGGGTTGTCCTTTTGATATTGTTATCCATTAATTAACTCAGAGCATACTACGAGCACCGCTCTCCCTGTGTAGTGCTAGCTATATATAGAGCTATTGAATGTGTGGAGGCATGTCTGGTCATGATATTGCTAGTTAATCGTACATGTAGCTGGTACAAGCTTATTGCTACGTGGATTAAAATTATTGATAGTTGAATTACGGAGATAATTAAACACTAATTAAACACTAAGTAGAAAAAAAAAGCAAATTTAAATAAATAATCTAATTCACGGGGGGTTTGGGAACACTTGGGGGGATAATTTTTACATGGGCACGCAGAATGGGTTGAAACTAGAGATTTGATCCTGGGGAATTTTGATTCACACCTTAGAATTAAATTTACGGCCCTTTGAAGTTTTCCCATATGTTTGTAAAGGGAAGCCATGCGTATGCAATGTTTTCCGCCCACGCGCTACGTGAAAAACGGGGAATCCCCGTTAGGCGCGCGCACACAAACGTGACGACATTTACTTACTTTGGTCAAAATTGTAGTATAGGGTGCCTGCTTGCATTGTATGGCTCTACTAAGCATCCAGCTCAACTACGTGGTGGTTTTGGACAATTTTTTTCTGCTTAGTGTTCTGGTCTCCTTGATCGAATAAAAAAAAAACAGAATGTTTCGGCTCATGAACCTTCGTCAGCTGTAATTCATAGCTAGGGCTTTGAATATCTGTTATGATTGATTTTGATGTCAATTGGGTTTGAGGAGCCACATGTACATGTATCTATATCTTGAGAAGCGCTAACAAAAGTACATATACATGTAGATTAGCCTAATTCATGAAAGTTATCTATCTCTAGCTTACCTTCTTGAAGAAGAAGTGGTCAGCCAGGTGGTTGAGGACCATGGGGTTGGTCGAGTCGAGAGTGTAGGCCTTGGAAAGAAGCTCAACTCCTTTCTTGACCTTAGAACTGGAAAATTCGCACAATGTCATATTATGTACAATTCATGGAATAAGTGGAAATGGAAATTTTCATTCAACAAAAACTTCGCTAAGATACAATTGTACTGCATTGGTGGAATAAATCTTCATCAATGCAGTGAAGGTTGCCACACCCTCTATGCAATCGTTAACATAGGACAAAAACTTAGCATGATAAAATTTTCACCAATACCGAGCAAGTGGTGAAAATTTCCATATGTAGTCCATATAATTTCCAGAAATATTGGTGGGAATTAAATTTGGCGGTTGAGCCCAAAATCACTATTGCAAGAATATTTTCAGATTTAAATTTGGCAGTTCGGTACGGGATCGGATTATATGAGAGTAGGAAAATTTGACGATTATAATTTGGCGGTTGTAATATAGACTGCCAAACCGCCAAATTTTCTGGCTATACGGAATACGGCATTATCATCATCAGTTTGTTACCTGTTTAGTTCTAGTATTGCGAGACCAACAAGAGCCCCGACAGAGTGAGGAGAGAGCTGGAGAGTTCTCTCAAACGCCATCCTAGCCTTCTCCAGGTTACCAAGCTTCACGAAACAGAGACCCATCCCAAGACGGACAGAACCTGAGGGAAATATAATAATTATACATATAATACCGTAGTTAATTAAATACAACGTATGATCCAATTTAACGTAAGAAATTAGCATTTTCACGAATTCTCATAACGTCTGTATATGGAGTGATTGATGACCATTACCAAGAAAATGTGCGTTTTTCAAAATTGAAATTACTTTTCCATATGTTGTATTAGATTAAGTACGGTAGTTATTAATTTTAATTAGATAAGTTATGTTCAAATTAAATGCCAGCAACAAGCACATTATTGAATAATAAGGCATTGAATGCGCATGTATGACTTTACAAATCATCACTTTGAAAGATTAAAAAACTGACCTGGGCAATTAGGATTTGATCGCAGAGCCTTCTTGTAGAAAGCCAGAGCTCCTTTGTAGTCCTTCTTGTTGTAGGCAATGCAGGCCTTACCAAGAAGAGCAGGGATGTTCTCTGGGGACTGGAAGAAAGAGGGAGGGAGAGAGAAAGAGAGAGAGAGAGAAAGAGAAGGGAGGAATGGAGAGAAAGAGACAGAGAGAAACGGAGAGAGAGAGTGGAGGGAGAGAAAATCAAATGCACTGCCCAAACAAACTATTCATGTCGAAGAGTGCACAATAAATTACTGTACATTCTTTCTTTTCATTCTTGCATACCTGTTGCAGTACGAAGTTGAACTGTGCTTCTGCCTGATCCATCTTGTCTCCCTCGAGCAGACAAAAGTAAGCTCTACCAAGAAGATGGTTGGGGTCGTACATGATGATCTTGTCAGCAGTGGTGTAGAGAAATGTAGCCTGGATGGGATTGAGAGAGAGGGAGAGTGATGGGATTGAGAGGGGGGGAGAGGGACGGGAGAGCGAAGGAGAGAGACGGGGGAGAAAGAGGAGAGGGACGGGGAAGGGAGGGAGAGAGATCACGATACACATTACGATACAAGTCATGATACAAATCCATGATACTCATGATTTGTAGTACGAATTTCACTTTTTACTACATGTATTAATGAAGACTCAAGCATCTTCGCATTAGCTTAAATAATACATCTAACCAGCTGCCTTAACATGTACACGTACATGAAGTATACGTGAAAATTTTCGCTGAATAAAAAATTTCACCAAGCCTAGCTACATGTACCTTTGTATTTGCAGAGAATTTTGCAGACAAAACTTTCACCAATGCGATAAAGGTCGCCATACATGTACATATCCTCTATGCAATCTTTAACACTGGACAAAAAGTTCGCATGATAAAATTTTGCCAATGAGAGCTGACGCTGAAATTGGCAAAATTTTTTCTCCTGACAAAAACTTCTACGTACATGTACATCTATGTATACAGTATACAATACATCGTACTTTGCTACCTGTGCAAAGTAGTCCTTTCTCGTCTCTTTACTCTTCTCCCTCCGAGCTAGCTGGACGTAGTAGGTAGCGAGTGTGTCCAGTGACGTCATCTGGTCCTTCTCGTGATCGGGGTAGCTCATGTCAGCATCTGAGACGGGGAGAACGTGTTGAAAAAGTCAAGATACACACTATTACATGTATGTTACATCCTTATAATATAGTAGAAGTTTACTTTTCTTAGCTTGCGTTCTATTAGAATAAACATGGTATTATAGGTTATTTAGGTAAAGTTGGTAAATTGGTAATATTGGATGATTTAAATATCTCTTTTACCTGGATCAGTCGTCATATTCAGTGGCCAGGGACAAACAACTAACGTTAAGGTGCTTGAAAGAGGTGACGGAGGGAGAGAGCAAGAAATGAAATTCATGAAATTGCTAACTCTGCAATTTTAGCCACAATTTGCAATGGTACACCAGGGTGGAGGCGTGTTGCTTTTATCAACATGACTGACACCAGCTACAACTGCCCTACTGGACTCAGCTTGACATCATATTCCAAGAGGACATGTGGACGATCACACATAACTTGGGGAGGATATTCTTCAATCACATTCAGTGTTGGAGATTTACCATACAGCCGTGTGTGTGGGAGGATAAGGGGATACCAATTTGGAGGGACTGCTGCTTTTTATTACTATACTCGAGCAATTGATAGCTACTATGTTGATGGTGTAAGTCTGACTTATGGAGGTGCTGGCAGCCGACAGCATATTTGGACATTTGCTGCTGGACTAACAGAGGTGGAGACACGCTCTCCTTCCGAAACGTGCCCTTGTGACACACTTAATTACAACCTTGTCCCTGCATTTGTTGGAGACGATTTCTTTTGTGAGAGTGCCTTACACTCTGCCTGGAATTACCCAAATAGTATTATATTCTACCCCGATGATGTTCTCTGGGATGGTCAGAACTGTACATCCACCAGCACATGCTGTCAGCTCAACAACCCTCCATGGTTTACAAAGAATCTGACCAATGCAACAACTGATGACATTGAACTTTTTGCTAATCCGAACGGTTCCAAATTCCCCCTTGGCCAAAGGGGTTCGGATAATCGAGGTTGGACTGTATCATAACTGATGATTCACTGCATGATTGCATGCTTGCATGAGCCCTGCTATATATCCTAACCACATATGCTACCATGCCACTATTCCCAGTGTTTTTGAACACTAAACGGTGAAATATTGCGCAGATACATGTATATATGTGAACGTGAACTATAACACTATCAAACAAGTTCAGATATTTATCGTTTTGGGTGGGAAATTCTCAGACATGAATGAAGCTTTTGATCACGAATTAATAATTTTAGAGTCTACCTATTCATCTACCACATGTGTATAGCATTACCTTTTTATGATTTTGCGAAAGCTCGTTCCACACGCTATTGGTGGACTTTCAATTTGGCAGTTTAGTACAAGATTAACATATTATTATACCGATACGTAAGAAGTTTTGAGTTTTGGCAGTTGTGAAGGTAGAGTTCCAAACCCAGCTGGTTTCTGTGTAGACACAGCATTCAGGAAAAATAAACATCATACACGCATGGTTACTATCGTAGGCACATTCTAAGACTTGTTTGTTGTACATTTAATTTACTGCATATTAGTCAAGATTGACCCTACTTTTGATCAAAAAGATTTAAAAATGAGCCAATTTGTAACAAGCTTGGTGCTTGTAGTTCTGAGCTGTCTTTCGCCTGGACCTGGATTAGTCATCATAATCAGTGGCCAGGGACAAGAGATAGATATTAAGATGCTGAATAGAGGTGATAATCAGCAGTGTGCCTCAGTGGGAGAAATAGAGAGAGCAAGAAATGAAATCCATCAAATTGTTAACTCTACAATTTTAGCCACAATTTGCAATGGTACTCCAGGATGGAGGCGTGTTGCTTTTATCAACATGACTGACACCAGCTACAACTGCCCTCCTGGACTCAACTTGACATCATATTCCAAGAGGACATGTGGACGATCACACACAACTTTAGGAGGATGTTCTTCAACCACATTCAGTGTTGGAGGTTTATCATACAGCCGTGTGTGTGGGAGGATAAGGGGATACCAATTTGGAGCAACTAGTGCTTTTCCTAATGAAAATCAAGGAATTGATGGCTACTATGTTGATGGTGTAAGTCTGACTCATGGAGGTGCTGGCAGCCGACAGCATATTTGGACATTTGCTGCTGGACTATCAGAGGTGGATATACTCCATCTTTCCCTTAGATGCCCCTGTGACGTACATAATTACAATCGTGTCCCTGCATTTGTTGAAGATAATTTCTTTTGTGAGAGTGGCTTACACTCTGCCTGGAGTGGTCAGTACATACTCATCCCCGATGTTCTCTGGGATGGTCAGAACTGTACATCCACCAGCACATGCTGTCAGCTCAACAACCCTCCATGGTTTACAAAGAACCTGACCAATGCAACAACTGATGACATTGAATTGAGAATCTGCACTAGTTCTCTACCAAGATATGATGATGTTCCCCTTGAACTCATCGAACTCTATGTGCAGTGACATTAGTGTGTAGTCATGGGTATATATAGGTAGCTTTAGCTGAGTTTGTACCTGGTCCAGTATTGTTATCTTAGAGCATAATACATGTATATGTATGTACATGTAGTATAAGTATATTAATTTTATGTTTAGCCCTAGCTATCTCCAAGACATGAAGCTTTTGAAACGATAGTATTATACAGGGATCACTGAAAGCTGTGAGGAGCCTATAGTGACGAATCTCACGTGCATATTATATATGTACATGTACATGTACTTTGATGTTTTTTAAAAATAGGCTTTGTTATATTTGAGGCATCAGACTGGTTCAAGGAGGGTTTGAATTATACATAGTGTCAGTCTTTGATATCATTGCCATGAATTTATTGTGCATTTACACAATCAGTATGCTGGTGTAATACTGTAAGATGCATGGTCGAATGCAGCTTTATTGGCCCATGACCCCTCTCATCACTAATTGGCCTATACACCCTTGAAAGTGTAGCTATTGAAATTCTGTCATTGAAAATGTAGTGCTGCACAGCAAATTACCAGCATTACCCACATTACCAATGATATTACCAATTCTACCAATATTACCAACTTTACTCAAATTACCTACAATACCATGTTTATTCTAATAGAATGCAAGCTAAAAAAAAACATTGTAATTATGATTTTAACTTTCGGGCGATTATCAGACTAGTAAAAATCGTCATACTCTGCATAGAGATACAGTATGAAAAGTCCTAGAGTGTGATTTTTAATTAATTAGATCATGCATTTTAAACACAGTACCAATTTTACCCGCATTACCAATTTTACTAATACTACCTACAACACCAATAATGTATCTATATTAATTTACTATTTTTATCATGGTAGGTTTGGAATTGGTAGCAAGAGATACAAACCATTATTAATTTTGTTACTACATGTACACATGTACATGTAAATGTACCTGTTCTTGATGCCTTGAGCAATTGCACAAACTCATCATGTTTTCCCTGCTTGTAGTAGTGCAGCTGCATAGTAAACATAATATATACACAAGAAGTTATAAATCGTTAATCACCAGTGATCACAGGGTATCAACTATATCACTCGTGTCATTTGGGATCAGTGATATGGCTACATGTAACTCACAGCTAGAGCGACCCAGGTGTGCAGTGGAGCCCGTTCATCTCTTAAGATGCTGATAACTTCTTCCCCTTCTGGCAGCTGATCGACATCCAGCTCTATCACCTAGGGAGAGAGAGAGGAGGGAGGAATGGAGGGAAAGGGAGGGGAGAAGGAGAGAGAGAGGGAGGGAGAGAGGGAGAGATGGAGGGGGGGGGGGGGAGAGAGAGAACATGGAAGGGATGTCATATAGTTTAACTTAAACACATTCACATTCTGCGTCTGCTTTCTGAATTTCTTGGTGTCAAAAAGTATACACGAAATTAATGTACATGGATCTGGAAAACCGAGATTGCTTGCCAGGGGATATTTAATTAACACAATTATGCCCAAACTCTCATAACATCAATATTTTGCTTCACTACTAGACACAGCTTTATATTCACATGCATTACTACCACCTACCTAATTATTGTGGTGCGCACTAATTAGAATTGCATCGCTACCTCCCGATCGAGGCCTATGCATGCTGTAGCTAGCTAACAGATCCGCGGCACGCACTGAGTCTCACCTCATCCGTGTCCCTCAGAGGGATCTCGATGGACGTGGCTCCTGGAACGTAGCGAGTAGCCATCTCCTCACTCCGTGGAATGGAGAATGGAACATGGAAATCTGGAAGTATACCACACCCACTACATATTTAATACTACTCTTGGCCGCCCATTCTATCTCATTTGTAACTATATATTATGTAACCATGGTATTTATTTCAATGGTTGGTCAATTAAAATAATAGCTGGCTACAGAGACAATTAGCTAATTTGAGAATGAATGTGCCTAATTAATGTTCACTGATAGCTACTAGGCTAACTAGCTAGCTACATGTGCATTGCATGAGACATGCATTCTCAATGAATGACTACGTAGCTAATTACCTAATTGGTAGATACAAATTACACACTGAGAGATATTTTCAAGTTAGCCAGCTACCATCTGGCCATTATATAAAAGGCATTAATATACTGCCTGAGACGTCATCAATAATAATTGATGCAACATATATAGCTAGCTAATTTGAATTCTGCAGCTTGCGGACAGATAGTCACAAGAAAATAGCTCTAATGTTATATGAAAATTATTAGGTAATGCATCCGCCCATACATTTTGACGCTAGATAGCTAGCAAATTTTACATCGGAAACGTATAAATTCCATGCACAGTCAGGTAGAGACTCCTAACTAGTTAGCTACTGACTAATTTCAGGCCTTGAAGAGCTCAGTAGCTATCAGCAACTCAGTATCCATCAATTCATCCTCAAGGAGCTAGCTATTGACAAATTTTACTGAGCTAAGTCAGGGTTTCATCCAGAAAAAAATTTTGGGGGGAGAAGTGGGCGTGGCAGTTTCACGCACCATGACCCCTCCCCCAATTAAGAATTGATATCGATTAATGATTGTGTTTTCTGATGTCACTGAGGTATTGCATAGTTTTATCTAGTGCTCTTAAATAATTGAGTCATGAAGTAGGAGACTATACTGATCACTTGCAATGCGACGCAAAAATGTACACGCTCCCCTTCCCACACCATGCACCTCTCTCTCTTTCTTTCTCTCTCTCTCTCTCTCTCTCTCTCTCTCTCCTTTTCCTCTTTTCTTCTTTCTCTCTTTCTCTTTGGGGGGGAAGCTGGGTGTTTTGGGGGGGAAGCTTCCCCCCCACCCCCCCCCCCCCCCCCCCCACTGGATGAAACCCTGTAAGTTATAGCTACTAGCTAATTCTCAGGCTATATAGTGGACAACTGCAAAAAAATGGGGACTTCAGTGCAGATTATCTCATCAATGGTACTGATGACGCTGATTGTCACTGTGCTGCATCTAGATACCGCAGGAGCTGCACCACCACCACCGGCGTGGCCCTGGGCCAAAAGTCTAAGCGGTACATGCAAATTCAGTAAAATAGCTCCAAATCTTGCATGGCAATGCTAAATTTTAGACTATACATGCAGTGAAATTGTATACTGGGCCCGGAAAATATATACCGGTAATAATATTATATTGTTTGCCAAACAGTACATGCATGAACGCATGCTCATAAAAATGCATGGCTCCAACACTTGAATGATGATAAACTTTAGATTGCAGTGGAATTGCATTGGTTACCAACACTTAATTGCGTTGGTACTGCTAAATTTTAGACTCTAGTGCTGCATAATTATTGCACATACTAGCTATTATTTGCCAAGTGGGTCCTGAATGCCATTCAGTCCTATATTATTATAGTGATGCTGCAGCATTAAAATTCAAAATTGTGTGCATGTATTAATAATAAGACTAGTATTAAAATTAATTCATCCAACCATTTAAATTTGATTCCTTCTACTTCATGCACGTCAAGGACCTGGAGGACTGCAGGCTCAAAATGTTGGCTCTGTATCTAAACTCGCCTCTCTCCTTCAATCACTAAAATCCCAAAATGAAGATGGTCCCGTTCCGTACATGAGATCTCAGAATGAAGACGGTCCCGTTCCATACATGAGATCTCAGAACGAAGATGGTCCTGTTCCATACAATGTCATGAGATCTCAGAATGAAGACGGTCCCGTTCCATACATTAGATCTCAGAACGAAGATGGTCCCGTTCCATACAATTCCATGAGATTTCAGAATGAAGATGGTCCCATTCCATACATGAGATCTCAGAACGAAGATGGTCCCATTCCATACAATGTCATGAGATCTCAGAATGAAGATGGTCCCGTTCCTTACAAGAGGGCCCATCAAGATCGTTTCCTGCAGAAATTCCTTCTAAAGATGATTGCAGCTGCCGCACAGAAATAGGACACACTCATCAGAAATCACGAATACTATTCAATTAAGATCATAATGCACACTCGAAAAAAAAAATTAAGTAGCTAGACTGTAATAGTTTTGAATTATCAATCCATCAAACCTTAGAATTTGAATTAGCTAATACTATAAATTGAATTTTAATTATTGTTATCATTCACCATTGTCCAATACACACTTGGCTATGCCCACACTCATATGCATGCATGGCTAGTACTGTTCATTACCGGATATTAGATAATGCAATGCCCTTGTGGTTTTCGAACAAATCTATAGCTAAAATCATATAATTATAATCACCATGGAAACAGATGTAGACTCAGGCAGTATACGGTGGAGTCATGTGAAGACTTGGAGGGGTGCAATTAAATTTTAGTGGATAGCCTGATGCATGATGTTTGAATGCAATGATATTATATGTCATCCGGTTTCTCAGAAAATCTCTCCAGATCAAAGGAAGAGCCAATTAAGATCTTAAGAGCTTGTGGGTTGTCCAAGACTGAAATAATTTATTAATTACACCATGCACACTGAGTGAGTTGCCACGGCAACCTTTAAATACTAGTCCGTGAGAGCAGGTATATAGTACTCACTCAATCTGTGGTCAAAATTCATTAAATTGTGCCTTCTGATGTCCACACTTTCACACTTTCCGAGAAAGTGTGAAAATGTGGACATCTCCGAATTCATTAAATTGTGGCTTCCAATGTTCATTTCACACTTTCCGAGAAAGTGCTGCACACTGTTTTCATATTTTCCGAGAAAGTGTGAAAATGTGAATATCTCGGAAGCCACAATTAATTTTAATAAATTTTGACCATGCACAGATCGAGTGAGTACATACTATACATGCTCTCGTCGATCTCGATCTTGAGCTCAAATTCGTTACTAGTCAGTACTGCGCCATTAAATTCTGTGGTAGGCTTTGCATACCCAGGCGTGTACGTGATAATATTCTATGGCCAGTTTCCACGGAGCCCTTCAGTATACTGCACGACCCTTATGCCTCTACATGTACGTAACACACTAAGAGTATAATAATTATGAACACACTCAATTTCTCAGAATGATACCATACTATGATATACCTTTCATACTCAATCTTCCGAGAAAGTGTGAAAATGTGGATGTCGGAAACCAATTTTGACCACAGATTGAGTGGCTTTTGTGACACTATATATAAATCAGTAGCTGCTGAGGGCATAATTTCAAGTTCAGTGCTGCAAAATTCTTCTATTCGCACTGTGTGCTGTACACCATCAACATATTATATCATCCAATTTCTCAGAAAATTAAATCATATCAAAGGAATTAAAAGCCAAGATCTTAAGAGTTTGTGGGTTATCACTATATATATTACACCATGCACACTGAGTAAGTTGCCGGGGCAACCTTTAAATGCTAGTCTGTGATCTA
The DNA here is from genome assembly GCA_963930775.1 of Cliona cf. orientalis. Taxonomy (NCBI): domain Eukaryota; kingdom Metazoa; phylum Porifera; class Demospongiae; order Clionaida; family Clionaidae; genus Cliona; species Cliona cf. orientalis. The sequence continues at coordinate 942,546 of OZ005690.1, read as the reverse complement.
GCTGCTGTGCAATGCATGGGAAGCAAGCCCACACTCTGGCATGCCAGTGAGTACTATTATGTATTATTGCACCACAGACATGCATGCATTGCATATGCATCTTGCACCTGCTCTTGTCCTGATCTTGAGCTCAAATTCGTGATCATTACTGCCATTAAAATTCTGTGGTAAGCCTAGCATACCCGTGTGATAATATTCTATGGCCGATTAATTATTATCATAGAGCCATAATTATACTGCATACCTCTCATGCCTCTACATGTGGGACTGAATTTCTCCTGGGAGTATTAGCTATTATGGTATATCGTAGTATGGTTACCATACTGCGATACACTCTAATACTCAATCTTCTGAGAAAGTGTGAAAATGTGACATCGATCGGAAGCCACAATTTAATGAATTTTGACCACAGATTGAGCGATACACCGTAATACTCAATCTTCCGAGAAAGTGTGAAAATGTGGACATCGGAAGCCACAATTTAATGAATTTTGACTACAGATTGAGCGGCTTTTGTGACACTATAAATTTGCATGCAGGCTCATGCCAGACCAATAGCATAATTTCAAGCTCAGTCCTGCAAAATTTAAATTTTTGCAAGCTCTTCTATTTGCACCGTGTGCTGTACAAAGCTGTCAACACAACACAACTTCAATAATTATGAGGACTTCACTGATTGCCACACCGGTGATGTTGATGATGCTGGTTGCAGTTACTGTTACTGCAGCTGCACCACTTGCACCCAGATCTGGTAAGTGCATAATATAATAATTATCATTAATTTTAGTTAAGATACCGTGACAGGTAGAACTAAGAACTGTGCATTACCAGGCCCAGTTGTCCAAAGTCCTTGTGGAAAAATTAACATCATTATGACATTAAGATTTTACTCCCTCCCCCCCTCTCTTAATGTCACAGCAGTTCAACACTGAAACCGGCTGATTCTGCTCCATTTAGCCTACATATTTGGTATTCACTTGTATTCTATGTCTTCATGGATTCATTGCATACCTGTGCTTCTTTGATAGTTTCTTGCTTGCCTGTAGCTACGTGTACACTTTGGTACACTTTTAGCTACATAGTGCTTGACACAGCTGTTACTAAAATGCACCATGTCTATACTTGTTCAACCACAAGTCTAAAATGCATGATCACAACTGAAGCTAAAGTCTGCTGACAATGCAGGTGTAAAACGTCATGGACCAAGACCCCCCCCCCCCCCAACGTTATAATGGCATTAATTTTTCCACAAGGACTTTGGATAAGCCCCCTTGCAGTATTATTTTGCGTTCAAAAAAATTTCCTAGTAGCTATTTTGCATGCATGGAGCTAGCAAGCTGTTATGATACCATACCAGCAAGCTAGGTTCAATCGCTAAATACATGTTGCATCTTTTCCTCCCAAAAACTAAGGTCTTGAATCCAGGAAACAAAATGAAGATGGCTCAATACCCTACCTCCTCTCAATTCTCCAGTCCCTGAAATCTCAGAACGAAGACGGCTCCATTCCATACTTGAGAGCTCAGAACGAAGACGGCTCCATCCCATACTTGAGATCACAGAATGAAGATGGCTCCATTCCGTACTTGAGAGCTCAGAATGAAGATGGCTCCATTCCATACCTGAGATCTCAAAACGAAGATGGCTCCATTCCATATTTGAGATCTCAGAATGAAGACGGTTCTGTGCCATATCTGCTATCACTCCTTCAATCCTTGAAATCCCAGAATGAAGACGGTTCTATTCCGTACCGACAGCAGTTGATCCAGAATGAAGACGGTTCCATTCCATACCGGCAGCAGTTGATTCAGAATGAAGACGGTTCCATTCCATACCAGCAGCAGTGGATTCAGAACAAAGACGGTTCCATACCCTATACGAAGGGCCAGAAAGCATACAAGTACCACACTATGCAGAAAGTTCTTGAAATCCTCCTGAAAGCTGCGGCAGAAAAGTAGGACTGTACCTCAGGATTGAACATTATTATGATTGCACACCCAGAAAAATGTAGCTAGTGGACTATAGTTAGTGAAGTGTGTGAAGGAACTTTAGTAACTATAATGTGCAAAATTAATATACGTACCATTGCTACTTTGTTGCTAAGTAAAATAGCTATTATATAATAATAATGTATGTCATATTGCAAACAGTCAATGACATAATGCAAAGTCATACTATAACAATTAGCTAACCGCAAGACTTAGTGTGCTTCAGGCGGGAGTATTATTACTGAGGCAAGTAGCACATGCTAGCCAATCAAATTAGCTACGGTATACATGCATGCAGCTATTACAACTATGATCTAATACACTACCAAAAATTTTTGTTTAATGATGAAGTTAATTATGCAACTGATTATTGCTACAACAGTCCGGTGTATACGTATACGCTCGATGCATAATAGATCTAGCTAGCTTCTCAATCATTCAGCTCTATACATGTAAAGATTAGATTATAGTCTCTATAATATATCTATCCATTAGACTGTCAATCAATTCTTGGCCTGCAGTTTGCTGCATTAGCCGAGATGCGGATGAGGAGATGGATATCGCCGCGGGAAGAGTGGATGATCCGCATGATTTGAAGCAGACATCTGCACTTCACGATCATCCTCCACACGTTTCTTCATCTCTTCCCACATCAAATTGGGTGGGTTTGCCTTCATCGCTTCAAGTCGGGCCTGCACCTTGTTCTCCCACACTTTATGTTGAGGAATACCTGGGTACTGGGTCTCATAATTAGGGCCTGACTGTGGATAATTGCGAGAAGCTTGATTTATCACCTGCTCCCTTTCCCGGATTGGCATACGGTATGGGGTATGAGGGATTGTTTTTCCCTCTGCCTCGATCTCCTTTGCCAGATTATCACGAGTTGCCGGACTTGCATACCTATGCACTGCAGATGGGGATCGATGGTGGTCCGGGGAGAATGGATGATCCGCATGATTTGGAGCAGACATCTGCACTTCACGATCATCCTCCACACGTTTCTTCATCTCTTCCCACATCCATGGGTTCGCCTTCATCGCTTCAAGGCGAGCCTGCACCTTATTCTCCCATACTTTACGTTGAGGAATACCTGGATACTGGGTCTCATGATTATGGCCTGGCGGTGGATAATTGCGAGAAGCTTGACTCATCACCTGCTGCTCCCTTTCCTGGATTGGCATACGGTATGGGGTATGAGGGATTGTTTTTCCCTCCGCTTCGATCTCCTTTGCCAGATTATCACGAGTTGCCGGACTTGCATACCTATGCACTGCAGATGAGGTTATCTTGTTATTCTTCTTGGCTGCAGCTGCAGTCTGCTGATGGGTCATTTTTTGTTTCACGCGCTCCTCCCACTGCTCAAAGGAAGTCGGCATATTCTTGGCGCGCTCCACTGACATTCTCGCATGCTGAACGATATCTTCAGTATCAACTTGCACCGGATTCACCTCATGGTTTGCATGACCAATTGTGGCGGATTTTGCCTTGCTGTTCCTTTGATTATGCAACTGCTCCGAAACGAGTGGATTCTTACGAGGCACTGGTTTTGGGAGCTTATGTGGTGGCTTCATCTTCTCTGCAGCATGCACATGTTGCATAATACGGTCGTTTACTTCCTTCCTGGTTAAACTTTCTTCCATCGATTTGTACTTCTTCCTTTGGCTTTCTGCAGCTGCTTGCAGTTTTGCCTTCACCTCTGCCACCTTCTCTTTCTGTGCAGTAGTCATTGGCCTGGGCCTAGGCATGGTCTTCACATGTTCAGCAACTCCCTGTTTTGCGGGTCTTGTAGCCATAATATTTCTATTTATTTGGCCACTTTTCTCTAACTTCATCATGGTTGCTTTCTGTCCTATCCTTTCATTTTCCAACTTTGCCTCCTTTGAAGTAGCCACATTGTTTGCAACTACTTCTTCGGCACAAGCCTTAACAGTCGCGATAGCAACACTGGCCAAAAGTACAATGAGAGTAGTTGCTACAATCTTCATGACTTTCTCGATCAATTAGCTACAGCCAGTCAGAGGAAGAAGGTGAATTCGCAGCTAAACTCAAAATCTTCAATCTCACAACAGTTACCTAGCTAGTTGAACTATTGTCTGAATGAACACAGCTAGCTAAGATACTGGCTTAAATAGCTACATGCACGTATAGTAATATTACACACTAAACACTGTCAGTACGCATGCATGCAGACCAATGGGCTAATGCAGCTGGCAGGTGCATCCATGAGTGCAGTTGACTTACCATAAACAGAAGCATAACTTCCATTAATCAGCAACAAATCACCGTGCCACGGATTGATGGAAATTACCCACGCTACAGAGTGATGAAGGTGAGTGAACAACTGCACACTATAAAATTAATATTAATGCTCTATACCTCAATGAAGCGCTGTAGATCTACACTATTATATAAACGTATAGTGGCTATGGTCAAGTAAATACTTCTGAATCAACTGCATATATATTTGGCATACAGTAGCTATAATAATTATATAGAGCTTAGTAAGAGTTACCTCAGCATGCCGTAACGCATTTCAGCATGCAAGCAACATTGAAATGCTGGAAATAGGCCTGGCAGTGAGGACAATGCTTCTGCATGTATACCTATATTATAGCTAGCTACCACTCACACACTTCACTTTAGCCATAATTGTGTAGCCTTAGTTGCACTAATTGCAGCTGGCTGTCATGATGTAGCATATGCACATCATGCATGCATGCATGCAGGTGGCTCATAATATTATTATAGGGCATACTTCCACTGGTAACTAGCAGCAGTCATATCTTAATTGGACCTCACACATGCCTTCACTCTAGTAATGTGCCACGTGTGTTCGCAAACTATTATTAGCTACTTGACAATGTGGAAGTAGCTATAAATAGTTCAACATGTGAACTGATGTGTGAGCACAGTGTATTGTAATAATAGCTATAGCTATATCACTGTTACAGTAGCTACTAATAATTATTGCCTTTAAACCCCAGGCGGGCAGTATAATAATACCACTATTTAAGGCTGAATTGGCTGCTGCTAAGCTAGTCTGAAACACAAATAATTATTAGTACCATTAACCTGCTAACAGAGTCACTGATTGAATAGACTTAAACCAAATAATTAAGCATAAATTGGATTAAAGTACCATCATGCCATCAAGGATTTCCCATTCTTTATAGAGTCTGATCAGTGCTGACTGGATTATTAAGCTATTCAGATCACTGGGACACCTTTCCCAGGAGATACAGACAGCTATATTATAGTGATTCAATAGCCCAAGTACTCTAGTACATAGTGCACATTTATATAATTAGTGGTGCAGCAATTTAATAGGGGTATAAAAATTGTATTTGTGCATGTATACTGTGTCTGGATTAATCAGACATGTCACTGGAATTGGAAATCCGTGGTTTGTTACCTTCTCTAGCTCTACTACACTATCTATAGATCATCAGATTCTGTCTATAAATAGGAGAGAGGAAAACCAGTAATACTATGGACTATGGAGTTCTTTAAAGAGGGTTAATTGAGATTGTTAATTGATTTCTTTCCTATTATAAGTAGGGTAGATTCAACCATCCCAATGTCATAGAAGTCCCAGCTAGTACTCAACTTCAATAATCACTTCAAATCACTGAATCAAAATAGTCTAAAAGAGCATCATGAAGATTGCAGCAATTCTCTTCATTCTCTCAGTGTGCTACATAGCCAGTACAGAACAGGCAGCAGCACCCGCTGGTGTGCATCCATACTCTAGCTGGGAATGGAAGGAGATGCACCGCGAACCTGAGCCCCAGCCTCAGCGAGACATGGTAAAGATGAACGATTACGGCATGGCTTATCCAGATGCTGAAGCACAGTTTACTATCCCTACGAATCGAGAGGAGTTACAACAGTGTGCAAACCAGGAATGTAGGAAATGTGAGACACATAATATTAATAATATTAATAATATTATAGTGACACAAGTTTTATTAATTAGATTTCAGTAACTAATTGCAGTCCCTTTTGACCCTACCTGGAGACGAGGATTGGTCCTGTAATACCTTTAAGCCTTGAATGCATGTCAGTGTTCATATCGATATTTGTGTAGCCACTGAGTATCTAATGAATACATTAAAATTAAATTTTACTGGCAGACTGAGTGTAATAGCTGTAGATTCATGCACTGAATTGTACGACCTACAGTGTTTGCTATAGTCATTAAAATTAATTAATTTCATGATCAGATTCTACTCTTTTCAATCGTATAGTTTGTGTACCTTGCCCGGTTGGAACTACCTGCTGTGGTACTCTTCTTGGTGCGTGTGTGTGTATGAAGCTAAAAATTGATGACTGCTGTACTGGACTAACCAATCCAGTGTGCTACGCAAAGAAAAATGCATGTATGCTTGCTCTGAAGGCCCTGGAAAAAATACCGGGCTAAAACTTGAGAGAGGAACTCTACAACCATGATGGATCAGGCCCAGTCTGCTGTCAAAGAACATTGAAGCTGTAACGAAAGTTAATTTTATAAGCTATTCAAGTAGCTAGACCATTAGACTAAATATTATAAGCAATTAATGCTAATATAATATTATTATTACAAATATAGTGCATTTGCTCATTCAATTTGCTATTCTGTAGATTGCGAAGTAACAGTTATGCCATGGTGGTCTGTGGGAAGCTTGGATGTGTATAATATGAGAATCTTTATTTAAATCGTCAGCCCCTGATCATGAGTGTCCTTGCATGCATGGGGACGAGACTACCACAATATTATTAGTCTCGTCTCTGGCCCAGGCCACTCCCGATGTTTAAAATTAATTTTAAAGTTGCACAGCCTGGAGACATCGTTGCAATGGGCTACATGCATGCCTAGTGCTGTGGTATGACATGCAACACTTCCACCCGTTACTAGCACCATGCAGTCATGTGTTGGAGCTTAACTTGCATTGCTAATGAAGACAATAATAAACGATGTGTGATAAACAATGCAAGCAAGTGAATTACACTTTGTACTTTCCAGTTGCATGGGTTAACCTCCCTAAGTATACATCTTTCCCTATAGTTACTACACCTGGTCCAGTCATGGCATCACTATAATAATAATAATTATAATATCAGTATATAGCAAGACTTACATGGCTGATTAATGCATGATGGAGTCTATAGGTTAATGATTGGAAGTGTGTTGATCGATACAATATTATACCTGACAGTGTGAGCACATCATGGCACACAGCTCTTTTTCTATTTAAGTCCAAGCCCAGTACTGCCTATCTATCTGAAGCAGGGCCAGCTGATTCAATCTATACAACACAACTGCTCCAAGACAAACTAAGTCTTCAGATCATCGATCACAAGTAGCTGGAAGATCAGAGTATCATGAAGACTGCAGCAGTTCTCTTCATTCTCTCCGTGTGCTACATAGCCAGCACGGAAGAGGCTGCAGTACTCACTGGTATGCACGCATACCCCAGCAGGCCATGGAAGGAGATGGAACGCAAGACCCAGCAAGGGATGGAGGAATTTAAAATGAAAGCCAAGGCTTTCTCTGAGAATGCTAAAGCTGCTCAGATCCCACAGGATCCAGAGGAGCTGCGTCAATGTGCAAACCAGGACTGCCCAGGAAGTGAGAAATAATAATTTTTATCATCACCATAGCTAATAAAATCTTCAAGATGAGACTAAAATATAGCCACCCAGCGTGCTGTATAATATTATACTACATGCGTATGATCATTGCATAGCTACACAAAGTTTTGTGTATAATAATAATCCTTCCTTCCTAACAGTTTGTGAGTATTGCAGTGATGGAAACACATGCTGTTATAGAGTTATGGGCACATGTGTCTGTGTTGACCCAAAACACAACTGCTGTATCACGACACCTGATGAAGAATGCTTGGCAACGAAAAGAGCGTGCATCATTGCACTGGAATTTACGGACCATGAGGTAGCCCAACCTTTTGCCACATCACAGTCTGCCATTAAGGAAGCCAGAATACATTGAACACTTGCATACCGTACTGTAACAAACAATCCATGCCTGCATGCATAGATGAATAACATTATTGTTCATCATTAAAGTAGATGCTAGTTATTGCAAAATTCATATTATGCAGTGTGTGTATATCGTTACTTCACCGCACATCCACGAAATCTATGCATGCATAAATCAAGTACCGTACCATAACAAACACTGAAAGTTGATCAGTAGCTGAACTCTTACAGCTAGTAGACTATTACCGTATTTCTTCAAAAAATTCGGCCCTTCTAATTATTCGGCACCCTTTAAATCACCGAATGATGGAAAATAGTCTCTAATTTTCGGCAAAGGTCGTCACGCGTATATGCTATAAACGGGAATAGAATGCGCACGCAGACAGAATGTTGAATATTAACCTCTAAAAATTCGGCGAAGCTAAAGCAATATTATTATTTCATGCCGAATTTTTAGAAGAAATACGGTAGTTGTAATAACATTAACGATTTACTGATCATTGTGTAATAGTTTACCGATCAGTTTATTACTTTCGTAAAAAATAAAATTAATGTGTGAATTAATCTTGGGGCATGTACTATGCATGCTATGATGATGACAACATCATTAACACACAGAGAGAATTAGAATAAAGAGGTTCATTATGTAGTGGAATGCATAGGGAATATTATGCTCTGAGATTGGACCAAAGAATTGATAATTTTGGAAAGTATGGGTATTATGAAACACCCCTGAGGCCCTGAATTAGAATAGAAGAAACTAGCTCATCAAAAAGTAATGATTTCATTACTGATCAAGTCATAACAAAATTAAATACTCCATCCTTCTCAATATATCACTCCCACTACAATTTTTTAGTGTGGTCTAGTCTATACTAGCTCCTGAATGAATGTATTTCGTGAGGCGAGAGGCTACTATAATATTATTGTGTTGTGGGTTGTGTGTGGATTGTGTATTATAATAATTATGTGCCTGATAGGAATGGGAGCTCCTTCTATTGCTATAGTAATGGCTGTTTTATTCAAAATGAATACAAAAGTTTGATTAAAATTGATTATTGTGCAGTACACTTCACGAAGTTCACGCAGTGTCTCTTTCCTATAATAAGCCAGAAATCCAGTCACTCTAGCAGTATCAGTATAGTGAACACAGTTGCTTCTTTCAGCAATTGAACACTGAACATCCGAGATCATCCTCAGATCATCAATCACAAGCAGCTGGAAGATCGGAGCATCGATCATGAAGATTGCAGCAGTTCTCTTCATTCTCTCCGTGTGCTACATAGCCAGTACGGAACAGGCCATGATACCAAGCAGGCCTAGGTCATGGAAGGAGATGGAACGCAAGGCCCAGCGAGGGATGGAGGAATTTAAAGTGAAAGCCAAGGCCTTCTCTGAGAATGCTAAAGCACAATTTGATGTCCCTACAGATCCACAACAGCTACAGGAGTGTGCAAATAAGGATTGCCCTAAGAGTGAGTTAATTAAGCTTGGATATTTCTATGTTAAAGTAGTACAAGCCCACTTTATAACCCAAACCCAAACCCAAACCCAAGCCCTAAGAGTACTGCGACTTGGATATTTCTATGTTAAAGTAGTACAAGCCCACTTTATAATGCCCTAAGAGTGGGTTAATTAAAGCTTGGATATTTCTATGTTAAGGTAGTAGCTACAAGCCCATGGCCACTTTATAATCAGGGGCTGATCCAGGGGGGGGGGGGGGTGGGGGGGGGTGGATGGGGTGGCTAGCCACCCCCCTTCGCCAGTTCTTTTATGCAATATAGTATAGGAGATGTCCACCATTATTAACCAGCCACCCCCTTTGCACCAGTATGGTTTACTATGGGTAGCCACCCTGTCAGCCACCTTCCATGAAAATTTTCTGGATCAGCGCCTGATAATGCCCTAAGAGTGAGATGATTAAGCTTGGATATTACTATGTTGAAATAGTATAAGCCCACCGTGTGTGAATACAAACTAAAAAAGTATTATTAACCCAACCACGGTCACCCAATCATGGTTACCGTTACGGTAATAAAATACCTGCATAGCAGGAGGGTTTTTTTTATATTTATCTATAGCCTGTGTGCCATGTCCCACTGGATCTACCTGCTGTGGAACGGTCTGGGGAGTCTGCATCTGCTTTCGTCCAAAAATCGATCCCTGCTGCAATGAAATACCTGATCCTCTTTGCCTAGCAACCAAGGAAGCGTGTCAGCTTGCTCTGGATGCCCTCAATAATTCTGGCCGCTAAGTGGAATTGATCAACCCTGGCCCAATGGACTACTGTTGAACTAGAAAAAATAAGCTTTGCTGCTAAGTAATAGTATAGAAGTTTGATACAAATGGAATGAATTTTGTTTTTAGGTTTTAGTGCTTTTTTTTTTTTTTTATGCCTACTAGCGCTCATTTAAAAGTGCTGCTGTCATAATAATGATTATTCTTTGGTTCAATTATAATAATATTATTATGGCTTGATATGGTGTACATGTGCTGTCAATTCTGCACGTAAATATACCATGCAGTGTATACTCTATGATTAGCTACGAAGCTGAGGGGGATTGAAACAACCCCCCCTAGCTGAATCTTGTCCCCTGAATCCTTATCCTGCATCGTAACACTGTCGCAGTGGCTGATAATAGAATGGAGATAACCATGCAGGTGCAATGATAATTTTATAGACATGCATACAGCACTTCCGTTAGTTACTAGCGCCAGTCATGTCTTGGAGCTTACCTTCCTTCTAATAATGTGTCAGCTTTTCATATCATATTATATATAATATGATTGGAAGTGTTGACACCTGTGAGCACACCATGGCCCACAGCTGTGGGTAGCTCTCTTTCTATTTAAATCCAAGCCCAGTACTGCCTAGATATCCAAAAGGAGGACCAGTACAACACAACAACTCCAGGACAAACTTCAGATCATCGATCATAAGCAGCTGGAAGATCAGAACATCATGAAGATTGCAGCAGTTCTCCTCATTCTCTCTGTGTGCTACATAGCCAGCACGGAACAGGCTGCAGCACCTGCTGGTGTGCACACATACCCCAGGCCCAGCAGGCCATGGAAGGATATGGAACACAAGGCCCAGCAATTGCAAGGGGTGGAGGAATTTAGAGCGAAAGCCAAGGCCTTCCCTGAGATTGCTAAAGCTGCTCAGGTTAACGTTCCTACAGATCCACAACAGCTACAGGAGTGTGCAAACAAGCGATGCTCTACGAGTGAGTTAAGCTTGCATGGGTATTGTTTATAATTAAATGCGGTAGTATAAGTCCACCATAATAATTATTATGTATGTACCGTGTTTATTCTAATAGAATTAATGCAAACTAAAAAATTTAATAATTCCTAACCATGGTATGTACATTGTGTATAATAATATTATCTTTTTCCAAATCTCACTGTAGCCTGTGTGTCATGCCCCACTGGAACTGAATGCTGTGGAAAGGTCTTTGGAGCCTGCGTCTGTGTCAAGCCAAAAATTGATCCCTGCTGCGTGAGCATACCCGATGATCCTGTTTGCGTAGCAACCAAGGAAGCGTGTCAGCTTGCTCTGAAGGCCCTCAACACAATTCCGGCCGCTAAGAGGAATTGATCAACCCCGGCCCCATGGACTGCTATTGAGGAATAATTAAATATAATATTATTATAGAACTTTGATAGCTACAAACAGAATGAGTTGTATTTTTAGATTTTGGTTTGTTTGTTTTTTTGTGCCTACTAGCTTAAGTGCTGCAGTCATAATAATTAGCGATTATTCCTTGGTTCACTGAACTCGTATTATAACTACCGTAGTTAATCGAATACAACGCATGATCCAATAATTTAACGCAATAAATTGGCATTTTACAAAATCTCATAACGGAGCGATTGAAGACCTTTACCAGAAAAACGCGCGTTTTTCAAAATTGAAATTTTTTTTCATGCGTAGTATTAGATTAAGTACGGTATCTAGATACGGTGCACGTGTGCTGTCAATTTTGCACGTAGATGTAACCATGCAATGTATAATCTATGATTAGCTACCAAGCTGAGGGAGATTGAAACAACCCCCTAGCTGAATGCTGTCCCCTGAATCCCTATCCTGATAATAATTATTATAGACATGCAACACTTCCGTTAGTTGCTAGCGGCAGTTCCTACAGCTGTGGGTAGCTCTCTTAAGTCCAAGCCCAGTACTGCCTAGCTATCCAAAAGTAGGACCATTCAATTCGATCTACATTGAACACAACAGCTCCAGGGCAAACTTCAGATCATCGATTACAAGCAGCTGGAAGATCAGAGTATCATGAAGATTGCAGCAGTTCTCTTCATTCTCTCTGTGTGCTACATAGCCAGTACGGAACAGGCTTCTATTAAATTTGATAATTAATTCCCTCCATTGATCATGAATTGCAAATTATTATACATACATGCACATAGCACACAATGCTAGTGTATTTGAGTGAAATTTGTCAATAATGTATCCACCTAGCCACATAGCTACAAGAATAATATTATATATATCATGCAGCTTTGAATTATTTGTATTTATAATTTTTTGTATAATTAATCATACACTTCAGAGTACAATTAGGGCAGTAACGTGTACGAGTACAGTCAGTATAATAGCATGAGCGACAGCAAGACTTAGTGCTATTTGGCTGTACAAGTACAATTGTACAAGAATTGAAATGTGTGATTAATTGATAATAGTAGAATTTGCCCTAGGCTAAAGCAGGAGTACCGATTACAGAGTGAGAGTACAATTACATCTGTAATCCGTACTCTTGCCTATGGGAGTATATATACATGTAATGTATTGTGACTGTAATCACTGTACTATTAAGTAATACAGCATGCATTATAGTGTTGATGGATCTAGTAGATGAAGCAACACAAAGATCAAGCTGGGGTTAATTATTGGAAGTTTTGGCACCTGCATGACACTTCCCTGCATGCGCAGCTATCTTGAACTCAATCCCTACCTTGCTAAATCCTATATAGTGTAGTGCATGCAGGATCGATCCACAGTCGACATAGAACATATTACAAGTTTGAACTTTCAGAACCAAAGAAATCGTTCATCTGACATTAAACTTCATAAGCTAAAGCTGGTGATGATGAAGATTACAGCAGTTCTCTTCATTCTCTCCGTGTGCTACATAGCCAGTACGGAACAGGCTGCAGTACCCGCTGGTGTGCGCACATACCCCAGCAGGCCATGGAAGGAGATGGAACACAAGGCCCGGCAATTGTAAGGGATGGAAGAATTTAAAATGAAAGCCAAGGCTTTCTCTGAGAATGCTAAAGCTGCTCAGATCCCTACAATTTCAGAGGAGCTGCGTCAATGTGCAAACATGAACTGCTCAGAAAGTGAAAAATAATAGTCCTATATTAATTGTCATAGCAAGTACCAGTATAATAAATAAATATAACATTATGCTCATTCTTGCTACACCAAAACCAGCAGATAATTCTTATGAGAATTATTATTATGAATAATTATTATTCTGCCATGCAGTGTTGTTGCAATAAGAACAAGCATACATAATAATAGTAATAATAATAATTATTCATGTCGAGACTAGTTCTATTACCCAACCGAGAAAATTAATCATACGGTGCATGATTATGTATACCAAGTTTTGTGTATGACTTGTACTGTTTCATTCATTCCTTCCAAACAGTATGTATCCTATGTGAGGACCCATGTCGCAGTCAGTGTAGGGTTTGGGGCATGTGTGTCTGCTATTATCCTACTGTCTGCCACTGTTTGAAATTCCTTCCTGACCAATCATGTCTGGGTCAGAAACAAGCATGTCAGATTGCTCTGGATGAGTTGGAAGCTAATGGCCGCTAAGAAGACTGACTTCAAGCCATGATCCCAGACTGCCATTAAGCTCGGACAATGAAACACTTCTAGAAAAACTCTACAAGTCATGCAGTAGTTATCAAGAGTAGATTATAGCCCACTCTTGTACATGTAGTTATAGATGATATGCATAACATTATTGCTCATAACAAAAGTCACTGAGATGCTAGTTATTACAATAGGTAGCTTATAATAACTATGTTCTTCATACACTTGTATCACAGCACCACATGCATGAATGAATGCATGATAATAATTATTATTGTGCATAATTATTTATTGTGAACGCCTCAAGTATAAAATCAATATTTCAAAGCACTTCACTTGGCCAGTTTCATCCTCCATTGGTGGAAATAAGTGCAAATTGTGTTTCAGAGATCACAACAACTTTTCAGGCTTTTCATAGAGGAGAATCATAATGGTTTCAAGTATAATAATTATTATAATAATATTATCAAAGTGTCACGAGCTTTTTATGTGCTCACAAATACCGTATGCAAGCACTGCTATAGATTCCCATATCCACATAATAATATAATTATATTATACCCTTGTATACGAGTAATGCATGCAAGGGTGCATGTGGCTAATAATTATTAGCAACAGTGATGTCTCCAGGACAAGTCTGTCAATTAGTTATATACTGGAAGTCTTGACATCCGTATGCAGCGGTGGTGAGCTCTATCCATAAGTTCTATTATAATAATGTAGTGTGGGGTGATCGTTCTGAAGTACAGCACTATAGCTACATTTTGCATGCATTGTAATGTTGATGGATTGATCGATGAAGCAACACAAGTCAGGATTAATTATTGGAAGTTTTGGCACCTGCATACATGCTTTCCTGCAGCTGTCGTGCTACTTTGTAGGATCGATCCAGTAGAGCATAAGAGTTCAGAACTAAATCTGACAATCATAATTATTATTAAAGCTAAAGCTGATGATCATGAAGATTGCAGTAGTTCTAGTTCTCTTGACAATTCTCTCCGCGTGCTATAATATAGCCAGCACAGAACAGGCTGCAATACCCACTGGTGTGCACACGTACCCCAGCAGGTCATGGAAGGAGATATGGACCTTCAATACAAGGCCCAGTGAGGGATAAAGGAATTTTAAAATGCCAACCAAGGCTTTCTCTCAGAATGCTAAAGCTGCACAGATTCCTACGTATACAGATCCATGGTGGTACTTCCTCTTCCATATTATTACGAAGTTTGTATCATTAATACAATCAATGATAATTACCGTATTTCTTCTAAAAATTCGGCCCTTCTAATTATTCGGCACCCTTTACCGAATGATTGAATATAGTCTCTAATTTTTCGGCAAAGGTCGTCAAGCGTATATGCTATAAACGGGAATGGAATGCGGACGCAGACAGAATGTTGAATATTAACCTCTAAAAATTGGCGAAGCTAAAGCAATATTATTATTTTCATGCCGAATTTTTAGAAGAAATACGGTATATTATTGTAGCTGATAAATAATATCCAATCAAAAAGATACGACAAAAATCATTTAAATTCAGAATCTAATACATACATACATACATACGCACAAAACATGATCATAAACCACGCACATGTATACACATGTGCACAAAAAAATGAATTTGATACTGATATAATATTATGCATATGTACACCAATCTACATCAATCGATACTAAGACGCACTCGCAAACAGACAGACATACATACACAAAATAACGAAAAGGAATACAGTTGCTCGATCACTGGCTAAAAATAATTAACGTCAATCTGATTTTGAGCATCTCAGATAGACACGAGAGAGAGTAGAGATACAAGAGAGAAGAGAGAGAAGAGAGAGGAGAGAGAGGAATGATCACTCCACTGCTAAGTATGGTTACTCTTTGATGAATTACTTGACGCATTTGACGCACTTGATCTGCTACCTAACACGGGCTGAGTCACATGAACGTGGTGATCGTCGTGAATCCCTAAGCTCCGTAACTCCTCGATGGGAGGATTTTTTGCTAGTTCTTGCTCGACTTGCATCAGCTTCAAGATGAGTTCTTCTAAGCATTGGTACTCCTTTGGCTCCATGAGGGAGAATTCGTTTATGAAATAGATAAAGTGAAGTAGCAGAGTATTCAGTCCATCGTGAAGCCCGAGTCTGTGCATAGAACTGAAATTAATGGTGGTAGTATATGTGAGCCAAAATGGCAAAATAAGTTTGAAAGATCTTTCTGACGATCGTTACAAATTCAACGGGAAAGTCATAACCTGCGAGATTTGAGTATAGGGAGGGAGGGAGGACGAGAGAGAGTAAGAGATAGAGAGAGAGAAGGAGAGAGAGAAGGGGAAAGAGAGGGAGGGGGGAAAGAGGGAGGGAGAGAAAGAACGTAAGTGTGCTATATTTAGAACAAAGTGCTAATTAACAAGCCACAAATTTTGACAGTATTATTCTATAATATTATAATTTTTACACCAACTGAATTTTGTTGGAAATATGGTTTCATCTCGGAGCTGCTTTTGAATCTGAGAGAAGACTGTGTCTATAAACTGCTTAGCTGGGACCTTGGTCAACTTCTTACTTACTTTATGACCGTCAAGCCAATCAAAAGTCCTATACAGTGTATGTACATGTGTGTGAATATGTGTGTGTGTTCATTCCCATCCCCCACTAATCAAAATGGTTGGTTTTGGCTACTATTGAGGAATAATGAAATTTGCTGCTAGCTAATTAGCTAATAGTAGAGAACTTTGATACAAATCAGGCCCAAATGAGTTTTGTTTTAGATTTTGGTGCTCTTTTTAGTCATAGCAAAATGAAAAGTCATAGCAAAATTAAATACTCCACCCATCTCAATACACCACTCCCACTACAATTATTTTTAAGCGTGGTCTACTAGATCCTGAATGCATATGATGCATTTTATGACGCGAGCCTGGGCTACTAAAATTAATTGTGTTGTAAAGATTATTCTAAGCCTATATATAGCTACACACGTGCATGCAGGTGGTATAATCATGGAACACTTCCATTAGTTACTAGCACCAGTCATGTCTTGGAGCTTAACCTTCCTTCTAATAATGTGTCAACCGTTTGTATCATGATAATGTGATATATAGGCATGGTTAATGATAAGGAAGTATTTGACACCTATGAGCATATGCACACCATGGCCTACAGCTGTGGGTAGCTCTCTTTCTATTTAAGTCCAAGCCCAGTGCTGCCTAGCAATCCAAAAGGAGGACCAGTCGATTCAGTCTACAACACAACAGCTCCAGGATAAACTTCAGATCATCGATCACAAGCAGCTGAAAGATCAGAGCATCATGAAGACTGCAGCAGTTCTCTTCATACTCTCTGTGTGCTACATAGCCAGTACGGAACAGGCTGCAGTACCCGCTGGTGTGCGCACATACCCCAGCAGGCCATGGAAAGAGATGGAACACAAGACCTAGCAAGGGATGGAGAAATTTAAAATGAAAGCCAAGGCCTTCTCTGAGAATGCTAAAGCTGCTCAGGACCCTACAGATCCAGAGGAGCTGCATCAATGTGCAAACATGGACTGCCCAGAAAGTGAGAAATAATAGTTTTATATTAATTATCATAATTATATAGCAAGTACCAGTATAATTATTATAATACATTATTATGCTCATTCTTGTTATATACATCAACAATGGCAGATAATTCTTATGAGGATTATTATTATGAAATTTATTCTGCCATACAGAGTTGTTGCAATAAGAACAAGCATACATAATAATAATTATTGATGCCGCAGTGAGACTAGATCTATTACCCAACCAAGAAAATTAATCGTATATATACGGTGATTATGTATACCAAGTTTTGAGTATGACATGTACTGTTTCGTTCATTCAATTCCTTCCAAACAGTGTGTGTCCCATGTGAGGACCCATGTGAAGGTTGTCCCAGAGTTTGGGGCAGGTGTGTCTGCCCTCAACGTCCTGCTGTCTGCAGATGTTACTCTCGCGATCCAGTATGTCTGGCTCGGAAACAAGTATGTCAGTTTCTTCTGGATCAGTTGGAAGTTGAAGGCCGCTAAGAAGACTGACTTCAAGCCATGATCCCAGACTCCCATTAAGCTCGGACAATGAAACACTTAATATAGAAAAACTCTACATGCAGTAGTTATCAAGAGTAGATTATAGCCCGCTCTTGTACATGTAGTTATAGATGATAATACATAACATTATTGCTCATCATGAAAGTCACTGAGATGCTAGTTATATTACAATTGTAGCCACGCATGTTCTTCATACAATAACACTTAGTCTAAACTTGTATCACAGCACCACATGCATGAATGAATGCATGACATTGTGCAATTGACGAATACCGTATGCATGCACTGCCAGGGTTCTATCCATGGGGGGGGGGGGGGGGGGGGGGGCAGGGGGAAGCTTCCCCCCCAAAGCACCCAGCTTCTCCCCCAAAGAAGAGTAGCAATAACATTCTTCTGAATTATGTCAAAGAGTATACATATTATTATACCTAAAACGCACTAGATCATAGCTGCAACATGTACAAATACTGCAATTTGATTGGCTACTGACAGGTATCTATATCTCATGGTCATCTACAAGATTTTCATAGTCACCTACCAAGTTTTGCCCACTGGCTCTAGCAATACAAATCTATATTATAATCTAAACTTGTTAGACACTGTTTAGTCAGTTTCTATGTGCATGGGCGTCGCACCCGGGGGGTCAGGGGGGGCCATAGCCCCCCCACTTTTCATGACCGGACACACCCACTTTTAGATTATGCCATAGAATAAGCTGACCTTACCTGTGTATATGAATGTTTTGCCTGAAAACTAGACTGCTTTCATCTGTGCTCGAGTTGCCAGCAGCTTCTGTCTGCCCTACAGTCATCCCCGCTGCTTTCCTCGTTATTTTCAGTGCTATTCACGAACTCGTTTCCCGTTAATTAGTGGGCGTGGTTACAAATTTTGCGCGCGCGCTTCGCGCGCGCACTGTTGCTTGACCCTTGCCCCCTCACTTTCCAATTGCTTCCGACGCCTATGATGTGATCTAGAAGACCTCGGGGCTCTTATAGAACCCTCGCTTCGCTCGGAATTGTATATTATGGAGTCCTTCAGTCTTCTAAACCACACAGAAACCTCCTAAACAGTGTCTAACTAATACTTGATGGTTTGGAGGAGGGGACTGTGCGTGAAAGTGCCACGCCCCCTTCCACCCCAAACCAAAATTTCTAGATAGAACCCTGACTGCTATTGATACCCGGAATTTTTAATGTACTAATTTTAATATTATTAGTTAGATATACTGTTTAAGAAGTTTCTATGTGACCTCATGCATGGGCTCTCTCGCTTGGCTCGGGATTCTATAATAGTTATTATAATAATAGAGTCCTGAGGTCTTCTATATGTCATAGAAACCTCTAAACAGTGTCTAACAGTTTTGTGTTGCTTGAGCCAGAGGGCAAAACCTGTAGTAGGTGACTATGATACATAGATACCTGTTAGTAGCCAATCACAGTGGGTAACTGTGTAATACTTACATACATGATACATGCATACTATTGTTATAGTTCAGGGATTAGCTTATTATGGAGGCCTTCATATTCATTCATTCAACACTAACATGAATGAATGAATATGAAGCCGGGCCTCCATAGTGGTCATATTAATTTATGCATAAATATAATAATATTATACCTGAGCCTAAAGATTCCCATATCCACATATTATATAATATATACCCTTGTACTACGCAGTAATGCATGCAAGAGTGCACGTGGCCACTAATAATATTATTATTAGCAACAGTGATGTCTCCAGGACAAGTCTGTCAATTAGTTACTGGAAGTCTTGACTTAATATTATATGCAGCAGTCATGAGCTCTATCCCTAAGTTCTATAATATAACAATAATGTAGTATGGAGTGATCTTTCTGAAGTACAGCACTATAGCTAGCTACATGCATGACATTGTAATGTTGATCAATGATCATGAAGCAACACAATTGGTGGTTAATTATTGGAAGTTTTGGCACCTGCATACATGCTTGCCTGCAGCTGTCGTGAGCTCTATCCCTATACTTTGCAGGATCAATCCACAGTCGCAGCTAGGCTGCAGCACCCACTGGTGTGCACACATATCCCAGCAGGCCATGGAAGGAGATGGAACACAA
This sequence comes from Cliona cf. orientalis, assembly GCA_963930775.1. Lineage (NCBI taxonomy): Eukaryota > Metazoa > Porifera > Demospongiae > Clionaida > Clionaidae > Cliona > Cliona cf. orientalis. The sequence goes on along the minus strand of OZ005690.1, from coordinate 922,565 downwards.
GGCCCAGCAAGGGATGGAGGAATTTAAATGATCAGAAAGCCACGTCTTTCTCTCAGAATGCTAAAGCTGTACAGATCCCTACTTGATTATTATAACGAAGTTTGTATCATTAATACGATCAATGATAATTATATTATTGTAGCTGATAAATAATATCCAATCAAAAAGATACGACAAAAATCATTTAAATTCAGAATCTAATACATACAATGTCATACATACGCACAAAACATGATCATAAACCACGCACATGTATACACATGTGCACAAAAAAAATGAATTTGATACTGACATAATATTATGCATATGTACACCAATCTACATCAACTGATACTAAGACGCACTCGCAAACAGACAGACATACATACACAAAATAACGAAAAGGAATACAGTTGCTCGATCACTGGCTAAAAATAATTAACGTCAATCTGATTTTGAGCATCTCAGATAGACACGAGAGAGAGAGTAGAGATACGAGAGAGAAGAGAGAGAGAGGAGAGAGAGGAATGATCACCTCCACTGCTAAGTATGGTTACTCTTTGATGAATTGCTTGACGCATTTGACGCACTTGATCTGCTACCTAACACAGGCTGAGTCACATGAACGTGGTGATCGTCATGAATCCCTAAGCTCCTTAACTCCTCGATGGGAGGATTTTTTGCTAGTTCTTGCTCGACTTGCATCAGCTTCGAGATGAGTTCTTCTAAGCATTGGTACTCTTTTGGCTCCATGAGAGAGAATTCGTTTATGAAATAGATAAAGTGAAGTAGCAGAGTGTTCAATCCATCGTGGAGTCCCAGTCTGTACATAGAACTGAAGTGGTGGTAGTATATGTGAGCCAAAATGGCAAAATAAGTTCGAAAGATCTTTCTGACGATCGTTACGAATTCAACGGGAAAGTCATAACCTGCGAGATTTGAGTATAGGGAGGGAGGGAGGGAGGGCGAGAGAGAGTAGGAGACAGAGAGAGGGAGAGAGAGAGAGAGTAGGGGAAAGAGAGGGGGGGGGGGGAGGGTAGGGGAGTGAGGGAGAGAAAGAACATAAGTGTGCTATATTTAGAACAAAGTGCTAATTAACAAGCCACAAATTTTGACAGTATTATTCTATAATATAATTTTTATACTAACCGAATTTTGTTGGAAATATGGTTTCATCTCGGAGCTGCTTTTGAATCTGAGAGAGAGCTGTGTCGATAAACTGCTTAGCTGGGACCTTGGTCAACTTCTTACTTACTTTACGATCGTCAAGCCAATCAAAAGTCCTATACAGTGTATGTATACATGTGTGAGAGTGTGTGTGTGTGTTTAAATGCTTCATTCCCATCCCCGGCCCACTAATCAAAAAGGTACGTTGGCTTTGGCTTCTATTACTGTACACATCCTGGTAATATTGTAAAGAGAGAGAGGAAGTGAAAGAAAGATACAAAAGAGGAGAGAGAGAGAGAGAGAGAGAGAGAGAGAGAGAGGGAGAGAGAGAGAGTGAGAGAGAGAGGGAGAGAGAGAGAGAGAGGGAGAGAGAGAGAGAGAGAGAGAGAGAGAGAGAGAGAGAGAGAGAGAGAGAGAGGGAGAGAGACTCAGACTCACTCTTTTCCAGCTGTCATGGTGGCACATGTCTGTGGTGTGCAAAGCTCTGAAATTGCCCCTACTTGCACATTGACATGACTAAAGAACGCTAATGCTGCAATAGAAAAAAAAAACAATAAAAAATTTAATCATAAATTTTAACAAACACATACCATAGTTAATCAAATACAATGCATGATCCAATTTAACGCAAGAAATTAACATTAATTTTTACAAAGTCTCATAACATTTATATGTGGAGCGATTGACGACCTTTACCAGAAAAAACGCGTGTTTTTAAAAATTGAAATTATTTTTTCCATGCGTTGTATTAGATTAAGTACGGTAAAATGATTTAATTTAGCCAACTAATTCCTTCTAAAAATGCAGACTACCAATGGTCAAATACTTCCCTCTTGAATTCAGCAATACAGTAGCTATTTATAGCTCGGCTACTAAAACAATCGCAGGACCATTTGTAGACCAATCGCCGACATTACAAGTAATTCCAATTAATAACCGAGTCATTAACATACCATTGATTATTAGTACAACTGACAGATAATATGGATATTGTTTCATAGCGCCCCACCAATTAGTAGCCAGTAAGATATCCTACACTGGCCTACACACCAAAGCAGAGAAATTGTTATTCCAAGAATGCAGGGATTTGTTTACATGTAAACTTGTACATGTACACATCTACCCCTCCCACAAAAAATCCCCTACATTGTAGCAAGGGTGTACTTTCGTGGATTGGTATATAGGAAGGGAGCACTTTGTGGAGAAGACTTTCGCATGCCTAAAATTTCGTGAAGAAAACTTTCAAGGGTAGGTAGGTGGTTATAAAATCGCGAAATTCGTGATGTTTTCTCCCTCAAAAGTTTCCCACTACAGTGTATACAGTAAAACCAGCACACAGTGGTGACCGTCAAAATTTCAATCCTACATACTGCTATTATGTATAGTACAACCACTGAATTTGGGCCCACCTTTTGGTGGGGGGGGGGGCCATACATGTATCGTAAAATCTTGGAATAAAAATAACAAATTCACTGCTAAAATTGCAATTCCATAAACTGGGGGGGGGGGGGGGGGGGGGGGGGGGACATACATATATTGCAAAATTTTAGCATAAAAATAACAAATTCACTGTTAAAATTCCAATTCTATACACAAGGGGGGGGACCATTATACATGTGTATGTATCGCTAAATCTCAGCATGAAAATAATAAAGCCTTACACTCAAGATTCTGCCCAATGTTTACACGAAAATATTAAACAATAATTCTGAGCAGGTAATCCCCTATACTTTATGCACATGTGATAATAGAGTGTAATATTGCTGAAAACTAGAAACCATTACTGTCCTTAATCTAATACTACGTATGGAAAGAAAAATAATTATGCTTTTCTGGTAAAGGTCATCAATCGCTCCATACATGTATATGCACGTTACGAGAATTCGTAGAATGCTGATTTCTTACATTAAATTGGATCATATGTTGTAGGTTGTATTCGATTAACTATGGCATCCATAATTCGGCAAAGGGTGTCAAATAATTTAGAGGTACATGTACCGAATCTCTAGAAGAACTAAGAACTCACAATTTGTTGCCAGCCATTCGTGAATGTCTGTCTTTGGCGGCAGCTTAGAGAGGTGATGGAGCTTTCCCGCCACAGTGTGGTAGACGACGAGGGAGCCTGGCTCGAGAAACAACGGCTTCTTGTCATCGATGGAGCTAGCACTGGTTGTCTTTTGCCCTCTGTGTGTGTGCGTGTGTGTGTGTGTGTGTGTGTGTGAAAGTCTGACATTATGTGTATGTGTGTGTATCTACATTGGAGCCCTTCCATTCCAGACACCCTTGGGACGGCTCAAAGTGTCCTGATAAAGGAGATGTCCTCATTTCAGGGGTAGTTTTGTACACTGCTCTATGTATGTAGCTGGGACCACGACACGTAAGTGTCCTGATTAAAGGAGGTGTTCTTATTTCAGGGGTAGTTTTGTACAACTGTTCTATGTAATGTAGCTGGGACCACGACATGTATTAAGTGTCTTGATTAAGGGAGGTGTTCTCATTTCAGGGGTGTCCTTACAGAGGGATTCCACTGTACATATGAGTACATGACTGGAGTATAATATTTACTGTAGTGAGTGGGGTGGGGGCATACTTAGTGAAATCTGAACTACATGTATACAATAATTTGAGGTGATTACAGCAAAGTCCCCCTCCCTCCCCCCACTTTGACATAAAAGTTAAGTCATCCCTCCCCCTCCACCCTTATATTATGGAATATATCCAGATCAATCAATCATATTATTATTTGGGGCTCTAATTTCAGGGGCCAACTCTTTACAGATAATATCATGTAGGGTATATTATTGTCTGTGCAGTGTTTAGTGTTTCCCCTAGGATACCTGAATCAGGGTGGGTCACTCGGTTTGACTTTGGGCTAATTGTACATGTATAAGCATCAAAGAAATGGGTGGGGTTTAAAGCCACAACTTAATTAAACTCCTATGAATGTCATTAAGCACCCGGATTGGCTTCTGTTCTGGGGGAATCCCTGCCAGTGTGGAAATATTGATACGTTACATACTAGATTAGAGGTGGCTACCCTTCAAATTAGACCATTTTTTAAATAAACACGAAAAGAAAAACGTGTACGGTACGTTTATTGTTGCACTCGTCAATTTCACTCAAAAAATGCTCATGTTTTCGAAAGCACAGTCCCACCGTGGGGTCGACAATTCCCCAGTCAACAGTAGTTTTCTGCTAACATGACGACAATGAATGCAGACTGAAACTCGGATTTATTGTGCACGAGTACATGTACATGGTGTATCTACTTCTCTGGAAATCTTAGGGAAAGTCCCGCACACCTAGCTAAACGTATGGGTATTAGGAATATCGAAAATATCAATAATGATAATCAATAATAATTTATGCTTGTATCTACATGTACGGAGCTAAACTATGGGATATCTATTGCTATAGGGACAGGAGTAGAGCGGACAAAATCTAATTACAGGGGCTCCCTCTTTGAGGATAAGTAGTGTCCCAGCGTTGACTGGGGTCAAAAAGTGTGACAAAATCAAATTACAGGGGCTCTCCCTCCTTGAGGATACATGTAAGTATATGACTGGGGTCAAATGAACGAGTGGGCATAACCCAATTACAGGGGCTCCTTTTTTGGGGACAAGTATAATTATGACTGGGGTCAAAATATACATGTACTAGTGGACATAACCCAATTACAGGGGCTCCCTCTTTGAGGACAAGTAGTGTCTCAGCATTGACGAGGGGGGTCAATATGTACTAGTAGACAATCTAATTACAGGGGCTCCCTCTCTCTCTGAGGACAAGTATATGATTGGGGTCAAAATGTACTAGTAGACTAAATCAAATTACAGGGGTTCCCTCTCCAGAACAAAGCTGCTAGCTCCATATGCGACTATGGTAGTGTCTGCGTATTGACTGGGGGTCAAAGTACATAGCCAAATTGGGTGGGAAGTGGGCAAACATTGCCTTTGTCAACCAAGGAATGACAGACAGATCAGAGAGTTGATAATGAAATCCTTCCTTTATGGAGGAAAGAGGTATGAAGGGTTTCAGCTGAGCTTCTCTGGTTACTAGGGCAGTGTAGTTATTCTCTCTCTCTCTTCCTCCCTCCCCCTCCCTCTCTTTCCCTCCCTCCCTCTCTCTCTCTCTCTCTCTCTCTCTCTCTCTCTCTCTCTCTCTCTCCCTCTCCCTCTCTCCCTCTCTCTCTCCCTCTCCCTCTCTTCCTCCCTCCCTCTCCAATACAATATACCTTTACCTCATTTGCATAGTAAACAGCATGCAAATCACATGGCTGCTATATCCGTTGAAAAATATATTTAGCATCAGCTAAAAATGGCTAATGTTATGCAACGTGACATACTTGTGCACTCACTCATATGCACACATATCATTCTCTCTCATTCATAAATATACAATTCTCTCTCTCTGTCTCTCTCTCTCCCTCTCCCTCTCTCTCTCATACACACTAAGGGTTGGCCCTACATGTAGCTGTTCATTCAAATACAACTCTCTCTCTCTCTCATACACACAGAGGGAAGACTCTATACAAAACTGTTCATTCAAACACACAATTGTCAGCAATCATTCGATTCACTCACTAAAAAGACATCCTCATTGAATAAAACAGAGCTCAATTCAGAGTGCCATGTGCGCTAGACTATCTATCCATTGCAATACATGTACATGTACCTCAATCAAGATTCTTTTTTTATATCTTTGTATCAACTTTTGTGAAATACAAAGGATGGTCTGGACATATTATGTATACGCATGTAGCACATGTATGAATGCTCTTCCAGCACGATTTGCTGCTGTGTTTCCGTTGAAGCTGTTTGTGGCTGTGTGTTCCGTATGTTGCGTGAATGACTGTGTTTTACGTTTCTGTGTATGTATTCAACAAGAATCAATACTAAATTGAAGATCAGAGACACTATAATATACATATCATCCGAGGTATAAAGGTCAGTAATTTCTTACACATAATATTACAGTGTTCTCCCCAGCATACATAAGGCATGTCGGCCCAACAAGCCTTCAGTACAGAGTTTCCTTCGATGTGTGAATAGAGAGATTCCAATGAATGACTGTATTTTACATTTCTGTGTATGTACGTGTATACTGAAGTTGCAATGTGCTGAAGTGTATAATAATATTATATAACTCTATCGACTGGCATTATCTATATTTCATACCTGGCAGTCAACGATGCATATGGCAGTCCATTCCCAGAGCGTACAAGGAATTTTTGAAAGCAAAACTAGGAGGACTAGGAAATGCAGTGCCATGATATTACATGTACACACACGCCTCAGAGAAAGCATAAAGTGTCCCGATTAAAGGAGGTGTCCCTCAATTCAGGGGCAGTTTTGTACACTGTTCTATGTACGTAGCTGGGACCACGATACGTACTAAGTATCCTGATTAAAAGAGGTGTCCCTCATTTCAGGGGTAGTTTTGTACACGTCTCTATGTAGCTGTTACCATGGTAGTGAGTGTCCTAATTAAAAGGAGATGTCCTCATTTCAGGGGTATCCTTATAGAGGGGTTCCACTGTATAGTGGTCACTTACATATGTATATTATTACAGCCACTTAATTCAAGCTCCAAACAGAACTCCACATTATAATACAATACACACCTCCATTCATCTATACACCAGCTCAGGTGACTACAACGGGTAATTACTGTAGATTTTCCTTGTCAGCATACCAATTACCCTGCCCTCCCACAATACTACATACTGTTCCCATGATACGCCTCAACTCAATCAATCAACCAACCGTGCCTCATAGCTCTCTCTCTCTCTCTCTCTCTCTCTCTCTCTCTCTCTAATAATAATAATATATCCCTCTCCTAACTCCCACTGGCACACCCCCTATCAGGGGTTTCCCCCCAAGATTACAAAAAAATTTAATTAATCTTGAAGCATTTTTTAAAGAGGTACCACCACTTGGTGCTAGCTTTAAAGAAGGCAGACTGTGAAACCAACACCAGGTGCTATATAGCTTTAAAGAAGATAGAATGTGAAGATCAAGTGAAGGATACGGTAAATGGCCAGTTTGGCTAGTGTGTAGGGAGCCCCTGCCTATAAATACACTTATTAATCAGAGTTTTTCCCCAGAGTTTTCTCAAGGGGTATAGTTATGTTTTAGATTATAGGAGTGGGAGGAGGGCGTGGTTTTGGAATGAATTGAAAGCCACATCAAAGCTTTTCAGCTCCACCTACTTCCAGATCAAAGGGAACTGCTCACTGACAAAATTAATTAAGGCTCTTAAAGGAAGTATATCGAGGAGAACCCCGCTAATTTTCATACTAATCGTGTTTAATTAGCGCGAAAGTGGTCTTGGCAATATTGTAAGGTGTGGGAAAGATCAAATTGATCGACACAGGCCCTCCCCACACCCCTTCATTCCACACCTAATTAGCATAATAATCGCGTGTAATTAGAATAAAGGAAAGATATTGGCAACTAACGCATCAAAGGTCAAGGGTGCAGCTTCTACACATGCACACATAAACCTTGCATAATTATTTGGATGCTCATGCAGAGGAAATGGAGATCATGTAAAATCGAATTTCTTACACTTAATTAGAGATCAAAGCCACTGTATTATCTAAGGTATAAAGACCGATACCTTAAAGGTATGCATTGTAATGTAAACAAGGTTACAATTACACTTTCAAATTCAACAAGAATCAATACAAGATTGGAGATCAGAGACACTATAATATTATACATATCATCCGAGGTATAAAGGTCAGTAATTTCTTATACATAATATTATAGTGTTCTCCCCAGCATACATAAGGCATGTTGGCCCAACAAGCCTTCGATCAGTACAGAATTTCCTTCGATGTGTGAATAGGGAGATTCCAAAACGCTTTGATGTGGCCAGAGCCTCCACCCAAAGTATGCCCTACTGTCATACCTTGACATGTCTTGAGAATTTTGCTTGGGGAAAACACTGTCATTAGAGCACTAAGCAGCTATATATATATACACCCAGGCTTACAAATTAATTTTTAGTCCTGACGAATACTGATTTCAAAAAAACAAGGGATACAATATTAAATATTGGCGAAAAGTGGCTACTCAGTCCAGAGACTAGTTATAGCCAAACTGAAAGATATATACAGTTATCAAAATGGCCTCCAATTTGACTAGGTACTGTGTATAATTATCGGGAAATCCTGACTAAGGTACAGACCATTTCACGTCACACACTGTATTGTATACAGTGCTAAGAGTTGCATCGTTTCATATTCAATATGCTACCATAATAATTTATTATACTGCCACAGTCTTCAATATTTGTTATTTGTGTGATTGACGAACCTTTCAACCGGGTGTGCCAAAAACTTTCCCCAGAGAAATGCACATACGAACGAACACGCGTACTAGACAAGGGCTAAACAGTATATACATGGACTATGTTATTGTACCGTATCCACGCTGTTGTACAGACAGTTGTACATGTACATGCAATGGTATTATTGGGGGTCTTTTAGACAAAACTGACACCGTTTTTAATTTCATTTGACATGATCTTTCCTTGTATTGTGACAACAGAAGCTTACTTTTCTCTCTCCTTCCCTCTCTCTCTCTTTCACTCCCTCTCTCGTTCCCCCTCTCTCCCTCTCTCTCTCTCTCTCTCTCTCTCTCTCTCTCTCTCTCTCCCTCCCTTTCTCTCTCGTCCCCCCTCCATCTCCCTTCACCTCTGAGTCTTTCTCATTCTTACCGTTCACTTACATATATACACACTCATTCACTTGTTCACACACACACATGGAACTAAGATAACCCCTAAGCCACCAATTTTGGCAGTACCTATGTCCGTGCTTCCTCTATACTTCAATCAGAGTCAGGCAGTTGGGCTGCAGCTTCACTATGTTTACTCTATCCACGGACTGATTTGGTATATGGGATGGCCTAATGTGGCATGGGTAAATTTTAATATGCTGGCACAGCACACTGGGCTGTACGTGGAGTTAGACAAAGCAAAAAGCGCTGACAGTAGGACTTCAGTACTTTCTGAATGTATTATGTTGTAGGCTGCCTGAGAGATGTAAATGTGTGGTATGTACAGAGGGGGAGAGAGAGAGGGAAGGAGAGAGAGAGAGAGAGAGAGAGAAAGAGAGAGAGAGAAGAGAAGGAGAGAGAGAGAGAAGAGAAGGAGAGAGAGAGAAAGAGAATGGCTCACCTTCCAAAGAAGGTGGATAGGGACATCTTCTATTTCCTTAAATTCACCATTCACCAACAACAGCACAGCGAACGAGGAGAAACAGCCATGCAGCGTGAGCACACAGTGAATGCTCTCCTCAGCACAAGGGCTGTACCGCAAGCACCTTAGAAAACGACGACGACCACGCGGCTCTCACTAACTCGCACTGGGAGTGTCCTGAGGTTTCGAAAGCTCTCCGCACTTTTCACCGCTATTCACTATCGACTGATATTATGACACCACACACGACTCCACAATCTCAGCTCCCCTCTCCGTCGGTGTGTCGATTTCTCGAGCTGGCACAACCCCAATAATTGCGATTATTATGTCACGTGAACGATCAGCTGATCACGTAGCAGTCACGCAATTGGTCACGCCCCCGCCCATGCGCGCGCCGCCACCAAAACCCAACCCTCATGCGGCTCCAATTAGGGTGTAAAGGTCATAATTGTGATGTGCGTTAATTAGAAACCACTGCGCGCGCTTGCTTCAAACGATGTGGAATGTCTTCTAGACCATGACTCATGAGCTGAGTGCCTTTGCTTCTACGAGCCCTGCGGGAGGAGAGACGTGCCCTGTCTGTCTCAGAAGGTTGAAAAACAGTCGTCTGGGGAAACCTGAAAATTGCGACCACTATTTCTGCTTCACTTGCATTCATGAATGGGCCAAGGTACGTACACCGTACAGCACTTTACTATTTTGAATCATGCTATTGCTCCATATTAAACTTGAAATTTTTTTATAGAATGTCAACACATGTCCTGTGGACCGGATTCAGTTTAACAACATTGAGGTCTATTCCAGCCTTCGGGGAAAGTTACTGGATAAGGTGCTGTCAGTGCATGTGAGCATTTATGCTACATTATTATTGACTTTTTTTTTTTGTTTTGCACAGGTATTTATTCCTAATAGTAATGTAATCGAGTTTACAACTGACCCTAACGATGTCACCTACTGCGAGGTACATGTTACTATTTAAATTGGATTGTTTGGCAATAATTATTAAGCTGTCATTTTGTAATTTTTCACACCCAGATATGCCACCAGTGTGATAGGGAAGAAAGTTTGCTATTGTGCGACGGATGCGATAAGGGGTGAGAGAAATATAAGACAAAATTAATTAATAGTAGGCTGTACACGTATTAAACTTTTTATGCAACTTATCTCTCTTCCCCTCCCTCTCCCTCCCTCTCTCTCTCTCTCTCATTCTCTCTCTCCCCTCTCTCTCCCCTTCTCTCTCAGTTATCATCTCTTTTGCCTCACTCCTCCGTTGAATGATATCCCGGAGGGTGACTGGTACTGTTATGTATGCCTCCCCATCATACATGAGCAGTATGACCCATCTCTGGTTCTGGAATCAGACTTTGAAGACCACAACCATCCAAACCTGAATTCCCATTCCGACGACGATTCTTCCATTAATGTGGTGGATTCCGATTCTGGTGATATTGGAATGGATTGGAGACCTGCTCGCAGTCGGAATCAGCTACTTGTGATTGAAGAGAGCTCCGAATCGAGTGACGACGATAAATCGACCAATCAGGATAGTGACGATAATTCTTCAGATGATGAAGACACATTTCGCAGACGGCGAGCAACTTCAAAGGTGACAATTTCGACAAGCTCAGAAACAGAATCTGCCTCAGACATCGACATGGAATTCATGGGAGAGAGTAGTAATAGGTCCCGTTCCTATTCCAAGAAGCGTCTGAAACTGGTAGTCGAATCTGGCAGTAGCGATGAGGAGGATGAAGGTGATTTTGATGAAGATGTCAATCCCCTAGGTAAGTATGAATTATGATAATTTATAGCAATTTGGCATAAATTATTTGCAAATTTTACTCCCTCTGCTTAGGTAAGCGTAGCAAGAGCTCACAGAGAATTGAGTCTGATTCCGATTCTAATGAGAATTTCGATTCCAGAGAACCAGGTGATGACTCTGGAGATATTCAACCTATAGGTGAGTAGTGACTGTTCATTTAAAAAACAAATATTGTAATGTAATTGTAACTCTCCCCCTTTGTCTGTAGGTAATAGGCTGAAACGATGCAAGAATTTACAGAGAATCGAGTCTGATTCCAGTGACACAAATGAGAATTACCATTCCAGAGAATCCAGCATCACCACGCCCAAAGCTGAGTCTAAAAACGGTGGCAGCAACATAACATGGAAGAACACCACCATACCTTTGACTCGACTGAAGTGGAAGATTCCTAGAAAACCGAGTGCTAGCGATAGTACTGGTTCTGATTTTGCTAACCACGATGATACAACTGAGCAGAGCAGCACAGGTTATTATGGTGCTAAGGCGATTCCACATTCTGAAACTGTTGTGAAATTAGAACCGGGACTGGAAATGAGTCAAAGGAAGGCTAAAGATTTGGCTGTCTATTCCGATCGCCATGTTGTTGATGACGTCACTATGACATCATTGCCAAATACCTCACACCTTAATTCCAACAGTACAGAGAATCGTCCTACATGTACCTCTAGAACGAACACAGAATTGAGAAAATCACAGCAGCGTGCAGAAGATATGACAACCGAATCCAGTACAGCTCTCCACACTTTGTCTGATGTCCAAAGCAAGCGGACTTTCCATGCTTCTCAATCTAGCACAAAATTGAATGAATCGTGGCTGTACGCAGAAGATATGGCAGGTGGGCCTACATGCAGTACAGCTCATCACTCTTCTTGGTCTGACGCGCATGTAGCCAGAGAGAATGATGATAGTGGTAGCTATAAGAAACGCCATCATAGAAGGCGAAGATCGAAGAGAAACAGACAGAGGGAGCTACTTGCCGACTGTCCAAATTCCCAGAGACAAGGTGAGACGTGGTTTGACTTTCGAGGCATCGAGGCTCACCTGGGTGCTAGGAGACGCAGCTCCAACACACACATGGCAACGCATCAGCAACACCAAGTGCATGCAACTGGAAATGATGCGTCATGCTGGGGTCCGATTACCATCAGCAATTACGGGAATGATCGACTAATGAATGCAACTCGTGGCCATCTGGAGGAGCGTCCACCTCCTCTACTCCCGACCCCCTCTCTCCCTCCTCCTCCTCCTCGTCCCCTTCATCATCATCGTGGTCCCCCTTTGATGAGTTTTGTCCCCCCTATCACATCGTGTAATTATGTCAGTGCACAGCTACAGCCCCCCGGTCCCTCCTTCTCATATCCCCCCGCCGTGGCCCCCTATGCCTATCCCCCTCCTCCCCCTCCTCAAATTCCCAGCAGGGGGCCACCACTGCAACCCCCTCTGTTCACGACTAACAGAAATTCAGTGACAGTGATGAACATTTCGCCACCTCCACTGCCACAGTATCAAAGGAGCGTGACTTATCTAGGGAGTTCTGATGTCACAGGTGCTTATGGTAGCAATAATCCCACGTCCAATTTTGACTCGTATCCTGATCGAGGAGCTTGTGTTGAAATTGAACAACTGCCCAAGAAAAAGAAACAGAATCGCAAGAGGAAAAAGAAGAGTAAGGTAGTGCTCACTGTGACAAGAAAATCTCCAAAGAAGTTCGAAGACAGTAGCGTACCGGTGAGCCAAGCGGTCTTGTCTAAAAGAGAGCGTCGAAGTCGGCGAAAGAAGAGAAAGAGAGAAGAGTGGAAGATTAAGAAACGAGAACTCAAGGAGGCGGGGCAATGGCCTCCACCGAAACGGAGAAAGAAAAAGGACAATGTCATGTTATTACCCGAGAGTCCGAGAGATCCGACGTATTCTCCGACCAAGTGGGACCCTAAGGCCGTCGTCCAATCAGATGGCTGCATGACTAGGGCACGCACGGCCGCCACAAATACGCCAAGGAAACAGGCGATGAGGGAAGCAGTGAGAGAAGCTTATCGGCACGAAGATCACTCAGAGGGGTTGAGATTCGCTAGAGAAATCTTAGCAAAGCAGGGTAGGACGTCGGACGGTGATGGTACGTGTAGTCGTACATGTATTATGAATACTGCAGCCGTTTGTGGCGTTGTAGTGGAGAATGGTATCGGGAATGGGAATGAGTATTCGACCACACCCACAAGGGAAGGATCCAGCAGATCCGAACGTCCCTCCAGCACTCCCAAGTCTGGGTATATTGAGAAATCATCGAGAAGAGGGAGCAGTATTGGCAGACATGAGCATCCAGTATCATCCATACCTGAGACTCCACCTTCAACAATGTCAACACAACATGGGAATCAGACACATTTGATGTCTGATTCTGATACTGCAGGTCCTTCTACCTCCTCGTGTGGATCTCAGGAACGGGAACAGGACTACTGCAAGCGAATTGTCGACGAAGTCAAGCGACGTACTGTACGAAGTCGCAAAACTCTGTCATCAGTATTAGTCACTCCAGTACGGAAAGCTATCGTGAGGAGACCAGCAGATTCTTCTGGGAATCAAGGTGAACGTGTGAAATCAGTTTCAGGCCAGAGTAGGAGTAGCGCAAGGGCAAGCTCGTCTGATTTGATCAATCAGCTCTGCCAGAATCTGGATGACTTGCAAAATAGAAATAATATCATTCAGAAAGACGGATCTATTGTGCCAATCAGTAAGTTATATTATATTATAGGAGTACATAGCTGTACAGTTCATATGCATGTGCTTGAAAGAACTCCAGTATACCGTAGGACGGGTTTTTAATTGCGTAGTTTAATGATTGTGTTCTAGTCAAATCAGGCCAAATTGTGAATCCAATAATTGCGATGGACGACCCCGTACCGTACTGTAGTATACGTGTACGTTTATGTTTGCGAATCTATTAATTGCGAAAATTGGCCTTGATAGTAATCAAGTTTGTCAGTGTAAAAGTTTATAATAATCTCTCTCTCTCTATCTCTCTCTGCCATACAGAGGAAGGTAGTGCAAGTCCTCCAGCACCCATAGATCCGCTCTTATCTCTCTCATCAACTACGCCCTCCCCTCGAATGACATCATCCGTCTCCCCGGCAACTACCCCCCAACGACGACACAGGTCACATGACCACCGCCGCCACCCCACACCAGCCTATCTGACCAATCAGGATCACACAACTGCTGCGACTAGCTCCGACGGAAAGGGAAGGGTTTGGGTTACTCCAGAGAAGTGGCGAGAGTGCTACAGTTCAACATCCTCCTCACACGAGACCCTTGATTGTAGTAGTCGAAAAATCGAAGCACTTCATATAAATGGAACAGAAAGCAGATCAAGCACCTCTTCTCCTTGTGCAGCTACATGTAGAAGCTCTCAAGACGGGGGAAGAAGGGTGGTAAGAAGACTACTCAGTAGTGATTCCGAGCCGGGTAGAGAGAATGGACTACCAGATTATGTAACATTTGTCCCCGATACGCCTACCGCTGCTACCGATAGCAACCAGTTCCCTTTCATACACTCTAGCACCAATCCTACTGTTTCAAATACATGCAGCAATTCCTATCATGAAAGTAGCAACGATTCAGATACTGTCTGCATACTTAGTTCAACTACCACAGCAGATGCTACGAGCTCTTTGAGTAGAAATTCCGACACTACGAGTAGAAATTCCGACGCTTTGAATATAAATTTTGATGCTGTGAGTAGCAGTACCAGTACTGACGATCCTAAGCGGTACATGAGGCGATTACTAAAGATTCACTACCATCTCGGTCACATCACCACGTACCAGTTTTGGAGGATTCTGGAGCGTGCGTCGCGAAGAGTGGACACGCTGTCCTCCAAGTTTGCAGAAGATAAGCTGAAGCTGAGGAAACTGGTAGACGATTATGTGGAGGCGTACATGAAGGCAACGGCTGCTGCTGCTGCTACTACTGAATGACTGATTCTGTATCAATTATGTGTAGATTTTGTGAGTGTGTTGTTTTTTGTTTTTTTTTGTTTCACTATTCTATCAAGTATCAACCAGCAATTTGCTGTATTATATTAATATAATATTATAATAATATTATTATTGTACTGAATATCACATAAGATACTATCTCTCTCCTCTCAATTTTCTTTCACTTTTGTCACGTTACCACATGTGACGATTGTTATCACGTATGTTACGGCATTGCAGTTGTGATTGATCAAAGCAATAATCGATCATTTTCGCCACAGACAACCTTTTAATGGTAAGCACACTATTTTTCCACTGTACATAATCACACAGTAATTGAATACACAATGCAAAAAATTGATTGATGATCACAAAATTTAATTTGTATGTACAATCAATAATTACAGGCTATAACTTGGGGGTAACAATGTCTAACAGAGCAAGTACAATTAAATTCAGCACCAGCGCCATTGGTGCTGCCCCGGCCAAGTTAGATGGATTCAACTTGGACGGTATATGAATGAAAATCACATAGGATTTCCTATCGTCGTCCGAGCTAGCTCTTTCGTTTCTCTGCTTAGCATAGTAGAGCGAGCGATAGTAGAGAAAATCACAAAGAAAATTGCCACATTTAGACTTGTCGGTCATCTGCTGGAAAGTGAACGTCCCATTGATTTTTGCATTTCTCACTTCAGCTGGCAGACGAGAGATTACACACCTCAGTTGCTCTTCGCTGAACTGAGTATAAAGATAGTCATCATCACTATTTTCAACGCAAGGCCCAGGGTATCGATAAAATTGATTTTTATCTGCTTCCCAGTATCCGTTGTACCCATTGTACGCAACAGTAGTAAAGCTTACGATATTGCCTGATTGACTATTCAAATTGCCGTCCACCCCCACATGAATGTATAGCAACGCATTGCTCGTTCGTAGCCAGCTATCAAAATCACCTTTGGTGACGTAATCGTAAGTGGTTGTGATAGGTTTATTGGGACGATCGGGAGGGCCGTTCATGAGCTGGAATGAAATGGAATTGTGCTCAATTACACGTTGGCCACCTTTCTGCTGGAACTGGGAACAGAATTTTTGTACAATTATCCAGCTCTGGTTTGGTATCCGTGAATAAAGTATCGGATCAAAGCCTGTGATGACAATAGCATTTTTGAAAACTGTCGGTGTCTGGTTCAGTGGACGTGAAATGATTTCTTGTTGATTTCTGTGATTAGCTGCGCAAGGAGGAGACTGGCCGTAGCACGACAACATCCTTTCCTTATGGTGGCCATTCTGAGGGAGAGTGAGAGAATCTTTGCAAGCGTGGTGGCTCTCTTCTTCAAGCCCATTTCCAACGCCGTTCGTGACCTTTTCATTGTCTCCGTTTTCTACTGCAGTGCTTCCATGAAGGGGCCTGGTCTCTCCTTTGTTGCCGCTGTCGCTCGAACACATGTCAAGCAGGCAGTACACTATCTGCTCAAGTACTGAGGCGAAGTGTACAGCGAAGTCTTCAGCAGCAACAGAGAGATTAAAAGCGGGTGGGATATGAATAAAAATGACATTTTTAGCACCGTTGCCTCTTTGCGTGGCATAGTATAGCGATCTATAGTAGAGATAATCACACAGGAAACGTCCAGCATCGTTCGACTCTTTAAACGAGAATTTCATATTTTCCTCCCCGGCACAGGTTGTATTTGACACTCTTTCATTCACCTTTTCAATGAGGGTTGGGATGTCAAACGATGTTTGGAGATACTGAGAACCACCGGTGATGCACTCTTTACGGTACATGCTGCATGGTGTGGCATAGCCGTCTGCATACCAAAAGTCAGCCCCTCCATTGCACGCTTGGAGCTCAAACAAAATTTCATTTCCAGAAATTTCATCATTTGTACCGAGATGAACAGCAAGTCTGGCGTTGGTAAATTTCAGCCATGGATCGAAGGGTGGTGTTAGTACGAATTTATATGATGTCTCAATTGGCTGCAAATTATCAGGGTCTTTCATCATATCTGGGCAGCCTGTCAGAATTGAAATCTTTTTGCTAGTCTGCCGATAGAACTCTTGCATGACTGTTGCACTTAGGTTTGACTCGCCACTCGAAAATCCCCCAAACCCAGTGACAATAATTGGCCTGGTAGTATCATCATCGTCATCATCAGCACCATTCACAGATTTTGAACTATCTTCTTGTTGGTCATGGATGTCATGATCACCCAGTGGCTGAGACAAATGATTATTTTCACAGTGTGTGTTTGAACCATGGCACCCAGTCTGTAGTGTAGTGCTTCCATTTGGCACAGTGCTGGGATGGTTGTTCACATGTGCACTTTGCTCGTTGATGGAATGATCACCAGTCTGGGAAGCTTTTGATTCAGAAATAGCATCATTTTGCAGTGGCTGGCTGTCCATACCTTGCTCGGTGGAGTTGATAGTAAAACCTTTTGTTGTAGTAGCACCATTTTTCATAGGATGGCTATCCTCCTCATGATCAGCTGTTTGCTCACCGATGGAGTCAACAGTGTTAGCTTTTGTAGCCATATTAAATTGCTAGTGTACAGTAGTCCTCTTTGAAGGTAAGCCTTGATCCTTTTTAGAATGAAATCTAGCTCTTGAAAGCTGTTGTTTATCATTGAGCAGATCAGAGCAGGTAAATCCCCATACAGGATGTGGCAGATGATAAAACAACTTAATTCAATAATAGATACTCCATACTACACTATTTTTAGGTAAGCACCCACATGTAGTAGTTACCACAAACAACATTCATAAAGGATGTGGTCACTTAACATGTACATACTATGATTATGCATGAGTTGCAGTTTCTTTGTGATACATCATTAATTTTATGATATCTTTGTCAATTCCATTGTGAGGTGCACAATACTATGATAATAATTTTATGATAATTATGGTTCATTATTCCACAGTAGCCACTGCATGATCTTCAATCTGTTCCAAAAGTTTCTTCACAAGGAATTCGACCACCTCAGCTAAAGCATCAGCTTTCTCGGACATACACTGATCGTAGCAATCATATGGAATATCTAGTGGTAGTCCATCTGGAATATGCACAAAAAGCACGTTCCTTGGGAAATTTGAATTAGGATTGCTAATGCTATTTCTTTTAGTCGCAAGATTGAGCGACACGTAGTATAGAAAATCGCACAAAAAATTTCCTGCATCATCTGATGGTCCATAGGTAAGCTGTAATGGATTTTCACTGCAGCTGGTTGGCAACATAATTTCAGATTTGAAGGCCTTTAATTCTTCACATAGCACATCGGAAATTTTGAATGAGGTCTTTTCATCATTTTCTGATAAGTGCAAAGGAGTATCATCTTGCTCATGATTGTATTTATCTTTTTCAAAAGATACACCTCTGAGTCTTCCAGTAGTCTCGAGTTTGACTGATCCTAAGTTATCTTCCACTCCAAGGTGAACATAGATAAGGGCGTCAGTTGAATCTAGCCAATCTTGAAAGCACGGATCTTCTACATAATTGTAGCATACCTTGACTGGTTCTGGAATGCTTTTATCATCTTGGCTTGGCTTTCCTTTGAATACTGGAATTGCCCTACCCTGGCTATCAATGATAGTCTCACTCAGCTTCTCCACAACTCTCCAACTTAAGTTGCTTTCATCTGATGAATCCAGGTTTGGGTCGATTCTTCCAAAGCCTGTCACTACTATGGGCCGGATGGTCTCAAATTCTTCAAAATTTTCACTCTCCCCATAGACAGTCTGCTGCTGATTATGTGACTGTAAACTGGCCATGAGGGATAGTATAATAATTATAACTACGTAGCAGTTATTCTTCAAAACAATTGCAAACTCACAATAACCCACTAACAAAAAAAGGGGGTGGTATAATATTATATAGCTATCATGTGATTCATGATGCTGATAATTATTACAGAAACTGATAAAAACTCATGAATACCCTTGGTATACTATCATTATTATTAACTGCATCCCAAAATCAAAAATTCCCATGAACTATCACTCTTGTGTCGTCCCGATCACATCTATATTAAAAAATTAAGAGCAACTAGCTATGACAAAAATTAATGTTCTAAATTTAGTATAATATATTATGCAACTTGACAGCAAATCAATCAAAGTTCATCCAGTAGTGCCTCAATGAGAGCAGCTGCAAGTTGCTCTGCCGAATAGGGTTTATTCAACTACGAAAACGACAGGGGACTTCCCACGGATGATGTAATGATGTGTAATAGATGAAGTCACAGAGATAGCGGCCGGCATCGTGTAAAATCTTTACAATAATTATAGGCTATAACTTGGGGGTAACAACAATGTCTAACAGAGCATGTATAATTAAATTCAGCACCAGTGCCATTGGTGCCGCCCCATCCAAGTTAGATGGATTCAACTTGGAAGGTATATGAACAAAAATCACATAAGATTTCCTATCATCGTCTAAGCTAGCTCTTTCGTTTCTCTGCTTAGCGTAGTAGAGCGAGCGATAGTAGAGAAAGTTACAAAGGAAACGGCCACATTGGCGATTATTGGTCATCTGCTGGAAAGTGAACGTCCCATTGATTTTCGCATTTCTTACCTCGGCTGGCAGGCGAGAGACTACACTGCTCAGTTGCTCTTCACTGAACTGAGTATACAGGTATTTATCACCATCTTTGACACAAGGCCCAGGGAATCGATAAAAATTTTTATCTGTTGTCCAGTATCCATCATATCCATTGGCAGCAACCGTAGTAAAGCTAAAGATATTGCTTGATTGACTGTTCAAATTACTGTCCACGCCCACGTGAATGTATAGCAACGCATTGCTCGATTGTAACCAGTTGTCGAAATCTTGTGAGGTGACGTAACTGTAAGTGGTTGTGATTGGTTGATTGGGACAATCAGGAGGGCCAGTCATGAGCTGGAATGGAATGGAATTGTGTTCAATCAGGCCACCTTTCTGCTGGAACTGGGAACAGAATTTTTGTACAATTATCCAGCTTTGGTTTGGTATCTGTGGATCATATATTGGATCAAAACCGGTTGCAACAATAGCATTTTTGAAAACTGTTGGTGTCTGTTTCAGTGGACGTGAAATGATTTTCTGTTGGCCGCTCTCACTTGTGCACATGTCAAGCAGGCAGTACACAACCTGCTCAAGCACCGAAGCAAAATCAGCAGCCGTAATATCACTTGAGACATTATAAGACGGTGGAATATGGATGAAAATGACATTTTGAGCACCATTGCCCCTTTGGCCAGCGTAGTATAGCGATCTATAATAGAGAAAATCGCACAGAAAATTTCCAGCATCGTTTGACTCTTCGAACAAGAATTTCAAATTGGTTCCACCAGCAGAGGTTGTATTTGATACTCTTTCATTCACCTTTTTGATGAGGGTTGGGATGTCAAATGACGTTTGGAGGTATTGAGAGCCACCAGGGATGCACTCGTCACTGTAACCATTGGGATCATAATCATCTGCGGCCCAAAAGCCATCTCCTCCATTGTACGCTTGAAGCTCAAACCAAATCTCGTTTCTGGCGAGGTCATCATTGGTACCAAGATGAACAGCCAGTCTGGTATCGGTCAATTTTAGCCATGGATTGAATGGTGGTGTTGTTACAAATTTATATGACGTTTCAATTGGCTGCAAATTATCGGGGTCTTTCATCATATCTGGGCAGCCCGTCAGAACTGGAATCTGTTCAGAATTGTAGCTAAATTTACCACCATTTGTCCGCTGATAGAACTCTTGCATGACATCTGCACTTAGATTTCCGGATTCATCACGCAAAATTCGCCCAAACCCAGTGATGATAATTGGCCTGGTAGTATCGTTAAGAGCTTTTGTAGCCATTATTGCTATACAGAAGACAAGTACTAGTCCTCTTTGAAGCTCAGCTTTGGTCCTTTATTATCCAAATTAATGAAAGCTATCTTATTTATCAGTGAGAAGATCAGAACAGCTATATAGCTAATCCTCTAACTGGGTGTGACAGATGTTAAAATTATTCACAATGATGCTAAACAGTAGTTATTAGCTACCACAAGCAATTAATATTCATAAAGGATGCATTGGTCACATAACATGTGCATGAATCAATTTTTCTATGATATCACTAAGTACATGATTTTCACTTTATAATAGAGTCATTTTAATACAATTCCATTGAGGTGCACAACACTATGATGCTATTCCACAGTAGTAGCTTTGGTTGCATCAAATTGAATCTGTTCCAAAAGTTTCTTCACAAGGAACTCGACCACCTCAGCTAGAGCATCAGCTTTCTCGGACATACACTGATTGTAGCAATCAGTACCATAAATATCTCCAGGTAGTCCATCTGAAATGTGCACGAAGAGTACATTTTTCTTAGGTGCAAGACTGAGCGACACATAGTATAGAAAATCGCACAAAAAATGTCCTGCATCGTCTGATTTTTTATAGATAAGCTTTAATGATTTCTTACTACATGTTGTTGGAAATATAATTTCAGATTTGAATGCTTTTAGATCATCACGCAGCTCATCAGAGATTTGGAATGAGGTACGTGGTTCCTTATAGCTGCTTTCCGACTCAAAATTCAAATCTGGATACAAATGTCTAGATGGTGGTAAGTAGGGAGGAGTATCGTCTTGATCATGATCGTACTTATCTGGTGTAAACTTTATACCTCGGCATCTTCCAGTAGTCTCGAGTTTGACCACTCCCGGTAATGCACCGTTCACTCCAAGGTGAACGTAGACCAGAGCATCAACTGAACAGAGCCATTTTTGAAGGTACGGATCCTCTACAGAAGTGTAGCACACTTTGATAGGCTCTAGAATGCTATTATCGTCTTTGTTTGGGACCCCCCTGATGACTGGGATTGTCTGCTCCCGGCCATCGATGATAGTCGTGATATTCTCACTCAGCTTCTTCACAACTCTCCAACTTAAGTTGCTATCATCTGATGGATCGTCTGGGTAAATTCTTCCAAAGCCTGTCACTACTATGGGTTGGATGTTCTCAAATCCTTCAAAATTTTCACTTTCCCCATAGATGGTCTGCTGCTGAATACGTGACTGTGATTTGCCCATGAGTAAACTATTATAGCTATATAGCAGCTAGTAGCTCTTCAAAACAATTGCAAACTCACTAACAAAAAAAGGGGCGGTGTAGCTACTATGTGATTCATGACGCGGATCACTACAGATAAAAACTCGTGAATATTATTAGATGCATCCCAAAACCAAAAAATTAATACTATGATTATTCCTCCATAATGTTATTGTACCAGTACTATAGTCATGATTAATACTCTTGTGTTGTCACTATCACATCTATTATGTCATCAGGTATGTATATCACAAATTATAAAAAAAATTGAAGGACTGAAAATTATTTAATGACAGAAACGTTCAAATATGCAACTTAACAGCAAATCAATCAAAGTTCGTCCAGTAGTGCCTCAATGAT
This sequence comes from Cliona cf. orientalis, assembly GCA_963930775.1. Classification (NCBI taxonomy): domain Eukaryota; kingdom Metazoa; phylum Porifera; class Demospongiae; order Clionaida; family Clionaidae; genus Cliona; species Cliona cf. orientalis. The sequence goes on along the minus strand of OZ005690.1, from coordinate 899,983 downwards.
TCCCTTGAGAGCAGCTGCAAGTTGCTCCGCCGAATACGGTTTATTCAACTCCGGTACATGTACGAAAACGACAGGGGACTTCCCATGATGTAATGACGTGTAATAGATATAGTCACAGAGATAGCGGCCAGCATCGTGCGAAATCTCAAAAGTCACATCACTCTGTTTCTTTGAGAGCGTTTCGCAAACACCCTCGATGTTAAATTGCGTCGAAATACACTCTGGGCCTCCTGGAACACAAAGTTTGGTCTGCGGAGCTTTTCCGAAAATATCTGCTACCTTGTACCCCACGTTTCTTCCGTACTTTTCAATCTTTATCACCTTATAAGGAGATACACCGACATGTACACAGAGACGTGGTTTGATTTCTTTGTGAAGGCTAGGCACCATTGAAGACACTACGTCATAAGCTACAGGGACCTCTTTGGTTCTGAGAGGAATTTTTCGGGATTTATGCTCAATTCCGAGTTTTTCCATTTCCTGAACAGCCACCCAGCTGGCGTTGACAGCATGATGATGAAATGGACCGAATCCCGTCACCAAAATAGGATTTTCTTGTTCTTTTGAATCCTCCTCCCCTTGCTGCTGTTCTCTGGGAGCGTCGTCAACGTCTGTTTGGACTTGTGCCGACATTTTGGTTGTTTTTCTTCCACCGCAGTGCAATGGGTGGGGCCTGTTATCTTTTTTGTCGACTCAGCAAAATTACGAGGGACTGTGTCACGTGACTTTTGATCGACCAATCAGATTTTGGCGCTCAAAATTCAAAATTTGAGAGTTTGTGACCGCTAAAGAAAGAGCTAGAGAAGCTGATTTTATCAACAGCGATAGAAATCATGGAAACCAGAGTAAGCCTACCAGCTAAATGAGCTATCGATGTAATTTTGGGTGTGATAAATGGTTGGTGTTTTTTTTTGAAACAGAGAGAGCCGCTAGCCGTCAAGAACCAGAGCGCCATTCCTAAACCCTCGAGACTGATGCAGCCGGGCATGCTAGCAGCAGCGACGACGAGAAAGCGACCAGCTCAAGCCAGCGTCGACTCCCAAGACAAAGAGGTAGAATTATATTAAAATCACACCTTATCAATTTTCACAACCATTTTGATACTCCTTGAGACATCAAAAAGTGTCAGAAAGATATGAATCTGAAATATTTTTAGATTGGTAAATGTAGGCAGTAATACTCCATAGATTTTTGCTCCAGAAGTGGAGAGAAAAAAATTCAGTAGGCCTATTAGCTTACTCATTTTCTCATGTAATTCAACTGTGCACACTGGTATCTTTTTCCACAGAATGGACCGGCTGTGAAGCGAGTGAAGATGGAGTCCTCCATCTCTCCTCCACCCAACACCACTGCCACCACGACAACCATCACTGACACAACCAACACTATTAAAGCAAAATCAACAACATCAGTAGTGGTCAAGAAGAGCTCCGGGACTACTAATGGTGTCGGCAGAGCTCCAAATGTTGCAGGCACAGCCAAATCCAAGGGGAAGGTCGCTGGGACCATTACTACCAGGGCTACTGCTGCTGCTACTAAGAAGACCGTTGGAAAAGCCACAACGACGAGTAGAGCAATATCAAAATCAACTACAAATGGTATACACGATATTTTCCTAGCATAAGTACAAATGCTGTATAAGATTACCATATAGCGGGAAACTTTCGAGGAAGAAAACTTTCGTGGATCGGTGGGAAGGGAGCATTTCACAGAGAAAAACTTTTGTGGAATGTTAAACTGATCGCATAATGGGTGTGGCATGCCTAAAATTTCGTGGAGAAAACTTTCGTGGGTGGCTGTAAAATCGCGAAATTCATGAAAGTTTTCTCCCTCGAAAGTTTCCCGCTATACGGTATTCATTGACCTATATTATTTGAAGCACAATAATATAAATTTCTAAGGCAGCTTTAACCTATCTTGTAGCAAAGTATTATCACTATTATTCTTCATCTCGTATTATTGCACAGCTTGTAAAAAGGCGTCCACTTCATCAAAATCAACTTCAGCTGGTAGCAGCAAATCTACTACTAGTGGAGCCGGGGGGAAAGGGAAGGGAACGGCAGCAGCGGGGGGAGGAGGAGCAGGAGGAGGAGGGAAGCAGAAGAGATCTCCATGGGACCTGAAGGGACGGCTGCAGGACATGGAGACATTGATGGCGGACGAGAGGAAATTCTCTTGCAACACCATTGGAGAGCTACAAACACAGGTTAATTCCATGTGTATATGTCTGTCATTTTGATGTAAGAAAAATACTGACCAATGCTGATAATCACTCAAAAAGTTGCTATTTGATCCAGAGACTAATAGATACATGCATAGAGTAGCAAATGGCTACTGTAGATCTGGAAATTTTCGTGTAAAGAAATTTTCGTATGATAAATTTTCATGTAAAAAAATTTCGTAGGAATGACCCCTTACCGCATTAGCGTTAATAGTGCATGCTAATTTTTGTAGCTGCCATCGACTATGAAAATATTTTTACAACGAAAATTTCCAGATTTACAGTAATTTGGCTTGTGTGTAGGGAATCCTAAATATTATACACTTCTTCGTGATACACAGCTTGTTGGTCTGGCTCAGCGTCTTGCAGAACTGGAGGGAGTTCGCCAGCAGCAGGAGGGAACCATCATTGCCAAGCAGGAGGAGAACACTGTGGCCTCATCACAGATCAAGGTAAAAAAAAAAACGAAAAAAAAATATTGTTTAGCATTCAGGACACCCTTGGGAGTGTCCTTATCAAAGGATGTGTCCTCATTTCAGGGGTGTCCTTATAGAGGGGTTCCACTGTATTACTTGAAATCCTATGTATAGCCTGCTAGTACAGTATTTTTTTGTAATACTGTATAGCTGGAAATATTGGCGGGAATTAAATTTGGCTGTTGAGCCCAAAATCGCTATTGCAAGAATATTAGCGGATTTAAATTTGGCGGTTCGGTACAGGATCGCCATATGTACAATGTATATATGCGAGTAGGAAATTTTGGCGGATTTTAATTTGACGGTTGTAACATGGACCGCCAAACCGCCAAATTTAATTCCCCGCCAAATTTTCCGGCTATACGGTATATTAGCACATTATACCCAGTTACTGTGATCTTTTGCCTGACTTGCTAAATTTTTATCACCTAGACCCTGGAGAGTGAGCTCTCCTCCGCTAAGAAGGAGCTCCATGACAGCACACTGAGGTACGAACACGAGCTAGAGATGCTACGACTCTCCAAGTCCGCCCTTCAGCGATCGACAGAGCAGCTAGAGTCAGAGCTGAAGGTGTCCAGGATGGAGGTGACCAGCCTCAAGGAGGTGGTGGCTAGGATGACGGCAGATGCCTCCGCCATACAGTGTCAGCTGGATGCTACCAAGGTAAGGAAGGATTGATATGCTAAGATTTTAAGGGGAGAGGGAGATCCCCCACCCCCCACCCCCAACTGAAAGACAATCTTGGAAACATCAATACTTAGTTAATCTTTCATCCAACATCCCTCCTAAGTTTGAGCTATTGCACTCCCTTGATAAACTTAACATGTATTTATGAACACTTGTGGTGGTAGTATCATAGCATAGGGTGGATGATTGCTATTTACATCAAAAGTATTAATTTTGCTTCATCTAATTATCTTTCTCATTCACTCACTCGCTCGTACACATCATGGCAGGCTGCCAGAGACCAGGCACAGGAGGAAAGTGCCCAAAAGTCGAGGGAGATTTCTCGACTTGAGGGAGAGGTAGCCTCCCACTCACAGACCATCGCTGAGTGCAAGGCTCGGATAAGGGAAGATGAGATGGTCAGGAGAAAACTACACAACACCATCCAGGAGCTGAAAGGTACAGCAATACCGTATAGCTGGAAATATTGGCGGGAATTAAATTTGGCAGTTGAGCCCAAAATCGCTATTGCAAGAATATTAATGGATTTAAATTTGGCGGTCCGGTATGGGATCGCCATACGTATATATGCGTTTTGGCGGTTGTGATATAGACCGCCAAACTGACAAATTTAATTCCCTGCCAAATTTTCTGGTTATAGGGTATTCCCCCAAATCTTGAAACTATGTTTAAATTTTTGACAACCTGGTAGAGTATAATGTATGGTTTTTAGTCCATTTCAGAACATTTTGGACAATTTCCCACATTAGTTTAAACCTGCTCTGATTCATTATGTAGCTAGGCTAAGGGGGTGATGCCAGAGCTGATATATACTTGCCCAAAAATGGTTCCATAATTAATTTTATAAGTTTTATAATATTATGCAGGTAATATTCGCGTGTTTTGTCGAGTCCGGCCTATCTTACCAGGAGAGAGGGATGGTGGACGGGAGTCTATCTGCTCCAACGGGTCTCGGGGCAGCGGTGGGAAGGGGTCAAAGGTCACCACTCCAGCCCAACTTCAGATCCAGTATCCCGATAAAGAGTCAGATGCAAAGAAAATAGCACTTCAGTACAGCAGTGAACAGGTGGGGGTACCCAACTAAAACAAATACCGTATAGCGGGAAACTTTCGAGGGAGAAGACTTTCACGAATTTCGCGATTTTTCTGTCATTTGCAAAAGTTTTCTGCATGAAATTCTAGGCATGCCACACCCATTATGCGACCAGTTTTAGCATTCCGCGAAATGCTCCTTTCCTACCGAACCGCGAAAGTTTTCTCCCTCGAAAATTTCCCGCTATACGGTAACACTAATTTACATAGTTATCATGATTTACAACACAAATTTGATTTGGAATTTACATGTATGTAATATGCAGGCTTCGTCAGCTAAGAGCTATGAGTTTGACTTTGACCGTGTATTCAGTCCGGAGAGTACACAGGAGCAAGTCTTTGACGAGATCTCTCAGCTGGTGCAGTCCGTCCTGGATGGATACAATGTCTGCATCTTCACTTATGGCCAGGTGAGACCAGCTAGAGTGATACTATTATGATTTGGAGAACCTTTAGCAAGGTCTCTGCAAGACACAAAATTAATGTTACAAGAATTACCATAGATGATTGTACAGACAATTGCAAGAGTAATAGAAGTGAATAATTTATGATTATTACATCAAACATAATAATACTTGGGAAAAAAAATAGTCCCAGTCATCCCTCCCGCCGCAGCTTCGGTGATCTGTATGGAGTGACACTGCGGACATTACTGCAGGCATGCTTCCAGGGATGGGGGGTATTCAAGGGAGATCCTGGGCAGCCCCTAAACCATATATGCCCAGGACCATGCGGCAGTTTTCAGCTACCGTCTAGCCCAGTTATCGTTAGGATGTCCCACAATTTGCTATTTATTGAGCTGGAACAGGGGGTACCAAAATGCATATGGGGATAATGGGTTTACTGCTAGAATGTGGAATTATCCCATGATTGTGACATTAAACATACTTATGTATATTGTGGAGAAAAATAATAATATTTCAAGAAATTGCGTAATTATGGCAGGCTACAATGAGGGATTGATTGGTGAAATGAAAAAAAAAATTATAACCCCATCCTCCCGTCGACCTTCCTAGCTCTAGGCTGGAACGCTGGTCAGGGTACACTGCAGATTACTGCAGCCAGTTAGGCTTCTGTGTCACAGCCACAGGGGACCGAAGTCAGCCTATGGTGGATTACCAGGCTTTATCCAGGATGGGGGGTATTCGAGGGAGGAACCTGGGCGACCCCTAAGCCATATATGCCCAGGACCATGTGCAGTTTTCAGCTGCGGATGCCAGAGGGGGTACCCCTGACATCGTCTAGCCCCGATAGTCCCTACCGGAAATCGCTATTTATTGAGCTGGGACGTACAGGGGGTAGCAAAACGCGTATGGGTTTCGTTGGAATGTACATACCGTCACGTGACGTAATTAAGAGCCTATGAATATCATTAACTATACCGCGGCATGCCAAAAGTGTATCTCGGCAACGGAATGAGCTATGGAGCTGAAACAAAAACCAAAATGTAGCTCTTGCGCAGATGAAAGCAGCTACCATGGTCCTAAACATGTTAGACTATGCCATATACATAACAAGTTTCTTCGAAGACGCTTACATGTCATAGTATAGCAAAAGTATAATATCTTTGTAACAGTAATAGCTATGGAACTGGAACAAAGATCAAAATGTAGCTCATAATCAACGACAATCAGTGTCCTTACCTGAGGGGCATTACTGTAAACAACTCATGTGTATTTGTAACATTATCCCATGGTTGGTATATCAAACATACTAAGTCTTATTCACTATAAAAAACATTTCATTTTACACAAGGCAAATTTGAAAAAATCACGATACATAATTGTGTTTATCTTCTTTTGCTAGACTGGCTCAGGCAAGACATTCACCATGGAGGGACCTGAAGACCCTCTGCCAGCTGCAGCCATGATAGAGGAGGGAGCCATGGTGGTCGATAGGAGGGGAATGATATCTAGAGCTGTGGAGCAAGTCTTCTCCTCTGCCATAGAGCTGAGAGAGACTGGGTGGGAGGTAAGGGAATCACATAATTGCTGCCTCAAAAGTTCAGCTTTTAAGAAATTGACTATCACTATTTCATGACATCTCTCTCTCTCTCTCTCTCTCCCTCTCTCTCTCTCTACACTATGCAGTACAAGATGTCTGCCTCCTTTCTGGAGATTTACAATGAATCTCTCCGTGATCTTCTCTCCTCTTCCTCCAATGGAAGCTCTACTAGTAATGTCTCCCACGACATCAAGATCGATCCGGAGCGACCGGGTCACGTCTATGTCACAAATCTCACACCAGTACCAGTTACTTCAGAGAAACAGGTGGGTTGGGTGCAAGGGAGAGTTCCCATGAGACAAAAGAACTTTCTAATTATAATCTACATGTACCATCCCTAGTTTTCAAGGTTAATGGGCACCTAATAATATAAGTGGCTCTTGCTTTTGCTGGGATTAGATTTTATTTGCCTGAGCAGGTAGTGGATGGTTTCCCCTTAGTTTTAAGATTGGCAGTAGAAAAGGATCAAATAGGCATACGACTACAATTTTCTCTGATCAGCATGCTATATTACATTCTGATAGGTTGGGAGTCTTCTTGAGCGGGCAGCTAAGAATCGCGCTGTGGCCGCCACCCTCTGTAACGAGAGATCGTCGAGAAGTCACTCTGTCTTTATGCTCAAGATCAACGGCCATAATGAGAAGACTGGGCAGAAGTGTGAAGGTATGTATGCAAGAAAATGTATTTTATCAGGGACGTGGGGAGGGGGTCAAGACAGTGGTTTGCCTCCCCTACCCCCCCCCCCCCCCCATTAGTTTGGCACTAGTAGGGAAGCCTGATTCCCCACTAATAATATAATAATATTATTCTGCATAATTATCTCTTTGATATTACAATAATGTTATTTTGCACATGTTTAGGCACCCTCAACTTGATTGATCTGGCGGGGTCTGAGCGTCTCTCCCAGTCAGGCTCTCAGGGAGAGAGGCTGAAAGAGACAAAGAACATCAACAGGAGCCTGAGTAACCTTGGCAACGTGATCATGACACTGGCCAACAAGGACTCCCACGTCCCTTACAGGAACTCAAAGCTCACATACTTACTGCAGAACTCTCTGGGGGGTAACAGTAAGACGTAAGTGAAATATCAGTTGTAAAAAAGTAATAGTAATGTTACTAAATTTCTCTCTCTCTCTCTCTCTCTCCTTGTACAGTTTGATGTTTGTGAACATGTCTCCATTGGCCGAGTCTATGCAAGAAAGTCTTTGCTCACTGCGATTTGCCACCAAGGTATAGTGGCTCTAATCCACCATCTTAATAATAACAGTTATGTACTCCTGATAATAATAATTATTATTGTCTTTGCAGGTGAATCAATGTAATATTGGAACAGCCAAAAAGATTATAAAATGATTATAATATTATGTACATGATGCACCATGTTTATTACGTCCTTCACTATAAAGCTTTGATAATTTTCGTGCTTATTAGAATTACAATAATTGCGATCTTGTGGAATATTTTATGGCTCCACCCAATTCCAATACTATACGGACAAAGTGCGCAGTGCCGTACATACGCAGCTAGTATAATAAAAGTCCAACATGGGCAATTCAAATGCGGCACAGCTTATCTGTCAAGAATGCAACGAATTGTTCACCTTTAAAGGAGAAGTAGGCGATGGAGTTCAACCTCGATGTGAAAGTATAATAATTCTTGCACGCACGGTAACCACAAATTTATTGCCTGACTCCACGATCGTATACGTACGAGTGTAATATTTTAATACGTGCTGTTATTTGTGTCTTGCAATTGAGTATGCATGTATAGATCTTTATTATAATAATAATTATAGGTGTGCTACTACCAAAAATATTGACATTCGATGTACTCATTGTAATCGTGTCTTTCAAGGCAATCTGCCAGTAGTCAATCCACGAAGCAAAAAGAACGAAGAAATACTTTGCCAAACGTAAGAGAATGGTAATGGACATCAACTATATTATACTATAATTATTACAGTATATAGCTATTCAGTTATTCAACAAGGGAGCAGCAGTGATAACTTTCTCACACGTACATTCAGGTGGCCATAGTCAGACATAATAATTAATAAGGGGCGTGGCTTTCGTATACTCATGATCAGGGGGACCGAATCTTACTCATAGACGCTAGCCAAGGGAAATAGTATTATATCCTACCATCACATACATGCATGCGTGCGCAGTGGGGGACAATTCACTGTTAATAAGAATTAACCGTGACCATCAGTATGATGTTTGGGGGGGGAAGCTCAGTGAAGGGGATTGAGGCCGTGATATTAATTTTATTAGTGCACTATTATTATTATTATTATTGTATGAGTTGATCAGCCCAATCATGGTTATCATGATAGCAACCTTTTCTCTCCACATGCGTGCCAAAGGGGGCTGGGGATGAGACTATCATAATTCCACAACCAATTCTTGTATGTCACTCCAAATAAGTATACAAGTGATGATTATCTGGCAAGATAAAATTATGATAGAACACATAATTTTAGTACATGTATAGCTGCAGGTGGTACAATGTTATAGCCATATTTGTCTATTGAGTGTATACTAGTGGTTTCATATTGTAATAATTGTTCACAAGGATGGAATCATGAGTTGTTGTCTCATGATCAGTTGCAGCTGTGTAAACCAGTCACTGTGTCAAATCATTGCTTCATAGCCATAGTTGTAGATCTTCTGATAATAAATTTCCTGTTTGTTCAATAGATAATTATATAGAAAAATATAATAATGCCTATAATATAATTATATACAAGATCTAGAGTGCATGGTATGGAAGCAAGCATCTACTGTTCTTGGTCATGAACTTACAAAAATTAATAATAATTATAATGTAGCTATAATATCATAGTTACTATAGAGTATTGTACTTACCATATACCAGCTAAGTGCCCATGGCATGGGTGCTTAAACATAATTCGCAATTATTTTGGCCTGTATGGGTGCTTACATGGGATCAAAATTCCATATTTGGTTCAAGCTGCTACAGTGCAGTGGCCCCTTGAAATGTGGTACATGGGCCGTGACTTACCCGCACCTGCCTGAGCTGGGACACTGTATAATATTATGGTATCATTATTATAATATTATAATATAGCTGACTTGATATTGTAATTCATGATCAAGTACTTTGGCATTTTTCCTTGGGATCCCTATACATCATGTCTAATATATGATCAGCAATCAGTGTTTTGAGCTGAGGATCCCTTGGGATTTTTTTCAATACCCGTGAATCCATAATATGACAACATGATATTATTGGTATGCATGCACACGTTCAATGCTAATAATAATGTAGATAGCTGCAGTCCAACCACATATGGGTATATACAGGAGCATATGAGCCGCCCAAAGGGCGGGGAAGGAGCGTCCGACTACCATAGGGTTGGCTGTAGTATGTGTTAGGTGAAGTCCTTAAGGCTACACTTCCTTATTTATGGGGTGCCGTTTGTGTCAAAATTCATTGTTGGCAGGCATTTAGAAAAGTCTGGGGATTTACGAAAGTAGTGGACATTTACGTAAATCATAGTGGAAATTTGACGTGGAAGATATTAATCTTAGAGATGCTATAACTGTGGGGATTTATGAAAGTAGTGGATATTTACGTAAATCTCACCGATATAAATCACAGCGGAGTTTGTGATAAATTTTGTAGTGGCAGACATTTTAATTAGTGATGCCGCAAGAATTTACGAAAGTAGTGGATATTTACAAAAAAAAAAAGGACACAATGGACATTTAACATCATCCCTATATATAGGTCATGTGCCCTATGTAAACACACACATGACATTGTATGAATTAGACTGCACCCAAGACTTGTGCCAGTGGTTAAGATATTGAAAGAATGCTAATATTATGTGGACAATTATACTGGCCTTTTCTTCAAGAGCCTTCCTGATGACTAAGTGTCCAGTAAATATCCACTATACTTTCATAAATCCCCACAGTTGTAGCATCTCTAAGATTAATATCTTCTGTGACTCATGTCAAATTTCCACTGTGATTTACGTAAAATTTAATGTCCACTAGTTTCGTAAATCCCCAGACTTTTCTAAATATCTGTCAATAATGAATTTTGACACAAATGGCACCCCATACTTACATGTATTTGGAACGTGCAGCTGGTGCGGTGCATAGCAGATTACTTTTGTACAAGCCACACTGTACTAGCTAATTGACTTAGTCTGTAGTGTGGTTGTAGACTGTGTACTACGGGCGGTGCTATCACTGTGGAGCTCAACCAATGGAAAATACCCTGCAGCTGGCCACTCCATATAAGGTCAAGCATTGCTAATGAACTTCGCCTAACACATCTGACACGCAATCGGACGCTCCTTCACCGCCCTTCGGGCAGCTCATATGCTCCTGGTATATATTATGTGCAGTATAATTATGAATTTTAGTGCATGTACATGTGTGACTCAGAATAATATAATACAGCCATGAGTATCAATACCATAATTATAGTTATTAAATTTTATTACGCAGCTGCAGTGAAAAGAGGCATGATGTAAGTGTTGACATAAACATTATTATTAAATATATTATGCAATCTGTATAGTAGGTTATTCTACTCCATTATAATGCAGATGATCTGCGATACTTGCCAAGCACCATTTGCTGTATTTGAAAGGCATCAACGGGCTAACTGTTCAAAGTACAGTTCCATACATTCATGCAGATTTATAGCTATACTGGTATGTTCAAACTATTGTTCTATGCAGGTGCGCTAAATTGACACAGAACAAGCTTACCAGCGGAAAATATAAACGTTTAGCAATTACTGTAGATGAAATGGAGGCATCAATAGTTTTTCCTCGGAAGTCAGCCAAGAAAATGGATCCTGCAAATGAGTTGCAAAAGGCACTGCAAAAGCACACTATGCTACAACTTCGAAGATCTGGAAATGAAACTGTCAATGGTGAACTTCAAGCGATAGCTAATCCACATCTACATGAAATTGCTGATGAACCTGCTGGACAAGTTCAACTTGAGGGACAGGTGCATCTCCAACACTGAGTGCATGTATCCAAAAGGAAGAAAATTTTGATTGCGATATTAATTAGTTGACAAGTATTATAATAATGATACTGTGACAGTTACTGTAATGTTATGACATATTCCACTTTTGTTTACATTAAGTTACATTTGCAGTAACAATAAGTATTACATGTACCACGACACAGTGTTTGTTGTTCACTTGGGATTCCTAGGCAGCTGCATACAAATGGAAGAATGAATTTGATGATGTTGTGGTATTAATTAAATTAATTTTATCTATAATTGTTATGACATTGTTTGTATTATGTATACTATTTCTACCTTTGACACATGTTTATGTAATCCTCTGTCTCAGATTGTGGATTCAGATCCAGATCTCTACTGATTGTAGTGTATATTCCACGACAATTCACACAAACATGTGATTGTTTTCTACACCTTGGTATGCGTGCGTAATGATCGTGATGATATTAACATTTAATATGTGGCACATTAATATCGTGTTCGTTGGCTTACCCTGAACATAAAAGTCTCTGGCCTTTCCCATAATTTGCCACCCCATTTCCGGTTACAGGAATGGATCGTTTACAATTAGTGCACTCTATGGTTAAGTTTTGTGCGTTCATACTAGGATAATTTGACTTCTCGTGGTGATTGATCATGTCCAACTCATGAGTACTCAAGCTTGTACGCATGGATCTCTCAATATCTTGATTTTCACTGTGACTAGGGGTTGAAATCTAAAACAAGAAGATAATAAATTATATTAAATACACAGACTCAGGTTAATCGGTAGCAATATCTTTTTTTTTTACCAAAGTGATATGAAGATCAGATGCTTCGCTAGCCTCGTACATATACCCTGGGTGCGAGGCTAATGTTTCGCCAGCCGGGGAGCCATGATATTGTGCATCCGGCAGCAATAATTGAAGAGTGTGTCCCTGCAAGTATGAATCTGATATGTACACGTGTAGAGCTTTTCCTTCTTGCAGACGTTTGTGAAGATAAGCGATTCCACAGACACTAGCATAACCGTGGCCCCTCAGCGCCAAGTTTAGCGGCGGGATCGGAAGACGAAATAGTGTGGAGCTCCGATTAGAAAGCAGTGCAGCTTCGTACCAAGAGATTAGTTTGTAAGCAGATTTAGACACCTGCTGCAACTTGAATTCGTTTGTTGTAATTGTCTGTGTATCGGTAGCCATCTTGCACTGATCAACACAGACGCAGGGGTGGAGCAATTTAACCACCACCCTCATTACTCTCTGCGCATGCGCGATTCTTATCCGTTGGCGGAAACGCTTTTGCGCAGCGCAAGCGCAGCGCGTGCATGCTCATAATGACGAGTACTGCATACAAAAGGATTGTTTAACCAATTCAAATTTAGCAGTGGAATTGTTCAATGGTGATAATATTATTATTGTGAAGATTTTGACCTTTGTAGCTCGAAACCTGATGCATGATATTGGTGCTGTGAAGGTAATCTGCTTCTATCTTTGAACAGCGCAGAAACTCTAGCGATCTTCTCCATAATAATTATATAAGGATATAGTGAATCTACCCGTTTTTTGATAACATCAAGTCCACATGCTTGTTCATTCAACACCACAATCAGCTCTGCACACCACCTTTACAATTGCAAGTTAATGTCAAACTCCGTCTAGGAATACAATTATTATTGGTAACTGCTATGGCTAATTGAGGATTTTGACATTTGTCACTCGAAATCTGATGATAAATATGCCATGATGGTAATCTGCTTCTAACTTTGAACAGCGCAAAAACTCTTCTGTATGGTCTGCATATGATAGGGAATCTATCCGTTTCTTGACAACATCAAGTCCACATGCTCGTTCATTCAACACCACAATCAGCTCTGCACTCCATCTTCTTTGAGTACGGTTATATGCCTGTATTGTAACTTCACCATTAAATGGCCACTTTAGTTGATCATCAAATTCACCACGAAGAATGTCTACACCCACTGATAAGCGAGTAGCTCTACTTTGAACATAATGACTAGCACAGGCAACTATATTCATCTTATATCCACCGGGATGGGAATAAAAGGGGCCACTATTGTAAACATTTTCACCTTCCAGATAATGATCAACATTTTCCATCAAGGCATAAAATGGTGGCAGCGGCAGTGGCACTGTGTGGGTACGAAGAGAGGCACATTCCTTCTCAAGAGCTACAAGCCTCCTTTGAACATCAGCTTGCATACGTTGGGAGTCCTTCTTTTTCTGGTAAGTTAGTTTCATTTCATTGATTTGGCCTCTAAGTTTATCAATCTCTTCTTTAGCTTTGTGCTGATCATTTTCGTGGGAGTGTTTTAAATTCTCAATCTCTTTCTTGTGAGCATCTTTGATCACACTGAGTTCTTGTCGAAGTAGTTTGTTCTCAGCTACAATATCTTCCATCTTGTGCATAATTTCAGCAATTTGTGTTCCAACAGGCTGCTTTGGACAGCTTCCCATCTCATGCTCTCGAAGCAAACGCCGTTGCAATTGGGCTCCACATTGGTATGCACAGGGCACCACAATGTAGGCACACCCCTCTGAAGACGATACTCCTGCCCCTGGACTAAGATGACCTTGTAGCTGCCCCAATTCTCCCTCCCACTCACAACCCAGCTCCTTCTGTGGGCAACGGATCACTAGGGCGTTTACCTCGCGAACCAGCTTCTTGTGTAGCATTGTGGTGAAGTCCTGTTCATTACACAAGGGGCATGGCTTGCCATCTCTCTTCACGCGCTCGATACACACCTGACAGAACTCGTTCCCGCAGCAGCTAATGACGTGAGGGTCACGTAAGGTCAGAAGGCAGACTGAACACTCCAGGGACTTCGGAGGAGGGATAACAAACTCGTAATCATAGCCTCCCTTCGTGCGCTCCATCGAAGCCATGATGCCGCTCGCTGTGGTCACATGACTTAGTGCGCATGCGTAAGAGGCTGGTGCTTTTTGCAGTGATTAGATTTGATTTGCCAGGCAGTGGGATAGTTGCCACTAGGTTTAGGATTGGTAGTAGAAAGGGATCATATCAACATAATGATAGATGCACTAGATTACCATTATGTGTGAAACTTGATATCAGCATGCTAATTAACATTTTTTTTTATACTTTGATAGGTTGCGGAGTGAGCGGGCAGCCTAGTATAAGAATCATGCTGTGGCCTCCATTCTCTGTAATGAGAAATCGCTCTGTCTTTCCAATTTATCCTCAAGATCAGTGGCCATATATGTAATGAGATTGAGAAGACTGGGCAGAAGTGTGAAGTTAATGCAAGAAATTGTCCAGGGTTTTTTCATCAGAAGGGTGTATACCCTTTGAACTTCGGCACTAGGCATTAATTTTGCTACCACTATTAAAATTTAATTTTATTTAATGCTCTTTGATAATTATTATACATGTTCGGGCACCCTCAACTTGATTGATGTCTGAGCGCCTCTCCCAGTCAGGTTCTCAGGAAAAATATCGTGTCCATGCAGGCTTTGACAATGTGCATGTATTATAGGTAAACCAGTGCAGCAATAATAATATTATTATTATTAGTAGCTACAGCCAAAAAGATAATAAAATAACAACTTTTGTATATTGATACCTATATATTATTATAGTGTTACTAGAATTATATAATTATTATAATGTAGCTAATTATCTACCCAGTAGAAATTTACTTTTCTGTGGTTATGAACCCTTGACCACATCCCCAGTGGCTGCATAGTTCTAATGGTGCATGTGGTAAAGGTCGTCAATACACACATCGATGCCGGGGCCTCAATCGCAGAGATGGAGTCTAAGATCAACTTTCGACATCGAGTTTCGATGCTTCAATCAAAGGAGATGAACTCGACAGCACAGTACAGCTTCCGAACTTCAGATCGGTCGTGGCATGACGCGTGCTATAAATAGCGCAAGGCTAGCTTTATTTATCCACAGGATTACGTCAGCCAAGAGAACGCGTGAAGTTCGGCTGGCATTACTTGTCGGAGAAAGTAGCACTCAGCTTTTAATGTATTCGCTGGATATGTATGTAAGTTAATATATGATTCTGTGGATTTTCAGGTCTCAGAAGTGTTCTGTAAAGGCTCTGAATTTTAGCGCTATGACGACATAGGTTACATCATAATTACAACATAATTACCTAATAACCGCAAAAAAGTAAATTTATACTGGGGATGTAATGAACAACTCAGAGACTACGTCCAGAGTCCCTCACGAATACGCCGCCATAAATTCGAACTAGGACACATCGACAAACTGCGCATGCTCCGTATACGTGTACAATATTGGGGCGCGCGTATGGCACGCCAAATGTAACAAAATTAAACGACGACTTCTTCCCGTTATATGACGACTTCCTCCCGTTATATGACGACTTTCGGGGAAGTCGTCGTATTCCATCAGGAAGTAGCAATATGACGCCAGACTCAAAATCGTGATTTTGGAGTGGGACATGTGACCCTTTTACGCATGCGCATCTCGAGCACGTTGCAGACCGCATTCCTTGGCAAAAATGGAGCAAGAGCAAGGACTCAATGTAGTGGATGTTCTCTTTGAATTCAGTTACGGTGGCTGATTCACTGCTGTTCAAACTACCCTCTGCAACTGTTGTGCGCAGTTGATAGAGTGTATACGCTTTCTAGACTTCCACACGCAATCTCAATCCGTTCGAGGGCATAGTGGCTGAAAGATTCATTGGCAGTGCCGTGTTGACGATTCAATGAACGCAGAAATGAAGATAATTCCTCAAAAAAATAGCTCCCATCCCCACATAGGTCCTCTTGTGGCCATATTAAATGTATCTCGGACTATAACGGCCACGCCCCACAAGCCGCACCCAATACGCGCACCGTTAGCCACGCCCATGTGGTTCCCGGTAACCCGCCATGTTCGTTCGACCTTGTACACGCTCATACATACGTCCCTGGCGCCGCGCCGCGATATCACATTCACATTCCATGGCCAGATTCCGGTGTCTGAAAACACCGTCGCGACTTTAAGACGTAAAATAGCGACTTCTGGGAAAGTCGTATTATTACGGCAGGAAGTTGCAATATTACGTCAGGAAGTCGCGAAATTACGTCTTTATTTTTGTTACGTTTGGCGTGCCATACGCGCGGCTTGAGCCGGTTGACCTTCACCCGCCATGTGCTCGACTGAATAGGGAAATCCCCCTGCCCTGAAAGCGAGCTCGCTAGAGAAAGCGAACTGAGAGAAACGCCAAAAGGATATCATCGGATAGTCCACGATCTCTTCTACGCTAGGTTCGAATTCTGGGCCCCAATAACCTTTCATGCGCGCTAAACATTTTGAAACAGTCTTAACCGCATTTACATCATCATTACTCATCATTACTCATAATTACCTCATCGGTCGGCCGATTTGTTTTTTTCTAATTGGGACTCTGGACGTAATGAGGTAATTGTGGTGTAATGTATGATGAAACCTATGGTGTAATCTCTTAGGTAATCTATGAGGTAATTATGAGAAAATCCAGGGCCTCGCTGGAGCCTTTCTGGGACTTGAAAATCAGTAAATATGTAGAATATCTTACGCGCGTATCCAGCGAATACATTATAAGCTGAGCGCTACTTTCTCTGAGAAGTACTGTTGGTTGAACTTCACGTGTTTCCTTGGCTTACGTAATGCTGTGGATAAATAAAGCTAGCCTTGCGCTATATATAGCACGCATCACTGTCACAAGGGGCTGGCCTGCGCGGCGACTGCAGCAGCGTGACCAACCTGAAATTCGGAAGGAATACTGTGCAGTCGAGTTCGTCTCTGTAATTGAAGCATCGAAACTTGTCACTATCAAGGTTGAGAGTCGATCTTAGACGCCATCTCCATGATTTCTGGGGCCAGCATCGATCGATGTGTACGCATTCTATTGACGACCTTTTACCACATGCACCATTACACTGTGTAGCTACTGGGGAGATGGTCAAGTGTTCATAGATATACAATAATAACATTCTATACAGAACTTTTACAACACAACTTGTACACTTGTGACTCGAAATCTAACAGACTGCGTACCTTTCAAATAATTGTCATTTAAGACCGACAAGGATAAAAATTTAGGATGTCCCAAACTTCCTTGTGTCAGTATATCTACACACCTTTCAACCTCCTTGGTACATCGATATCTTTCATTATTCATTATTATTGTGTGTTCATTAGACCAGCATTCAGTAGTGCGGTTGTATGCCTGTACAGTGATAATGCCATCAAATGGCCAGCGAAGCTGATCATCAAATTCACCATGAAGAATGGAAACGTAAAGACCCAAATAAGCACCTCTAGCATCACCAAAACCATTTGGGTGTATTTTAACTCTCATTTTATACCCACCAGGATGAGAATAAAATGGTTCACTGAAAAAAGCGAGCTCATTATTCTGATAGTGTTTGAAATTTGATACGGTAAAGTAAAATGGAGGCACTGGTAGTGGAACGGTATGCGTCTGGAGGTCTTTCTGTTGATGAAGTGCTTGCTTTAAATCACCTAACTCTTGCTTCATGGTTATTGTTGGGGTCTGTAGAGATGTATATTTCTCCTCTAAAGTAGTGATTTTTCTCCTTTGTATGTCGTCAACATTTGCTTCAATTTGTTTCTGTTCAGCCTTTAGTATATCGCATACCCTTTGAAGGTTTTCATTGGCTCCCTGAAGGAGCTTATTCTCTTCCTTAGCTTCACGAAGCTCTTCTCTCTGTTTACGATGTGCCTGCTTTAAATCGCTTAGCTCCTGCTTCACTTGATCCAAATCTTGCTGATGCATTTTTTTAGTTTTGTCGAGTTTCTGCTTCACTTCATCCAAACTTTGCTGATGTATTTTCTTGATTTCGTTAAGTTCTTGCTTGAGTATTCTATTCTCTGTAGCAATAACTTCAAATTTCTTCATTAAACTCGCTACTTGCATTCCAATCGGTTGCTTTGGGCATGCCTCCATCTCATGCTCTTGAATCAATCGCCGCTGCAATTGCGCTCCACAATGATAAGCACATTCTACCATGAAAAACTCACATCCCTCAGAGCGGCCTCCTGCGCATGCCCCTGGGTTTAGATGTTGCTGTAGCTGCCCCAATTCTCCCTCCCACTCACAGCCCAGCTCCTTCTGTGGGCAACGGATCACTAGGGCATTCACTTCACGAACCAGCTTCTTGTGTAGCATTGTGGTGAAGTTCTGTTCATTACACAAGGGGCATGGCTTGCCATCTCTCTTTACACGCTCGATACACACCTGACAGAACTCGTTCCCGCAGCAGCTAATGACGTGAGGGTCTCGCAAGGTCAAAAGGCAGACCGAACACTCCAGGGACTTCGGAGGAGGGATAACAAATTCGTAATCATAGCCTCCCTTCTTGTGCTCCATCGATCGCGAAGCCATGATGTGGCATGTGTGATCTGACTTAGTGCGCATGCGTGAGGGCTGGCCCTACCTTAAGCAAAGTATTTGAATGGTGCATTTTAATACAGTTTCACGCTGCTTTTGTTACGTCTGGTCTACAGTTCGGATTTAAGCGGGGAGTATCAACGGATCTTTCCACTGGATTAATCAAGAATGTAACTGCCAGATACTGTCACAATGGTACGCCAGTGTATGGTTGTTTTCTAGATGCAAGTAAGGCATTCGACCGTGTTGATCACTCACTCCTTTTCAAGAAATTACTTCAGAGAAACCTACCTCCCTCTGTAGTGAGAACCCTTCTCAGTTGGTACTCTGATCAGCGTGTCACTGTATCTTGGGACAAAACGATCTCTACGGATTTTTCAATCTCAAATGGTGTGCGACAGGGTGGAGTGCTGTCTCCAATTCTTTTTACAGTTTATATTGATGAGCTTCTTCAGCAGCTCAAGCAATTAGGAGTTGGATGTTTTTGGAAACATCATTTTATTGGGGCGGTCTGTTATGCAGATGACATCGCCCTTCTTGCACCTTCGCCATCCGCACTCAGGCTTATGCTAAAGACGTGTACACTCTTTGCGGAGTCACACTCACTTCTGTTTAATGCAAAGAAGACCCAGCTAATCAAGTTTTCATGCTGCAGGACTGATGATTCAGTTGAACTGACCTTCTGTGGTGACAAATTGCAGCTTAACAAGTCAGTGGTACATCTGGGACACATTTTAAGCTCGGACCTGTCCGATGATTTGGACATCATCGCTAAAAGGAAAGACCTATGTAAGAAAACTAATTGCATGCTGAGTATTTTTTCGAGTTGTGACTATCTCACTAAAACAAGATTGTTACAGAGCTTTTGTTTATCACTGTATGGCTGTGCTCTATGGAAAACTTCCTCTCAGCAACTTAGGTCTCTGGAAACCACTTTTAATAACATACTCAGGAAAATCTGGTTGCTTCCTCGCCGCTGCCATACCTCTCTCCTGCATCTTGTGTCCGGTTTACAGAGCCTTTTCAATGTGGTCATTGAACGCTCTCAAAGAGTCGTGTCACAGGCTTTAAAGTCTTCTTCATTGTTATTGGTTGATGTGTTTGGAGAAAGCCAGTCCCTTGCATATACAAGCTTTGGGTATAATACTATGTACGGCTACAGGCACTGGAAAAGATACAAGGAAGCTGATTGTCTGTGTGCAAATTTCATACGTGATGCTAGACTGTGCCCAAGTGAGAACCGCCACCTTGAGCAAGGGATTCTGTGTATGTGTTCTGTATAATAACTCTATTAATCTATATTCAATATGTTCTGCTATTTGCACCTTAAGTGGTGTGTTTCACAATAATAATAATAATAATGTGGCTGAGATTATTCAGGGAAACACGTGGGTAGGGAGAGTTCCTATGGGACAATTTCAAAAGAGTTATAATTTTAACGTACCTAGTAGCTACTACCCCTAGCTCTCAAATCCAGGCGCCTAAGTGGCTCTTCTTTTCCTGAATTTGATTTGCCTGAGCAAGCTAGACAGTGGGATGATGGTTGCCACTCAGGCCGGTTTAGGATTGGTAGGATCATAAAAAAATAATTTAGCTATTATGATGCACTAGACTACCAAATTATGTGTGAAAATTGTTTATCAGCAGCATGCTAATTACACTCTGATAGGTTGAGAGTCTTCTTGAGCGAGCAGCTAAGAACCGATGGTGCAGTGGCCGCCACTCTCTGCAATGAGAGGTCATCGAGAAGTCACTCAGTCTTCATGCTTAAGATTAGCAGCCATAAAATTATGGCAGAAATAATATGAAGGTAGCTATGCATAATATTATACAAGGGGGCCCCCGGATTTAAAATTGAGAATTATCCACATCAAGCACTTATAGGAGTCTATAAGCCCTTGTGCACACCTATTAAATTAATGATGAGCAAGTAGCTATACTCTTGATAACCTTAATAATTAGCTAGGTGTTCAGGCACCCTCAATCTGATTGATCTGGCAGGGTCTGAGCGTCTCTCAGCCCAGTCAGATTCTCAGGGAGAGAGGCTGAAAGAGACAAAGAACATCAATAAGAGCCTGAGTAACCTTGGCAACGTAATCATGGCACTGGCCAACAAGGACTCCCACGTCCCTTACATGCAGGAACTCAAAGCTCATGACATATTGTACTATTGCAGAACTCTCTGGGTGGAGGAAGGAGTATAACAGTAAGATGTAAGTTTTAAACAGGAAGACTTCAGAGAATGTAATCTTTTACTTCTCTCTTTTCTGCTTCCCTCCCTGCACAGTCTGATGACTGTTTATGAATATATCTCCATTGGCTGAGTCCATATGCCTGCAGGAAATTTAAAGCCCCTGTTCACTCAGATTTGCAACCAATTTGAAGGTATGCAACACTACACTATGACTAGGAATGGGTCATCTTCAATATGATTTTTATTATTAATTTTACTAATCATAATCGATAAAGTAATTGATTTTGTGTCATTTGTGTAGGTGAATCAGTGCAATAATATTGAAACAGCCAAAAAGACAATAAAAACAAAATTATTGGATACCTAGTGATACTGTATATTATTACGGTTTAACAGTGTAACAACATAATGTTCATAATAACATTCTATAATAATTATCATTATGACACAATACGTACATTTATGACTCGAAATCTAACAAATTGCGTACCCTTCAAATAATTATAATTTAAGTCTGATAAAGACAGAAATTTATGATGTCCCCAACCTCCTTGTGTCAATATATCCACAGATCTTTCAACCTTCTCGGCACATTCTTCTTTATTCATTATTATTGTGTGTTCATTAGACCACTGTTGAGTAGTGCGGTTGTATGCCTGTACAGTGATGCTGCCATTAAATGGCCAGCGAAGCTGATCATCAAATTCACCACGATAAATGGCAACATAAAGACCCATATAAGCACCTCTAGCGTCACTAAGACCATTTGGGTATATCTGTACTTTCATTTTGTATCCATCAGGATGAGAATAAAACGGTTCACTGAAAAAAGTGAGGTCATTACTCTGGTAGTATTGAAAATTTGGCAGCAATGGAGGCACTGGTAGTGGAATGGTATGCGTCTGGAGCTCTTCTCTCTGCTGATGAAGTGCTTGCTTTAAGTCACCCAGCTCTTTCTTTATCGTTACCGTTGGGGTCTGTAGAGATGTATATTTCTTCTCTAAAGTAGCAATTTTTCTACTTTGCATGTCATCAATTTGTTTCTGTTCAGCTTTTAGCACATCACATACCCTTTGAAGATTTTCATTGGCTTCCTTAGCCTTGCACAGCTCTTCTCTCTGTTGATGATGTGCCTGCTTTAAATCATCCAGCTCCTGTATCACTCCTTCCATATCTTGCTGATGCATTTTCTTGGTTTCATCAAGTTTCTGCATCACTTTATCCAAACTTTGCTGATGTATTTCCTTGGTTTCATCAAGTTCTTGCTTGAGCATTTGATTCTCTATCACGACAGCTTCAAATTTCTTCATCAAATTTGCTACTTGCATATCGATTGGTCGCTTTGGGCATGCTTCCATCTCATGCTCTTGAATCAATCGCCGTTGCAATTGTGCTCCACAACGATAAGCACATTCTACTGTAAGAAACTCACATCCTTGAGCGGAAGATACTCCAGCCCCTGGGTTTAGATGTTGCTGTAGCTGCCCCAGTTCTCCCTCCCACTCACAACCCAACTCCTTCTGTGGGCAACGGATCACTAGGGCGTTCACCTCGCGAACCAGCTTCTTGTGTAGCATTGTGGTGAAGTTCTGTTCATTGCACAAGGGGCATGGCTTTCCATCTTTCTTCACGCGCTCGATACATACCTGACAGAACTCGTTCCCACAGCAGCTAATGACGTGAGGGTCTCGTAAGGTCAGAAGGCAGACTGAACACTCCAGGGACTTCGGAAGAGGACTCACAAACTCGTAATCGTAGCCACCCTTTTGTGATGCCATGACTGTACTAATCGTGCGCGCCACACCCCCTTTTTCCACTCCGGGGCGTGGCGCACGCGCCATGGCGCCATATGCCATGCAATGAATGATACGCACTTCAATGACGACCATTTCCAACAATAAATTCAACATACTAGAGCTCTGTAGAGCACATACCCCGCGCGCTCTGTAGCCACTGTAGCGTAGTACTGCAACACTCTGCAGCAGAGCTGTTCCATGACCTGACGACCCTTTCCAATACTGAGCTTGAGCATGCGCAGTCGCATCAGCATGCTAAAAGAGTGGGTGTGGTCGATAAACCACAGGCATGTTGAACAGAAAATGCACGATTTGTAGCACTAGTAAGCCTTTTTGAGCAATTCGAAGCCCGTATAAACCAGTTTTTCATCGATATCTATCGATTGGATGTGCTTATAGCACGCACAGACGCCTAGAACTCGAGATCTGGCGATTTTCGTACCGACGACGACAACAACTAGAGCTCTATAGAGCACATACCCCGCGCGCTGCAGCGTCGATCTCGAACTCTCTAGCTGCATGCCACCTGTAGGCTGTTGCCGACCTTTACCTACATATTGTGCCAGGTTGTGCGCATGAGCAGAAAGCACATGGTGGGTAGTGTTGATAGGCGTGGCCAACAAAATGCAGTATTTGCGACGCTCATAGACCTTGCCAAACGATTCGAAGCATAATGAAGCCAGTTTTTCGACGATATCGACGGATAAGTTATATTTATGAGTCGCTCAGATACCTAGATCTCCAGATCTGGCGATTTTTGTGCTAACGACAGACAGACGACAGACAAAACCGATCACATTACCCCTTGCGCATGCGCGCGGGGTAACAACGACTTTACCCCTTGCGCATGCGCGCGGGGTAAATATACACCTTATGCTTTACAGTATATAGTGAGTCCATACTTAGTCTACTATATAAGTATATTATTATGGTCTTGTACTGCTAGTTAAAGATTTTGATCTCTGTAACTCGAAATCTGATGATATTTGTACCATGTATGTAATCCGATTCCAGCACTGAATACGGCAAAAACTTCTTTGGTTGACATCCATATGAAAGTGAATCCACACATCTCCTAACAACATCAAGGCCACACACTCTCCTATTCAATGCAACAGTCAGCTCCGCACACCACTGCTTTTGTGTTCGGTTGTATGCTTGTACTGTAATTTCACCATCAAACGGCCACTTGAGCTGATCATCAAATTCACCACGAAGGATGGTCATACCCACCGATAAATACAGGTTTTGAGCATAGATAACAATATTCATCTTGTATCCGCCTGGATGAGAATAAAGTGGTTCACTGGAGTAAACTTGGTCGTGCTCTGTATAATAATCAACATTTCTCATCAAGGTATAAAATGGGGGCAGCGGTAGAGGCACTGTGTGGGTACGAAGTGAGGAACACTCGGCTACAAGTCTCTTTTCAACATTAGCTTGCATACGTTGGCAGTCATTCTTTTTCTTTTTATTTCAGCAATTTGACCTCGAAGCTTATGGATCTCCTCCTGATCGCTTTTATGGGAGTGTTTTAAATTCTCAATCTCTTTCTTGTGAGCATCTTTGATCACACTGAGTTCTTGTCGAAGTAGTCTGTTCTCAGCTACAATATCTTCCATCTTGTGCATGATTTCAGCAATTTGTATTCCAACAGGCTGCTTTGGACAGCTTCCCATTTCGTGTTCTCGAAGCAAACGCCGTTGCAATTGGGCTCCACACTGGTATGCACAGGGCACCACAACATAGGCACACCCCTCTGAAGGTGATACTCCTGCCCCTGGACTAAGATGACCTTGTTACAGTAGCTGCCCCAATTCCCCTTCCCACTCACAACCCAGCTTCTTCTGTGGACAGCGGATCACTAGAGCGTTCACTTCACGAACTAGCTTCTTGTGTAGCATTGTGGTGAAGTTCTGTTCATTACACAAGGGGCATGGTTTGCCATCTCTCTTCACGCGCTCGATACACACCTGACAGAACTCGTTCCCGCAGCAGCTAATGACGTGAGGGTCACGCAAGGTTTGAAGGCAGACTGAACACTCCAGGGACTTCGGAGGAGGGATAACAAACTCGTAATCATAGCCTCCCTTCGGCGATTCCTTGTGCTCCATCGAAGCCATGATGCTGCTCGCTGTGGTCACATGCATGACTTAGTACAAGTGCGCATGCGTAAGGGGCTGGTACCGCGAAACTTGCAGGGTGGGTTCCTATCATAATATGGGGCAATTTTAAAAGAGCTATCTACCCCAATTTCTCAAAGCTAGGCACCTAACTAGCTGGCCTGTTCTGCTTTTTTTTGCTGGAATTGATTTGCCTGAGCTGAGCAGGCAGTGGGATGTTTTGCCATTTGGTTTAGGATTGGTGTGATTACGGTAGAAAGGGATCATATTGAACATAATGTGCATTATTTTAATATCAACATGCTAATTAATATTTTTTACACTTTGATCGGTTGAATGAGCGGGCAGCTAACAATCGTGCTGTGGCAACAGAACCACAGGCAAGAAATTTTACATGATTTTCTACAGAGCTTTACATGATTTCTACAGAGCTTACATGATATTATCTTCTATGAAGGATAGATTCGAGATGATACTTCAGTTTAACCAATCAGATCACAGCATTTGTTACAAGTAGGATCTAATCCATAATAGTACATACATAATTATTATTATTATCACGTGTCATACTTGTGCAGGTAAATAATATAAACCAGTGCAATATTATTGGTACAGCCAAAAAAACATACTAGGATTGTTGTATGCTTGTTGATAATAATATACCTAGTGTTTACTATTATAATACAGTAATAATTCATAACAGCATACTATAGCTACAGAACTTTTACGACACAACTTGTACACTTGTGACTCGAAATTGAACAACTTTTGCACCCTTCAAAATTAATAATGGTTATTTAATAATTGATTTTGTGTCATTTTATCAGTTTGTGATAATTTCATTGGTACTGTAACAGCCAAAAAGACAATAAAATAACAAAATCGTTGTATACTGATACCTAGTGTATTATTATTATACAGTAATAAAATTTAATATTCATAATAACATTCTATGCAGAATTTTACAACATAATTTGTACATTTGTAACTCGAAATCTAACAAATTGTGTACCCTTCAAATAATTGTCATCTAAGTCTGATAAAGACAGAAACTGATGGCGTCCCCAAGCTCCTTGTGCCAATACATCCACACATCTTTCAACTCTCTTGGAACATTCTTCTTTATTCATTATTATTGTGTGTTTATTAGACCACTGTTCAGTAGTGCGGTTGTATGCCTGTACAGTGATACTGCCATTAAATGGCCAGCGAAGCTGATCATCAAATTCACCACGATAAATGGCAAAAAAAAGACCCAAATAAGCACCTCTAGTGCCATCAAAACCATTTGGGAATATTGTCACTCTCATTTTATATCCACCAGGATGAGAATAAAATGGTTCACTATAAAAAATGAGCTCATTATTCTGATAGTGCTTGAAATTTGATATGGTAAAGTAAAACGGAGGCACTGGTAGTGGAGTGGTATGCGTCTGGAGCTCTTCCCATTGCTTCATCGTTGTGGTTCGTAGAGATGTATATTTCTTCTCTAAAGTAGCAATTTTTCTCGTTTGTATGTCATCAACATTTGCTCCAATTTGTTTCTGTTCAGCCTTTAGTACATCACATACCCTTTTAAGGTTTTCATTGGCTCTCCGAAGGAACTTATTCTCTTCCTTAGCTTCACGCAGCTCTTCTCCCTGTTGACGTTGTGCCTGCTTTAAATCATCCAGCTCCTGCTCTACTTCATCCAAACCTTCATTGAGTTCTTGCTTGAGCATTCGATTCTCGATCACGACAGCTTCTAATTTCTTCATTAAACTTGCTACTTGCATTTCAATTGGTCGCTTTGGGCATGCTTCCATCTCATGCTCTTGAATCAATCGTCGTTGCAATTGTGCTCCACAAGCACATTCTACTGTAAGAAACTCACATCCCTGAGTGGAAGATACTCCAGCCCCTGGGTTTAGGTGTCGCTGTAGCTGCCCCAGTTCCCCCTCCCACTCACAACCCAGCTCCTTCTGTGGGCAACGGATCACTAGGGCGTTCACCTCGCGAATTAGCTTCTTGTGTAACATTGTGGTGAAGTTCCGTTCATTACACAGGGGGCATGGCTTGCCATCTCTCTTCACGCGCTCGATACAGGCTTGACAGAACTCGTTCCCACAGCAGCTAATGACGTGAGGGTCACGCAAGGTCAGCAGACAGATGGAACACTCCAGGGACTTCGGATGAGGGGTATTAACAAACTCGTAGTCATAGCCTCCTTTATTACTGAAAGAGCCACTGTCTGCTTTGGCAGCCATTTTGAGGGTACGATATTATCCCAACTCAGAGAGCGATACACGATCATAAACATCCTCGTAAAGCGGATAGCGGAAATTATCTGCCTCAGCTCAGCTGGTGCGCACGCGCAATTACAATTGACCGTCATACCCAGACCCCACCCCCAAAACACGCGCGCGCGGACGTATCTGGAATGTGTTTAACTTTTGCGTAGGTAATCCAGTGCAATATATTAGTATAGCCAAAAGATAATATTAAAATAAATAAGATTGTTAATTTTGATATTTATAGTGTTTACTATTATACTTGTACATTTGTGACTCGAAATCTAACCGGTGCCATACCCTTCAAATAATTGTCATTTAAGTCTGATACAGACAAAAATCTAGGATATCCCCAACTTCCTTGAAACAATGCATCCACACATCTTTCAGCCTGCTTATCACTACATTTTTCTTTATTCATTACTATTATGTGTTCATTAGACCATTGTTCAGTAGTGCGGTTGTATATCTCCACAGTGATACTGCCGTCAAACGGCCAGCGAATTTGATCATCAAATTCACCACGAACAATTGCAATAAAAAGACTCATATACTAATATTAGGCACCTCTAGCATATGGAGCTTAATCTGTGCCAAAAATACAACTTTAGCTAAAGCTACCACTACTGCTACTTCATCCTAATTCGCTACACCATCTGCTACTGCATCCGCGTTTCGCTGTCCGCTACTGCATCCGCATTCAGCCGTCCGCTACCGTGTCCGCTACTGCATCCGCATTCAGCTGTCCGCTACTGTGTCTGCTACCGAGTCCGCTACTGCATCCGCATTCAGCCGTCCGCTACTGCATCCCCATTCAGCCTTCCGCTACTGCATCAGTATTTAGCTGTCCGCTGCTGTGTCCACTACTGCATCTGCGTAGACTCAGATCCATTAAAGCGCATGCGCATAATATTTAATATAAGATTGTACCTCGCAAGCGAAGTTCTCGCATGCGGCATAATATACGTGGCATGTATCAATGGTGACGATGGTTACTAGCTATATTATAGAGATCTAAAATCTGCGTGCTATATATTATTATACTATTACAAGGAGTGAGCTCGCTTTGCTCGCTCACTCCTCTATCCCTGTGCTATTATTGTGCATGTGTGGTCGACGACCTCTACCTACATATTTGTGCGCATGCGCAGAGAGCAAGCTAGCGCACGTGCACATCCTGCCTAATCATGTGACTTATGTCGATCGCCTAGCTAAAGAATTCGTTACTTGTCTTGCAGTAGCGATTACGGACCTCCAAGGGCCTGCAGTAGATCGTG
Source organism: Cliona cf. orientalis (assembly GCA_963930775.1). NCBI lineage: Eukaryota > Metazoa > Porifera > Demospongiae > Clionaida > Clionaidae > Cliona > Cliona cf. orientalis. Next base: position 871,448 of record OZ005690.1, on the reverse strand, counting down.
AATATCTCGGCTCTGGCTAGGAGTACTCTCATGAAACAAATTGCAGTAGATAGCTCAATGAAAAAGCTATCTATCGAGGCCTTAAGGTACCATTTAATTGCGTGGGCGTGAGCGTCAGGAATGGCTAATTCAATTAGCGAATCGTGAAGGGGCGTGGCCGAAGAGGCCATACGAGTGCTTTTGGTCGAAGGTGGGCGTGTCCAGAATCGGCCAGGGATGATTATGCGCGTGTAATTAGCGACCGGAAGTGGCCCCTGAAGAAAAGGCCGGTAATTGCCCACATCAAAGCAAGATCAAAGCATTCTTTCTTAACTATTAACCGCAACGACTTAAAAAATTAAACACTAAGTAGAAAAAAAAAAAAGATTTCCTGCGCGAAAAATGTTTGGAGGAATTGGGAGCACTTGGGGAGATAATTTTTACACCGGCACGCAGAATGGGTCAAAACACGAGATTTGACATGAGAAAATTTTGATTCACGCCTTAGAATCAAAGTTACGGCCCTTTGAAGTTTACCCATATGTTTGTACAGGGAAGCCATGCGTTTGCAATGTTTCCGCCCACGCGCTACGTGAGGGGCGGGGCCACGCGCGCACATAAACGTGACGACCTTTACCAACTTTTTGACAAAATTGAAATTTAGGCTGCCTGCTTGCATTGTATGGTTCCACTATGCACCCAGCTCCATTATATGGTGGTTTTTGGATATTTTTTTTTCTGCTTAGTGTTCTGGTCGCCTTGTTAAACACTAAGTAGTTACACCATAAGATAAAAGAATTTCCGTATGAGTAATGTAATGTAATGTAATGTAATGTAAATAATTAACTTATCTAGCCGTGGGAAGGGTTTTATGAGATAAAATTTTATATACATGGACAGAATGAAAAATCTTTAAAAATGTTGTGGGCAGAATTTTTAGTTTTACTTTCATATCCGAGTAAACGCTAGATTTAGTGGTTTTAACGCATGGGGGAAGTCCCGTATTTCACGTACGTCCATAGAGCCTGTACAAACTCGATCGCAGGCTATGACGTTTTCGCCCAATCGCGCATACCGCGTACTACTTAATCAGGACAAACGAGCATACCTGTGGGTTTGTTCGGGATCGCGCGAAGGTAACCTTTGCCTTGGCTAATGAACGTGAGGTACTAAAAATACTCAAGGACGTCCGAGCGTCGATCCGAGAGCGGCACTACTAGTTACAGGAAGGAGTTGGTACTACGTATAGAGTTAGCTAAAACTGCCTATCTTCACTAAGTGGAGTCCAGCGAAGCTTCATGCACTCATCCTGATCGAAAGGAGGTAAATTAAAATAAAATTGTGTGTTTGTTGCATGAGCTACATGCGTTTGGCTATGACCAAGCCATCATGGTGGGACTCGTATGGTGAATGAACCAGCCCTAAACCTGAAAGTCTTTATTTCTATATAGTCTAGTGTATCAGTGGCGGATCCAGAGGGGGTTCGTTGGGTTCGAACGAACCCCCCTTTCTGACTAGCTGTCTAGTACTTAGCCTGTGTAGTAGTGTAAAATCTAGGCTTCATAGAACCCCCCTTCCTTTTAGCTAGCTACAGTACTAAAGCCTCTGTCTCTAGCTCACCTACTTGGACGTTTTTTAGTGAATATTTGAAGTCTTGGAGCGCCTTACAAGACCCACGAACATGCCATCTAGCGAGAAATGGGCGTGGTCAACGAGCGAAGTGGGCGTGGCTTAAAATTTTCGCGCGCATTCTATTAGTAAGAACCCCCCTCCGATAGATCCTGGATCCGCCCCTGCGTATTATGACAAGGCTAGCCTTTGAAATCGTGCTAACTATAATTATAGCTATAGGCCCACATAATATTATGGTCTCTGCATGCCATATCATGCTATATATAGTGTATTTAATTTTGTATTCCTGTCTGATATTTACACTGTACTCACCTAATCTGCACACACGGCAACACTCTATACAGGGATTGAGAGATTGTGACGACTCTGAAACTGTATATTGAGGTGTCCATCTAGCTAGGTAGCTCTATAACTTCTTTTATTATAGCAGTATATTAATTCCTGTGTACATTTCTGATGTTATAATAATTAAAGCTACTTATTATAGCTATTACCATGTTAATGATTGTGCAAAGGGGTGCTGTCTCACACGATTATAAAATTAGCAGAATGTACATGCTATAAAATAGATTTATTTACCTTTTAACATAGCTATTATCATCAAGGAGTGTATATTATAGTCTCAACCAGTCATATCAACATAAAACTGGATTTGGTGTAACAGCTAATTAAACTCTGAATTGATATCAATGGTAAGTTCAAACCACTAAGGTGCACGTACTTTGCATTATAGGTAGGTAGTACTAAAGAATTTTAACTGCTGCAATTTAGCTATAAATTATATCTTCAGTATTTGACATTGGATTATTACGAAGCCAACATTAATTTTCGATCATATTGGTAAGTCTATAAGAGTCGTTAATTCTAATTCTGATAGGTACCTATACTTGAGTTGTTACTATAATGATAATAATTGCTATTATTTTGATATTAGGAAAGTAGAAACAACTTCCAACTTCATCAGCTTACAGAGATCAAGGATATCAATCTAGTTACATTGGATAATATGGTGGGTCCTGGACATTAACTAAACTATTGCTATTATTGTATATACATGTGGGTACCACTGCAACTGCTGGATATGGTGTATACACAGGTGCATGGTATGACAACTGACTGCAAGTGATAAAGGAGTGTCAGGTGGTCATTCACAAGGTGCTACAGTAGCTTCAGCCGGATAGTATAAATTATTATGCTTTTGGAATTTCAGGTGGCCATCAACAGCTGCAGTATGTAGCATATCAGTTAATGTTTATAATACTCTGCCTTGTAATTAAAATTATGTGCGAGCAACTTAATTGAGATTTGGCATATTATTATGTATGTACACACAATATCATACATACTCATCAGCGGGAAATGGTATGCAACCATAATGCAACAGTGATTCATCAAGGCTTTGCACATACTATGTGTAAAATGTAATTGCAACTTGTGTGCACATAATATTTTGTTGTTGAACTAGACTTTGTATATAGTAGCTGACAAGTGATACATGGCCCACTTGTGTGTGCCACACAATAGTAAGATTTGCCGAGGCTTTTGAATAATAATGCTTCATAAAACTTGTATGGTTACATTCTATGGTCCTCCATACAAATGACATGGTATTTCTTAATTACAGGTTGTTGTAATTCTTTTATCTTATGGTGTGGTTTAGCTTGAAAAAAAAAAAAGATTTTTAATTAATTAATTCAGGAGGGAACTGGGAGCACTTGGGGACATAATTTTTGCACCGGCGCGCAGAATGGATCGAATGCAGAGATTTGACCTTCAGGAATTTTGATTCATGCCTTAGAATCAAAGTTACGGCCCTTTGAAGTTTCCCCATATGTTTGTACAGGGAAGCCATGCGTTTGCAATGTTTCCGCCCACGCGCTACGTGAGGGGCGGGGCCACGCGCGCACATAAACGTGACGACCTTTACCAACTTTTTGACAAAATTGAAATTTAGGCTGCCTGCTTGCATTGTATGGTTCCACTATGTACCCAGCTCGATTATATGGTGATTTTTGGACAATTTTTTTTCTGCTTAGTGTTCAGGTCGCCTTGAAAAAAAAAAAAAAAAAAAAAAAAAGCTTATTAGGCCTAATTAAGCATGTGGGCGTGTTCCTGGCACTGTGTGGAGTGTGTGCGTGTGCGTTAATGCAGGTTTTATTGCTTCCGATTGGGCGTGGCTTCACGGGCCAGTGCTTGGACATCGGCGCCTGGGACTTGGCCTCGGCGATAGGTGGGCGTGTCCCGGCTGCGGTGGTGACCTTTGAACCCCGCGAGGAGGCTTTGGGGGCGTGGCAGGAGGTCAAAGGTGAGGCCATGTCTGTTAATGAGGCACTGTACGGCGGTGCGATCGAGGGGCCTGTACGGCTGGACGGAAGCTGACGATGGTTTGAAGCGGATGTGGTTGCGATGACGTGTTGTTACTCCGCCCACACAGGAAATGAGGTGAGCTCTTGCGTGGGCGGTGTGGCAGAACGGCCTCCAAGTGTTTGTGTGTGTTTTGGCCTTGAGGAAGCTGTGTGTTTTAATTGCGATTGATTGTGGGCTTCCGGTGGACATCCGGTGGTTAGTAGGCACTTGATTGAGAATGGTGGTCCTTGGGGAACAGGGTGGGGCTGTTTTGGGCGTGGCCTGGCCCCTCCCTTCCGGCTCGGCTTCCGGTCCATGGAGGATATTAAATGAACACTTCCGGCTCTAGCAGCCACACCCCTGAGACCTGTGCAATTAAAAGGGCGTGGTTACACAACATGCACCTCACTAATGACTTTGATGTGGTTTAGGTGTCATATCCCCCACCTCACGCCCACGCAATTTAATGGTACCTTAACCTTGCAAATCGGTTGTGCGAAATCGCCGCTAGCTTCATTTTTGCTTGTATTAAGTTTCTATGGAGAAAGTTTAGGTGGGCGTGGCTTCGTAACGGTTTGCCTACGATCGTGTTACAAGCGCCGTTGGATAGAGCTCGTGGAGAGCTACCTTCTGGTACTCGAACATTGATATCCAACTGGGAGAAGTTCCGCGAAAAAATTGGTGAAATTTGGAGGTCCGTAATCGCTACTTGCAGCTTCGCTCGCAAGGGGTCCCAAGAGAAGACACTTAGAATAGAATCGCCTCCCTCTGGAAAGCACCTATGGGCAACATCGACTCCAGATTCACACTTTTATATTCTTGCCAGGTAATTATTTGGTGGTGGGCGTGGCTTACATATCCTCTATAATCACATCTTTTACAATGGTAACAACCAAATGGGGGACGAAGCTATTAACCGTCACCATTGATGCATGTCACGTCTATTATGCGGCGTGCAAGAACTTCACTCGCGAGGTACAATCTTGTACGCGCATGCGCTTTAACGTATCGGAGTCCACACAGATGCAGATGCAGTAGCGGACGGCTGAATGCGGATGAAGTAGCGGACACGGTAGCGGACGGCCGAATGCGGATGCAGTAGCGGACAGCGAAACGCGGATGCAGTAGCAGATGGTGTAGCGAATTAGGATGATGTAGCAGTAGTGGTAGCTTTAGCTGAAGTTGTATTTTTGGCACAGATTAAGCTCCATACTAGCATCACCATATTAACCATTTGGACATATCTGTACTATCATTTTATACCCTCCAGGTTGAGAATAAAATGGTTCACTGTGAAAACTGAAGTCATTACTCTGGTAGTGTTCGACATTTGGTACTAAGTTAAAGTAAAATGGAGGCACTGGTAGTGGAATGTTATGTGTCTGGAGCTCTTCTCTTTGCTTCATTGTTGTGGTCTGTAGAGATGAATATTTCTTCTCTGAAGTAGCGATTTTTCTCTTTTGTATGTCAATCGTGATTTGCTACAATTTGTTTCTGTCTGTTCAGCTTTTAGTACATTGATCATATTATATAGTTACCCTTTGAAGATTTTAATTGGCTTCCTTTGCCTCACACAGCTTTTCTCTGTTGATAATTTTCCTGCTTTAAATCACCCAGCTCCTGCTTCACTTCATCCAAATTTTGTTGATGCATTTTTAAATTCTTGGTTTCGTCAAGTTCTTGCTTGAGTATTTGATTCTCTGTCACGACAGCTTCAAATCTATTCGTTAAACTTGCTACTTGCATTTCAATTGGTTGCTTTGGGCATGCTTCCATCTCATGCTCTTGAATCAATCGCCGTTGCAATTGTGCTCCACAATGATAAGCACATTCTACTGTAAGAAACTCACATCCCTGAGTGGAAGATACTCCTGCCCCTGGGTTTAGGTGTCGCTGTAGCTGCCCCAGTTCTCCCTCCCACTCACAGCCCAACTCCTTCTGTGGGCAACAAATCACCAGAGCGTTCACCTCACGAACCAGTTTCTTGTGTAGCATTGTGGTGAAGTTCTGTTCATTACACAGGGGGCATGGCTTGCCATCTCTTTTCACGCACTCGATACACACCTGACAGAACTTGTTTCCGCAGCAGCTATAATGACATGAGGGTCATATAAGGTCAGAAGGCAGACTGAACATTCCAGGGACTTCGGAGGAGGGCTGACAAACTCATACTAATTAATCGTAGCCACCCTTTAGTGATTCCTTGTGCTCCATCGAAGACATGATCATGACTTGCTGTGGTCACATGACTTAGTGCGCATGTGTTGTCTTGAGGCATGCAATGCCCAGTTTTTCCCTCCAGCAGCCAGTTATTAAATTTGGTTCAATGTCAGCAACTGCAACAGAACTCTTTAATTAATTTTGACCAGAAAAAGAATAATGTAAGCTAAGGCCTAACAATAGTCACAAATTAAAAGGACCTGGTACAGTAAATTATAGTCTATAGCTACATTCATTAATTTTTATTATAACATTGATAATTTAAATGTCTATTCTTGTTATTCTAATCCTGAGACTACTAGCCCCACTAATACACCTGCCTAGGTGAGCAAATGACAAAAAGTCATCGAATCCAGCACCGTCCCAAAATATTTTATCAACACATCTACTAACAGCACCAGCACCAAACTCTCTTTCATTCATCTCAATCACTCGTTTGAATGACCACCTCTCACTGACACAGTCATATACCTCTACTATAATTGTACCATTAAATGGCCAACGAAGTTGATCATCGAATTCTCCAGGGAGCAAGAATACATGTAGAGAAACATGAGTTCCTTGCCATAAATTAAAGCCATTTGGTCGGATGATGATCACCATTTTGTAGCCACCAGCATGAGAATAAAATGGCTCACTCTTGAATAGGTGGTTATTTAACCGATGGTGATTGAAGTTAGTCAATAGTATATAAAATGGGGGCACTGGCAGTGGCATTGACGCAGCCTGTAGAGATGAATATTTCTTCTCTAAACCAGTGATTTTTCTCTTTTGGATATCGTCAACATTTGCTTCAATTTGTTTCTGTTCAGTCTTTAGTACATCACATACCCTCCGGAGGTTTTCATTGGCTCTCCGAAGGAGCTTATTCTCTTCCTTAGCTTCAAGCAGCTCTTCTCTCTGTTGACGATGTGCCTGCTTCAAATCACCCAGCTCCTGCTTCACTTGAGCCAAACCTTGTTGATGCATTTTCTTGGTTTTGTCAATTTTCTGTTTCATCTCATCCAAACTTTGCTGATGGATTTTCTTGGTTTCGTAAAGTTCTTGCTTGAGCGTTTGATTCTCAATCACAACCACTTCAAATCTTCTCATCAAACTCGCTACTTGCATTTCTATTGGTCGCTTTGGGCATGCTTCCATCTCATGCTCTTGAATTAATCACCGTTGCAACTGTGCTCCACAACGATAAGCACATTCTACTGTAAGAAACTCACATCCCTGAGCGGAAGATACTCCTGCCCCTGGGTTTAGATGTCGCTGTACCTGCCCCAATTCTCCCTTCCACTCACAACCCAGCTCCTTCTGTGGGCAACGGATCACTAGGGCGTTCACTTCACGAACTAGCTTCTTGTGTAGCATTGTGGTAAAGTTCTGTTCATTACACAAGGGGCATGGTTTGCGATCTCTCTTCACACGCTCGATACAGGCTTGACAGAACTCGTTCCCACAGCAACTAATGACGTGAGGGTCTCGTAAGGTCAGCAAGCAGACTGAACACTCCAGGGACTTCGGAGGAGGGCTGACAAACTCATAATCATAGCCTCCTTTACCGTGCTCGCGACCAGTCGCCATTTTGCAGACGTGGTCACGTGCCCCCTATAACATGCGCATGCGCAAGACATAGTACTCCCATACAGATGATGCACAAGTAGTCTAAAGTATTATGACACACTGCAGTGCAAATAGGTAGCTAAGTTTGGAAGCCCAGTCCTTTTCTTCTGCTAGTCCCCAAATTCCGCCCAGCTCCACCTCTCCCACTGCGAGAGCCACGCCCTCTTGAACCTCCAGCGTCCTGAAACTCTCTCTGCAAAAGTAAAATTCATGCATGATGGCCATTGCTTATGATGTTTATTTTACCTGCATGGGAGGGGGTTGGTAGTTTCTTCTCTGAGGAGGAGCCTGAGAATTAGACGACCTAGAGAGGTTGAGGTTGCCCCTCCTCGTTATGGAGAGTGGTGCCACTGCATCGTGGAGGCCTGACTACACTTGGAGGGGATTGTAACTTTCACGATGCTCAAGCTATGAAAAAAAAGCAACAAAACAAAATGCTTAGCTACCTGGTGACTTTTTTTTTGTATAATATTATACTAGCAAAATTTTTTGGCAGATTGGCCCAAAAACACAAAAAAAAAGTTTTTTCACTAACATCAGTGATAGCTAGATGCTACAGTTTGTGAGATACTACTGATTCTGATTAGAAACTCAGTGAACATTTCAAGTTTGAGTGTCTGATGTTAGTTACCTGACCCAAGGCCATTCCAATGGTGTCCATGGATGACTTGGTTGGGTGTAGGTGATCATCGTCTGTCCCCGAGGATAGCTCTAGGGGCAGCAGCTGCTCACCAACAGCAACAGATCTAAGCCAGAGAAATAAAGGAATTTAGATGCATAATAATAATTGAAGGACTCAGAAACAAAGTGGGCTAACACCGAACTAAATGTGAGGAATTGTCTAAAAAGCTCAAAAAAGGACTAAAAACCATACATTGTACTCTACTAAGTTGCCAAAATTTTCAAGAAACAAGATTCGGGGGGGGGGGGGGGGGGGGGGGGGGGGGGGGGGGGGCTAAGTCAAAATTTGTGGATTAGCCCACTTTGCTTCTGAGCCCGTCTCATTAGAGTGGGATTGATTAAAGGGGCTTACCTAATTAGTAGGGTGAGTGGCGTGGAGGAGGGGATGAGCAGAAAGTGGGCGTGGTAAGGTGATGTGTGCTCTGATTGTGCTAGCAAAACATGATCCTGCATAAAAAATTAATGAGCAGCCGAATTTTGTCTCTGATATAATTGGCACTGCCTATTGTCTCAGAAGTGTATCAAACAAATGAACCCCTGAAATAAGGACACCCATTTTAATTCATTAAGTTTGTCATAGATGTCCTTATTTCAGAGATCCTATAGTAGATTGAAGGACAATTAGACGTCTTTGCAAGGTTAAATAGAGTACGCTCACATGTGATCAATAATATTGACTTAAAGTGCACGTGCCTATGGCAAATGGGTATATAACTATAGGCTTACTCTGTCTTGTAGTGTAGTGTTTTGCAGAGAGCAGTGAAGTGTTGCTGGTTTGTCTCCAGCTCTTCCCACTCGAGCTTCCAGCAGGCGGTGGGCCGCACCACCAGGGGAACTCCAAACAGAATACTCTCACACACTCCCTGTATTATAGTGCATAGATTTACTAGCCAAGTCTTTTTAAAAAATTGCATGATATACAGACAATGTCATCCTGAATTGAGAACTCACAAAATTTAATGCACGAATAGTATAAATTCAATATACAAATGCAAAAAATGAAATCTATAATAGAGTAAACACAATGAATCAATTACAATGGCATATTAATCAGATACTGTTAACTTTAACATTCACTACTCGCAACCTAAGAGTGTTGGAATCCTTCACAAAATGTGATTTAAAATTTCGGGATGACAACCATTTTAGACAACCCCAACCGGCAGAATATAGAATGTCAATTTGTCTTCCAACTATATCTAGGCCACACTCCTCCTTATTTAACTGGATCTTTTCCTCCTTATCCCATCTCTCTAGAGTGCGGTTGTACGCCTGCACTGTAACTTCACCATCAAATGGCCACTTAAGGTGATCGTCAAATTCTCCACGAAGGATCGATACATATATATCTAAATAAACACCTCTATTGCCACGCTTAACATTGGATTGTACACTTACATGCATTAAATTTTTGTATCCGCCAGGATGAGAATAAAATGGGGCACTGATAAAGTCTGTACTATATTCTAGGAAATCATCAGCATTCCGCACATTAAAATAATATGGTGGCATTGGTAGGGGGACCTTATGGTTTTGAAGTGCATCACATTTCTCCTCCAGCCCTTTCAAGTTCTCTTCAACTTGAAATTTCATTGCTTTCTGACTTTCTTTCAATTCATCACAGGCCCAATCTTTTTCATGCAGCTTCCGTTTTAGTTGTTTTATTTCACCTTCATAAGTGCTTTTCATCTCTCTCATCTCCCTCTCATGAGCTTGTTTGATTTCACCAAGTTCCTGTCGAAGCAACTTGTTCTCAGCATCCATGGCTTCAAATTTCTTCAACAAACTGGCCACTTGCATTTCAATCGGACGCTTAGGGCAAATCTCCATTTCATGCTCACGTAGCTTTTGCCGCTGCAATTGCACGCCACACTTGTAAGAGCACGCAATAATCACATAGCCACACCCATTTACACCACCATGTTCAAAGGTGGCCATGTACTTTTCCTAATTCTCCCTCCCATTCACAACCTAGCTCCTTCTGTGGACAATAAATCACTAGGGCGTTCACCTCGCGAACCAGCTTCTTGTGTAGCAGTGTGGTGAAGTTCTGTTCATTACACAAGGGGCATGGCTTGCCATCTCTCTTCACACGTTCGATACACACTTGGCAGAACTCGTTCCCACAGCAGCTAATGACGTGAGGGTCTCGCAAGATCAGCAGACAGATAGAACACTCGAGGGACTTTGGAGGAGGAGTAACAAACTCGTAGTCATAGCCTCCTTTATCACTACAAGAGCCACTATCTGCTTTGGCAGCCATTTTGAGGGTATACGATATTATCCTAATTAAAGCTCGCCATAAACATCCGCGACGACCATTTCCAAATCTGACAATACTTGATGGCTATGCAAAAGTACAGTGCATGTGCACTCACCTCAGCTGGTAGAGTGGATATCACCCTGAGAGTATAGAGCGGTAGTGTGGATGATACAGCTGATGTAGGACTAGCCACTGAGCCAGAGGATCCACCACCCGGGCCTACTGGAGGGGGTGTGACTGGGAGCCTGGGTGGAGCCACATATAGTCCCTGCAGTGGAAATGAAACAAACATATATCAACTCTTGCTCATTATTGAAAAGGCCACCAGTGAAGGCTACACTCGTCATTTGAAATGACATTGCAGTATTGCAAAAGCTTTAATTTCTAAATAGCTTACAGCATGACCAAAATTTAATTACATAAATAAGTTATGTTGCATACTTCTCACCATTTGTTGCTGGAGGTTAGCTCCAAAGAGAGCAGGGTCTAGTATTCTCTCCTGGAGATCACACTTCAACACCAGTTGCTGCCGGCTTTTATCACCAGGACCACTGCCATTAGCCTCAAGCCCTCCTCCCTCCCTCCCCACACCTTCGCTGCAAATCATAATGATCAAAATATTATCAATATTAATTTGGCATGCAGAGATTTAAATTTGGCGGTTTGGCGGTCTACATGTACCGGGTACATGTATGTTACAACTGCCAAAATTTCCTACTTGCATATAATTATACGTATGGCGATCCTGTACCGAACCTACAAATTTAAATCCACTAATATTCTTGCAATAGCAATTTTGGTCTCAACCGCCAAATTTAATTCCTGCCAATATTTCTGGCTATACGGTATTTTATTTATATATAGGCGATTATTGCACTTAATGGTACACATGTAACAAACCAAACTTAGCCTCGTACCCAGCATTGAAAACGTGGGAGCGGCCTGGGTACGAGGCTACCAAAACTAGCTTCATCATATAAATATATATAGCTACATCTGATCCATTAGCTATAGGGGGGGGGGGGGGAGGGGGTGCATCGCACACAGTACCTTGTAGCTGGTGGTAGTGATGAGGTGAAGGTGCTTGCTGTCAATGCCACTGTCATGGAACCAACCTCTGAAGTAGCTGCTCAGGCTGAGGACATCATTCTCTATGCTGTGCAGATCAAGAATACCCAGACCTGTAGCTATGATAATATTCATCATAAAAATTAATGAAAAAATCATATGCATGTACATGTATAGGCATACCATAGGTCGGATTTTAATTATGAGTATCTATTAATTGCAAATTACGAGTTTTTCTACATAGATTCGCAAACATAAACGTGCACGTATACTGAAAGTAAATATTTGATACTCAGCTACAAGTCTCCTTTCAACATATCTTGTGCTCCATCAAAGCCATGATCATGTACATATATAGTGCATGCATGCTGCTTGCTGTGGTCACATGACTTTATGCGCATGCGTGTAGGTCAATACCTTGACAGCATTGGCGATTTTTACCTTTGGAACTTGAAACCTGATATCAATTAATATTATCTATTATCATGATCATTATAGGGAAATGCCTTGCTGCAGACGTAGCTACACGCAACTGCAACACTCATTAATAATTATTTAATCTGACAAAGAACAAAAATTCAAATTAATTTTTAGTACGACAGTCATAATATTATTATATTACACCAAGTTGATTTGTTATTCTAATCCTGAGACTATTGGCCCTACTAATATACTTATCTATAGGTAAGTAAAGGACAAAAAATCATGGATTCCAGCACAACCCCTTAATATTTTATCATAACATCTACTAACAACAGTGGCATCCCAAATATCTTCATTCATCTCAATCACTTGTTTGAATGACCACCTCTCACTGACACAGTTGTATGCCTCTACAGTTGATTTTACCATTAAATGGCCAGTGAAGTTGATCATCAAATTCTCCAGAGAGGAGGCATACATGTAGGGAAACATGAGTGCCTTGCCTTACACTAAAGCCATTTGGTCGGATGATCATTGCCATTTTATAGCCACCAGCATGAGAAAAAAATGGAACACTCATGAATAGGTGGTTATTTTCCCGATAATGATAAAAATTAGTCAATACTACATAAAATGGGGGCACTGGCAGAGGCATTGATGCAGCCTGTAGAGATGAACATTTCTTCTCTAAACTAGTGATTGGATATCGTCAACACTTGCTTCAATTTATTTCTGCATGTTCACTCTCTAGTACATCACATACCCTCCGGAGGTTTTCATTGGCTCTCTGAAGGAGTTTATTCTCTTCCTTATCTTCACGCAGTTCTTCTCCCTGTTGACGATGTGCCTGCTTTAAATCACCCAGCTCCTGCTTTACTTGATCCAAACCTTCATTGAGTTCTTGCTTGAGCATTCGATTCTCCATCACGACAGCTTCAAATTTCTTCATCAAACTCGCTAGCTACTTGCATTTCAATTGGTTGCTTTGGGCATGCTTCCATCTCATGCTCTTGAATCAATCGCCGTTGCAACTGTGCTCCACAACGATAAGCACATTCTACCATAAGAAACTCACATCCCTGAGTGGAAGATACTCCAGCCCCTGGGTTTAGATGTCGCTGTAGCTGCCCCAATTCTCCCTCCCACTCACAACCCCGCTCCTTCTGTGGGCAACGGATCACTAGAGCGTTCACCTCGCGAACCAGCTTCTTGTGTAGCATTGTGGAGAAGTTCTGTTCATTACACAAGGGGCATGGCTTGCCATCTCTTTTCACGCGCTCGATACACACTTGACAGAACTCGTTCCCGCAGCAGCTAATGACGTGAGGGTCTCGCAAGGTCTGCAGGCAGATGGAACACTCCAAGGACTTCGAAGGAGGGGTAACAAACTCGTAATCGTAGCCACCCTTTGATGGTTCCATCGAAGCCATGATTAGTCGTGCGCGCCACCCCCCCCCCCCCCGATCCAGGGCGTGGTACATGGTGCATTTAATATGTGAGTTCATTGACGACCGTTTCCAACAATAAACTCCACATACATGACCCTTATTATTACTTGCGAGCTAAACCCTAGGAGTCTATAAGCCCTTGTCCACACCTATTAAATTAATGACAAGCAAGTACTAGCTATTGATAACCATAATAAAGATGTTCAGGCACCCTCAACTTGATTGATCTGGCAGGATCTGAGTGTCACGGTCTCTCCCAGTCAAGCTCTCAGAGAGACGGGCTCAAAGAGACAAAGCCGCACATCAACAAGAGCCTGAGTAACCTTGGCAACGTGATCATGGCACTGGCCAACAAGGACTCCCATGTCCCTTACAGGAACTCAAAACTCACGTACTTACTGCAGAACTCTCTGGGGGGCAACAGTAAGGGAGATTCTTCATATAAGCTTCCGTGTGATTACGTAATGCTTAAATATATAGTGCATATAGTGCCAGGGTGTATATGTGTGAATCAGTGCATGCAGTGTGCAGCAGTGTCTCCAGTGACTGCAGTGTCTCCAGTGATAGCAGTGTCTACAGTGTCTCCAGTGATGGCAGTGTCCCCAGTGACAGCAGTGTCTCCATGCAGTGTTCCCAGTGTCTCCAGTGACAGCAGTGTCCCCAGTGTCTCCAGTGATGGCAGTGTTCCCAGTGACAGCAGTGTCTCCAGTGTCCCCAGTGTCTCCAGTGACAGCAGTGTCCCCAGTGTCTCCAGTGATGGCAGTGTTCTCAGTGTCCCCAGTGACAGCAGTGTCTCCAGTGTCCCCAGTGTCTCCAGTAACAGCAGTGTCCCCAGTGTCTCCAGTGACGGCAGTGTCCCCAGTGTCTCCAGTGACGGCAGTGTTCCCAGTGACAGCAGTGTCTCCAGTGTCCCCAGTGTCTCCAGTGACAGCAGTGTCCCCAGTGTCTCCAGTGATGGCAGTGTTCCCAGTGACAGCAGTGTCTCCAGTGTCCCCAGTGTCTCCAGTGACGGCAGTGTCCCCAGTGACAGCAGTGTCTCCAGTGACAGCAGTGTTTCCAGTGACGGCAGTGTTCCTAAGTGACAGCAGTGTCCCCAGTGATAGCAGTGTCTCCAGTGACAGCAGTGTCCCCAGTGTCTCCAGTGACTGCAGTGTCTCCAGTGACAGCAGTGTCCCCAGTGTCTCCAGTGATGGCAGTGTCCTCAGTGACAGCAGTGTCTCCAGTGACACCAGTGTTTCCAGTGTCTCCAGTGACGGCAGTGTCCCCAGTGACAGCAGTGTCCCCAGTGTCTACCAGTGTCTCCAGTAACGGCAGTGACCCCAGTGATAGCAGTGTCTCCAGTGACAGCAGTGTCCCTAGTGTCCCCAGTGTCTCCAGTGACTGCAGTGTCTCCAGTGACAGCAGTGTCCCCAGTATCTCCAGTGATGGCAGTGTCCTCAGTGACAGCAGTGTCTCCAGTGACACCAGTGTTTCCAGTGTATCCAGTGACGGCAGTGTCCCCAGTGACAGCAGTGTCTTCAGTGACAGCAGTGTCCCCAGTGTCTACCGGTGTCTCCAGTAACGGCAATGTCCCCAGTGATAGCAGTGTCTCCAGTGACAGCAGTGTCCCCAGTGTCTCCAGTGACTGCAGTGTCTCCAGTGACAGCAGTGTCCCCAGTGTCTCCAGTGATGGCAGTGTTCCCAGTGACAGCAGTGTCTCCAGTGTCCCCAGTGTCTCCAGTGACAGCAGTGTCTCCAGTGACAGCAGTGTCCCCAGTGTCTTCAGTGATGGCAGTGTTCCCAGTGACAGCAGTGTCTCCAGTGTCCCCAGTGTCTCCAGTGACGGCATTGTCCCCAGTGACAGCAGTGTCTCCAGTGACAGCAGTGTCCCCAGTGTTTCCAGTGACGGCAGTGTTCCTAAGTGACAGCAGTGTCCCCAGTGATAGCAGTGTCTCCAGTGAAAGCAGTGTCTCCAGTGACTGCAGTGTCTCCAGTGACAGCAGTGTCCCCAGTGTCTCCAGTGATGGCAGTGTCCTCAGTGATAGCAGTGTCTCCAGTGACACCAGTGTTTCCAGTGTCTCCAGTGACGGCAGTGTCCCCAGTGACAGCAGTGTCTTCAGTGACAGCAGTGTCCCCAGTGTGTACCAGTGTCTCCAGTAACGGCAGTGACCCCAGTGATAGCAGTGTCTCCAGTGACAGCAGTATCCCTAGTGTCCCCAGTGTCTCCAGTGACTGCAGTGTCTCCAGTGACAGCAGTGTCCCCAGTGTCTCCAGTGATGGCAGTGTCCTCAGTGACAGCAGTGTCTCCAGTGACACCAGTGTTTCCAGTGTCTCCAGTGACGGCAGTGTCCCCAGTGACAGCAGTGTCTTCAGTGACAGCAGTATCCCCAGTGTCTACCGGTGTCTCCAGTAACGGCAGTGTCCCCAGTGATAGCAGTGTCTCCAGTGACAGAAGTGTCCCCAGTGTCCCCAGTGTCTCCAGTGACTGCAGTGTCTCCAGTGACAGCAGTGTCCCCAGTGTCTCCAGTGATGGCAGTGTCCTCAGTGACAGCAGTGTCTCCAGTGACACCAGTGTTTCCAGTGTCTCCAGTGACGGCAGTGTCCCCAGTGACAGCAGTGTCTTCAGTGACAGCAGTGTCCCCAGTGTCTACCGGTGTCTCCAGTAACGGCAGTGTCCCCAGTGATAGCAGTGTCTCCAGTGACAGACGTGTCCCCAGTGTCCCCAGTGTCTCCAGTGACTGCAGTGTCTCCAGTGACAGCAGTGTCCCCAGTGTCTCCAGTGATGGCAGTGTCCTCAGTGACAGCAGTGTCTCCAGTGACACCAGTGTTTCCAGTGACTCCAGTGACGGCAGTGTCCCCAGTGACAGCAGTGTCTTCAGTGACAGCAGTGTCCCCAGTGTCTACCAGTGTTTCCAGTAACGACAGTATCCCCAGTGATAGCAGTGTCTCCAGTGACAGCAGTGTCTCCAGTGACTGCAGTGTCTCCAGTGACAGCAGTGACAGTAGTGTCCACAGTGTCTCTAGTGATGGCAGTGACAGCAGTGTCTCCAGTGACAGCAGTGTCCCCAGAGACAGCAGTGTCCCCAGTGTCTCCAGTGACAGCAGTGTCCACAGTGTCTCTAGTGATGGCAGTGTCCCCAGTGACAGCAGTGTCTCCAGTGACAGCAGTGTCCCCAGTGTCTCCAGTGACGGCAGTGTCCCCA
The DNA here is from genome assembly GCA_963930775.1 of Cliona cf. orientalis. Classification (NCBI taxonomy): domain Eukaryota; kingdom Metazoa; phylum Porifera; class Demospongiae; order Clionaida; family Clionaidae; genus Cliona; species Cliona cf. orientalis. The sequence goes on along the minus strand of OZ005690.1, from coordinate 854,595 downwards.
GTGACAGCAGTGTCTCCAGTGACAGCAGTGTCCCCAGTGTCTCCAGTGATGGCAGTGTTCCCAGTGACGGCAGTGTCTCCAGTGTTCCCAGTGTTTCCAATGACGGTAGTGTTCCTAGTGACAGCAGTGTCCCCAATGACAGCAGTGTCTCCAGTGACAGCAGTGTCCCTAGTGTCTCCCAGTGTCTCGAGTGACAGTAGTGTCCCCAGTGTCTTCAGTGATGACAGTGTCTCCAGTGACAGCAGTGTCCCCAGTGTCTCCAGAGACAGCAGCTAGTGTCTCCAGTGACCCAGTGTTTCCAGTGACAGTAGTATCTCCGGTGATAGCAGTGTCTGCAGCACTTAGGACACTGCTATCATTTGAGACACTGTCATATCACTGGGAACACTACTGTTACTGAAGACACTGGGGACACTGCTGCCACTGCTGTCACTGGACTGCTGTCACTAGGGACACTGCTGTCACTAGAGATACTGGAGACACTGGGAACACTGCTTTCACTGGAGACACTGGGGACACTGGAGACACTGCTGTCATTGGGAACACTGCCATCACTGGAGACACTGGGGACACTGCTGTCACTGGAGACACTGGGGACACTGCTATCACTAGGGACACTGCTGTCACTAGAGATACTGGAGACACTGGGAACACTGCTTTCACTGGAGACACTTAGGACATTGCTCTCAATAGGGACGCTGTTGTCACTGGAGACACTGCTGTCACTGGGGACACTGCTATCACTAGAGACATTGGAGACACTGCTATCACTGGAGACACTGCTGTCACTGGAGACATTGTTATCACTGGGGACACTGCTGTCACTAGAGACACCAGAGACACTGTTGTCACTGGAGACACTAGGAGACACTGCTGTCACTAGGGACACTGCTGTCACTAGAAACACTGGAGACACTCCCGTCACCGGGGACACTGGAGACACTGCTGTCACTAGAAACACTGGAGACACTGCTATCACTAGAGACACTGTTGTCACTGGAGACACTGCTGTCACTAGAAACACTGGAGACACTGCCGTCACCGGGGACACTGGAGACACTGCTGTCACTAGAAACACTGGAGACACTGCTATCACTAGAGACACTAGTCACTAGAGACACTGCTATCACTAGAGACACTGTTGTCACTGGAGACACTGCTGTCACTGAAACACTGGAGACACTGCTGTCACTAGAAACACTGGAGACACTGCCGTCACCGGGGACACTGGAGACACTGCTGTCACTAGAAACACTGGAGACACTGCTATCACTAGAGACACTAGTCACTAGAGATACTGCTATCACTAGAGACACTGTTGTCACTGGAGACACTGCTGTCACTGAAACAGTGGAGACACTGCTGTCACTGAAACACTGGAGACACTGCTGTCACTAGAAACACTGGAGACACTGTTGTCACTAGAGACACTGCTATCACTGGAGACACTGCTGTCACTGGAGACACTGAGAAACACTGGAGACACTGCTATCACTGGAGACACTGCCGTCACCGGGGACACTGCTGTCACTAGGGACACTGCTGTCACTAGATACACTGGAGACACTGCTATCACTAGAGACACTGTTGTCACTGGAGACACTGCTGTCACTAGAAACACTGGAGACACTGCCGTCACCGGGGACACTGGAGACACTGCTGTCACTAGAGACACTGCTATCACTAGAGACACTGTTGTCACTGGAGACACTGGGAGACACTGCTGTCACTGAAACACTGGAGACACTGCTGTCACTGAAACACTGGAGACACTGCTGTCACTAGAAACACTGGAGACACTGCTGTCACTAGAGACACTGCTATCACTGGAGACACTGAGAAACACTGGAGACACTGCTGTCACTGGAGACACTGCCGTCACCGGGGACACTGCTGTCACTAGAGACACTGCTGTCACTAGGGACACTGCTGTCACTAGAAACACTGGAGATACTGCCATCACCGGGGACACTGGAGACACTGCTGTCACTAGAAACACTGGAGACACTGCTGTCACTAGAGACACTGTTGTCACTGGAGACACTGGGAGACACTGCTGTGACTGAAACACTGGAGACACTGCTGTCACTGAAACACTGGAGACACTGCTGTCACTAGAAACACTGGAGACACTGCTGTCACTAGAGACACTGCTATCACTGGGGACACTGCTGTCACTGGAGACACTGAGAAACACTGGAGACACTGCTGTCACTGGAGACACTGCCGTCACCGGGGACACTGCTGTCACTAGAGACACTGCTGTCACTAGGGACACTGCTGTCACTAGATACACTGGAGACACTGCTGTCACTAGAAACACTGGAGACACTGCCGTCACCGGGGACACTGGAGACACTGCTGTCACTAGAAACACTGGAGACACTGCTGTCACTAGAGACACTGCTATCACTAGAGACACTGTTGTCACTGGAGACACTGGGAGACACTGCTGTCACTAAAACACTGGAGACACTGCTGTCACTAGAAACACTGGAGACACTGCTGTCACTAGAGACACTGCTATCACTGGGGACACTGCTGTCACTGGAGACACTGAGAAACACTGGAGACACTGCTGTCACTGGAGACACTGCCGTCACCGGGGACACTGCTGTCACTAGGGACACTGCTGTCACTAGATACACTGGAGACACTGCTATCACTAGAGACACTGTTGTGACTGGAGACACTGCTGTCACTAGAAACACTGGAGATACTGCCGTCACCGGGAACACTGGAGACACTGCTGTCACTAGAAACACTGGAGACACTGCTGTCACTAGAGACACTGTTGTCACTGGAGACACTGGGAGACACTGCTGTCACTGAAACACTAGAGACACTGCTGTCACTGAAACACTGGAGACACTGCTGTCACTAGAAACACTGCTGTCACTAGAGACACTGCTATCACTGGAGACACTGCTGCCACTGGAGACACTGAGAAACACTGGAGACACTGCTGTCACTGGAGACACTGCCGTCACCGGGGACACTGCTATCACTAGAGACACTGCTGTCACTAGGGACACTGCTGTCACTAGATACACTGGAGACACCGCTGTCACTAGAGACACTGCTGTCACTGGAGACACTGGGGACACTACTGTCACTAGAGACATTGCAGTCACTTGGGACACTATAGTCATTGGTGGCATTGTCTATATTATATATAGAATGTATACATTATATACTAGTATATTAGAGATTACATCATCACACGGAAGCTTATATGAAGAAGCACCCAACAGTAAGACGTAAGTTAGCTAAAATTTAATTTTAATTTTGGAAGAATGAGATAGCTAGCTATACTGTTATGTTTCTTCCTCTCTCTTTCTCATCGTGCACAGTTTGATGTTTGTGAAAATTGGCTGAGTCCATGCAGGAAAGCCTCTGTTCACTCAGATTTGCAACCAAGGTATATATGCAATACTATGATTAGGAATTGGGTGATGTTACTATTACACATGCATCAATTTTAATGTTCTGGACAATGCATAATTGTGTTCTATGGTCTATGCAGACATAACTTTTATGTTTGTGACTCGAAATCTAACAATCGCTGTACCCTTCAAATAATTGTCATTTAAGTCCGACAAAGACAGAAATGTAGAACATCCCCTACCTCCTCGTGTCAATATATCCACACATCTTTCAATTTGCTTGGTACATCTTTCTTTATTCATTATTACTATGTATCCATTAGACCACTGTTCAGTAGTGCGGTTGTATGCCTCTACAGTGACACTGCCGTCAAATGGCCAGTGAAGCTGATCATCAAATTCACCACAAACAATTGCAACATACAGACTCACATAAGCACCTCTAGCATCACCCTTACCATTTGGGTGTATCTGCACTCTCATTTTATACCCTCCAGGATGAGAATAAAATGGTTCACTGTAAAAAGTGAGCTCATTACTCTGATAGTGTTTGAAATTTGATAAGGAAAAGTAAAATGGAGGCACTGGTAGTGGAATGGCATGCATTTGGAGGTCTTCTCTCTGCTGATGAAGTGCTCGTTTCAAATCACCCAGCTCCTGCTTCATTGTTGTAGTCTGTAAGGATGCGTATTTCTTCTCCAAAGCACCAATTTTTCTATTGGCTCTCTTATTCTCTTCCTTAGCTTCACGCAGCTCTTTTCTCTGTTGATTATGTGCCTGCTTTAAATCACCCAGCTCCTTCTTCACTTCATTCAAACTTTGTTGATGTACTTTCTTGGTTTCATTGAGTTCTTGCTTCAGCATTTGATTCTCTGCCACGACGGCTTCAAATTTCTTCATTAAACTTGCTACTTGCATTTCGATTGGTCGCTTCGGGCATGCTTCCATCTCATGCTCTTGAATCAATCGCCGTTGCAATTGTGCTCCACAACGATAAGCACATTCTACTGTAAGGAACTTACATCCCTCAGCGAAATTGGAAGATACTCCTGCCCCTGGGTTTAGATGTCGGTGAAGCTGCCCCAATTCTCCCTCCCACTCACAACCCAACTCTTTCTGTGGGCAACGGATCACAAGAGCATTCACTTCACGAACTATTTTCTTTTGTAGCATGGTGGAGAAGTCCTGTTCATTACACAAGGGGCAGGGCTTGTTATCTCTCTGCACACGTTCAATGCATACTTGGCAGAACTCATAACCACAGCAGCTAATGACGTGAGGGTCACGCAAAGTCAAGAGGCAGACTGAACACTCCAGGGACTTCGGAGGAGGATTCACGAACTCGTAATCGTAGCCACCCTTTGATGATTCCTTGTGCTCCATGACTCGAAAGCCGCGACTCGCTACGGTCACATGACTTGAGGCTCCTCCCTTATTACTAATGGAACGCGACGTAGACTGATACGCAGTTCACTGGCGACCATTTCCAACAATATATTCCACATGCACACCTTCTTACTGCATTATTATGGTATTCATGACATTGTATGCCTGCTAGCAAGAGTAAATAATAAGGAGGGGAAGAGAGTGTCGAACGCGCTATATACCCCGTGTAATATGTTTTCGGCAAGTAACGTGACTTGCAGCCGTGCGCACGTGACTAGCCCAAGGGGCTAAACACTTGATTTTTCTTAAAACTGAGAAGAATAGAGGCGTTTTTTATGAGTTTTATGCTAGATTCTTCATAAACGCTCGTCTTATAATATTGTGATCTGCTCGTGCTTTCGGTCAAAATCGCGCTCGCGTTAGCTTGCACTCGAGGCCACGCCCACAACGTACCATTGAATCGAGCGCTCTGATTGGTCAATTTTTGAATTCCTGGCGCGTGACTTTCCGAAAACATCTTGTACGGAGTATATAGCGCGTTCGATACTCTCTTCCCCTCCTTATTATTTACTCTTGCTGCTAGTTAAAGACTTTGATCTCTGTATCTCGAAATCTGATGATATTTGTATCATGTATGTAATCCGACTCCAGCACTGAATACGGTAAAAACTTCTTTGGCTGACAACGATAATTATGAAAGTGAATTCACCCGTTTCCTATAATAGCAGTGTCAGAGCCTGGAACTCGCTTGATGAAATCCTTGTTAACTCTCCCAGTCTGCACTCATTTAAGTATCTACTTAACCAATTAAACCAACATTAACTCTCTTTAACTATTATCTAGCATAATATTATTGTATTCTCACTGTAAGTAATTAGTTATGTTACCGGGTGCACACCCGATTAGCCGTTTATTTTTGGCTATTGTGTATCCCTTGCTATTGAAGCAAGAATTCTTATAGACAAAAAAAAATAATAACATCAAGGCCACACACTCTCCTATTCAATACAACAGTTAGCTCCGCACACCACTGCCTTTGTGTACGGTTGTATGCTTGTACTGTACCTTAGTGTCACTAAAGTTAATTACACCTTAATTTAGCGAATTTGGCGACCTTTACCCAATTCGCTAAATTAAGATGAGGCCAAATATTTTTCGAGATGTATTATTCATGACATTGTATTGTGGTACATGCAAAATCGCTAAATTAAAGTGTAGCTAAATCCTCTCTCCTGAAAATCGCTAAATTAAAGTGCAGTTAACTTTAGTGACACTAAGGTAATTTCACCATCAAACGGCCACTTGAGCTGATCATCAAATTCGCCACGAAGGATGGTCATATATACCCACTGCCGGATAAATACAGGTTTCGAGTGTAAATAACAATATTCATCTTGTATCCGCCTGGATGAGAATAAAGTGGTTCACTGGAGTAAACTTGGTCATGCTCTGTATAATAATCAACATTTCTCATCAAATGTGGGCGGTGATAGAGGCACAAGTCTCCTTTCAACATGTCTTGTGCTCCATCGAAGCCATGATCATGCACATAATATTATTATTACCGTATAGCCGGAAATATTTGGCGGTTGAGCCCAAAATCGCTATTGAAAGAATATTGGCGGATTTAAATTTGGCGGTTCGGCACGGGATCGCCATACGTATATATGCGAGTAGGAAATTTTGGCGGATTTTAATTTGGCGGTTGTAATAATAGACCGCCAAACCGCCAAATTTTCCGGCTATATATACGGTATTGTAGCGCAGAGGAGGTAGGACACGCTTGACCTTTGGCTAATAGTTCACTAATTAAATTGCTGGTAGAGGCTTTCGTGAAGATTTTTAGAGAATATCGTCACGATTTTCGAACTCAGCGCTATTGATTTAGTGGGGGAGCCCCTCTTAGTTAGCACTATAGAGCAATTTTTAGGTCTTTGGAATGTCAATTAGCCGCGGCTAATTGACATTCCAAAGACCTAAAAATTGCTCTATAGTGCTAACTAAGAGGGGCTCCCCCACTAAATCAATAGCGCTGACTTCGAAAATCACGACGATATTCTCTAAAAACCTTCACAAAAGTCTATACCAGCGATTTAATTAGTGAACTATTAGCCAAAGGTCAAGCGTGTCCTACCTCCTCTGATTGTAGCGCATGCATGCTGTTCGCTGTGGTCACATGACTTTATGCGCATGCGTGTAGGTCAACACCTCGATAGCATTGGTGATTTTTACCTTTGGAACTTGAAACCTAATGATATCAATAATATCATGATCATTATAGGGGAATGCCTTGCTGCAGACGTAGCTACACGCAACTGCAACACTCATTAATAATTATTTAATCTGACAAAGAACAAAAATTAATTTTTAGTACAATACAATAGTCATAATATTATTATTACATCAAGTTGATTTAAATCTCTATTTTTGTTATTCTAATCCTGAGACTGTTGGCACTACTAAGATACTTATCTAGGTGAGTAAGTGACAAAAAATCATTGACTCCAGCACCACCCTTTAATATTTTATCATGACATCTACCAACAACAGTGGCATCCCAAACTGTACATTCATTCATCTCAATCACTTGTTTGAGTGACCACCTCCCACTGACAGAGTTGTATGCCTCTACAGTGACTTTACCATTAAATGGCCAGCGAAGTTGATCATCAAATTCTCCAGGGAGGAGGCTTACATGTAGGGAAACATGAGTGCCTTGCATTACACTAAAGCCATTTGGTCGAATGAGCACCGCCATTTTATAGCCACCAACATGAGAATAGAACGGGTCACTCATGAATAGGTGGTTATTTATCCGATAATGATAAAAATTAGTCAATATTACATAAAATGGGGGCACTGGCAGAGGCATTGATGCAGCCTGTAGAGATAAATATTTCTTCTCTAAACCAGTGATTTTTCTCTTTTGGATATCGTCAACATTCTGTTCAGTCTTTAGTACATCACATACCCTTTGAAGATTTTCATTGGCTTCCTTTGCCACACGCAGATGTACCTGCTTTAAATCATCCAGCTCCTGTTTCACTTTATCTAAACCTTGTTGATGCAATTTCTTGCTTTCTTCAAGCTCGTGCTTGAGCATTCGATTCTCAATCATGACAGCTTCAAATTTCTTCATCAAACTCGTTACTTGAACTTCGATTGGTCGCTTTGGGCATGCATCCATCTCATGCTCTTGAATCAATCGCCGTTGCAACTGTGCTCCACACTGATAAGCACATTCTACCATAAGAAACTCGCATCCCTGAGTGGAAGATACTCCAGCCCCTGGGTTTAGATGTCGCTGTAGCTGCCCCAGTTCTCCCTCCCACTCACAACCCAGTTCCTTCTGTGGGCAACGGATCACTAGGGCGTTCACTTCGCGAACCAGCTTCTTGTGTAGCATTGTGGTGAAGTTCTGTTCATTACACAAGGGGCATGGCTTGCCATCTCTCTTAACGCGCTCGATACAGGCTTGACAGAACTCGTTCCCGCAGCAACTAATGACGTGAGGGTCTCGTAAGGTCAGCAGGCAGACTGAACACTCCAGGGACTTCAGAGGAGGGCTAACAAACTCGTAGTCATAGCCTCCTTTGCTGTGCTCGCGATCAGAAGTACAAGTAGCCATTTTCCAGACGTAGTCACGTGAACTATTGTGATTGTCACGTTACGCGCTCACTAGCTATACAATAGCGTAAATTGGGCTATTCCATTTAATATCCATACACCCCCTATGGATGACTAGTGAGGAAAATTTAACCCCTGGACATAATTAACTAGCAACCATCCCCCATAGACAGTCGTTAATTAGGTCACTGTTCCCCCAAAACATAATTAAGAACATTACTACTCCCCCCGGATTATTAATCAAATCAAGTTTTGTTCCCCCTGGACACAAATTAATGCGTTAATTTATGGAAGGGAAATCACCTAAAGGAGCATAGTGCCCCCCTGGACACCACAATTAGTGATGGTTTCACCCCTAGACATAATTAAATTTGACCAAAATACCCCCCTTCCCTTCATTAAAATCAGTGTTTTACCCCCCTGGACAAGCCTCAAAATACCCCCCTGGACATTCGTTAGCAGTCATCCATAGGGGGTGTATGCTCATTAAATGGAAGAGCCCATTATACTTTAATATGCTCACACAATATCGGGGACTATACATTATCTTTCTGAAAGATAATGTATAGTCCCTGATAATATTATACACACAATACAGCGGAGGTACGAAGTAAACAGGTAGCTAAGCAGGGGCGTATTCAGGATTTTCTGAGGGGGTTTCCCAGCAGTTGCGCGCGAAGCGCGCGCGAAAAATTTAAAGACCACGCCCACTTTTCGGCCATGCCGTCTAATTAACGATCGCCATTTTCAGCAAGATTTTGCTCGATTCTCGATATTTTGGCAGAGAAAAGCACAAAAGGAGGAGATCTAGGCTAAGTTTTAGGAGATATTAGTGCCTGCACATTGAATCTGGAAACCAAGGGGGTTTCCTGATAGCTAAATCATACTAAGATAATACTGAATCTGACTGCCAGGGGGGGTTTCCGGGCAACAAGGAAACAACTAAGCTACGCCCCTGACTAAGTTTGGAAGCCCAGTCCTTTTCTTCTGCTAGTTCCCAAACTCCGTCCAGCTCCACCTCTCCCTCTGCGGAAGCCACGCCCTCTTGAACCTGTCCCCATTCCATGTCCAGTATCCTGAAATTCACAAAAATTCACGCATGATTATTTGGAATATCTATTTAATTCTACCTGCATGGGAGGAAGTTGGTAGTTTCTTCTCTGAGGAGGAGCCTGAGAATTAGATGATCTAGAGAGGTTGCCCCTCCTCGTTATGGAGAGTGGTGCCACTGCATCATGGAGGCCTGACTGCACTTGGAGGGGATTGCAACTTTCACGATGCTCATGCTATGAAAAAAAAGCAACAAAACAAAATGCTTAGCTACCTGGTGACTTTTTTTTTCGTGGGTACTAGCAAAATATTTTTGGCAGATTGGCCCAAAAACACAAAAAAAATTTTTTCCACTAACATCAGTGATAGCTAGATGCTACAGTTTGTGAGATACTACTGATTCTGATTAGAAACTCAGTGAACATTTCAAGTTTGAGTGTCTGATGTTCATTTACCTGACCCAAGGCCATTCCAATGGTGTCCATGAATGACTTGGTTGGGTGTAGGTGATCATCGTCTGTCCCTGAGGACAGCTCTAGGGGCAGTGAGCAGCTGCTCACCAACAGCAACAGATCTAAGCCAGGGAAATAAAGGAATTTAGATGCATAATAATAATTGAAGGACTCAGAAACAAAGTGGGCTAACTCCGAACTAAATGTGAGGAATTGTCTAAAAAGCTCAAAAATGGACTAAAAACCATACATTGTACTCTACTAAGTTGCCAAAATTTTCAAGAAACAAGATTTGGGGGGGGGGCTAAGTCAAAATTTGTGGGTTAGCCCACTTTGCTTCTGAGCCCGTCTCGATCATTAGAGTGGGATTGATTAAAGGGGCTTACTTACCTAATTAGTAGGGTGAGCGGTGTGGAGGAGGGGATGAGGAGAAAGTGGGCATGGTAGGGCGATGTGTGCTCTGATCGTGCTAGCAAAACATGATCCTGCATAAATATTTATAAGCAGCCGAATTTTATCTCTCATATAATTGGCACTGCCTATTGTCTCAGAAGTGTATCAAACAAATGAACCCCTGAAATAAGGACACCCATCTTAATTCATTGAATTTTTATCATAGATGTCCTTATTTCAGAGATCCTATAGTAGATCGAAGGACAATTAGACATCTTTGCAAGGTTAAATAGAGTACGCTCACATGTGATCAATAATAATAATATTATTATGTTGAAGACTTAAAGTGCACGTGCCCATGGTAAATGGGTAACTAGGCTTACTCTATCTTGTAGAGTTTTGCAGAGAGCAGTGAAGTGTTGCTGGTTTGTCTCCAGCTCCTCCCACTCGAGCTTCCAGCAGGCGGTGGGCCGCACCACCAGGGGAACTCCAAACAGAATACTCTCACACACTCCCTGTACTATAGTGCATAGATTTACTAGCCAAGTCTTTTTAAAAAATTGCATGATATACAGACATGTCATCCTGAATTGAGAACTCACAAAATTTAATGCACGAATAGTATAAATTCAATATACAAATGCAAAAAATGAAATCTATAATAGAGTAAACACAATGAATCAATTACAATGGCATATTAATCAGATACTGTTAACTTTAACATTCACTACTCGCAACCTAAGAGTGTTGGAATCCTTCACAAAATGTGATTTAAAATTTCGGGATGACAACCATTTTAGACTACCCCACCCGGCAGAATATAGAATGTCAATTTGTCTTCCAACTATGTCTAGGTCACACTCCTCCTTATTTAACTGGATCTTTTCCTCCTTATCCCATCTCTTTAGAGTGCGGTTGTACGCCTGCACTGTAACTTCACCATCAAATGGCCACTTAAGGTGATCGTCAAATTCTCCACGAAGGATCGATACATATATATCTAAATAAACACCTCTATTGCCACGCTTAACATTGGATTTTACACTTATATGCATTTTGTATCCGCCAGGGTGAGAATAAAATGGGACACTGTTAAAGTCTGTACTATATTCTAGGAAATCATCAGCATTCAGCACATTAAAATAATACGGTGGCATTGGTAGGGGGACCTTATGGTTTTGAAGTGCATCACATTTCTCCTCCAGCCCTTTCAAGTTCTCTTCAACTTGAAATTTCATTGCTTTCTGACTTTCTTTCAATTCATCACAGGCCCAATCATTTTCATGGAGCTTCCGTTTCAGTTGATTTATTTCACCTTCATAAGTGCTTTTCATCTCTCTCATCTCCCTCTCATGAGTTTGTTTGATTTCACCAAGTTCCTGTCGAAGCAGCTTGTTCTCAGCATCCATGGCTTCAAATTTCTTCAACAAACTGGCCACTGTAGTATCGCGAAGATCGAGCTTTGCGTAACAGTTAGTTAGCAAGTTGAAATATTATTGTGCACACACTCGATAGATAATACAAGACATACATACATATACATGCGGCCAAAAATCAGAGAACAAAAGACCATTGTGCATTTGGCGCGGGGCGCCAGTACAAGATAATTACATAAGTAAATGTAATACAGGATAAGGGATGACATAACATGATATAATCACTACACTCCTCCCCTGTAAACACAAAGTAAATAAAAGGTGACAAAAAAAATGAGAAGTATGCAAAAATGCAAAAAAAATTTAGTTCAGTTCATCAACCAGTCTCTCTGGTGCTTTGCGATTATGAGTAGGATACCTCGGAGCAGTTGGTGCCTCATTGACATTTTGCTCTGGTGAATCAACTGCTTCGCCATCCTCGGACTCTGCTGATTCTGCATTATCAGTAGGGGTTGGGAAATGAACGTAAGTATCTGTCTCAAGTTCACCATCATTTGACGTAGTGGCAGCAGCATCTCCCAAGGCTTTCAAGTGATCAACGTGTCTTTTCCACATTTTCTTATCCTCTGTTTCAACAACATAGGAGTGGGGACCACTTTTCTGCTTTACAATGCCGACAATCCACTTGGGTCCCGGTCGCAAATTTCGCACCATCACTCGTTCTCCAATATCGAAATCTCGTTCCTTAGCATGACGATCGTGCTGTGACTTTTGCAACGACTGTTTGTCAAATACATGCTGCTCACAACTTGGGTTAAGCAAATCGAATCGAGTGCGCAAATTCCGTTTTAGGAGCAAGGTACATGGGGGCACTCCTGTTGTTGCATGTGGCAAAGAACGGTAGGTGAGAAGAAATGTTGATAGACGATGCTGAAGTGAGCGTCCATCGTTCTGGCTTGCTTTGAGAGCCTGTTTGAATGACTGCACGAACCGTTCAGCGAGGCCATTTGATGATGGATGATAAGGAGCTGTACGAATATGACGGATACCATTTCCTCGCATAAAAGCGGCAAACTCCTCAGATACAAACTGGGGTCCATTGTCACTTACAAGTTGTTCAGGGAGTCCCTGAGCTGCAAAAAGGTGTCGTAGCACCTCGATGGTCTTGTCAGCTGTCGTTGACGACATACGAAACACTTCCGGCCATTTTGAGTACGCATCTACCACGATAAGAAATGTAGAACCTTGAAAAGGGCCGGCAAAATCGACGTGAATGCGCTCCCATGGTTTTGATGGCCAGGACCATGGATACAATGGTGCAGTTGGTGGTGAATTCTTCACTGATTGGCAAGATTTGCAAGATTTCCCCAATTCTTCGATATCTTTATCAAGGCCAGGCCACCAAAAGTAACTCCTTGACACCGCTTTCATCTTCGAGATTCCAGGATGGCCTTGGTGCAGCTCGTCTAGCAACTTCGTTCGCAGCTTAGTGGGTACTAACACACGTATTCCCCATAACAGACAACCATTTTCAACGGTAATCTCCTGCTGTTTTCTCTGAAATGGAAGCAGGGCTGCAGACACCTCATTCGGCCATCCATGCTTGGTGTATCGCATCACTTTACTCAGTAGGACGTCTGTTCTGGTGGCTGTTTGCAACTGACTTGCTGTCACTGGGAGACTTGCAATCTGTGACACATTGAAAATTCCAGGCTCAGGTGAATTTCCTTCAAAACCTGGCTTCAACAAAGGTAGGCGAGATAATCCGTCAGCATTAGCATGAGCAGTAGTTGACCGGAATTCTATCTGATAGTGGTATGCTGACAACAAAATAGCCCAGCGTTGAAGTCTGGCCGCAGCCAATGGTGGAGTTCCTTTCTGCGGTCCAAGTATGGCCGTCAAAGGCTTGTGGTCGGTAACAAGAATAAACTGTCGCCCGTAAAGATAAAGGTGAAATTTCTTGACGGCAAAGATGAGAGCTAACGCCTCTTTCTCGACTTGAGCATAATTTCGCTCACTTGCTGTCAGCGTGCGCGATGCAAAGGCTACGGGCCGTTCACTGCCATCGTCCATCACATGTGATAATACCGCACCCACTCCATATGCTGAAGCATCTCCAGCAACTTTGATTGGGAGCCTCGGATCATAGTGAACTAATACATCGGAGGACACTAACTTCTCTTTTGCCAGATTAAAGGCTTGCATACATGTTTCAGACCAATTCCATTTGCAATCGCTGTGGAGTAGTGTGGTTAACGGATGAATGATCGATGCGAGATCAGGGATGAACTTCCGATAATAATTCAGCAACCCGAGAAACGAGCGTAGCTGTTGCACATTCTGTGGGGGAGGTGCATTCTCAATAGCCTCCACTTTGCTCTTTGTTGCTCGCAATCCTTGTGAGTCGATTAAGTGTCCCAGGTATTCCACTCTAGGACGCAGAAAATTGCACTTGGATTTCTTCAAACGTAATCCATGTTGCTGGAGCCTCTTCAGCACTGCTTCCAGATTCTTCAAATGTTCCGTATCATTCGCTCCAGTAACCAAGATGTCATCTATGTAGCACATCACTCCCGGCAGGCCCTGAAGGATTGTATCCATTACCCGCTGAAAAATAGCAGGTGCCGAAGCAATTCCATATGGAAGGCGAGTGTATCGGTACAATCCTCGGTGGGTGTTGATGGTGACATAGGGCCGCGAATCGTCGTGTAGCAGTAGCTGTTGGTAGGCCTGTGCTAGATCAAGGACAGAAAATTTGTCCCCTCCAGCCAAAGATGCAAACAAATCATCCAGTTGGGGAAGTGGGTACTGCTCGACATCCAGCGCCTGATTCAATGTTACCTTGTAATCTCCACAAAGGCGTACTCGACCATCCTTTTTCGGCACAACAACAAGGGGAGTGGCCCATTCACTGTAAGTAACTCTTTCCAGGACTCCATTCTGTTCAAGGCGATCCAGCTCACCTTCTACAAGTGGCTTTATAGCAATCGGTACAGACCTCGGCTTGAAAAATTTCGGTTTGACATTCTCTTTTATCGCTAGCTGTGCTTTGAACTGTTGGATGGTTCCGAGATCGTCGGAAAAGATTTCGTGGTATTCCTCCAACAAGGTGTCAAGCTTTTTTCTGGGATCCTGCTGCAATGTAACAGCAGCTATCTTTCTCCAATTTAATCGCATCGATTTCAGCCAGTTTCGACCAAGCAACGGTGGTCCATCACCCGTTACAACAACAAGTGTCTGCTCGACTGGGGGTTGATCTTCATACTGCACCCGAACTGGCAGCTTACCCAGCACAGACATTCGCTCACCCGTGTATGTTTTGAGAGGTAGTGTGAAAGATTGTAGAGATAGAGTGGAAAACATCGACTTGTAGGTACTCTCTGAGATGATTGATATATCAGCACCGGTATCCAATTCCATGACTACTGGCTTGTCATTGATATGCACTTTCACCTCGATGGGCGGTGATGCGCTAGCTCCGATAGTAAACAATGCCAGCTCTTCGTCTGATGATGCTTGTTCGGTAGGCTCCATTTCCACCTCTACCCATTTCGTTTGAGGCTTTGACATGGGCGTTCTCCTCGACTTCACTGACTTCTTTGGAGATCTACAAGCCGGCGCAATATGTCCAACTTTACCACAATTGTGGCAAGTCGCTTCACGAAATTTGCATTCATTTGCTGTATGGTTGTTGCGTCCACATCGGTAACATGGCTTACGCTTAGCTGCAGTGGATTTAGGCGATGTGATATTCATGACTACCGGCGGAGATTCTTTGAATTGCTTAGCATCACGTGCAGCTGCCTCCATGCCTTGTGCTATTTCTTGTGCTTTCGTTAGTGTGAGCTTATCTTCTGCCAGTAGCCGTTTTTGAATGTTCTCGCTCCGCATTCCCACAACATACTTGTCTCGTAAGGCTTCGTTAAGGAATGTGCCGAATTCACACGTCTGAGCCAACTGACGTAACTCAGCAAGATAATCTGCCAGCGATTCACCAGCTGCTTGTGCCCTCTTGTAGAATCGAAAACGCTCAGCAATGATGAGGGGCTTAGGCTCAAAGTGGTCTTTAAGGAGTTTTTCCAGATCCTTTAGCGGCTTGTCCTTGGGCAAGGTCGGCGCCAATTGCCCTCTCAGTAGAGAGTAAGTCTTAGATCCAATGATCGTAAGTAGCACTGACACTTTCTTGGCGTTGGCAATGTCATTTGCCTCGAAATACAAGTGTAAACGCTCGAGATACTCGGAGATCTTTTCATTTTCAGGATCGAACTCGGCAATTTTACCAATAGATTTAGCCATCGTACGTGCAGCGAAGTAAGTCCACTCCTCGTCGCCAGTGTAGTATCGCGAAGATCGAGCTTTGCGTAACAGTTAGTTAGCAAGTTGAAATATTATTGTGCGCACACTCGATAGATAATACAAGACATACATACATATACATGCGGCCAAAAATCAGAGAACAAAAGACCATTGTGCATTTGGCGCGGGGCGCCAGTACAAGATAATTACATAAGTAAATGTAATACAGGATAAGGGATGACATAACATGATATAATCACTACAGCCACTTGCATTTCAATCGGACGCTTAGGGCAAATCTCCATTTCATGCTCACGTAGCTTTTGCCGCTGCAATTGCACGCCACACTTGTAAGAGCACGCAACAATCACATAGCCACACCCATTTACACCACCATGTTCTGGATAAAGGTGGCCGTGTACTTTTCCTAATTCTCCCTCCCATTCACAACCTAGCTCCTTCTGTGGACAATAAATCACTAGGGCGTTCACCTCGCGAACCAGCTTCTTGTGTAGCAGTGTGGTGAAGTTCTGTTCATTACACAAGGGGCATGACTTGCCATCTCTCTTCACACGTTCGATACACACTTGGCAGAACTCGTTCCCACAGCAGCTAATGACGTGAGGGTCTCGCAAGATCAGCAGACAGATAGAACACTCGAGGGACTTTGGAGGAGGAGTAACAAACTCGTAGTCATAGATCTCCTATAAAGAACGGACCAGGCCTTTTACGGACTAATTAAAGCGGGTGTGGTCTTCCTGGATGCAGGCGAGGACGTTTCAAGTGCGCGGAGTCATCCCGCGATAGTCTTGGCGCATGCGCATTATGTATGCAAATATAATCTTACATGGAGCAATAAAATTGTTGCTACTTCAACTTTCCAATAATATCATTCTGACATGAAACAGATATGCGCGCGCGCGGGCTATGTTCTACAAACGCGGGATAATTCAACGCAATGTCGATCTTGCAGCTTGGGCCTGTGATCTTTGGGAAGACTGATCAGCTGATCACATTCCTCCAGAGCAAGAATCTGTTAGCCACGAATAAGACCTGCCCATGTGGCTCTGCAATGCAACTATCTTCCAGGTCAGATGTAAGTGATGGAGTCCGTTTTCGATGTCCAGTTTGCCGCAAATGCGCCACAATCCGGGATGGTAGTTTCTTCTCCAAGTCTCGGTTGCCTCTCCAAAAGTGGGCCATATTGATGTACTGGTGGGCACGAAACTACCCGGTGACGGATGCTGCTAGTGAAGCAGAGGTGACCGAAGCCAGTGCTTGTGCTGTGTATCAATGGCTGAGGGAAGTCTGCTCCACTCGTCTCCTGCACACCACAATCAGATTAGGTGGGCCAGGAATTACAGTGCAAATCGACGAAAGCCTGATGAACCATAAGCCAAAGGTAAATATACCACGGAGTAGGGGTGGGGCATGTTCACTTCCTGCTGTTTATTATTAGTATAGGTGTTAATTGCAATTATTATTAATAATTTTGGTATAGTACCATCGTGGGCGGAGACCAGCAACGGAACAGTGGGTCTTTGGCATGGTTGACACTTCCCAGACTCCTGCAGTAGGGTACATGGAGCTAGTTCCTCGAAGGGATGCTGCAACATTGCTCCCAATCATCCAGCAACATGTACTCCCTGGTACAACCATATGGTCGGATCAATGGGCAGCGTACAATAATGTAAGCTCACTACCAGGAGTAGCAGGACATGGAGTGGTTAATCACTCGCTCCATTTCGTCAACCCATCAACTGGGGTCAATACCCAGACCGTGGAGAGTTATTGGAATAGGGTCAAGACGAAGATTAAGCGAATGAAGGGTGTCAGCTCAGCCCAGTTACCTCTCCACCTGGATGAGTTCATGTGGAGGGAGAGGTATGGACAGACAGCTGGCCAAGCCTTCACTAATGTTTGTGCTGATATTAGTGCACAATATCCCGTGTGACTTGGGGGGGTTGGATCTGATCTGAACACCTACATGTACAGTATAATATTATAATGAAAATCAAATATAGAGTACACAAAATTAATTATCGTACTGCTTAATAATTTATGATTTAATATGTTTAACAAACTCACTAGTGCTTAATACCAGGCATTATTTCTCAATGTTTCTTGATGAACTTGGCTGTCAATATAGGACTTTACACGTGACTCCGCCCACTTCATGTCACATGCACGCACGACGGTCCTACATCACCGGAAGTACCGCCGGAAGACCACACCCACTTTAATTAGTCCGTAAAAGGCCTGGTCCGTTCTTTATAGGAGATCCGCCTCCTTTATCACTACAAGAGCCACTATCTGCTTTGGCAGCCATTTTGAGGGTATACGATATTATCCTAATTAAAGCTCGCCATAAACATCCGCGACGACCATTTCCAAATCTGACAATACTTGATGGCTATGCAAAAGTACAGTGCATGTGCACTCACCTCAGCTGGTAGAGTGGATATTCCCCTGAGAGTATAGAGCGGTAGTGTGGATGATACAGCTGATGTAGGACTAGTCACTGAGCCAGAGGATCCACCACCCCTACTGGAGGGGGTGTGGCTGGGAGGTGGAGCCACATATAGTCCCTGCAGTGGAAATGAAACAAACGTATATCAACTCTTGCTCATTATTGAAAAGGCCACCAGTGAAGGTTACACTCGTCATTTGAAATGACATTGCAGTATTGCAAAAGCTTTAATTTCTAAATAGCTTACAGCATGACCAAAATCTAGCTAATTAGCTACACAAATAAGTTATGTTGCATACTTCTCACCATTTGTTGCTGGAGGTTAGCTCCAAAGAGAGCAGGGTCTAGTATTCTCTCCTGGAGATCACACTTCAACACCAGTTGCTGCCGGCTTTTATCACCAGGACCACTGCCATTAGCCTCAAGCCCTCCTCCCTCCCTCCCCACACCTTCGCTGCAAATCATAATGATCAAAATATTATCAATATTAATTTGGCAGAGATTTAAATTTGGCGGTTTGGCGGTCTACATGTACCGGGTACATGTATGTTACAACTGCCAAATTAAAATCCGCCAAAATTTCCTACTTGCATATAATTATACGTATGGCGATCCTGTACCGAACCTACAAATTTAAATCCACTAATATTCTTGCAATAGCAATTTTGGTCTCAACCGCCAAATTTAATTCCTGCCAATATTTCTGGCTAATCGGCATTTTATTTATATATAGGTGATTATTGCACTTAATGGTACACATGTAACAAACCAAACTTAGCCTCGTACCCAGCATTGAAAACGTGGGAGCGGCCTGGGTTCGAGCTAGGCTACCAAACTAGCTTCATCATATTATAAATATATATAGCTACATCTGATCCATTAGCTATAGGGGGGGGAGGGGGTGCATCGTACACACGTACCTTGTAGCTGGTGGTAGTGATGAGGTGAAAGTGCTTGCTGTCAATGCCACTGTCATGGAACCAACCTCTGAAGTAGCTGCTCAGGCTGAGGACATCATTCTCTATGTTGTGCAGATCAAGAATACCCAGACCTGTATGATAATATTCATCATAAAAATTAATGAAAAAATCATATGCATGTACATGTATAGGCATACCGTAGGTCGGATTTTAATTGTGAGTATCTATTAATTGCAAATTACGAGTTTTTCGACATAGATTCGCAAACATAAACGTGCACGTATACTGAAAGTAAATATTTAATACTCAGCTACAAGTCTCCTTTCAACATATCTTGTGCTCCATCAAAGCCATGATCATGTACATATATAGTGCATGCATGCTGCTTGCTGTGGTCACATGACTTTATGCGCATGCGTGTAGGTCAATACCTTGACAGGATTGGCGATTTTTACCTTTGGAACTTGAAACCTGACGATATCAATATTATCTATTATCATGATCATTATAGGGAAATGCCTTGCTGCAGACGTAGCTACACGCAACTGCAACAGTCATTAATAATTATTTAATCTGACAAAGAACAAAAATTCAAATTAATTGTTAGTACGACAGTCATAATATTATTATATTACACCAAGTTGATTTAAATCTCTATTTTTGTTATTCTAATCCTGAGACTATTGGCCCTACTAATATACTTATCTAGGTAAGTAAAGGACAAAAAATCATGGATTCCAGCACCACCCCTTAATATTTTATCACAACATCTACTAACAACAGTGGCATCCCAAATATCTTCATTCATCTCAATCACTTGTTTGAATGACCACCTCTCACTGACACAGTTGTATGCCTCTACAGTGATTTTACCATTAAATGGCCAGTGAAGTTGATCATCAAATTCTCCAGGGAGGAGGCATACATGTAGGGAAACATGAGTGCCTTGCCTTACACTAAAGCCATTTGGTCGGATGATCATTGCCATTTTATAGCCACCAGTATGAGAATAGAATGGATCACTCGTGAATAGGTAGTTATTTTCCCGATAATGATAAAAATTAGTCAATACTACATAAAATGGGGGCACTGGCAGAGGCATTGATGCAGCCTGTAGAGATGAATATTTCTTCTCTAAATCATTAATTTTTCTCTTTTGGATATCGTCAACACTTGCTTCAATTTGTTTCTGTTCAGTCTCTAGTACATCACATACCCTTCGGAGGTTTTCATTGGCTCTCCGAAGGAGCTTATTCTCTTCCTTAGCTTCATGCAGCTCTTCTCTCTGTTGACGATGTGCCTGCTTTAAATCATCCAGCTCCTGCTTTACTTGATCCAAACCTTCATTGAGTTCCTGCTTGAGCATTCGATTCTCGATCACGACAGCTTCAAATTTCTTCATTAAACTCGCTACTTGCATTTCAATTGGTCGCTTTGGGCATGCTTCCATTTCATGCTCTTGAATCAATCGCCGTTGCAATTGTGCTCCACAATGATAAGCACATTCTACTGTAAGAAACTCACATCCCTGAGTGGAAGATACTCCTGCCCCTGGGTTGAGATGTCGCCGTAGCTGCCCCAGTTCTCCCTCCCGGCACTCACAACCCAGCTCCTTCTGTGGGCAACGGATCACTAGGGCGTTCACTTCACGAACCAGCTTCTTGTGTAGCAGTGTGGAAAAGTTCTGTTCATTACACAAGGGGCATGGCTTGCCATCTTTCTTCACACGCTCGATACACACTTGACAGAACTCGTTCCCACAGCAGCTAATGACGTGAGGGTCTCGCAAGGTCTGCAGGCAGATGGAACACTCCAAGGACTTCGGAGGAGGGGTAACAAACTCGTAATCGTAGCCACCCTTTGATGGTTCCATCGAAGCCATCATTTAATAGTCATGCGCGCCACACCCCCTTTTTCCACTCCGGGGCGTGGTACATGGTGCATTTGATACATTGTGGATTCAATTGGGAACGAGGGGTTCGAAATTACCCTGAAATCTCGTACAGCACTTCAGAAATCTTTCGTGAAATCCCGAAATCTTTGCTGAAATCTTGTAATCTCACAAATCTGAAATCTTGAAAACATGAAAATCGACCAGAATATCCTTGTATAATATGAACCCTTGACCACATCCCCAGTGGCTGCATAGTTCTAATGGTGCATGGTGCATGTGGTAAAGGTCGTCAGTACACACATCGCTGCCGGGGCCTCAATCGCAGAGATGGAGTCTAAGATCAACTTTCGACTTCGAGTTTCGATGCTTCAATCAAAGGAGACGAACTCGACAGCACAGTACAGCTTCCGAACTTCAGATCGGTCGTGGCATGACGCGTGCTATAAATAGCGCAATGCTAGCTTTATTTATCCACAGGATTACGTCAGCCAAGAGAACGCGTGAAGTTCGGCCGGCATTACTTGTCGGAGAAAGTAGCACTCAGCTTTTAATGTATTCGCTGGATATGTATGTAAGTTAATATTATATGATTCTGTGGATTTTCAGGTCTCAGAAGTGTTCTGTAAAGGCTCTGAATTTTAGCGCTATGACGACATAGGTTACATCATAATTACAACATAATTACCTAATAACCGCAAAAAAGTAAATTTATACTGGGGATGTAATTATTCCCGCGTTCGAGTTCATCACGTGAGCTATACATACGTACTGTATACTGTACTAACGCAAGTTAGTCTTGCGCGCCACACCCCCAGATCGAAGCTAGCGAGACTACGCCGGAGTGTGCTAAAAGCTAACTAGCTAGCTATACCACCTCTCTGGTAACAGATTCTCAGCTTGATAATATTTACAGATGGTAAACAATCAAAATATCATAGGCCTAGCTACTTGAAATCTTATGTGAAATTTTACGTAAAATCTTGAAATCCCAACGGAAATCAGGAAATCTCAAGCGAAATCTCGGGATTTCGAAATCTCGTACGTTTTTTGGGTGTGTTTCGAACCCCTCGATTGGGAAGTTCATTGACGACCATTTCCAACAATAAACTGCACATACATGACCCTTATAATATTATAATTATTACTACTTAGTCTAGCCCTAGGAGTCTATAAGCCCTTGTCCACACCTATTAAATTAGTGACAAGCAAGTACTATTGATAACCATAATAAAGATGTTCAGATACCCTCAACTTGATTGATCTGGCAGGGTCTGAGCGTCTCCAGGCTCCCAGTCAGGATCCCTGGCAGGGCGAGAGGCTGAAAGAGACAAAGAACATCAACAAGAGCCTGTCAGTGAGTAACCTTGGCAACGTGATCATGGCACTGGCCAACAAGGACTCCCATGTCCCTTACAGGAACTCAAAGCTCACATAGCTACTTACTGCAGAGCTCTCTATATATAGGGGGCAACAGTAAGACATAAGTTTAATTGCAGTGTTCTCCCCAGCATAGCTACATAAGGCATGTCGGCCCAACAAGCCTACAGTAGGGAATTTCCTTTGATGTGTGAATAGAGAGATTCCAAAAGCTTTGATGTGGCCACAGTCTCCACCCAAAGTATATGCCCTACTATCGTGCCTTGAATTTTGCTTGGGGAGAACACTGCAATTGCAAAAAGTAATAATATAGTGTTACTAAACTTCTCTTTTTTGATGTTTGTGAATATGTCTCCATTGGCTGAGTCCATGCAGGAAAGCCTCTGTTCACTCAGATTTGCAACCAAGGTATGCAATAATACACTATGACTAGAATTGGGTGATATATAGAGATTATTATATCATGCAATCATTGCCTAAAATAAATATTATTGTGTCCTTTGTGTAGGTAAACCAGTGCAATATTGGTACAACAAAAAAGACAATAAAACAAGAATCTGATTGTTGTATGTTGATACTTTATTAGTGTTTACTACTATATATATAAATATACAATGTCATGATGTTCATAATATAAAACTTTTACAACACAACTTGTACACTTGTGACTCTAAATCTAATGGCTGCAGTACCCTTCAAATAATTGTCATTCAAGTCTGATAGAGATAGAAATTTATAATTTCCCCAACTTCCTGGTGTCAGTTTATCCACACATCTTTGAACCTTCTTGGCACATTCTTCTTTATTCATATTTATTGTTTGTTTATTAGACCATTGTTCAGTAGTGCGGTTGTATGCCTGTACAGTGATACTGCCATTAAATGGCCAGCGAAGCTGATCATCAAATTCACCGTGAAGAATGGAAACGTAAAGACCCATATAAGCACCTTTAGCATCACCAAAACCATTTGGGTGTATTTTAACTCTCATTTTATACCCACCAGGATGAGAATAAAATGGTTCACTGAAAAAAGTGAACTCATTTTTCTGATAGTGTTTGAAACTTGATATGGTAAAGTAAAATGGAGGCACTGGTAGTGGAACGGAATGCATTTGGAGCTCTTCTCTCTGTTGATGAAGTGCTTGCTTTAAATCACCTAACTCCTGCTTCTGTAGGGATGTATATTTCTTCTCCTTTTGTATGTTGTCAATATTTGCTTCAATTTGTTTCTGTTCGGCTTTTAGCACATCACATACCCTTTGAAGATTTTCATTGGCTTCCTTTGCCTCACGCAGCTCTTCTCTCTGTTGACGATTTTCCTGTGTTAATTCACCCAGCTTCTGTTTCACTTCATCCAAACTTTGTTGATGCATTTTCTTTGTTTCATCAAGTTCTTGCTTGAGCATTTGATTCTCTGTCACGACAGCTTCAAATTTCTTCATCAAACTCGCTACTTGCATTTCAATCGGTCGCTTTGGGCATGTTTCCATCTCATGCTCTTGAATCAATCGCCGTCGCAATTGTGCTCCACAACGATAGGCACATTCTACGGTAAGAAACTCACATCCCTGAGCGGAAGATACTCCTGCCCCTGGGTTTAAATGTCGCTGTAGCTGTCCCAGTTCTCCCTCCCACACACAACCCAGCTCCTTCTGTGGGCAACGGATCACAAGAGCGTTCACTTCACGAACTATTTTCTTTTGTAGCATAGTGGAGAAGTTCTGTTCATTACACAACGGGCAGGGTTTGTTATCTCTCTGCACACGTTCAATGCATACTTAGCAGAACTCATAACCACAGCAGCTAATGACGTGAGGGTCACGCAAAGTCAAAAGGCAGACTGAACACTCCAGGGACTTCGGAGGGGGATTCACGAACTCGTAATCGTAGCCACCCTTTGGTGACTCCTTGTGCTCCATGAAAGCTGCGACTCGCTACGGTCACATGACTTGAAGCTCCTCCCCGTCAGCATTCTGAGCCTAGCCAGCCCTTAATGCATTGGGCTATTCCAGTTAATAAAGATACACCCCCATGGAAGAACACTATCACGTTTCCCCCCATGACAATAATTAAAACCACCTAAACACCCTCAAGACTAATTTATGGGCACACTTACCCTGATGACAACTTAATTGAAGCCACTTCACCCCCTCAAGACGTCATTATGAATACACTGGGTACCCTCCGGACTAATTATGGGTATATAATATATTATATTATACATTTACCCTCATGACAACTTAATTAAAGCCACTTCCCCCTGCCCCAGACATCATTATAAATACGCTGGGTACCCTCCGGACTAATTATGGGTATATATTATTATGCATTTACCCTCATAAAGCCACTTCCCCCCCCCTCCCCCCCCCTCCCCCCCCCCCCCCCCCCCCCCCCCCCAAGATGTCGTAATGACTACACTGGGTACCCTCCGGACTACTTATGGGTACATTAATTTTACCCTGATGACAACTTATAATTAATTGAACCCCCAAGACGTCATAATAAATACACTGGATACCTTCCGGACTAATTATACTCCCTTCACTGGTGAAATTAGCAATGATGGCTATTTATTCTATAATATTATGATTACTATCTCAAGCATTTTTGAATTGACATTACAGTGTCCATAGGGCACTGAGAGGTAGTGTCCATAGGGAGCTGCTAAATGCATGATGTCTGGGGTATTACTCTTTAATTAGCAGTAACAATAAGGTAAGTGATACTGTGCTTGAAGGGAACCACTGCAAAAACGGTAGGGGATTGCTATTGATGTGTCCGTGGCACAGCCGAGAGAATTAATGCATTAAGTATAATACAATAATATAGAACAGCACGACTGGTAGATTGTAAGCTATACAAGACCTTAATTGGGGTGCACAAGATGCATGATCGAATACACCCCAGATAAGGTCTTGCATACAACGTACTAGTTAAGCTTCTCATGACTCCTCTCATCATTGGCCTACCCAGTGGCAGAGGATGACGGGGGGAGAGACGCAGTGGATGTATCACATGTCTACCACAATAGGGATCTATTAAAGGACTATCATGCAAGGGGGCACATGCCCCTGATGCCCCCCTGGTTCTGCCACCTATGCTACCCTATGTTTACCAATACCCCTCTGGTATCCAGTAATTCGCCTATAAGAACTTCTGTTGCTAGGCGATGGTCAACTACGTACGGTGTACTGTATAGTCCATAATAATATTGTATGTGGTATTATGTATCTAAGTGGGTATGTGGTGTTATGTTACTTGTCAATGAGTGTGTGAGGGGATACAATAAGTTATAGTTATATGGCAGGCAGGCCAATACAAGGCAGTGGCTGCCATATAACTGACTTGTTAGATCTTGACATAGGAATTTAATTAGTACCTATTAATTCTTTTATAATTATTGAACATGTTGCCCACAGTGTCACTGTGTACACCAACATTAACCTGTTTGAGACTCTAATCTCTGTATTGGAGAATATTCTGCCACTATTTACCTTGGCAATTATGTGTTTGAGCTGTGTGATATTAGGGTATTAATTTGATGTGATTATTAGGCTAGGTATGTATTATGGATTATGAGGGTATATAATATTATGAGTATGTGTGGTGTGATTGAGATATAATTTAATACTCAATTGCGATTGAGGTGATTAGGATACATTGTATTATTATTATATTGATCAATGATGGAATGGGGATATATGTGTATGAGTCAATGAAGTGATAGTTTAATTGGGTATGTTCATGAATAGTTTGGAGGTATTAGAGTGTATGGATATTTGTTGGTAGTTGCTTAGCAACCAAAGTTTTTATAGGCAATTTGCCGGCTATGGGAAGGGGTCGGATCATCATAAAGTAGGCCAATGATGAACAGAGGTCAACTACCAACAGAATAGTTATCTGCCAGTAATTGGGGTGCATGAGATGCATTCTGCCAGTAATTGGGGTGCATTCGACCATGCATCTCATGCACCCCAATTACTGGCAGATAACTATTATATGTATACTAGTTAATTGTTTGAGAGTGTGATGTGATTAGGGTATGATATGATAATATTATGTATTTGTGAAGTGATTAGGGTATGTATGAGTTGTTTTTAAGTGCTATGTGATTAGGGTATGTGTGATATGATTAGGGTATTACAATAGAGTGTATGTGACCTTTGAAGCTCTGAGTTTGAGAGTGAATGCTGTCAGAATACATTGTATGTCATATGTGCATGCTGCCCGTGTCCATGAGCCACTTAGGTGGGTAGGGAGAGTTTCCATGGAACAAAAGAGCTTTTCAACCTACCACCCCTAGTTCTCAAGGCTAGGCACCTATGTGGCTCTGCCTTTTGCTTAAATTAGGTCTGCCTGAGCAGGCAGTGAGATGGTTTTCCCCTTAGGTTTGGATTGGTAGTAGAAGATAAACCTACTGAATTTTCATATAAATTTGGGGGAATGTGTTTAAGAGTATGATGAGATTGGAGCATATATAGGTTGCCAGTGAGCTTTGCAAACTCAAAGCAGTAACTTTTATGCAGCAGTGGACAGGTGTGTACATAGTGACATTCACACTTTCCTTATAAGGAAGGTGTTAACCCAAACAGACTAATTATGTGCACAGCTAGGGCTGCATCACTCCATCTGTGGTGGAGACCACCCTGAGCTTCACATACACAATCACTAACTCCATTGCACACACTGAATTGAGCTGGAGCCTCAGGAAAGTATAGATCAAGTGCTGCTGTTGGCCAGCTTCATTCACCACCCCTTCCCTCTCTTTGTGGATACTTTAGTACACCAGCCAGACCCTCTAGCTCCTCCTTGTTTATTTTCTATTACTGGGGGGGGGGGGGGGGGGGGGGGTATGAGTCCTCAACCATAATTCCTGATAGGTCTATCTTACTAGCATACCAACAGTGCCATTTTCCCTGTGATATGCTAGTGGTGATAATAGAATGTTATTGTGAACATGGCCTATTAGCTATTTACCTAAACTTACATACTGGTATTCTGAAGGGGAAGCCTGGCTCGTTTCTAAGGGGTCAGAGTTGCATACAGAGGAGGGGGGCACTAGTTTATACATGTAGCTTAAATCGATTAACTTAATGAGTAATGATCACTATCTACTTTCTTGCTGTTGCTAACACCTGTACTCGAGTTTAGTTCACACTTGCATGAAACATATCAGTGGCGTGTCCAAGGGGGGGGGGGGGGCTCCGGGTGCTCGAGCACCCCCCTCAGCTCTGGCACAACAGCCAGATCAGTAGCTCAGTGGCAACTCTTTATGCTGATAATTGACAACTGGTAGCCAGAACCAACAATGAACTTAAAATTCGCTTTGTAAGCAACGTTTTGGGCGCCGTGGCCTAAAATTTAGCACCTCCTCCTTCAAATTCTGGACACACCACTGCATATTTAGCTGTCACAACAAAGATAGCTAATAATAATAAACAGTACCTCACTATTCACCTCTCGACAAGTGGCATAATATTAGGTAAATTTTATAAAATCTTCTGGAGTTTTTGAGCTCAACAAGTAGCATCTCTGAAACATTACAATACAGAAACTAGAGAAACATGGCAAGGCTCAACTGCTATAGTTATGCACATGTGTATACACACACCATGCGCATACAGAGTCATAACCCCTAGAAAAAATCATACTATTATGCAAATAAACGTGATTGACACAGCTAGTCCATGACAAACAGAATGAACACTAGCTGGCCCAAGTAAGCCCTATGACAATACTTGAGCACATACTTATCATTAATTATTATGTTAATGGGGAGAGTTTGTTTGAAGGATAGCTTGGATTAAATTAATACCATATAGGCGAAAATATTGGCAGTCGCATAAGTTAGGCAATTTGGGTCCCAATGGCGCATTTCACACTATTCAGCACTTTAAATTGATTTTAAATTGGCGGTTATGGTATGGTATCGCTTTAATATTATTATCTTATACTCTCTTGTTATTATGTGTACATATATTACATGCATGCAGATCAGAATTTAATTTAGAGGCATACCATCAACCCACCCAATTTTATTCCCTGCCAAATTTTCCAGCTCTACGGTATTACGTAATTCTTCATAGGGATAATTATTAGCTAAGTTGACAATAATATAAATCATGTCCCTAGGGGGTCGATCTATATCTTTAGGGATAAATTAAAAAAACCAAAATCATGATGTAAATTAAAGCTAGGCTGTGTATCAATACATAATATAGTATGTATCCAAATAATTGTGAACCGCTCTGAGAAAAGGGACCACTCGGGATAAAATTTCATTTTTTTTACTTTACCAGAAACTATAGGATTTTGGCTTCATATTGATAATGCTATGTTCATATAGTTGCAAATGTAAACTATCGTTATGGGCGCAAACAATTGTTCGGACACATACAATTAATTTTAATACAAAATTTAATTAAATATACGCATTTTCCGAAAATCGAATATTATTATTATCTATCTGCGTATATAAAAATGGTCATAACTCCGCTTGTTTTCAATATAAATTTTCATGAAACTTGCACCATTGGATTCAGCACACACAGATCAATCCTTGCTAAAAACTCAATTTTTATGAAATATCCCGAGTGGTCCCTTTTCTCAGAGCAGGTCACAATTTGTCTGAACGGGTAGCTATATCTGACCGGCCCCTTTTAGTTTATCCTATATTTATCCTATGGGGTCGGTATGCACAGACATACTCTAGAGCTAGGATATAATATGTGATAGTGTGGTTCAATACTTCTAAAGTAGAGTAGAATTCTCTGTATATTCCGAATTGGGACAGCTTAAGGTGTTCTGATCAAAAGTGTTCTCATTTCTGGGGTAATTTTATGCACTTTTCTAGCTATAGGTTGCTGGAACCATGCATGGTGTCCTGATTAAGGGAGGTTTCATCATTTCAGGGATGTCCTTATAGAGGGGTTCCATGCACTATATACTATAATAATATAGCACTATGACACCTGGTTGTGGGAGCATCTGAGATGTATACCGGTATGTAATTTAAGGCTGATGAGTAAATTATTTTGAAATATTAGTTATTATTATTTAGTGTTTCCCCCAGCATACCTGAATCAGGGTGGGCCACCCGGTTTGACTTTGGGCTAATTGGATAAACATCAAAGAAATGGGTGGAATTTAAAGCCACAACTTAATTAAAAGCCTATGAATATCATTAAGCACCCGGTTTGGATTCTGTTCTGGGGGAATCCCTGATTATTAATAATTAATTGTATGATTTGATTCTCCCTCACTTCTTTAAAATACCCATCTACCCATCAGACAAATTATTAATCTAATTTAAGATACCCATCAGACAAATTATTAAATGTTATTTTGAGCCCATAAGACAGAAATTAGATTCTCCAAAAAAAACCCTGAAGACTAATTAGTGTTCTTCCATGGGGGTGTATCCTTATTAACTGGAATAGCCCAATACTATGATAATAATATTATGATAATTATGGTTCATTATTCCACAGTAGCCACTGCATGATCTTCAATCTGTTCCAAAAGTTTCTTCACAAGGAATTCGACCACCTCAGCTAAAGCATCAGCTTTCTCGGACATACACTGATCGTAGCAATCATATGGAATATCTAGTGGTAGTCCATCTGGAATATGCACAAAAAGCACGTTCCTTGGGAAATTTGAATTAGGATTGCTAATGCTATTTCTTTTAGTCGCAAGATTGAGCGACACGTAGTATAGAAAATCGCACAAAAAATTTCCTGCATCATCTGATGGTTGATAGGTTAGCTGTAATGGATTTTCACTGCAGCTGGTTGGCAACATAATTTCAGATTTGAAGGCCTTTAATTCTTCACATAGCACATCGGAAATTTTGAATGAGGTCTTTTCATCATTTTCTGATAAGTGCAAAGGAGTATCATCTTGCTCATGATTGTATTTATCTTTTTCAAAAGATACACCTCTGAGTCTTCCAGTAGTCTCGAGTTTGACTGATCCTAAGTTATCTTCCACTCCAAGGTGAACATAGATAAGGGCGTCAGTTGAATCTAGCCAATCTTGAAAGCACGGATCTTCTACATAATTGTAGCATACCTTGACTGGTTCTGGAATGCTTTTATCATCTTGGCTTGGCTTTCCTTTGAATACTGGAATTGCCCTGCCCCTGCTATCGATGATAGTTTCACTCAGCTTCTCCACAACTCTCCAACTTAAGTTGCTTTCATCTGATGAATCCAGGTTTGGGTCGATTCTTCCAAAGCCTGTCACTACTATGGGCCGGATGGTCTCAAATTCTTCAAAATTTTCACTCTCCCCATAGACAGTCTGCTGCTGATTATGTGACTGTAAACTGGCCATGAGGGATAGTATAATAATTATAACTACGTAGCAGCTATTCTTCAAAACAATTGCAAACTCATGATCACAATAACCCACTAACAAAAAAAGGGGGTGGTATAATATTATATAGCTATCATGTGATTCATGATGCTGATAATTATTACAGAAACTGATAAAAACTCATGAATACCCTCGGTATACTATCATTATTATTAACTGCATCCCAAAATCAAAAATTCCCATGAACTATCACTCTTGTGTCGTCCCGATCACATCTACATTAAAAAATTAAGAGCAACTAGCTATGACAAAAATTAATGTTCTAAATTTAGTATATATATTATGCAACTTGACAGCAAATCAATCAAAGTTCATCCAGTAGTGCCTCAATGAGAGCAGCTGCAAGTTGCTCTGCCGAATAGGGTTTATTCAACTACGAAAACGACAGGGGACTTCCCACGGATGATGTAATGATGTGTAATAGATGAAGTCACAGAGATAGCGGCCGGCATTGTGTAAAATCTTTACAATAATTATAGGCTATAACTTGGGGGTAACAACAATGTCTAACAGAGCATGTATAATTAAATTCAGCACCAGTGCCATTGGTGCTGCCCCGGCCAAGTTAGATGGTTTCAACTTGGACGGTATATGAATGAAAATCACATAGGACTTCCTATCGTCGTCCGAGCTAGCTGTTTCGTTTCTCTGCTTAGCGTAGTAGAGCGAGCGATAGTAGAGAAAATCACAAAGAAAATTGCCACATTTAGACTTGTCGGTCATCTGCTGGAAAGTGAACGTCCCGTTGATTTTCGCATTTCTCACTTCAGCTGGCAAGCGAGAGATTACACCGCTCAGTTGCTCTTCGCTGAACTGAGTATACAGGTAGTCATCATCACTATTTCCAACGCAAGGTCCAGGAAATCGATAAAATTTATTTTTATCTGGTTCCCAGTATCCATTGTACCCATTGTACGCAACAGTAGTAAAGCTTACGACATTTCCTGATTGACTATTCAAATTGCCGTCCACCCCCACATGAATGTATAGCAACGCATTGCTCGACTGTAACCAGTTGTTGAAGTCACATTTGGTGACGTAATCGTAAGTGGTTGTGATAGGTTTATTGGGACAATCGGGAGGGCCGTTCATGAGCTGGAATGAAACAGAATTGTGCTCAATTACACGTTGGCCACCTCTCTGCTGGAGCTGGGAACAGAATTTTTGTACGATTATCCAGCTCTGGTTTGGTAGTTTACCATATACTGGATCAAAACCAGTTACGACAACAGCATTTTTGAAAACTGTTGGTGTCTGATTTAGTGGGCGTGAAATAATTTCTTGTTGATTTCTGTGATCAGCTGCACAAGGAGGAGACTGGCCGTAGCATGACAACATCCTTTCCTTATGGTGGCCATTCTGAGGGAGAGTGAGAGAATCTTTGCAAGCATGGTGGCTCTCTTCTTCAAGCCCATTTCCAACACCGTTCGTGACCTTTTCATTGTCTCCGTTTTCTACTGCAGTGCTTCCATGAAGGGGCCTGGTCTCTCCTTTGTTGCTGCTGTCGCTCGAACACATGTCAAGCAGGCAGTACACTATCTGCTCAAGT
This sequence comes from Cliona cf. orientalis, assembly GCA_963930775.1. NCBI lineage: Eukaryota > Metazoa > Porifera > Demospongiae > Clionaida > Clionaidae > Cliona > Cliona cf. orientalis. The sequence continues at coordinate 822,039 of OZ005690.1, read as the reverse complement.
ACTGAGGCGAAGTGTACAGCGAAGTCTTCAGCAGCAACAGAGAGATTAAAAGCGGGTGGGATATGAATAAAAATGACATTTTTAGCACCGTTGCCTCTTTGCGTGGCATAGTATAGCGATCTATAGTAGAGATAATCACACAGGAAACGTCCAGCATCGTTCGACTCTTTAAACGAGAATTTCATATTTTCCTCCCCGGCACAGGTTGTATTTGACACTCTTTCATTCACCTTTTCAATGAGGGTTGGGATGTCAAACGATGTTTGGAGATACTGAGAACCACCGGTGATGCACTCTTTACGGTACATGCTGCATGGTGTGGCATAGCCGTCTGCATACCAAAAGTCAGCCCCTCCATTGCACGCTTGGAGCTCAAACAAAATTTCATTTCCAGAAATTTCATCATTTGTACCGAGATGAACAGCAAGTCTGGCGTTGGTAAATTTCAGCCATGGATCGAAGGGTGGTGTTAGTACGAATTTATACGATGTCTCAATTGGCTGCAAATTATCAGGGTCGTTCATCATATCTGGGCAGCCCGTCAGAATTGAAATCTTTTTGCTTGTCTGCCGATAGAACTCTTGCATGACTGTTGCACTTAGGTTTGACTCGCCGCTCGAAAATCCCCCAAACCCAGTGACGATAATTGGCCTGGTAGTATCATCATCGTCGTCATCAGCACCATTCACAGATTTTGAACTATCTTCTTGTTGGTCATGGATGTCATGATCACCCAGCGGCTGAGACAAATGATTATTTTCACAGTGTGTGTTTGAACCATGGCACCCAGTCTGTAGTGTAGTACTTCCATTTTGCACAGTGCTGGGATGGCTGTTCACATGTGCACTTTGCTCGCTGATGGAATGATCACTAGAAGGGTTTGATTCAGAAATAGCATCATTTTGCAGAGGCTGGCTGTCCATGCCTTGTTCAGTGGAGCTGGTAGTAAAACTACTTGTTGTAGTAGCACCATTTTTTACAGGATGGCTATCCTCTTCATGATCAGCTACTTGCTCACCGATGGAGTCAACAGTGTTAGCCTTTGTAGCCATATTAAATTGCTGTACAGTGGTCCTCTTTGAAGGTAAGCCTTGATCCTTATTAGAATGAAATTTAGCTCTTGAAAGTTGTTGTTTATCAGTGAGCAGATCAGAGCAGGTAAATCCCCATACAGGATGTGGCAGATGTTAAAACAACTTAATTCAATAATAGATACTCTATACTACACTATTTTTAGGTAAGCACCCACATGTAGTAGTTACCACAAACAACATTCATAAAGGATGTGGTCACTTAACATGTACATATATACTATGATTATGCATGAGTTGCAGTTTCTTTGTGATACATCATTAATTTTATGATATTATCTTTGTCAATTCCATTGTGATACTATGATAATGATAATTATGGTTCATTGTTCCACAGTAGCCACTGCATGATCTTCAATCTGTTCCAAAAGTTTCTTCACAAGGAATTCGACCACCTCAGCTAAAGCATCAGCTTTCTCGGACATACACTGATCGTAGCAATCATATGGAATATCTAGTGGTAGTCCATCTGGAATATGCACAAAAAGCACGTTCCTTGGGAAATTTGAATTAGGATTGCTAATGCTATTTCTTTTAGTCGCAAGATTGAGCGACACGTAGTATAGAAAATCGCACAAAAAATTTCCTGCATCATCTGATGGTCCATAGGTAAGCTGTAATGGATTTTCACTGCAGCTGGTTGGCAACATAATTTCAGATTTGAAGGCCTTTAATTCTTCACATAGCACATCGGAAATTTTGAATGAGGTCTTTTCATCATTTTCTGATAAGTGCAAAGGAGTATCATCTTGCTCATGATTGTATTTATCTTTTTCAAAAGATACACCTCTGAGTCTTCCAGTAGTCTCGAGTTTGACTGATCCTAAGTTATCTTCCACTCCAAGGTGAACATAGATAAGGGCGTCAGTTGAATCTAGCCAATCTTGAAAGCACGGATCTTCTATATAATTGTAGCATACCTTGACTGGTTCTGGAATGCTTTTATCATCTTGGCTTGGCTTTCCTTTGAATACTGGAATTGCCCTACCCTGGCTATCAATGATAGTCTCACTCAGCTTCTCCACAACTCTCCAACTTAAGTTGCTTTCATCTGATGAATCCAGGTTTGGGTCGATTCTTCCAAAGCCTGTCACTACTATGGGCCGGATGGTCTCAAATTCTTCAAAATTTTCACTCTCCCCATAGACAGTCTGCTGCTGATTATGTGACTGTAAACTGGCCATGAGGGATAGTATAATAATTATAACTACGTAGCAGCTATTCTTCAAAACAATTGCAAACTCACAATAACCCACTAACAAAAAAAGGGGGTGGTATAATATTATATAGCTATCATGTGATTCATGATGCTGATAATTATTACAGAAACTGATAAAAACTCATGAATACCCTCAGTATACTATCATTATTATTAACTGCATCCCAAAATCAAAAATTCCCATGAACTATCACTCTTGTGTCGTCCCGATCACATCTATATTAAAAAATTAAGAGCAACTAGCTATGACAAAAATTAATGTTCTAAATTTAGTATATATATTATGCAACTTGACAGCAAATCAATCAAAGTTCATCCAGTAGTGCCTCAATGAGAGCAGCTGCAAGTTGCTCTGCCGAATAGGGTTTATTCAACTACGAAAACGACAGGGAACTTCCCACGGATGATGTAATGATGTGTAATAGATGAAGTCACAGAGATAGCGGCCAGCATCGTGTAAAATCTTTACAATAATTATAGGCTATAACTTGGGGGTAACAACAATGTCTAACAGAGCATGTATAATTAAATTCAGCACCAGTGCCATTGGTGCCACCCCGTCCAAGTTAGATGGTTTCAACTTGGACGGTATGTGAATAAAAATCACATAAGATTTCCTATCATCGTCTGAGCTAGCTCTTTTGTTTCTCTGCTTAGCGTAGTAGAGCGAGCGATAGTAGAGAAAGTTGCAAAGGAAACGGCCACATTGGCGATTATTGGTCATCTGCTGGAAAGTGAACGTCCCATTGATTTTCGCATTTCTTACCTCGGCTGGCAGGCGAGAGACTACACTGCTCAGTTGCTCTTCACTGAACTGAGTATACAGGTATTTATCACCATCTTTGACACAAGGCCCAGGGAATCGATAAAAATTTTTATCTGTTGTCCAGTATCCATCATATCCATTGGCAGCAACCATAGTAAAGCTAAAGATATTGCTTGATTGACTGTTCAAATTACTGTCCACGCCCACGTGAATGTATAGCAACGCATTGCTCGATTGTAACCAGTTGTCGAAATCTTGTGAGGTGACGTAACTGTAAGTGGTTGTGATTGGTTGATTGGGACAATCAGGAGGGCCAGTCATGAGCTGGAATGGAATGGAATTGTGTTCAATCAGGCCACCTTTCTGCTGGAACTGGGAACAGAATTTTTGTACAATTATCCAGCTCTGGTTTGGTATCTGTGGATCATATATTGGATCAAAACCGGTTGCAACAATAGCATTTTTGAAAACTGTTGGTGTCTGTTTCAGTGGACGTGAAATGATTTTCTGTTGGCCGCTCTCACTTGTGCACATGTCAAGCAGGCAGTACACAACCTGCTCAAGCACCGAAGCAAAATCAGCAGCCGTAATATCACTTGAGACATTATAAGACGGTGGAATATGGATGAAAATGACATTTTGAGCACCATTGCCCCTTTGGCCAGCGTAGTATAGCGATCTATAATAGAGAAAATCACACAGAAAATTTCCAGCATCGTTTGACTCTTCGAACAAGAATGTCAAATTGGTTCCACCAGCAGAGGTTGTATTTGATACTCTTTCATTCACCTTTTTGATGAGGGTTGGGATGTCAAATGACGTTTGGAGGTATTGAGAGCCACCAGAGATGCACTCGTCACTGTAACCATTGGGATCATAATCATCTGCGGCCCAAAAGCCATCTCCTCCATTGTACGCTTGAAGCTCAAACCAAATCTCGTTTCTGGCGAGGTCATCATTGGTACCAAGATGAACAGCCAGTCTGGTATCGGTCAATTTTAGCCATGGATTGAATGGTGGTGTTGTTACAAATTTATATGACGTTTCAATTGGCTGCAAATTATCGGGGTCTTTCATCATATCTGGGCAGCCCGTCAGAACTGGAATCTGTTCAGAATTGTAGCTAAATTTACCGCCATTTGTCCGCTGATAGAACTCTTGCATGACATCTGCACTTAGATTTCCGGATTCATCACGCAAAATTCGCCCAAACCCAGTGATGATAATTGGCCTGGTAGTATCGTTAAGAGCTTTTGTAGCCATTATTGCTATACAGAAGACAAGTACTAGTCCTCTTTGAAGCTCAGCTTTGGTCCTTTATTATCCAAATTAATGAAAGCTATCTTTAATTCTTATTTATCAGTGAGAAGATCAGAACAGCTATATAGCTAATCCTCTAACTGGGTGTGACAGATGTTAAAATTATTCACAATGATGCTAAACAGTAGTTATTAGCTACCACAAGCAATATTCATAAAGGATGCATTGGTCACATAACATGTGCATGAATCAATTTTTCTATGATATCACTAAGTACATGATTTTCACTTTATAATAGAGTCATTTTAATACAATTCCATTGAGGTGCACAACACTATGATGCTATTCCACAGTAGTAGCTTTGGTTGCATCAAATTGAATCTGTTCCAAAAGTTTCTTCACAAGGAACTCGACCACCTCAGCTAGAGCATCAGCTTTCTCGGACATACACTGATTGTAGCAATCAGTACCATAAATATCTCCAGGTAGTCCATCTGAAATGTGCACGAAGAGTACATTTTTCTTAGGTGCAAGACTGAGCGACACATAGTATAGAAAATCGCACAAAAAATGTCCTGCATCGTCTGATTTTTTATAGATAAGCTTTAATGATTTCTTACTACATGTTGTTGGAAATATAATTTCAGATTTGAATGCTTTTAGATCATCACGCAGCTCATCAGAGATTTGGAATGAGGTACGTGGTTCCTTATAGCTGCTTTCCGACTCAAAATTCAAATCTGGATACAAATGTCTAGATGGTGGTAAGTAGGGAGGAGTATCGTCTTGATCATGATCGTACTTATCTGGTGTAAACTTTATACCTCGGCATCTTCCAGTAGTCTCGAGTTTGACCACTCCCGGTAATGCACCGTTCACTCCAAGGTGAACGTAGACCAGAGCATCAACTGAACAGAGCCATTTTTGAAGGTACGGATCCTCTACAAAAGTGTAGCACACTTTGATAGGCTCAAGAATGCTATTATCGTCTTTGTTTGGGACCCCCCTGATGACTGGGATTGTCTGCTCCTGGCCATTGATGATAGTCGTGATATTCTCACTCAGCTTCTTCACAACTCTCCAACTTAAGTTGCTATCATCTGATGGATCGTCTGGGTAAATTTTTCCAAAGCCTGTCACTACCATGGGCTGGATGTTCTCAAATCCTTCAAAATTTTCACTCTCCCCATAGATGGTCTGCTGCTGATTATGTGACTGTGATTTACCCATGAGTAGACTATATATTATAGCTAGCAGCTAGTAGCTCTTCAAAACAATTGCAAATTCACTAACAAAAAAGGGGCGGTGTAGCTACTATGTGATTCATGACGCTGATCACTACAGATAAAAACTCGTGAATATTATTAGATGCATCCCAAAACCAAAAAATTGATTATTCCTCCATAATGTCATTATACCAGTACTATAGTCATGATTAATACTCTTGTGTTGTCATGATCACATCTATTATGTCATCAGGTATGTATATCACAAATTATAAAAAAAATTGAAGGACTGAAAATTATTTAATGACAAAAACGTTCAAATATGCAACTTAACAGCAAATCAATCAAAGTTCATCCAGTAGTGCCTCAATGATTCCCTTGAGAGCAGCTGCAAGTTGCTCCGCCGAATACGGTTTATTCAACTCCGGTACATGTACAAAAACGACAGGGGACTTACCATGATGTAATGATGTGTAATAGATAAAGTCACAGAGATAGCGGCCGGCATCGTGCGAAATCTCAAAAGTCACATCACTTTGTTTCTTTGAGAGCGTTTCGCAAACACCCTCGACGTTAAATTGCGTCGAAATACACTCTGGGCCTCCTGGAACACACAGTTTGGTCTGTGGAGCTTTTCCGAAAATATCCGCGACCTTGTACCCCACGTTCCTTCCGTACTTTTCAATCTTTATCACCTTAAAAGGAGATACGCCGACGTGTACACAGAGACGTGGTTTAATTTCTTCGTGAAGGCTAGGCACCATCGAAGACACTACGTCATAAGCTACGGGGATCTCTTTGGTTCTGAGAGGAATTTTTCGCGATTTGTGCTCAATTCCGAGTTTTTCCATTTCCTGAACAGCCACCCAGCTGGCGTTGACAGCATGATGATGAAATGGACCGAATCCCGTCACCAAGATAGGATTTTCTTGTCCTTCTGAGTCCTCCTCCTTTTGCTGCTGTTCTCTGGGAGCGTCGTCAATGTCTGTTTGGACTTGTGCCGACATTTTGGTTATTTAATATCTTCCACCACAGTGCAATGGGTGGGGCCTGTTAATCTTTTTTCGTCGACTCAGCAATAATAATTACGACGCGCGTGACGTCGACGAGACTGTGTCACGTGACTTTTGATCGACCAATCAGATTTTGGCGCTCAAAATTCAAAATTTGAGAGTTTGTGACCGCTAAAGAAAGAGCTACGTAGAGAAGCTGATTTTATCAACAGCGATAGAGATCATGGAAACTAGAGTAAGCCTACGAGCTAAATGACTGAACTAGCTAACGATATATAAATTTGGCTGTGATAAATGATTGGTGTTTTTTTTTGAAACAGAGAGAGCCGCTAGCCGTCAAGAACCAGAGCGCCATTCCTAAACCCTCGAGACTGATGCACCCGGGCATGCTAGCAGCAGCGACGACGAGAAAGCGACCAGCTCAAGCCAGTGTCGACTCCCAAGACAAAGAGGTAGAGTAATATAAATCACACCTTATCAATTTTCACAACCATTTTGATACTCCTTGAGACATCATCAAGAATTCTGAAGTGTCAGAAAGCGTTGCACTATGAATCTGAAATCTTTTTAGATTGGTAAATGTAGGCAGTAATACTCCATAGATATTGCTCCAGAAGTGGGGAGAAAAAAATATATAAGCTTACTCATTTTCTCACGTAATTCAACTGTTGCACACTGATATCTTTTTCCACAGAATGGACCAGCTGTGAAGCGAGCGAAAATGGAGTCCTCCATCTCTCCTCCCCCACCAAACAACACCACTGCCACCATGACAACCATCACTGACACAACCAACACTAAAGCAAAATCAACAACATCAGTAGTGATTAAGAAGAGCTCCGGGACTACTAATGGTGTTGGCAGAGCTCCAAATGTTGCAGGAACAGCCAAATCCAAGGGGAAGGTCGCTGGGACCATCACTACCAGGGCTACTGCTGCTGCTCCTGCTAAGAAGACTGTTGGAAAAGCCACAACGACGAGTAGAGCAATATCAAAATCAACTACAAATGGTATACACGATATTTTCCTAGCATAAGTACAAATGCTGTATAAGATTACCGTATAGCGGGAAACTTTCGAGGAAGAAAACTTTTGCGGATCGGTGGGAAGGGAGCATTTCACAGAGAAAAACTTTTGTGGAATGTTAAACTGATCGCATAATGGGTGTGGCATGCCTAAAATTTCGTGGAGAAAACTTTCGTGGGTGGCTGTAAAATCGCGAAATTCATGAAAGTTTTCTCCCTCGAAAGTTTCCCACTATACGGTATTCATTGACCTATATTATTTGAAGCACAATTTCTAAGACAGCTTTAGCCTATCTTGCAGCACAGTATTATCACTACTATTCTTCATCTTGTATTATTGTATAGCTTGTAAAAAGGTGTCCACTTCATCAAAATCAACTGCAGCTGGTAGCAGCAAATCTACCACCACAAAAGGCTCTGCTGCTACTAATGGAGCCGGAGGAAAAGGGAAGGGAACGGCAGCAGCGGGGGGAGGAGGAGGGAAGCAGAAGAGATCTCCATGGGACCTGAAGGGACGGCTGCAGGACATGGAGACATTGATGGCGGACGAGAGGAAATTCTCTTGCAACACCATTGGAGAGCTACAAACACAGGTTAATTTCATGTGTATATGTCTGTCATTTTGATGTAAGAAAAATACTGACCAATGCTGATAATCACACAAAAAGTTGCTATTTGATCCAGAGACTAATAGATACATGCATAGAGTAGCAAATGGCTACTGTAGATCTGGAAATTTTCGTGTAAAGAAATTTTCGTATGATAAATTTTCATGTAAAAAAATTTCGTAGGAATGACCCCTTACCGCATTAGCGTTAATAGTGCATGCTAATTTTTGTAGCTGCCATCGACTATGAAAATATTTTTACAACGAAAATTTCCAGATTTACAGTAATTTGGCTTGTGTGTAGGGAATCCTAAATATTATACACTTCTTCGTGATACACAGCTTGTTGGTCTGGCTCAGCGTCTTGCAGAACTGGAGGGAGTTCGCCAGCAGCAGGAGGGAACCATCATTGCCAAGCAGGAGGAGAACACTGTGGCCTCATCACAGATCAAGGTAAAAAAAAAAAACGAAAAAAAAATATTGTTTTGCATTCAGGACACCCTTGGGAGTGTCCTTATCAAAGGATGTGTCCTCATTTCAGGGGTGTCCTTATAGAGGGGTTCCACTGTATTACTTGAAATCCTATGTATAGCCTGCTAGTACAGTATTTTTTTGTAATACTGTATAGCTGGAAATATTGGCGGGAATTAAATTTGGCTGTTGAGCCCAAAATCGCTATTGCAAGAATATTAGTGGATTTAAATTTGGCGGTTCGGTACAGGATCGCCATATGTACAATGTATATATGCGAGTAGGAAATTTTGGCGGATTTTAATTTGACGGTTGTAACATGGACCGCCAAACCGCCAAATTTAATTCCCCGCCAAATTTCCGGCTATACGGTATATTAGCACATTACACCCAGTTACTGTGATCTTTTGCCTGACTTGCTAAATTTTTATCACCTAGACCCTGGAGAGTGAGCTCTCCTCCGCTAAGAAGGAGCTCCATGACAGCACACTGAGGTACGAACACGAGCTAGAGATGCTACGACTCTCCAAGTCCGCCCTTCAGCGATCGACAGAGCAGCTAGAGTCAGAGCTGAAGGTGTCCAGGATGGAGGTGACCAGCCTCAAGGAGGTGGTGGCTAGGATGACGGCAGATGCCTCCGCCATACAGTGTCAGCTGGATGCTACCAAGGTAAGGAAGGATTGATATGCTAAGATTTTAAGGGGAGAGGGAGATCCCCCACCCCCCCACTCCCAACTGAAAGACAATCTTGGAAACATCAATACTTAGTTAATCTTTCATCCAACATCCATCCTAAGTTTGAGCTATTGCACTCCCTTGATAAACCTAACATGTATTTATGAACACTTGTGGTGGTAGTATCATAGCATAGGGTGGATGATTGCTATTTACATCAAAAGTATTAATTTTGCTTCATCTAATTATCTTTCTCATTCACTCACTCGCTCACACACATCATGGCAGGCTGCCAGAGACCAGGCACAGGAGGAAAGTGCCCAAAAGTCGAGGGAGATTTCTCGACTGGAGGGAGAGGTAGCCTCCCACTTACAGACCATCGCTGAGTGCAAGGCACGGATAAGGGAGGATGAGATGGTCAGGAGAAAACTACACAACACCATCCAGGAGCTGAAAGGTACAGCAATACCGTATAGCTGGAAATATTGGCGGGAATTAAATTTGGCGGTTGAACCCAAAATCGCTATTGCAAGAATATTAATGGATTTAAATTTGGCGGTCCGGTATGGGATCGCCATACGTATATATGCGTTTTGGCGGTTGTGATATAGACCGCCAAACTGACAAATTTAATTCCCTGCCAAATTTTCTGGTTATAGGGTATTCCCCCAAATCTTGAAACTATGTTTAAATTTTTGACAACCTGGTAGAGTATAATGTATGGTTTTTAGTCCATTTCAGAACATTTTGGACAATTTCCCACATTAGTTTAAACCTGCTCTGATTCATTATGTAGCTAGGCTAAGGGGGTGATGCCAGAGCTGATATATACTTGCCCAAAAATGGTTCCATAATTAATTTTATAAGTTTTATAATATTATGCAGGTAATATTCGCGTGTTTTGTCGAGTCCGGCCTATCTTACCAGGAGAGCGGGATAGTGGACGGGAGTCCATCTGCTCCAACGGGTCTCGGGGCAGCGGTGGGAAGGGGTCAAAGGTCACCACTCCAGCCCAACTTCAGATCCAGTATCCCGATAAAGAGTCAGAAGCAAAGAAAATAGCACTTCAGTACAGCAGTGAACAGGTAGGGGTACCCAACTAAAACAAATAACACTAAAGTAATTTGAATAGCACACATAGTTATCACGATTTACAACACAAATTTGATTTGGAATTTACATGTATGTATGTAATATGCAGGCTTCAACAGCTAAGAGCTATGAGTTTGACTTTGACCGAGTCTTCAGTCCAGAGAGTACACAGGAGCAAGTCTTTGACGAGATCTCTCAACTGGTGCAGTCTGTCCTGGACGGATACAACGTCTGCATATTCGCCTATGGGCAGGTGAGACCAGCTAGAGTGATATATACTATTATGATTTGGAGAACCTTTAGCAAGGTCTCTGCAAGACACAAATGTTACAAGAATTACCATAGATGATTGTACAGATAATTGCAAGAGTAATAAAAGTGAATAATTTATGATTAATAATACTTGGAAAAAAATAGTCCCAATCATCCCTCCCGCTGCAGCTTCGGTGATCTGTATGGAGTGACACTGCAGACATTACTGCAGGCATGCTTCCAGGGATGGGGGGTATTCAAGGGAGATCCTGGGTGGCCCCTAAACCATATATGCCCAGGACCATGCGGCAGTTTTCAGCTACCGTCTAGCCCAGTTATCGATAGGACATCCCAGAATATGCTATTTATTGAGCTGGAACAGGGGGTACCAAAATGTGTCTGGGTTTACCGTTAGAATGTGGAATTATCCCATGATCGTGACATTAAACATACTTGTATTGTGGAGAAAAATAATATTTCAAGAAATTGCATAATATTATTATGGCAGGCTACAAATGAGGGATTGATTGGTGAAATGAAAAAAAAAATTATAACCCCATCCTCCCGTCGACCTTCCTAGCTCTAGGCTGGAACGCTGGTCAGGGTACACTGCAGATTACTGCAGCCAGTTAGGCTTCTGTGTCACAGCCACAGGGGACCGAAGTCAGCCTATGGTGGATTACCAGGCTTTATCCAGGATGGGGGGCATTCGAGGGAGGAACCTGGGCGACCCCTAAGCCATATAATATATGCCCAGGACCATGTGCAGTTTTCAGCTGCAGGTGTCAGAGACACCGTCTAGCCCCGATAGTCCCTACCGGAAAATGCTATTTATTGAGCTGGGACAGGGGGTAGCAAAACGGGTATGGGTTTCGTTGGAATGTACATACCGTCACGTGACGTAATTAAGATCCTATGAATATCATTAACTATACCGCGGCGCGCGCCAAAAGTGTATCTCGGCAACGGAATGAGCTATGGAGCTGAAACAAAAACCAAAATGTAGCTCTTGAGCAGATGAAAGCAGCTACCATGGTCCTAAACAAGTTAGACTATGCCATATACATACCAAGTTTCTTCAAAGACGCTTACATGTCATAGTATAGCAAAAGCATATCTTTGTAACAGTAATAGTTATGGAACTGGAACAAAGATCAAAATGTAGCTCATAATCAACGAAAAATATTGTTTCAGACAATCAGTGTCCTTACCTGGGGGGTATTACTGTGAATAACTCATGTGTATTTGTAACATTATCCCATGGTTGGTATATCAAACATACTAAGTCTTATTCACTATAAAAAAACATTTCATTTTACACAAGGAAAATTTGAAAAAATTACGATACATAATTGTGTTTATCTTCTTTTGCTAGACTGGCTCGGGCAAGACATTCACCATGGAGGGACCTGAAGACCTTCTACCAGCTGCAGCCATGATAGAGGAGGGAGCCATGGCCGTCGATAGGAGGGGAATGATATCTAGAGCTGTGGAGCAAGTCTTCTCCTCTGCCATAGAGCTGAGAGAGACTGGGTGGGAGGTAAGGGAGCATATGAAATCACATAATTATTGCCTCAAAAATTCACTGTTTTTTAAGATATTGACTGTCACTGTTTCATGACCTCTCTCTCTCTCTCTCTCTCTCTCTCTCTCTCTCTCTCTACACTATGCAGTACAAGATGTCTGCCTCCTTTCTGGAGATTTACAATGAATCTCTCCGTGATCTTCTCACCTCTTCCTCCAACGGAAGCTCTACTAGTAATGTCTCCCACGAGATCAAGATTGACCCAGAGAGACCGGGTCACGTCTATGTCACAAATCTCACACCAGTGCCAGTTACTTCAGAGAAACAGGTGGGTATTTACAGTGCCTCCAAGTATACAGATTTGTCAGTATTTTTACTGAATTCTGACCATAAAATACTGAAAATTGAGGGGAATTTAGTAGTACATACATCATAATAATATGGAGCTCTCAAAATGTATGCAAAATACTGAAAAATGGGAATATTTAAACTGAAAGACAGGAGAGCAGCTTGAAGGCACTGTATAATAATATTTATCACGGATCTGCAGCTATTCATTTATCTTACATTCTGTTAGGTCGAGAGTCTTCTTGAGCGGGCGGCTAAGAATCGTGCTGTGGCCACTACCCTCTGCAACGAGAGATCGTCGAGAAGTCACTCTGTCTTCATGCTCAAGATCAGCGGCCACAACGAGAAGACTGGGCAGAAGTGTGAAGGTATGTACACATGTATGCAAGAAAATTTATTTTATCAGGGACGGGGGGAAGGGGGGTCAGGACAGTGGTTTGCCTCCAACCTCCCCCCCCCCCTTGAGTTTGGCACTAGTAGGGAGGCAAAGCATCATCCCAATCCCCCCCGAATAATAATATCATAATAATATTATTATTCTGCATAATTATTATCTCTTTGAAATTACCATAATGTTATTTTGCACATGTTCAGGCACCCTCAATCTGATTGATCTGGCTGGATCGGAGCGTCTCTCCCAGTCAGGCTCTCAGGGAGAGAGGCTCAAAGAGACAAAGAACATCAACAAGAGCCTGAGTAACCTTGGCAACGTGATCATGGCACTGGCCAATAAGGACTCCCACGTCCCTTACAGGAACTCAAAGCTCACGTACTTACTGCAGAACTCTCTGGGGGGCAACAGTAAGACGTAAGTGAAATTTCAGTTGCATAAAGCAATAGTAATGTTACTAAATCTCTCTCTCTCTCTCTCTCTCTCTCTCTCTCTCTCTCTCTCTCTCTCTCTCTCTCTCTCTCTCTCTCTCTCTCTCTCTCTCTCTCTCTCTCTCTCTCTCTCTCTCTCCTTGTACAGTTTAATGTTTGTGAACATGTCTCCATTGGCCGAGTCTATGCAAGAAAGTCTTTGCTCACTGCGATTTGCCACCAAGGTATAGTGGCTGTAATCCACAGTCTTAATAATAATAATTATTATTATTATTATTGTCTTTGCAGGTGAATCAATGTAATATTGGAACAGCCAAAAAGACTATAAAATGATTATACGTGATGCACCATGTTTATTACGTCCTTCCCTATAAACTTAGATAATTTTCGTGCTTATTAAAATTATAATATTACGATCTTGTGTGGCTCCACCCAATTCTAATACTACGGACCGTACACTGCCTTTAATACGCAGCTAGTATAATAAAGTCCAACATGGGCAATTCAAATGCGGTGCAGCTTATCTGTCAAGAATGCAACGAACCGTTCAAATTTAAAGGAGAAGTAGGCGATGGAGTTCAACCTCGATGTGAAAGGTGCCCGATATATATATTATATTAAATATAAAATGCTTGACTCCACGATCGTACGAGTATTATTATAATACGTGCTGTTGTTTGTGTCTTGAGTATATGCGTGTATAAATCTTTTATTATAAATAATTATATAGGTGTGTTGCTACCAAAAATATTGACATTCGATGTACTCATTGTAATCGTGTCTTTCAAGGCAATCTACCAGTAGTCAATCCACGAAGTAAAAAGAACGAAGAAATACTTTGCCAAACGTAAGAGAACGGTAATGCACATCAACTTTAATAATAATCAGTTATTCAATAAGGAAGCAGCAGTGATGGCTTTCTCGCACGTATCAGATTCTGGTGCCGTCTAATTAAATTTATTAAGGGGCGTGCCAGCTTTTGTATACCTCTGGCGGATCATGCATGAATTCACTGTATGCCCCCACCTACCATAGTGCAGACAAAGGGTTGGGATTTGTAAGCCTGGATTTATATCTTACTTGAAGCAAATACTGTGATCCAATTGAAATAGCTATTCTTCATAGAAATGAGCATTGTTGCTAGGACCTATTAACTTGATATTGTAGTCAGTTTCCGAGTATGTGATTTAGAAGAGTTTAGGGCTCACCAGTCTAACTATTATAAGGTGGGGAATTTACCTTAGTCCTGGAAACTTATGATCTGCATATATAGGACTAGCTACTAAAAATATTCCTACTATAGGCTACCCGTGGTATAATAATAGCCGTAGTATAGTGTCACGTGATGTTAATGATGCTATATGGGGGGGGGGGAAGCTTGATGGGAATCAAGGCCACAACATTTGCACTATCAGGAGCATATGAGTCGCCCAAAGGGCGGTGAAGGAGCATCCGACTGCGTGTCAGATGTGTTAGGTGAGCAATGCTTAACCTTATATGGAGTGGCCAGTTGCAGGGTACTTCCATTGGTTAAGCTCTGACCAATCTCCATAGTGATATATAGCACCTACCGCCCATGCATGGTATACACTGTCTACAACCACACTACAGACTAAGTCAATTAGCTAGTACAGTGTGGCTTGTACAAAAGTAATCGGCTGTGCACTGCATGCACCAGCTGCACGTTCCAGCTAGTACATGCAGCTGCAGTGTAATTTGATCATGAGTTAAATGCTGTCTCATGATCAGTTGCAGTTGTGTAAACTATCACCATGCAATTTGCCAAGGCTGTAGATCCACTGATAATAATAAGGAAATATAACAATAATGATTAAATCCCCATGCATGCAGGCCGCAAAGCAAAAGCGTAGGACAACAAATTTTCATAATAAGGAATAAGGAAATATAACAATAATCCCCAAGCTTTGGACAATTACTGTAATCACTTGCACTTGTTTGAAAAACAGCAGGGGCTGATCCAGGGGGGTGGATAGGGTGGCTAGCCACCCCCCCCCCCCCTTCTCACCAGTTCTTTTATGCAACGTAGTATAGGAGGTGTCCACCATTATTAACCAGCCACCCCCCTTACACCAGTATGATTTACTATAGATAGCCACCCCATCAGCCACCTTCCATACAAATTTTCTGGATCAGCGCCTGAGCAGTGATAGATTTCTAAGACTTTGGCAAGCAATCTTTGCTGACTGAGTAGGATATTTAGCGTCTGCTAGATTTCCAGTCAGCATATGCTTTGGGAACTACTGATCAAGTAAATAAACACAGTGGACCACATGTAGAGAGAGATGAGAGAGAGAGAGCTAAGTCCGCGAGACTCAGTGGGTATACGACTGCTATTATATGAATTCCAGAGGCTATGTATATAAACAGCTGATATTTTTCTATTTCAACTCGGACAAATAAATATTATTAATATTGAAAAACATCAACAAAGGATAAACCCAATCAGCAAATTCCATGAACAACCGTTATAACTACATCATGCATTTTATTATTATACAAGTATGTTTGATGTGGATAATGAACTGCCAGTAAGCTATAGATGTGCATGCATGCATGCTATGCATCCATCATTACCACTTTTGTTATACTATAAATTATTATACAACGAAAAATATTTTTCAGAGCGATAATTTTCATATAATTATAGCCCGTGTCCTAACCCAGAAGGAATAAAAGATGCACTTTTCTGCAAGTTCAGAAGGCTCACGATTAGTCAGAATTGCAGTGCCGTGTGCACAAAATTAATGAGGGTGGCCATAGAGATACATTCTCGAACGAACAGCGCAAAGCACCGCACGTTTCGCCATCAAGCCTCAAGTGAAGTGAGAGGCAAGAACTGGTTATTTTAACAGTTGTATCGGTTTCATGCCTCCTTTCTAGATCATTAATCATAGCATGCATGAGGAGCTCTGCATGTATTCACTCTGCTTACTGATATGTTCTTGGTCATGCCCATGCATGTGAATACTCATAACTATAATATTACCAATATTATTAATTTATTTATATTATTTTGGTATGCAGCTGCAGTGAAAAGAAGATCGAAGTAAGTGTTGACATCTTAAACATTATTATTTCTACTAGTAGTCGGTTATTCTACATCGTTACATATTATGCAGATGATCTGTGATACTTGCAAAGTTCCATTTGCTGTATTTGAAAGGCATCAACGGGCTAACTGCTCAAAGTACAGTTATATACATGCATGCATTCAGACTTATAGTTACTGCCATGGTACAAACTATCAATCTAAACGTCATATTATTATGCAGGTGTGCTAAATTGACACAGAACAAGCTTACCAGCGGAAAGTATAAACGTTTTTCAATGACTGTAAATGAAACAGAGGCATCAATATTTGTTCCTCGGAAGTCAGCCAAGAAAATGGATGCTGCAAATGAGTTGCAAAAGGCATTGCATAGGCACACAGTGACTATGCTACAACTTCAAAAACCTGGAAATGAAATTGTCAATGGTGAACTTCAAGCTATAGCTAATCCACCTCTGCATGATATTGCTGATGAACCTGCTGGACAAGCTCAAGTTGAGGGACAGATGCATCCCCAATACTGAGTGCATGCGGCCAAAATGAAGAAAATTTTGTGATATTAATTAGTTGATAAGTATTATACAGTATAATGTTATGACATGTTCCATTTTTGTTTACATTAAGTTACATTTGCAGTAACAATAATTATTACATGTACCACGACACAGTGTTTGTTGTTCACTTGGGATTCCTAGGCAGCTGCATACAAATGGAATAATGAATTTGATGATATTGTGGTATTAAATTAATTAATTTTATCTATAATTGTTATGACATTGTTTGTATTATGTATACTATTTCTACCTTTGACACATGTTTATGTAATCCTCTGTCTCAGATTGTGGATTTGGATCCAGATCTCTACTGATTGTAGTGTATATTCCACGACAATTCATACAAACATGTGATTGTTTTCTACACCTTGGTATGCGTGCGTAATGATCGTGATGATATTAACATTTATGTGGCACATTAATATCGTGTTCATTGGCTTACCCTGAACATAAAAGTCTCTGGCCTTTCCTATAATTTTCCACCCCATTTCCGGTTACAGGAATGGATCGTTTACAATTAGTGCACTCTATGGTTAAGTTTTGTGCGTTCATACTAGGATAATTTGACTTCTCGTGGTGATTAATCATGTCCAACTCAGGAGTACTCGAGCTCGTACACATGGATCTCTCAATATCTTGATTTTCACTGTGATTAGGGGTTGAAATCTAAAACAAGAAGATGTTTAATACTAGCTACCGGTATACTAAATACACAGACTCATTTTTACCGAAGTGATTTGAAGATCAGATGCTTCGCTAGCCTCGTACGTATACCCTGGGTGCGAGGCTAATGCTTCGCCAGTCGGGGAGCCATGACATTGTGCATCCGGCAGCAATAATCGAAGAGTGTGTCCCTGCAAGTGTGAATCTGATATGTACACGTGTAGAGCTTTTCCTTCTTGCAGACGTTTGTGAAGATAAGCGATTCCACAGACACTAGCATAACCGTGGCCCCTCAGCACCAAGTTTAGCGGCGGGATCGGAAGACGAAATAGTGTGGAGCTCCGATTAGAAAGCAGTGCAGCTTCGTACCAAGAGATTAGCTTGTAAGCAGATTTAGACACCTGCTGCAACCAAGTTGAATTCGTTTGTTGTAATTGTCTGTGTATCGGTAGCCATCTTGCACTGATGTCAACACGTACACACAGACGCAGGGGTGGAGCAATTTAACCACCACCCTCATTTTAATTACTCTTTGCGCATGCGCGATTCTTATCCGTTGGCGGAAACGCTTTCCGCAGCGCAAGCGCAGCGCGTGCATGCTCATAATGACGAGTACTGCATACAAAAGGATTGTTTAAGCAATTCAAATTTAGCAGTTGAATTGTTCAATGGTGATAATATTATTATTGCTATTTGAAGATTTTGACCTTTGTAGCTCGAAACCTGATGCATGATATTGGTGCTGTGAAGGTAATCTGCTTCTATCTTTGAACAGCGCAGAAACTCTTCTCCATAATAATATTATATAAGGATATTATGAAAGTGAATCTACCCGTTTTTTGATAACATCAAGTCCACATGCTTGTTCATTCAACACCACAATCAGCTCTGCACACCACCTTTACAATTGCAAGTTAATGTCAAACTCCGTCTAGGAATACAACTAGAGAAGATGTTGCAACATCAATGGGGCGAGCCTCCGCGAACCCCACACAAGTGTTATGGTATAATAAAAGTGGAATTTTCAATAGGCTATATGTTCAGATAATATTTCACAGCTGTCTGTTGTTCTATACAAAGTTACTGAATTCATATGATTGTGCATATGTTCCTATAGTGAGTAGATGCTCGTCCTGAGACTCTCTCACCAATCTCTCCCTTTGGTTATTACTTAATCTAATCAATCTGACCCCTCGCTGTTCTTCAGTTTCTGATGAAAACTTTCGCTCTGCCTAGAGCGCTTTCTCTGAAGTCTTGTCTGTCTCTGTTCTTGTGTTTCTGCAGCTCTCCTTTCCTGGTCTCTCTTTCTACGTTTTCTTAACCTTTCTTCTTTTTCGGCTGCAGTTTCAGCTGCTCGATGAGCTCGCTCCCTTCCTCTTCTACGTTGGAGTTTTTTTCTCTCGCAGCTGAAGACTCCACAGTTAATGAACGTTGAGTCAACGTTGTGTGCAACTACGCATGCGCATTAATTGAAAAATATTGAATGTACATCGTTCACATAGAAGATATATAGATACGGTACGGAAGGACGTACGGCAGATATACGTATATACACATATACACATAATATACACATATACACATATAAACGGAAAATCTCGATTGGTATCACCTGTGTGGGGCTCGCTTCGGCTCGCCCCAATAATTATTATTGGTAACTGCTATGGCTAATTGAGGATTTTGACATTTGTCACTCGAAATCTGATGATAAATATGCCATGATGGTAATCTGCTTCTAACTTTGAACAGTGCAAAAACTCTTCTGTATGCTCTGCATATGATAGGGAATCTATCCGTTTCTTGACAACATCAAGTCCACATGCTCGTTCATTCAACGCCACAATCAGCTCTGCACTCCATCTTCTTTGAGTACGGTTATATGCCTGTATTGTAACTTCACCATTAAATGGCCACTTTAGTTGATCATCAAATTCACCACGAAGAATGTCTACACCCACTGATAAGCGAGTAGCTCTACTTCGAACATAATGACTTGCATGGGCAACTATATTCATCTTATATCCACCAGGATGGGAATAAAAGGGACCACTATTGTAAACATTTTCACCTTCCAGATAATGATCAACGTTTTCCATCAAGGCATAAAATGGTGGCAGCGGCAGTGGCACTGTGTGAGTGTGAAGAGAGGCGCATTCCTCCTCAAGAGCTATAAGCCTCCTTTGAACATCAGCTTGCATACGTTGCAATTCATTCTTTTTCTGGTAAATTAGTTTCATTTCATTGATCTGGCCTCTAAGTTTATCAATCTCTTCTTTAGCTTTGTGCTGATTATTTTCGTGGGAGTGTTTTAAATTCTCAATCTCTTTCTTGTGAGCATCTTTGATCACACTAAGTTCTTGTCGGAGTAGTTTGTTCTCAGCTACAATATCTTCCATCTTGTGCATAATTTCAGCAATTTGTTTTCCAACAGGCTGCTTTGGACAGCTTCCCATCTCATGCTCTCGAAGCAAACGCCGTTGCAATTGGGCTCCACACTGGTATGCACAGGGCACCACAACGTAGGCACACCCCTCTGAAGATGATACTCCTGCCCCTGGACTAAGATGACCTTGTAGCTGCCCCAATTCCCCTTCCCACTCACAACCCAGCTGCTTCTGAGGACAACGGATCACTAGGGCGTTCACCTCGCGAACCAGCTTCTTGTGTAGCATTGTGGTGAAGTCCTGTTCATTACACAAGGGGCATGGCTTGCCATCTCTCTTCACGCGCTCGATACACACCTGACAGAACTCGTTCCCGCAGCAGCTAATGACGTGAGGGTCACGCAAGGTCAGAAGGCAGACTGAACACTCCAGGGACTTCGGAGGAGGGATAACAAACACGTAATCATAGCCTCCCTTCGGCGATTGCTTGTGCTCCATCGAAGCCATGATGCTGCTCGCTGTGGTCACATGACTTAGTGCGCATGCGTAAGAGGCTGGTGCTTTTTGCATGTGATTAGATTTGATTTGCCAGGCAGTGGGATGGTTGCCACTAGGTTTAGGATTGGTAGTAGAAAGGGATCATATCAACATAATAATAGATGCACTAGCTATAGATTACCATTATGTGTGAAACTTGATATCAGCATGCTAATTAACATTTTTTTATACTTTGATAGGTTGAGTGAGCAGGCAGCTAAGAATCATGCTGTGGCCTCCACTCTCTGCAATGAGAAGTCACTCTGTCTTTATACTCAAGATCAGTGGCCATATTATATACGCTGTGTCTACAGTGCCGGTACCGGCACTGCAATTTAAGCATAGATAATTTAGTCTAAATTATCTATGATTTAAGCGTTATAGTGCCGGTAAGTCCATATAAAATGCTGTACCGTTTACTTAGCCCTAGTCCCCGCCCCCTCCTGCATATGACAATATAAATTTGTACATAAATTTGCCGGCACTCTAGACACTGCGTATTACAAAATAATGAGATTGAGAAGACTGGGCAGAAGTGTGAAGGTATGCAAGAAATTGTCCAGGGTTTATTTCATCAGAAGCTTAGGGTGTATACCCTTTGAACTTCAGCACTAATTTTGCTACCACTATTAAAATTTAATTTTATTTAATGCTCTTTGTGATTACCGTAATTTGATAATAATATTATACATGTTCGGGCACCTTCAACTTGATTGATCTGGCAGGGTCTGAGCGTCTCTCCCAGTCAGGATCTCAGGAAAAAATATTGTGTCCTTTGTGTAGGTAAACCAATGCAGCAATATTAGTACAGCCAAAAAGATAATAAAATAATAAGATTAATTGTTGTATACTATACATAGTGTTTACTAGAATTATAATGTACAATAATAACATTCTCTGCAAATTTTTTACAACACAACTTGTACACTTGTGACTCGAAATCTAACAGACTGTGTACCCTTCAAATAATTGTCATTTAAGATCGACAAAGACAAAAATTTAGGATGTCCCAAACTTCCTCGTGTCAATATATCTACACACCTTTCAACCTCCTTGGTACATCTTTCTTTATTCATTATTATTGTGTGCTCAATAGACCAGCATTCAGTGGTACGGTTGTACGCCTGTACAGTGATACTGCCATCAAATGGCCAGCGAAGCTGATCATCAAATTCACCATGAAGAATGGAAACGTAAAGACCCATATATTAAGCACCTCTAGCGTTACCAAAACCATTTGGGTGTATTTTAACTCTCATTTTATACCCACCAGGATGAGAATAAAATGGTTCACTGAAAAAAGCGAGCTCATTATTCTGGTAGTGTTTGAAATTTGATATGGTAAAGTAAAACGGAGGCACTGGTAGTGGAACGGTATGCATCTGGAGGTCTTCTCTTTGTTGTTGAAGTGCTTGCTTTAAATCACCTAACTCTTGCTTCATGGTTATTGTTGGGGTCTGTAGGGATGCATATTTCTCCTCTAAAGTAGTGATTTTTCTCTTTTGTATGTTGTCAACATTTGCTTCAATTTGTTCCTGTTCAGCCTTTAGTACATCACATACCCTTTGAAGGTTTTCATTGGCTCCCTGAAGGAGCTTATTCTCTTCCTTAGCTTCACAGAGCTCTTCTCTCTGTTGACGATGTGCCTGCTTTAAATCATCCAGCTCCTGCTTCACTTGATCCAAATCTTGCTGATGCATTTTTTTGGTTTCGTCGAGTTTCTGCTTCACTTCATCCAAATTTTGCTGATGTATTTTCTTGGTTTCGTTAAGTTCTTGCTTGAGTATTCTATTCTCTGTAGCAACAGCTTCAAATTTCTTCATCAAACTCGCTACTTGCATTCCGATCGGTTGCTTTGGGCATGCCTCCATCTCATGCTCTTGAATCAATCGTCGTTGCAATTGTGCTCCACAACGATAAGCACATTCTACCATGAAAAATTCACATCCCTCAGCGGAAGATACTCCTGCCCCTGGGTTTAGATGTCGCTGTAGCTGCCCCAATTCTCCCTCCCACTCACAACCCAGTTCTTTCTGTGGGCAACGGATCACTAGGGCGTTCACTTCACGAACCAGCTTCTTGTGTAGCAGTGTGGTGAAGTTCTGTTCATTACACAAGGGGCATGGCTTGCCATCTTTCTTCACACGCTCGATACACACCTGACAGAACTCGTTCCCGCAGCAGCTAATGACGTGAGGGTCTCGCAAGGTCAGAAGGCAGATTGAACACTCCAGGGACTTCGGAGGAGGGATAACAAATTCGTAATCTTCTTGTGCTCCATCGATCGCGAAGCCATGATGTGGCATGTGAGATCTGACTTAGTACGCATGCGTGAGGGCTGGCCCCAATGATAATGTGGCTGAGATTTAATCTCAGCCACATTATCATGGGGCCAGCCCACACACAATATTTAGAGAAATATGTGGGTAGGGAGAGTTCCTATGGGACAATAATTTAAAAGAGCTGTAATTTTAACACACCTACTACCCCTAGCTCTCAAGCCTAGGTACCTAAGTGGCTCTGCTTTTCCTGAATTTGATTTGCCTGGGATGATTTTATTTCTCTTCCTCTCTCTCTTTTCTGCTTTCCTCCCTGCACACTGTTTGATGTTTGTGAATATGTCTCCATTGGCTGAGTCCATGCAGGAAAGCCTCTGTTCACTCAGATTTGCAACCAAGGTATGCAATACTACACTATGACTGGGAATAGGTCCGCATCTTATGTTAATTATTTCCATAATCACAATTAATAAAGTAATTGATAGTGCACGTGTATGCAGCAGTAAATAATTGATAGTGTAGGTGAATCAGTGCAAATTATAATAATATAATCGTTGGTAAGCTTACAGTCAATAAGACATTAAAAATTAATAATAAAATTGTTGTATAGTGTATTACACTACTGGAAGCTGTTTGTTTGAGAATTGTTGAAAATGTATTTGAAATATGTGTGATGCAGTAATCCAATATGTGAAAAGTACTTGTATTCTGGTCTAGCCCATGGGAATGATTTCACGTAGTATGTGAATAATACTTGAAATACATTAGACAGAATTCAAGCATGTTTGAAAAATGTTGTACTTACTTGAAAACTGTTTGAATAAAATTGCATGTTTTCAAACCGGCAGTATTAAAAAATTGTGTGAAATAAAGCATGTATCAATTTTATGCTTAAAAAGTATTTGAATCCCCAAGTTTGAAAACTGTTTGAATAAAATTGCATATTTTCAAACAGTGTTGAAAAATTGTATGAAATAAAGCATGCTTCAATTTTATGCTTGAAAAGTATTTGAAATCCCAAAGTTTAGGGCGTGGCTTCGTTAGCGAGAGCTAGAGGGCGTGCGCGTGCACGTATAAGATCACGTGCGTTGAATTCAAATTTTATGGAGCGCGAGCGCTTGCAGAGCTAGAGCTCAACTGGAGATCGCTGTACCGAGGGCCAGCTGTCAGCCTGTTGTAGTATGATGTCGATATTCGAGAGAGGATTATCCATTTCTACCCCTATCAACGTTCCTGCTGTCGACCACTGTGTTAAAAAGACGCTTGATTCAACCTGAGAAACTTGCGGCAGGTCCCATCGTTGATTGTTCGTATGACCATCGAGGCCTCCGGGGGACCTCCTGGATACTCTAGAGCTGTTGTGGACTATATTATTAAACTGTGAGTATACTGCAGTACTATAATATTATATTAATTTTATAACTTGGGGCACTAGGGGATATTAAATAGGGGTTGAGAGAGTGTATGGGGAGAGTGTAGACCGGTGAGAGAGAGCAAGCTTAAATCAGCTTGTGGCCAAAAGTAAGCATCTATCACTAGTCTCGCGCAGCCAAACTCTTACACCTTGGGAGGGGAGGGAGAGAGTCTGGTAAAATGCTAGTCTCGCGCGCCAGCCCCTCCTACCCAAAGAGGGAGAAAGGGTCTGGTCAAATGCCTATAGGGCCCGTGTCCCCGCGCACTGTATAGTGCGCGCCAATCAGATGCACGGAATAAAGTCACATGACTGCGTGGGCATGAAAGGAATGCAAATTAATGATTGTGCGCGTGTGCGATCGTGCCCCAGTACAATGGAATGTTAATTTAAATTTGTATTTCACACCAGAAATATGTGACGTCATGCATTCCTCGGCGACACGGGTCCTTTACGCATTTGACCAGACCCCTTCTCTCCGCGTGCGTGAAAGGGGGCTGGCTCGCGAGACTAGTAAAATGCTATACATCGAGTTGTCCCAGCGCCTGGTATGAGGTGCGACCAATCAGATTGCATCTTTATGGCATTACATAGTTTGCGATGGCGTATCCGACTGTGAACGGACGAGATATTATTGCGCACGCGTGTTTATTCTCCGTTCATAATCGGATATGCCACCGTAAACTAAAGATGCAATCTGATTGATCGCCCCTCGTACGAGGCGCTGGGACAACTCGATGTATAGCACTTTACCAGACTCTCTCTCTCCCCCTCCCGAGGTATAAGAGTCTGGCTGCGTGAGACTAATGTACATGTATCACATGGATTACCCAGTCCATATGCATGGCACCACAGGAGGGCCTAGTACCCTCTTTGCATGTGTATACGCTGAGTACCTATATAGGCTCTGATATTTCCTTCCAGTACACATCAGTAAACTACGCCATGTCATTCAGACAGACATAAAATACCAACAGAATCCTAGATATACACAATGGCAGAATCACAGAAATGTTGACATGCTGTGCACAATGAAAACTAATACAATAGGTACCAAGCTGCTTTCTCCTCTTGCACCCTGGGTACGAGCAGTTGAAAGTATCTATGGTACGAGGCTAGCTGCATGTCCCTTTTATTGCATAACATAGTATATAAAGATACTCTTAACTGTACTCTAGTAGTATGGTTGTGATTTAAGAGATGGCAACTAACATACCTGCTGTGACTGATGGTTTGATACCACCCAGTGTAAACTGTAGTTTTGGACTAATCAGTTAGTTGAATTTGATTTTTAGCAATGATAAAACAGCTAATGCCCAATCAGAATTTAATCTTGATTGTTGTCACAAAATTGTTAGTCCAGCACACATTTTTCATCATAAAATTTTCGTTTTGCACAAAGCAATGAAAATTTTTTATGCTTACCTGTACTAATCTATACAGCAAATAATATATTATGGTGTGTGAAAATTTGTACCATACAAAAAAGTGTGTTGACCTACATACATGTAGCTCTTACCGGGGATGACTACCCAGTTATTAGGCTATGGTTCAAGGAACCTACCAACCTGGGAGTCATTCATGCCTGTAATATGCACTGGCGGTGTCCCTAAAGAGAGGGAGAGACAGATAGAGAAGGGGGGGGGGGAATCATAATCATAATTATGTCATACGTATGGATATTTTCTCTGCCATAGGTTGGACTCTGTGGTCACACATACAAAATAACCATGGATAGCTATATAGCTCTGAAACATTCAACAATTGTGAAGAAGAAAATGTGAAGGTAAGGAAGATAAAATCGTATACTCCTTGATGCATGTAAATATCAGCCAGCAGCATTGCACTTAACTGATCATGAACTCACCAAGTACACATGCAGATCACACACAACTTGAACTCACAAGGGACATTAGCCTCATACCCAGGCCTTTCATGGCCCAACCACATGGTAGCAAACAAATTATACCAGAAAAAATTTCGTAAAGTTTGCGTATGCACATGTGGTGTGGACCAGGCCCTTTCTCTCCCATAGAACTCACCAAGTCAATGTTTTGAAAGAATGTTGTACGATAGATCCTAAACAAACCCTCCTGAGCTTCAAGAACCAAACAAAACCCTTCTTTGCAGTTGGGTGACCAACAATTCTGATTGCCTCATCAAAATCTTTCACTAAAGGTGAATGAATCTTCTTATATTTTTGTCAATTTCGTTCGTCTTTGATGGCAAGACTCGTCACAATAAGCATTCGTGGCAAATGAATTTTAGGTAACGGTTGAGATCAAGGGTCACAAGAGGAATAATATATGATCACCCATTTTCTGGCATATGCAGTCAGTATGTACCAGCTAGGTCCTTTCTCCCCCTTCAAAGGATCTGGGGTATGAGGCTACAAGCACACAGGACACACAGATCAATCACAACTGGACAGACACTCTGAACTCACCAAGTACACAGACACACAGATCACATAGAAATTTGACAGGCACACTAAACTCACCAAGCCTACATGTACATCAGCACACACAACCTGACATGCTAAACTGTCTCCGAGTACATGACATACTCACCAAGCATATACAACATACAATGTCATGGATCATACATTCTACAGATCAAACAATATTATTGCTACAGTAGAGAAACAATGAACATTCTTTGTGAACAACTAATGTTCAGTGTAAAACTTGCCGACATTTCGACTAGATGCTCTAGTCATCCTCATGGCATGAAGGATCTACATTGTTTCTCTATAGCTACAGTAACAGAGAGCAATATCACTTCAGAATTGTTACAGTTACGTGTACTATAATATTATGATTGTTGATTCACATATACTTGTAATATACAGTAGGGCATAATTATTATACGTACACCAAAAGTAATTATTATGACTTGGTTGATTTTTTATGTACAGAAAAATGACAAGTTTCTCTGGAAAGGAGATAAATCAAAAAGGAAGATGGTGCCAGCACTAGTGCTGTTGCTGATCAGTCCGCTTCATCCAGCGGGGTAGCTGTCGCCAGAAGAATCTGAGAAATACCGGGATTCTCCCAACAGGTTAATGTAGCAATGCAACTTATGGATGATTGGCCTAGGACATGTGCTAACTTTTAACAGACAACTGTTAACTTAAGCCACCTTCAATTTGTAGACTAATCTTCATGTCATGATTATTCATCATCTGCTGACAGTGTATGTCCATAATAATTTTGTATACGTTATACATTAAGTCTTACTAGTAATTATTATCATTATGTAAAATTTAATGATTTGATTCATGCATAATAATTCAAATACTATGCACATATTATTTCTCATATTATTCAAGTCTTTTTTTTCAAATGAAAACACAAGAGAAAGACAATTCTATTCAAACAGCATTTCAAAGGATATTAAAACACAAAAAGTCTAGCAATTTTCAAAAACATTTCAAATTATGTGAAAATGGACTAATTCACATAATTTTTAAGTTCATTTCAAATACTAAACTTCCAGTAGTGTTATACAGTAACAACATACCGTAGATCGGGATATTTTCGCCGGTAAAATATTTCACTTGTAAATTTTTCACATAGTCTAAATTTCGTCGCCAGACTTTAGCGACCAAAATAATAGGCATAGGTCGACGTACGTTACATAAAATATTTAAAGGTCGTCAACGAAAATTTTTAATGGCGAAAATTTGCAATCTACGGTAAATTAGATGTTTATAATAACATTCTATGCAGAACTTTACGACACAACTTGTACATTTGTGACTCGAAATCTAACAAACTGTGTATCCTTCAAATAATTGTAATTTAAATCTGATAAAGACAGAAACTGATGGCTTCCCCAACCTCCTCGTGTCAATACATCCACACATCTTTCAACCCTCTTGGAACATTCTTCTTTATTCATTATTATTGTGTGTTCATTAGACCACTGTTCAGTAGTACGGTTGTATGCCTGTACAGTGATACTGCCATCAAATGGCCAGTGAAGCTGATCATCAAATTCACCACGTAAAATGGCAATATAAAGACTCATATAGGTGCCTCTAGCGTCACCGTAACCATTTGGGCATATTTGTAGTATCATTTTATACCCTCCAGGATGAGAATAAAATGGATCACTGAAAAAAGCGAGGTCATTACTCTGGTAGTGTTGAAAATTTGAAAGCGAAAAGTAAAATGGAGGCACTGGTAGTGGAATGGTACGTATCTGGAGGTCTTCTTTCTGTTGAAGTGCTTGCTTCAAATCATCCAGCTCTTTCTTTATCGTTGTCGTTGGGGTCTGTAGAGATGTATATTTTTTCTCTAAAGTAGCGATTTTTTTTTTATTTTGTAGGCCATCAATTTGTTTCTGTTCAGCTTTTAGTACCGTACCCTGGCGAAAGAGGGCCCACTACAGAATGTCGGCCCACCCCCCACTTTGGGCTCAACTTCCTGCTAAGGTCTAGTGTACTCGAATATGCGCCCATGTGTAGCTGCCAGCTCAAATGGCTGGTTTAATGATGAGGACTAAACTTTGAACCATATAAGATCGATAAATAACGTGCTAAACAGCCGTAAAACTTAGCCTAGCTAGCTTTATGCCACTTTTCAGCACAAATCAACGATCATACACGGCTAGCGATCCGTGATAGCCATGTCCACTTAATACAGCTGCACTCAACGATACACGGTGAAGTATCGTGGCCGCCCTTGCTCTGGATTGGTAAACGTGCTTGAATAAGGCTGAAATCAATAGTAGCCACTATTATTATGAAGCCAGCGTGGGTAACTTGCCTGGGCACTCTTTCGCATATATGATATCTCGAATATCGGCCCATCCCCCAATCTTGGCCCAATGTAAGGTGCACCGCCCATGGGCCCTCTTTCGCAAGGGTATGGTATACATCACATACCCTTTGAAGATTTTCATTGGCTTCCTTAGCTTGACGCAGCTCTTCTCTCTGTTGATGATGTGCCTGCTTTAAATCGCCCAGCTCCTGCTTCACTTCATCCATATCTTGCTGATGCATTTTCTTGGTTTCATCAAGTTCTTGCTTGAGCATTTGATTCTCTATCACGATAGCTTCAAATTTCTTCATCAAACTTGCTACTTGCATTTCGATAGGTCGCTTTGGGCATGCTTCCATCTCATGCTCTTGAATCAATCGCCGTTGCAATTGTGCTCCACAGTGATAAGCACATTCTACCATAAGAAACTCACATCCCTGAGCGGAAGATACTCCTGCGCCTGGGTTTAGGTGTCGCTGTAGCTGCCCCAGTTCTCCCTCCCACTCACAACCCAGCTCCTTCTGTGGGCAACGGATCACTAGGGCGTTCACCTCGCGAACTAGCTTCTTGTGTAGCATTGTGGTGAAGTTCTGTTCATTACACAAGGGGCATGGCTTGCCATCTTCCTTCACACGCTCGATACAGGCTTGACAGAACTCGTTCCCACAGCAGCTAATGACGTGAGGGTCGCGCAAGGTCAGAAGGCAGACTGAACACTCCAGGAACTTCGGAGGAGGACTCACAAACTCGTAATCATAGCCACCCTTCAGTGATTCCATGACTAGTCCTGCGCGCCACACCCCCTTTTTTCACTCCAGGGCGTGCGCATGTGCCATGCAATGAATGATACGCATTTCAATGACGACCATTTCCAACAATAAATTCAATGTGGTTAGGGGGCTTGTCCAAAGTCCTTGTGGAAAAATTAACGTCATTATGACGTTAGGGGGGGAGGGGGTCTTAGTCCATGACGTTATGCAATTGCATTACTAGAAAAGTGGGCGGGACTCGCAAAAAGGGGCGTGGCTAACCGAACTGCTGTGACGCTAAGAGGAGGGGGGGAGGGGGGTAAAAAGTTAACGTCACAATGACGTTAATTTTTCCACACAGACTTTGGACAAGCCCCCTTAATGACACACCCTGTGCTTTACAGTAGTGAGTCCATACTTTTTGATATGGTAGTCTATATTATGGTCTTGTTTATGCCTGCTAGTTAAAGATTTTGATCTCTGTAATGATATTTGTATCACTGAGTGTGCGTAATCCGATTCCAGCACTGAATAGGGATCGTATTGAGTGTTGTGTGAAACTTGATATTTTAATATCAGCATACTAATTAATATTTTTTACACTTTGATAGGTTGAGTGAGCGGGCAGCTAACAATCGTGCTGTGGCAACAGAACCATAGGCAAGAAATATTTCATGATTTTCTACAGAGCTTATTATGTCATGTCATTAATATTATTTTTATGAAGGATAGATTTGAGATGATACTTCAGTTTAACCAATCAGATCACAGTATTTGTTACAAGTATGATCTAATCCATAATAGTACATAGTAATAATTATTATTATTATCACGTGTCATACTTGTGTAGGTAAATAATATAAACCAGTGCAATATTATTGGTACAGCCCAAAAGACATAGGATTGTTGTATGTTGATAATATACCTTGTGTTTACTATTATAAGGCCACTGTTTGTTGTAAACGTGTTTCTGGTCACATCAGAGCTCACTTAGCCATGCGGGCGGGTGGTTATCATTATTCATTATTCCATTATTTTACTCAGCATATCCTGTACAATTTGAACATTTCCTGGACAAACCACAGACAGGATGGTGACATTAATTTTGGTAATTGAACTGAGCATGCGCAGTGCCAAATAATGATAATAATGGCCAAAACGGGCGGCCTCCAAAATAGCATGCGGGCGGGTGACCAGAAACACGTTTACAACTAACACTGGCCTAATACAGTAACAATTCATAACAACATTCTATAGCTACAGAACTTTTGCGACACAACTTGTACGCTTGTGACTTGAAATCGAACAACTTTTGCACCCTTCAAATAATGGTCATTATTAATTGATTTTGTGTCATTTTGCATAGGTTAATCAGTGTGATAATTTTATTGGTACAGCCAAAAAGACAATAAAATAACAAAATCATTGTATACTGATACCTAGTGTATTATTATTATACAGTAATAAAATTTAATTCCATAATAACATTCTATGCAGAATTTTACGACATAACTTGTACATTTGTGACTCGAAATCTAACAAACTGTGTACCCTTCAAATAATTGTCATCTAAGTCTGATAAAGACAGAAACTGATGGCGTCCCCAAGCTCCTTGTGCCAATACATCCACACATCTTTCAACCCTCTTGGAACATTCTTCTTTATTCATTACTATTGTGTGTTTATTAGACCACTGTTCAGTAGTGCGGTTGTATGCCTGTACAGTGATACTGCCATTAAATGGCCAGCGAAGCTGATCATCAAATTCACCACGATAAATGGCAAAAAAAAGACCCAAATAAGCACCTCTAGTGCCATCAAAACCATTTGGGAATATTGTCACTCTCATTTTATATCCGCCAGGATGAGAATAAAATGGTTCACTATAAAAAATGAGCTCATTATTCTGATAGTGCTTGAAATTTGATATGGTAAAGTAAAACGGAGGCACTGGTAGTGGAGTGGTATGCGTCTGGAGCTCTTCCCATTGCTTCATCGTTGTGGTTCGTAGAGATGTATATTTCTTCTCTAAAGTAGCAATTTTTCTCGTTTGTATGTCATCAACATTTGCTCCAATTTGTTTCTGTTCAGCCTTTAGTACATCGCATACCCTTTTAAGGTTTTCATTGGCTCTCCGAAGGAACTTATTCTCTTCCTTAGCTTCACGCAGCTCTTCTCCCTGTTGACGTTGTGCCTGCTTTAAATCATCCAGCTCCTGCTCTACTTCATCCAAACCTTCATTGAGTTCTTGCTTGAGCATTCGATTCTCGATCACGACAGCTTCTAATTTCTTCATTAAACTTGCTACTTGCATTTCAATTGGTCGCTTTGGGCATGCTTCCATCTCATGCTCTTGAATCAATCGCCGCTGCAATTGTGCTCCACAAGCACATTCTACGGTAAGAAACTCACATCCCTCAGCGGAAGATACTCCAGCCCCTGGGTTTAGATGTCGCTGTAGCTGCCCCAGTTCTCCCTCCCACTCACAACCCAGCTCCTTCTGTGGGCAACGGATCACTAGGGCGTTCACTTCACGAACCAGCTTCTTGTGTAGCATTGTGGAGAAGTTCTGTTCGTTACACAAGGGGCATGGCTTGTCATCTCTCTTCACGCGCTCGATACAGACTTGACAGAACTCGTTCCCACAGCAGCTAATGACGTGAGGGTCACGCAAGGTCAGCAGACAAATGGAACACTCCAGGAACTTCGGATGAGGGGTAACAAACTCGTAGTCATAGCCTCCTTTATTACTGAAAGAGCCACTATCTGCTTTGGCAGCCATTTTGAGGGTACGATATTATCCCAACTAGAACGATACACTACCATAAACATCCTCGCTCAGCTCAAAAATTAATAATAGCGGAAATTATCTGCCTCAGCTCAGCTGGTGCGCATGCGCAATTACAATTGACCGTCATACTCAGACCCCCCCGCGGACGTATCTGGCATGTGTATGGCATCGTTTAACTTTGCGTAGGTAATCCAGTGCAATATATTAGTATAGCCAAAAGATAATAAAATAAATATGATTATTATATTTGATATTTATAGTATTTACTATTATACTTGTACATTTGTGACTCAAAATCTAACCGGTGCCATACCCTTCAAATAATAAGTCTGATACAGACCAAAATCTAGGATATCCCCAACTTCCTTGAGCATCCACACATCTTTCAACCTGCTTATCACTACATTTTTCTTAATTCATTACTATTATGTGTTCATTAGACCATTGTTCAGTAGTGCGGTTGTATATCTCCACAGTGATACTGCTGTCAAACGGCCAGCGAAGTTGATCATCAAATTCACCACAAACAATTGCAATAAAAAGACGTCATAATACAAAAATTCCTACTGCAACAGTACTACTAAACTGAGACATAAAGTATGAAAACTAAGAATACACTTTTACATGTAGTACGCGAAATCTAGCTGCATTGAAGGACTTCACGTAGTCATTTTCAAAATTAACCAGCGGTAAGAAATCTTGATACCCCTTTTTTCCGTCCACCAGAACGTTTACTCTTTTACTCACAACTCGTAAATCACACTCGTGTGGATTTAGGACGATTTCTTTCCTATTCGACCACTGCTTTAAAGTTCTGTTGTAAGCTTCTACAGTGACAGAGCCACTAAACGGCCATTTAAGTTGATCATCGAATTCACCGCGAAGAATACCTACATACACGGATATGTACTTGTCTTTACTTTCACCTACGCCATTTGGATATATGGTCATGACCATTTTATAGCCACCAGGATGTGAATAAAACGGCTCGGTGTTAAACATGTAGTTATTCGCCTGATAGTGGTCTAGGTTAACGATTAAGAAATAGTACGGCGTAAGTGTCAGTGGAGTTGCGTGTGCCTTGAGAGAAGCGATTGCTTGATCCTGGGCTTTTTGCCGTGTCATCAATTCGCCACACATGCAAGATGGCTGTGCTTGAATTTTTTTGCTCATTTCCTTCTTGTGCTTCAGTAATTCATCAATTTGAGCGTTGTGGTGTAGCTGACCGCCCCTCAACTTGCTAAGCTCTTCCTTCTGTTGGTGATACCTTAGCTTCTGTTCTGCTATGATTTTCTCATAAGATGTCTTCACTTCGTCGAGTTTTTGCTGATACACTTGATTCAACTGTTGACAGGCCTGACTAAAAGCTTGCTCCTGAGCATGTTGAATCATTCTCACTTCCCTTTTATGTGATTCTTTAATCAACTGCAGCTCCTGTCGTAATTGGCTATTTTCTTTTTCGTATGTTCGTTTGAAAGTCTCCAATTTTGCTTCTACCGGTCGCTTTGGGCAAATATCGACTTCATGTTCACGAATCTTTCGACGTTGAAACTTATGGCCACAATAAGAGCACGCCACTAGCGCATACTTACAGGCTGTTGAGGCCGATGCAGACTGAATGCGCTCTTGATTTAGATGAGCTTTTAGATGCCTTCTCTCTCCCGTCCAATCACAACCCTTCTCCTTGTACTTGCAGTAGATGATCATAGAATCGACTTCACGGGCTAATCCTTTGTGCAGAAAAGTGGTGAAATTGAGCTCCCGGCACATGGGGCATGGTTGATGGTCCCTCTTTACGCGCTGGATGCACGATTCACAAAATTCTCTTCCACAGCAGCTTACGATGTGAGGATTGCGTAGGTGCTTCAAGCAGATGGGACACACAACAGAGCGAGGAGGGAGGGGGGCTGCAGCATCACAATCATAGCCACTTGTACTACTAGCAGAGTCTGAGAACGCCATTTTGTGCTCTTTAATACGCTGCTCTGCCAACGCCTAGCCTCCAAATTCGTCACGTGACGACCATTTCCTAAATCTAGTCTAGCGTATGCCTGTGACAACCATTTCTCTTGTGATTACCATAATTAATTTTTGTAATTATTATACATGCACAGACACCCTCAACTTGATTGATCTGGCAGGGTCTGAGCGTCTCTCCCAGTCAGGCTCTCAGGGAGAGAGGCTGAAAGAGACAAAGAACATCAACAAGAGCCTGAGTAACCTTGGCAACGTGATCATGGCACTGGCCAACAAGGACTCCCACGTCCCTTACAGGAACTCAAAGCTCACGTACTTACTGCAGAACTCTCTGGGAGGCTACAGTAAGACGTAAGTAAAATTTTAATTCTGGAAGAATGAGATATACCGTAATATTTTTCTTCCTCTCTCTTTCTCATCGTGCACAGTTTGATGTTTGTGAATATATCGGAGTCTCCATTGGCTGAGTCCACGCATGCAGGAACGCCTCTGTTCACTCATGCAGATTTGCAACCAAGGTATGCAATACTATGATTAGGAATTGGGTGATGTTGAAATTTCTACAATTATTGCCTAAAGCAATAGCATAATAATAATATTATTATAGCTATTGTGTCTTGTTTGTGTAGGTAAACCAGTGCAATGTTGGTACAGCCAAAAAGACAGTAAAATAATAATGTTATTGTATCTTAATACCTAGTGTTTAATACCGTATACACATTAATTTTAATGTTCTGGATAATGTATAATATTATTGTGTTCTATGGTCTATGCAGACATAACTTTTATGTTTGTGACTCGAAATCTAACAATCGTTGTACCCTTCAAATAATCATCATTTAAGTCCGACAAAGACAGAAATGTAGAACATCCCCTACCTCCTCGTGTCAATATATCCACACATCTTTCAACTTGCTTGCTACATTCTTCTTTATTCATTACTATTGTGTGTTTATTAGACCACTGTTCAGTAGTGCGGTTGTATGCCTGTACAGTAATTCTGCCATCAAATGGCCAGTGAAGTTGATCATCAAATTCACCACGAACAATTCCAACATACAGACTCACATAAGCACCTCTAGCATCACCCTTACCATTTGGGTGTATCTGCACTCTCATTTTATACCCTCCAGGATGAGAATAAAATGGTTCACTATGAAAACTGAGGTCATTACTCTGGTAGTGTTCGACATTTGGTAAGTTAAAGTAAAATGGAGGCACTAGTAGTGGAATGGCATGTGTCCGGAGGTCTTCTCTCTGCTGACGAAAGGATGCGTATTTCTTTTCCAGAGCACCGATTTTTCTATTGGCTCTCTTATTCTCTTCCTTTGCTTCACGCAGCTCTTTTCTCTATTGACTATGTGCCTGCTTTAAATCACCCAGCTCCTTCTTCACTTCATTCAAACTTTGTTGATTTAATTTTTTGGTTTCATTGAGTTCTTGCTTCAGCATTTGATTCTCTGTGACGACGGCTTCAAATTTCTTCATCAAACTTGCTACTTGCATTTCGATTGGTCGCTTCGGGCATGCTTCCATCTCATGCTCTTGAATCAATCGCCGTTGCAATTGTGCTCCACAAGCACATTCTACGGTAAGAAACTCACATCCCTGAGTGGAAGATACTCCAGCCCCTGGGTTTAGATGTCGCTGTACCTGCCCCAGTTCTCCCTCCCACTCACAACCCAGCTCCTTCTGTGGGCAACGGATCACAAGAGCGTTCACTTCACGAACTATTTTCTTTTGTAGCATTGTGGTGAAGTCCTGTTCATTACACAACGGGCAGGGCTTGTTATCTCTCTGCACACGTTCAATGCATACTTGGCAGAACTCATAACCACAGCAGCTAATGACGTGAGGATCACGCAAAGTCAAAAGGCAGACTGAACACTCCAGGGACTTCGGAGGAGGATTCACGAACTCGTAATCGTAGCCACCCTTCGATGATTCCTTGTGCTCCATGAAAGCCGCCAGAGGAGGTACGTAGGACAGGCTTGACCTTTGGCTAATAGTTCCTTAGTGTCAGCAAGCCACACCCTTCAATCTCCGCACGCGAGAAAGAGGGTGTGGCTTGCGAGACTAATAGTTCCTCTGCAGAGTCTGGAACCGGAAAGCCGCGCGCGACTCGCTACGGTCACATGACTTGAGGCTCCTCCCCGGGCCCCATCAGCGTTCACATCATATCAACACTTAGTCTCGTCCCCAGACCCCACCCTCGAGGAGGAAAAAGGGTCTGGTGAACTTGGGCAGAATCCTCGATTCTCATTCTACGGCGCGTGCGCATATCTGCCGACAAGGCCTTGCAAAGCTTGGTTCTGATTGGTCGCTATGGCTGCGTTTGCATGTGATCGCATGCCCGCAACCGGCAGTAAAACAAACCTTGAATCTGATTGGTCGGCGAAATTGAGTAGCTATACAGACGGTATAGCGATGTTGCATTCCTGCGGTAAGCTTATCATATGACTGAGCCAAAGCTACGATCTCATTGGCGCGTGGAAATTCCTCAGCGCAGGCCCAAGGATTCTGCCCAAGTTCACCAGACCCTTTTCCTCCTTTTGGGGGTGGGGTCTGGGGACGAGACTAATCAACACTAGTCACCCCCTTTTATACTGTCGGCACATATTCATAACTAGTCTCGCTAGCCACACCCTAATTGGGGGGTGTGGCGCGCGAGACTAAATCATAACTAGCTATATAGTTGATCTCTGTAACTCGAAATCTGATGGTAGCTAGCTATTTGTATCATGTGTGTAATCCGATTCCAGCACTGAATACGGCAAAAACTTCTTTGGCTGACAACAATATGAAAGTGAATCCACACATCTCCTAACAACATCTAGGCCACACACTCTCCTATTCAATGCAACATTCAGTTCCGCACACCACTGCCTTTGTGTTCGGTTGTATGCTTGTAGCTACTATAATTTCACCATCAAACGCCGGGCCACTTGAGCTGATCGTCAAATTCACCACGAAGGATGGTCATACCTACCGATAAAAATATGTTTCGAGCGTAGATAACAATATTCATCTTGTATCAGCCTGCAGGGGCGGATCCCCGGGGGGGTGCTTTGGGTGCTCAAGCACCCCCCCTCCAGCCAAGACAACATACAGGCTTCTATCATAGCTAGCTCTAGCACCCCCTTCTAGCCAAAAAACCTCGATCTGACATACATTTAGCTATAAAATCTGACTGATAAACCTGTCTGTAGCGTGATTTTTCCACGTTTTCTGGTTGTTGCCTCGCTTCACGGCAATTAAGTGGGTGTGG
The DNA here is from genome assembly GCA_963930775.1 of Cliona cf. orientalis. NCBI lineage: Eukaryota > Metazoa > Porifera > Demospongiae > Clionaida > Clionaidae > Cliona > Cliona cf. orientalis. Next base: position 784,198 of record OZ005690.1, on the reverse strand, counting down.
TTACGTAAAAAAGGGCGTGGCCAAAAAATTTCGCGCGCAAATATTTAAAGTAGCACCCCCCTTATTGGAGGCTCTGGATCCGCCCCTGGCCTGGATGAGAATAAAGTGGTTCACTGGAGTAAACTTGGTCGACATCTCTCATCAAGGTATAAAATGGGGGCAGTGGTAGTGGCACTGTGTGGGTACGAAGTGAGGAACACTCAGCTACAAGTCTCAGCCTTTCAACTTCAGCTGGCATAAGTTCGTTTTATTTCAGCAATTTGACCTCTAAGCTTATGGATCTCCTCCTGATCACTTTTATGGGAGTGTTTTAAGCATAATAATTTATTATTATCATAATAATTATTATTATTATTTTTTATTGTGACATTAACTTGCTTGTAGCTCCCCTCGCAAGACTTGAGTAAGCGAGAAGCCAAAATTAGAATCTACTACCTCCGTGATGACCACTAGGACGACGACTTCTCACGAATCAAGCTGCTTGCCTAACTGCAGGCCACTGAATGTAAGTCCCCATTTGTTGCTTGGTTTTGTACAGTCCGTCCAAGAAGCTAGTGTTCGTACCTGTAGCTAGTGCCTAGGCTGGCGCTCACAAAGATCTTATGTTCTAGCTTCTAATGCTCCAGGGCCAGGGATACAGCCACTTGTGTCGCGAGGTCAAATCACTTCCGCCGACCTTCCGTAACGGACGGATAGACGGACGGACAACTATAATCTTATAATAGTGATGTATACATGTACCTTGGTTGTAAATCTGAATGCCAATGGAGACATATGCATATTATATTCACAAACATCAGACTGCACAAGGAGAGAGAAAAAATAAAAGTAGTGAACGCCCTAGTGATCTGTTGTCCGCAGAAGGAGCTGGGTTGCATAATAATTGTGAGTGGGAGGGAGAATTGGGGCAGCTATATACAAGGTCATCTTAGTCCAGGGGCAGTAGTATCACCTTCAGAGGGGTGTGCCTACGTTGTGGTGCCCTATGCATACCAATGTGGAGCCCAATTGCAACGGCGTTTGCTTCGAGAACACGAAATGAGAAGCTGTCCAAAGCAGCCCATTGGAAAACAAATTGCTCATGAAATTATACACAAGATGGAAGATATTGTAGCTGAGAACAAACTACTTCGACAAGAACTCAAAGAAGCTCACAAGAAAGAGATTGAGGATTTAACGAGTTTTTTGGACAGTTGATTGATTTATCCATGTGCTCAAGCAGGATGCCATAAATGCGCATGCTCAATAGAATGTTCCAGAATGGGTAAAGGTGGTTTCAGCCACCTGCAGTTGCAATTAACCTAGAACTCTGGCCTCTGGCCAACCCAGTTCTAAGGGACAGGGTGTCATAACTGCGCATACTCAATAGAAGTTCCAGAACACAAGTAAAGGGTAGTCTTAGCTACCATCAACTGCTATAATAACAGTATACAATAATAGTATCCTCTATTTAATAGCTATGTGACCCATAATAGAACTATCGAGTAAAGCAGGGGGCGAGCCCCCTGCTTGTAATATATTATAATTATATAATTATGCAATACTACACTAAGATTAAAATAATAATAATAATAAACCAGTGTAATAATAATATTGGTACAGCCAAAAAGATAATAAAAATTAATGATACCTACTTTATTTAATGTTAAGTCTATACACATAATATTAATATTCTGGACCATGTAGTATTCTATGGTCTATGCAGACATAACCTTTACATTTGTGACTCGAAATCTAACAATCATATCCTTCAAATAATTGTCAGTTAAGTCTGATAAAGACAGAAAGCTAGGAAATCCCCAACTTCGTCGTCTCAATATATCCACACATCTTCCAACATTATTGATGCAGCATTCTTTATTCATTGTTATTGTGTGTCCATTACACCACTGCTCAGTGGTGCGGTTGTATGCCTGTACTGTGATACGGCCGTCAAATGGCCAGTGAAGCTGATGATCAAATTCACCACGAAAAACGGCAAAAAAAACACTCATATAAGCACCTCTACTGTCACCGTAACCATTTGGAAATATCAGTACCTTGAATTTGTACCCACCAGGATGAGAATAAAATGGTTCGCTATAAAAACTAAGATCATTACTCTGGTAATGTTTAAAATTTGTCAAGGAGAAGTAAAATGGAGGCACTGGTAGTGGAATGGTATGTGTCTGGAGCTCTTCTCTTTGCTTCATCATTGTGGTCTGTAAGGATGTATATTTCTCCTCTAAAGTAGTGATTTTTCTTCTTTGCATATCGTCAACATTTGCTTCAATTTGTTTCTGTTCAGCTTTTAGTACATTACATACCCTTTGAAGGCTTTCATTGGCTCCCTGAAGGAGCTTATTCTCTTCCTTAGCTTCACGCAGCTCTTCTCTCTGTTGATGATGTGCCTGCTTTAAATCACCCAGCTCCCGCTTTACTTTATCCAAATCTTGCTGATGCATTTTTTCGGTTTTGTCAAGTTTCTGCATCACTTCATCCAAATTGTGTTGATACACTTTCTTGGTTTCATCAAGTTCTTGCATCACTTTATCCAAACTTTGTTGATGTACTTTCTTGGTTTCGTCCAGTTCTTGCTTGAGCATTTGATTCTCAATCGTGACCACTTCAAATCTTCTCATCAAACTCGCTACTTGCATTTCAATTGGTCGCTTTGGGCATGCTTCCATCTCATGCTCTTGAATCAATCGCCGTTGCAATTGTGCTCCACAACGATAAGCACATTCTACCATAAGAAACTCACATCCCTGAGTGGAAGATACTCCAGCCCCTGGGTTTAGATGTCGCTGTACCTGCCCCAGTTCTCCCTCCCACTCACAACCCAACTCCTTCTGTGGGCAACGGATCACAAGAGCGTTCACTTCACGAACTATTTTCTTTTGTAGCATGGTGGAGAAGTCCTGTTCATTACACAACGGGCAGGGCTTGTTATCTCTCTGCACACGTTCAATGCATACTTGGCAGAACTCATAACCACAGCAGCTAATGACGTGAGGGTCACGCAAAGTCAAAAGGCAGACTGAACACTCCAGGGACTTCGGAGGAGGATTCACGAACTCGTAATCGTAGCCACCCTTTAGTGATTCCTTGTGCTCCGCCATGAAATTCGAAAGCCGCGACTCGTTACGGTCACCGTATGACTCGAGGACCCCTGTACTGTCGGCACATATTCCCTCCCAATCATAACATGCACAAGTCTCACTGAGCAAGACCCTTACGCATTCACCTCATAATCACACAAGGCATAGCTATAGGCTATGTGCACTCAGATAGCTATAACAATAAGTAAAAAGGCAAGAGTGCTAATCATCAACTTGAAGTTCAGTTTAGGTTTATATTACTCTTAATTAATACTAATAGTATCTCAACAAGACAAAAATTAATAAATTCTATAACAACTCCACTCGTGTAATTCTAATCCTAAGACTACTGGCAAGTTTCAAATAATGATCGAGAGAGATACTGAAGGGATAGAAAAATTGTTGCATCCAGCACCACCTCTGATAGGGGCATCAACACATCTTCTTTCGTTCTTCACTGTTATTATTTGTTGAAGTGACCATTTCTCTTGGGTACGGTTGTATGCCTGTACTGTGATTCTACAATTGAATGGCCAACAAAGTTGGTCATCAAATTCTCCAGGGAGGAGGCATACACTTAAGGGAAATATGAGTGCCTTCACATACATGAAAGCCATTTGGTCGAATGAGCACCGTCATTTTATAGCCACCAGTATGAGAATAGAATGGGTCACTCATGAATAGGTGGTTATTTTCCCGATAATGATTAAAATTAGTCAAGACTACATAAAATGGGGGCACTGGTAGAGGCATTGATGCAGCCTGTAGAGATGAATATTTCTTCTCTAAAGCAGTGATTTTTCTCTTTTGTATATCATCAATTTGTTTCTGTTCAGCCTTTAGTACATCACATACCCTCTGAAGGTTTTCATTGGCTCTCCGAAGGAACTTATTCTCTTCCTTAGCCTCCTGCAGCTCTTCTCCCTGTTGACGATGTGCCTGCTTTAAATCGCCCAGCTCCTGCTTCATTTGATCCAAATCTTGCTGATGCATTTTTTTGGTTTCGTCGAGTTTCTGCTTCACTTCATCCAAACTTTGCTGATGTACTTTCTTGGTTTTGTAAAGTTCTTGCATCGCTTTATCCAAACTTTGTTGATGTACTTTCTTGGTTTCGTCAAGTTCTTGCTTGAGCATTTGGTTCTCTGCATGTCATGACAGATACAAATTTCTTCAACAAACTTGCTACTTGTATTTCGATTGGTCGCTTTGGGCATGTGTCCATCTCATGCTCTTGAATCAATCGCCGTTGCAATTGTGCTCCACAACGATAAGCACATTCTACTGTAAGGAACTCACATCCCTGCAGGTGAATGGAAGATACTCCAGCCCCTGGGTTTAGATGTCGCTGTAGCTGCCCCAATTCTCCCTCCCACTCACAACCCAGTTCTTTCTGTGGGCAACGGATCACTAGGGCGTTCACTTCACGAACTAGCTTCTTGTGTAGCATTGTGGAGAAGTTCTGTTCATTACACAAGGGGCATGGCTTGCCATCTCTCTTTACGCGCTCGATACACACTTGACAGAATTCGTTCCCACAGCAGCTAATGACGTGAGGGTCACGCAAGGTCATAAGGCAGACTGAACACTCCAGGGACTTCGGAGGAGTATGGAGGAGGGACAACAAACTCGTAATCATAGCCTCCCTTCTTGTGCTCCATCGATCGCGAAGCCATGATGTGGCATGTGTGATCTGACTTAGTGCGCATGCGCAAGGGCTGGCCCCATGATAATGTGGCTGAGATTATTCAGAGAACTGGTGGGTAAGGCGAGTTCCTAATTTAAAAGAGCTGTAATTTTAACACACCTACTGTACTACCCCTATAGGCTATAGCTCTCAAGTCTAGGCACCTAAGTGGCTCTGCTTTTCGTGAAATTTATTAAATTTGATTTGCCTGAGCATGCAGGCAGTGGGATGGCTGCCAGGATTGGTAGCTAGTATAATAATATTATTATAGAAAGGGATCATAATAATGTATATTATGATGCACAAGACTACCAAATTAATGTATGAAAATTGATATTTAAATTTATCAGCATGCTAATTAAACTCTGATAGGTTGAGAAGTCTTCTTGAGCGGGCAGCTAAGAACCGACAGTGCCGTGACCACTTAGCTACTCTCTGCAATAAGAGGTCATCTAGAAGTCACTCGGTCTTCATGCTCAAGATCAGCGGCCATAAAAATTAATTATGGCAGAAATATGAAGGTAAGCATAATATTATACAAGGGGGCTCCTGGATTTAAAATTGAGAATTATCCACACCAAGGGCTTATAGGAGTCTATAAGCCTTGTCCACACCTATTAAAATTAATTAATGATGAGCAAGTACTATTAACCATAATAATTAGATGTTCAGGCACAAAAGTTCACATATTAAATTTGTTGCAGAACTCCCTGGGGGGAAATAGCAAGACGTAAAAAAATTTGGAAGATAATGTGATCTCTTTACCTAGCTCCTCTCTTTCTTTTCTTCCGCCCTCCCTGCATAGTCTGTTTGTGAATATGTCTCCATTGGCCGAGTCCATGCAGAAAAGCCTCTGTACGTTCACTCAGATTTGCAACCAAGGTATGCAGTACTATGCTGATTAGTATAGCGATAACAATATAGATCTATTACCATTAAAATTTCTGTGTTGATTAATGCCTGCATGATTTTAACAAGTAATTGAATTACACTGTACTACCATATTAATTATTATGCTAAATTTTGCATAGGTAAACCAGTGCAGCCAAATAGACAATAAAAAATAATTATTAGATTGTTGTATGTTGATACCTATAGTGTTTACTATTAAAATTAATTTTAATGCACAATAATAACAATAACATTCTATACAGAATTTTATGACACAACTTGTACGCTTGTGACTCGAAATCTAACAGGTGTAGTATCCTTTAAGTAATTGTTATTTAAATCTGATAAAGAAAGAAATTTAGGATGTCCCCAATTTCCTTGTGCCAATACGTCCACACATCTTTCAACACACTTTTTGATACATACGTCTTTATTCATTGTTATTGTGTGTTCATTAGACCACTGTTCAGTAGTGCGGTTGTATGCCTGTACAGTGATACTGCCATTAAATGGCCAGCGAAGCTGATCATCAAATTCACCACGAACAATTCCAACATACAGACTCACATAAGCACCTCTAGCATCACCCTTACCATTTGGGTGTATTTTAACTCTCATTTTGTACCCACCAGGATGAGAATAAAATGGTTCACTATAAAAAGTGAGCTCAGTATTCTGGTAGTGTTTGAAATCTGTCAAGGAGAAGTAAAATGGAGGCACTGGTAGTGGAGTGGTATGTGTCTGGAGCTCTTCTTTTTGCTTCATCGTTGTGGTCTGTAGGGATGTATATTTCTTTTCCAAAGTAGCAATTTTTCTCATGTGTATGTCATCATTTGTTCCAATTTGTTTCTGTTCAGCTTTTAGTACATCACATACCCTTTGAAGGTTTTCATTGGCTCCCTGAAGAAACTTATTCTCTTCCTTAGCTTCACGCAGCTCTTCTATCTGTTGATGAAGCTCCTGCTTCACTTTATCCAAATCTTGCTGATGCATTTTTTTGTTTTTGTCAAGTTTCTGCTTCAAACTTTGCTGATGCATTTTCTTGGTTTCGCTAAGTTCTTGCTTGAGTATTCTATTCTCTGTAGCAACAGCTTCAAATTTCTTCATTAAACTCGCTACTTGCATTTCGATCGGTCGCTTTGGGCATGCGTCCATCTCATGCTCTTGAATCAAATCGCCGCTGCAATTGCGCTCCACAACGATAAGCACATTCTACTATGAAAAACTCACATCCCTCAGCGGAAGATACTCCTGCCCCTGGGTTTAGATGTCGCTGTAGCTGCCCCAGTTCTCCCTCCCACTCACAACCCAGCTCCTTCTGTGGGCAACGGATCACTAGGGCGTTCACCTCACGAACTATTTTCTTTTGTAGCATAGTGGAGAAGTCCTGTTCATTACACAACGGGCAGGGCTTGCTATCTCTCTGCACACGTTCAATGCATACCTGACAGAACTCATAACCACAGCAGCTAATGACGTGAGGGTCACGCAAAGTCAAAAGGCAGACTGAACACTCCAGGGACTTCGGAGGAGGATTCACGAACTCGTAATCGTAGCCACCCTTTTGCTCCATGAAAGCCGCACGAGGAGGTAGGACAGGCTTGAACTGACCTTTCAATGTGGCTAATAGTTCCTTAGTGTCGGCAAGCCACACCCTTCAATCTCCGCACGCGAGAAAGAGGGTGTGGCTTGCGAGACTATATAATAGACTTGAGGCTCCTCCCCATCAGCGTTCATATCAACACTAGTCACCCCATGTACTGTCGGCACATAATATTCATAACTAGCTAGTCTCACTCACTGAGCCAACCTTTAATATGCATTCACCTCATAATCACAAGTAAAAAAGCAAGAGTGCTAATTATCATTAAAATTAATTTAGGTAGCTATAATGACATAATAATTATTATTCATGTTATTTAATACTCTTACACTAATTTAATAGTACATACTAATGGAACACAAAGTACACTGATCGCAGTTCACTGACGACCATTTCCAACAATAAATTCAATAACAGTATTATTATACAGGGCAAAATTTAATGACACATGCACACCTTCTTACTAAATTAGTGCATTATTATGGTATTGTTTTATGCACGACATTGTATGCCTGCTAGTTAAAGACTTTGATCTCTGTAACTCGAAATCTGATGATATTTGTATCATGTGTGTAATCCGATTCCAGCACTGAATACGGCAAAAACTTCTTTGGCTGACATCCATATGAAAGTGAATCCACACATCTTCTAACAACATCTAGGCCACACACTCTCCTATTCAATGCAACAGTTAGCTCTGCACACCACTGCCTAGCTTTGTGTTCGGTTGTATGCCTGTACTGTAATTTCACCATCAAACGGCCACTTGAGCTGATCATCAAATTCGCCACGAAGGATGGTCATACCCACCAATAAATATATAGGTTTCGAGCGTAGATAACAATATTCATCTTGTATCTGCCTGGATGAAAGTGGTTCACTGGAGTAAACTTGGTCGTGCTCTGTCAACATTTCTCATCATTGAATAAAACGGGGGCAGTGGTAGATATAGAGGCACTGTGTGGGTACGAAGTGATCAAGGAACACTCAGCTACAAGTCTCCTTTCAACATGTCTTGTCAATGTGGTCCATCGAAGCCATGATCATGCAGATATTGCACATGCATGCTGCTCGATCGCTGTGGTCACATGATTTTATGTGCATGCGTGGAGGTCAACACCTTGACATTATTCGTGATTTTTACCTTTGGAACTTGAAATCTGACGATATCAATATCATGATCATTATAGGGAATGCCTTGCTGCAGACGTAGTTACACGCAACTGCAACACTCATTAATAATAATTTAATCTGACAAAGAACAAAAATTAATTTTTAGTACGATAGTCATGTATTACATCAAGTTGATTTAAATCTCTATTTTTGTTATTCTAATCCTGAGACTATTGGCACCACTAATATACTTCTCTTGGTGAATAAGTGACAAAAAATCATTGACTCCAGCACCACCCCATAATATTTTATCATAACATCTACTAACAACAGTGGCACCCCAAATATCTTCATTCATCTCAATCACTCGTTTGAATGACCACTGCTCACTGCCACAGTTGTATGCCTCTATGGTGACTTTACCATTAAATGGCCAGTGAAGTTGATCATCAAATTCTCCAGGGAGGAGGCTTACATGTAGGGAAACATGAGTGCCTTGCCTTATACTAAAGCCATTTGGTCGAATGAGCACCGCCATTTTATAGCCACCAACATGAGAATAGAACGGTTCACTCTTGAATAGGTGATTATTTTCCCGACGGTGATCGAAGTTAGTCAATAGTACATAAAATGGGGGCACTGGCAGTGGCATCGATGCAGCCTGTAGGGATGTACATTTTTTCTCTAATGCAAGAATTTTTCTCTTTTGTATGTCGTCAATATTTGCTTCTATTCGTTTCTGTTCAGCCTTCAGTACATCACACACCCTCTGAAGATTTTCATTGGCTCTCCAAAGCAGTTTATTCTCTTCCTTAGCTTCACGCAGCTCTTCTCCCTGTTGACGATGTACCTGCTTTAAATCACCCAGCTCCTGCTTTACTTGAACCAAACCTTCATTCAGTTCTTGCTTGAGCACTCGATTCTCGATCACGACACCTTCAAATTTCTTCATCAAACTTGCTACTTGCATTTCGATTGGTCGCTTTGGGCATGCTTCCATCTCATGCTCTTGAATCAATCGCCGTTGCAATTGTGCTCCACAATGATAAGCACATTCTACTGTAAGAAACTCACATCCCTCAGCGGAAGATACTCCAGCCCCTGGATTTAGATGTCGCTGTACCTGCCCCAGTTCTCCCTCCCACTCACAACCCAGTTCCTTCTGTGGGCAACGGATCACTAGGGCGTTCACCTCGCGAACTAACTTCTTGTGTAGCATTGTGGTGAAGTTCTGTTCATTACACAAGGGGCATGGCTTGTCATCTCTCTTCATCCGCTCGATACACACCTGACAGAACTCGTTCCCACAGCAGCTAATGATGTGAGGGTCACGCAAGGTCAGCAGACAGATGGTACACTCCAGAGACTTCGGAGGAGGGGTAACAAACTCGTAGTCATAGCCTCCTTTATTACTAGAAGAGCCACTATTATCTGCTTTGGCAGCCATTTTGAGGGTACGATAATATTATCCCAACTAGCGGTACACCTCGCTCAGCTCAAAATAGTAGCGGAAATCATCTGTATAGCGATAGTATATTAAATGTACTGCTGATGCGCATGCGCAATTATTAAAAAAGCGGTATTTAAACGCGCTCAATGGCAGAAATGGCAGAAATGGCGATGTGTTCTCGCTGTCGATTCTGAGGGTGTCTACTTAATGCCTCAGCTCATGATTTATCAAGTATGATGTTTAGACAATTCAAGACGCAGCACTCCATGGAAGGTGTTGGTGAGGAGAGTCTCTCGAGGGATGACGGTGGTGGAGATGTTGGTGTGCTCCATTTGGACACTTTGAAATACCGCTGACTTGTTCAGTCGTGGTGCCTCGTCTGTCTAGCCTTGTGCTAGGGAGTTTCTACCGCAGAACCTTTCCACTGTTCTCTCAGTTTGAATGATATCCAAACCATTTTTCTCCCTGATTTGTGCGTAGCCGGTTCATTGTTTCTTATGTTATTCTGTGTGTGTGTCTGTGTGGCTTGCCACTCCCTTTCAGGGGCCAAATCAATAATCAATCATCAATCGTAGGTTGAAACAGACGCGGGAGGTGACAAGATCACTGGCCTCACTAATACACTTGCCAAGGGTAGGCATTGGATCTTTATTATCAATTTTTAAGTAGCTATAGTGACATATTGATTACTAAGCAAAATCCTATAAGATCTCTACTCCTGTAATTCTAATCCTAAGACTATGGGCAGCTTTCAAATAGTGATCCAGGGAAATAATAGATATAAAGTCGTTGCATCCAGCACCACCTCCGATTGGGGCATTAACACATTTTCTTTCATTCATCACGGTTATTACTCGTTGATGTGACCATTGTTCTATGGTACGGTTGTACGCCTGTACTGTAATCTTGCCACTAAATGGCCAGTGAAGATGATCATCGAATTCACCAGGAAGGAGACGTAAATACAATGAAACATGAGTACCTTTTCTGTCACCATTGCCATTAGGTCGGATGATCACAGTCAATTTATAGCCATCAGCGTGAGAATAGAAGGGGTCACTCTTGAATACAAGGTTATTTACCCGATAATGATTAAAATTAGTCACCATTATATAAAAAGGGGGCACTGGCAGTGGCATCGTTGTGGTCCGTAGGGATGTATACTTCTTCTCTAAAGAAGTGATTTTTATCTTTTGCATATCGTCCACATTTGCTTCAATTTGTTTCTGTCCAGCCTTTAGCACATCACAAACCCTTTGAAGGTCTTCCTTAGCCTTACGAAGCTCTTCTTTCTGTTGATGATTTTCCTGCTTTAAATCACCCAGCTCATGCTTCACTTCATCCAAACTTTTTTGATGCATATTCTTGATTTTATCAAGTTCTTGCTTCAGCATTTGATTCTCAATCACAACAGCTTCAAATTTCCTCATTAAACTTGCTACTTGCATTTCGATTGGTCGCTTTGGGCATGCTTCCATCTCATGCTCTTGAATCAATCGCCGTTGCAACTGTGCTCCACAACGATAAGCACATTCTACCATAAGAAACTCACATCCATGAGTGGAAGATACTCCTGCCCCTGGGTTTAGATGTCGCTGTAGCTGCCCCAGTTCTCCCTCCCACTCACAACCCAGCTCCTTCTGTGGGCAATGGATCACTAGGGCGTTCACTTCACGAACTATTTTCTTTTGTAGCATAGTGGAGAAGTCCTGTTCATTACACAACGGGCAGGGCTTGTTATCTCTCTGCACACGTTCAATGCATACTTGGCAGAACTCATAACCACAGCAGCTAATGACGTGAGGGTCACGCAAAGTCAAGAGGCAGACTGAACACTCCAGGGACTTCGGAGGAGGATTCACAAACTCGTAATCGTAGCCACCCTTTGGTGATTCCTTGTGCTCCATGAAAGTCGCGACTCGCTACGGTCACATGATTTGAGGCTCCTCCCCATGCTGTGGGCATCATATCAACACTAGTTACCCTGTACTGTCGGCACGTATTCATAACCAGCTAATCAGAGTCTCACTCACTGAGCCAAACTAGGGTATCCAACGAAAAAATCAAACTTTCCAAAAGCCGCTCATTTTGCGGCATTTAGCTAGCCTACTGGGACGGTCCCTAAATCTAGAATGACATTGTGCAAAATTACTCTTACGTGGAGATACAAAAATTTGGCGTTTTTTGGCGAAATTGTCGCGCCAGATGGTTAATATGCTCCAAGCTATGATTTATTGTGGCTGCCTTACTAAATTGATCGTCCTCATCCAGTGACAGCATGAGGAAGCGTTTACCATACTGTATAACGATGGTACCCCACGTTTTGGCGAATTTTGCCAAAATTTGGAGAATAATTAAAGTCTCGATATCTCGGCAAATGAACATGGGGGCGTGACCTGGAGTGAGAATTAGTGTCAGTCCAAGAACGTCTTCGTCCTACCAGAGTTTTGAGAAGTATTGAAAAACTTCAGTTTTTTGTGTGGAAACCCTAGCCAAACCCTTTAATACGCATTCATAATCACACAAGGTCAACAATGGGCAGCCTTATGGATATCGATAATAATTATTATTCCAAGGGATCAAACTCGTAAAATTTAATAATAATTACGGTGTCATGTTAATTTCCAGTGCAACATTGGTACAGCCAAAAAGACAGTAATAATAATTATTATTATTGCTGTATGTTGATACCTAGTGTATACACAAATGTCATGATAATGATAATAATTATAGTGTTCCGTGTCCATGGTCTATGCAGAATTTTTACAACACAACTTTTATGCTCGTGACTCGAAATCTAACACTCCCCGTATCCTTCAAATAATTTTCATTTACATTACATTTTCATTAAAGACAGAAATTTAGAAAATCTCCAAGTTCCTTTTGCCAATGCATCTACAGATCTTTCAACCCTCTTGGGACATTCTTCTTTATTCATTGTTATTGTGTGTTCATTAGACCAGCATGCAGTAGTGCGGTTGTATGCCTCTACAGTGATACTTATGGAGCTTATTTTGTGCCAAAATTCAGAATTTTGATTTAGAATGTGAAATATAATGTGATCAGGCAATATCAACTGTGAAATGAAGTTTTCAGTTTGTTTGTAGTTTAAATTTTGACTTTCCATTCGATTTTCAATTTGATTTTCACAATGACATCTTCAATTTGATTTTCCATTTCTGTTCAATTTTTGCTTTGATTTTCAATCGTTTCATATTCCATTATTCTATAACCCAGAATAGGTTCCACTGGTCATTTTTATTAGAGTGCAATATTAATCCCCTCTCAACAATAATTATTACGCTTAACTTGTATGGCGACCTTTATTACATTCAATGCAGCACAAACCGAAGTGAAATGTCACTCACAAGTCGAATGATGGGAATCTCACAGCAGTGGTTAATTCTTGCTAAAAAAACTAATAAAGGTCACCAGGCAAATAAAATTATAATTATTATTGTTGAGAGGCAGCGTTGCACTCATGAAAATGAGCATTGGAACCTGATCTGGGTTATAGAATAATGGAATGTGAACAATTGAAAATCAAAGTGAAAATTGAACGGAAAGTCAACTAGAAAATCAAATTGAAGATTGTATTGAAAATCAAATTGAAAATCGAACAGAAAATCAAATTGAATATCAAATCAAAAATCGAATTGAAAATCAAATTGAAAATCGAATGAAAAGTCAAACTGAAAACTTCATTTCAATGTTGATATTGCCCGATCACATTATATTTCATATTAGGCCACCGTAACTTAAATGCTTGTTTCCCGTCCTCTCCTATGCCTGGAGAGCATGCGGGCGGGCGGTCATTATTCATTATTCATTATGTATGAATATCATTATGTAACCACTAAACCTTGCCCACATCCTGTGGTTTACAAGGAGCATGACTAGCTGGCTTGCTGTAGCAATGCATAATGAATTTTGAGGCGGCTACAAAATAAGCATGCGGGCGGGTGACGGGAAACAAGGAATCAAGTTACAGTGGCCTTATTCTAAATCAAAATTCGGAATTTTGACACAAAATAAGCTCCATAGATACTGCCATCAAATGGCCAGCGAAGTTGATCATCAAATTCACCACGAAAAATGGCAATGTAAAGACCCATATAGTCACCTCTAGCATCACCAAAACCATTTGGGTTTATCACGATTTTCATTTTATACCCTCCAGGATGAGAATAAAATGGTTCACTGCAAAAATAGAGGTCATTACTCTGGTAGTGTTGAAAATTTGTCAAGGAGAAATAAAATGGAGGCACTGGTAGTGGAATTGTATGCATTTGGAGGTCTTCTATCTGCTGATGAAGTTCTTGTTTTAAATCACCCAGCTCTTGCTTTATCGTTGTCGTTGGTGTCTGTAGAGATGTACATTTCTTCTCTAAAGTAGCGATTTTTCTATTGTGTATGTTGTCAACTTGTTTCTGTTCAGCTTTTAATACATCACATACCCTTTGAAGATTTTCATTGGCTTCCTTAGCTTCACGCAGCTCTTCTCCCTGTTGATGATGTGCCTGCTTTAAATCATCCAGCTCCTGTATCACTTTATCTAAACCTTGTTGCTGCAACTTCTTGGTTTCGTCGAGTTCTTGCTTGAGCATTCGATTCTCTGTCGCAACAACTTCAAATTTCTTCATCAAACTTGCTATTTGCATTTCAATTGGTCGCTTCGGGCATGCTTCCATCTCATGCTCTTGAATCAATCGCCGTTGCAATTGTGCTCCACAATGATAAGCACATTCTACTCACGGTAAGGAACTCACATCCCTGAGTGGAAGATACTAGGCTCCAGCCCCTGGGTTTAGATGTCGCTGTACCTGCCCCAGTTCTCCCTCCCACTCACAACCCAGCTCCTTCTGTGGGCAATGGATCACTAGGGCGTTCACTTCACGAACCAGCTTCTTGTGTAGCAGTGTGGTGAAATTCTGTTCATTACATAAGGGGCATGGCTTGCCATCCCTCTTCACACGCTCGATACAGGCTTGACAGAACTCGTTCCCACAGCAACTAATGACGTGAGGGTCACGTAAGGTCAGCAGGCAGACTGAACACTCCAGAGACTTCGGAGGAGGGCTTACAAACTCATAATCATAGCCTCCTTTACCGTGAGTAGCCATTTTCCAGACGTGGTCACGTGCCCCCATAACATGCGCATGCGCATGCGCAAGACATATAATATAGTACTCGATACTGAGATGATGCACAAAGTAATCTAAAGTATTATGACACACTACAGTGCAAATAGGCAGCTAAGTTTGAAAGCCCAGTCCTTTTCTTTTGCTAGTCCCCAAACTCCGCCCAGCTCCACCCCTCCCTCTGCGAGAGCCACGCCCTCTTGAACCTCCAGTGTCCTGAAATTCTCTCTGTAAAAGTAAAATTCATGCATGGCCATGGCTTTTTTTTATGAAATGGGTCTTTATTTTACCTGCATGTGAGGAGGTTGGTAATTTCTTCTCTGAGGAGGAGCCTGAGATCTAGAGAGGTTGCCCCTCCTCGTCATGGAGAGTGGTGCCACTGCATCGTGGAGGCCTGACTGCACTTGGAGGGGATTGTAACTTTCACGATGCTCAAGCTATGAAAAAACAACAAAACAAAATGCTTAGCTACCTGGTGACTTCTTTGTGGGTACCAGCAAATCTTTTTTTGGCAGATTGGCCCAAAGACTAACTTGTGACTGATAGATGCTACAGTTTGTGAGACACTGGTTCGATTAAAAATTGAACATTTTGATTTTGAGTCTGATGTCAATTACCTGACCCAAGGCCATTCCAATGGTGTCCATGGAAGACTTGGTTGGGTGTAGGTGATCTTCGTCCGTCCCTGAGGATAGCTCTAGGGGCAGCAGCTGCTCACCAACAGCAACAGATCTAAGCCAGAGGAAAAAATATAGATGCATAATTGTGTGTCTCATTAGAGTTGTATTGATTAAAGGGGCTTACCTAATTAGTAGGGTGAGTGGTGTGGAGGAGGGGATGAGCAGAAAGTGGGAGTGGTAGGGTGACGTGTGCTCTGATCGTGCTAGCAAAACATGATCCTGCATAAAAATTAATAAGCAGCTGAATTTTGTCTCTGATATAATTGGCACTGCCTGTTGTCTCAGAAGTGTGTCAAACAAATGAACCCCTGAAATAAGGACACCTGGCATCTTAATTCATTGAGTTTTGTCATAGATGTCCTTATTTCAGAGATCCTATAGTAGATCGAATGACAATTAGACATCTTTGCAAGGTTAAATCTCACATGAGTTTAATAACATTATGCTTGAAGACTTAAAGTAGCTACACGTGTCCATGGCAAATGGGTAACTAGACTTACTCTGTCTTGTAGTGTTTTGCAGAGAGCAGTGAAGTGTTGCTGATTTGTCTCCAGCTCCTCCCACTCGAGCTTCCAGCAGGCGGTGGGTCGCACCACCAGGGGAACTCCAAACAGAATACTCTCACACACACCCTGTATTATAGTGCATAATAGATTTGCTAGCCAAGTCTTAAGAAATTAACAATATTGCATATTATTATACAGACATCCTGAATTGAGAACTAGTAATATCACAAATGCATGAAATCAATGTAAAAATGCAAGGATGAAACGAAACCTACATGTATAATAGGATACAAAAACTTAATGACAACCAGATACTGTTAACTTTAACAGTCACTACTCGCAACCTAAGAGTGTTAGTATCCTTCACAAAGTGTGATTTCATATCTTGAGAAGACAACCATTTCTGATAACCCCAACCAGTAGAAGACAGGATATCAATTTGTCTTTGAATTACATCTAGCTCACATTCTTTCATATTTAACTGGATCTTTCTCTCCTTATCCCATCTCTCTAGAGTGCGGTTGTATGCCTGCACAGTAACTTCACCATCAAACGGCCACTTAAGTTGATCGTCAAATTCTCCACGAAGAATCGATACATACACTTCTAAATAAACATTTCTATGGCCACGCTCAATAACTTCATTGGACTGTACATTTATATGCATTTTATATCCACCAGGATGGGAATAAAATGGGGCACTATCAAAGTCTGTTACAGTATTGCATTCTAGAAAACGATCAGCATTCAGCACATTAAAATAGTACGGTGGCAGTGATAGGGGGACCTTATGGTTTTCAAGTGCATTGCATTCCTCCTCCAGCCCTTTCAATACTTTCGAGTTCTCTTGAACTTGAAATTTCATTGCTTTCTGACTTTCTTTCAGTTGGTTTATTTCACCTTCGTAAGTGCTTTTCATTTCTTTTATCTCCTTCTTGT
The DNA here is from genome assembly GCA_963930775.1 of Cliona cf. orientalis. Lineage (NCBI taxonomy): Eukaryota > Metazoa > Porifera > Demospongiae > Clionaida > Clionaidae > Cliona > Cliona cf. orientalis. The sequence continues at coordinate 767,111 of OZ005690.1, read as the reverse complement.
GAGCTTCTTTGATTTCACCAAGTTCCTGTTGAAGCAGCTTGTTCTCAGCATCCATGGCTTCAAATTTCTTCAACAAACTGGCCACTTGCATTTCAACCGGACGCTTGGGGCAAATCTCCATTTTATGCTCACGTAGCTTTTGCCGCTGCAATTGCATGCCACAGTCATAAGAGCATGAAATAATCACATAGCCACACCCATTTATACCGTCATGTTCCGGATAAAGGTGGCCGTATACTTTTCCCAATTCTCCCTTCCAATCACATCCCAGCTCCTTCTGTGGACAATAAATCACTAGAGCATTCACCTCGCGAACCAGCTTCTTGTGTAGCAGTGTGGTGAAGTTCTGTTCATTACACAAGGGGCATGGCTTGTTATCTCTCTTCACGCACTCAATACACACTTGACAGAACTCATTCCCGCAGCAACTAATGACGTGAGGGTCACGCAAGGTCAGCAGACAGATGGAACACTCCAGGGACTTTGGAGGAGGGGTAACAAACTCGTAGTCATAGCCTCCTTTATTACTACAAGAGCCACTATCCGCTTTGGCAGCCATCTTGAGGGTACATATTATCCTAATTAAAGCACGCCAGCAACATCCGTGACGACCATTTCCGAATTTGACAATACTTTACATGTATGGCTATGCTATATAGTACAGTGGCATACGTATGTACTCACCTCAGCTGGCAGAGTGGATATTGCCCTGACAGTATAGAGAGGTAGAGTGGATGATGCAGCTGATGTGGGACTAGCCACTGAGCCAGAGGACCCACCACCCCTACCCCTGCTGGAGGGGGTGTGGCTGGGAGGTGGAGCCACATGTAGTCCCTGCAGACGGTGGAAATGAAACAAATGTATGTCAACTCTTGCTCAATATTGAAAAGGCTCCTGAGAAGGCTACACTCGTCATTTGAAATAATATGTTACATAATATTATACTTCTTACCATTTGTTGCTGGAGGTTAGCTCCAAAGAGAGCAGGGTCTAGTATTCTCTCCTGGAGATCACACTTCAACACCAGTTGCTGCCGGCTTTTATCACTGGGATCACCCTCCCTCAGCACACCTTCACTGCGTATCAAAATAATGATCCATATCTATATTATGTATACATATATGTACAATAGATGATTTTATGTACATCTGATCAATTAGCTAGTACTGATTTTTCTAAGCAAGGGGAAGCGGGGGGGGGGGGGGGGGGGGGGGGGGGGCATCGTACATGTATACACGTATGTACCTTGTAGCTGGTGGTAGTATGAGATGAAGGTGCTCGCTGTCAGTGCCACTGTCATGGAACCAACCTCTGAAGTAGCTGCTCAGGCTGAGGACATCATTCTCTATGTTGTGAAGATCAAGAATACCCAGACCTGCATATTATTCATCATAAAAAAAATTATAATATTATGCATGTACAGGCATAATTATTATGATTTAAAACTGATACAAGGGTCTATATAGCTAATCTCAAGTGTTTATAATCAAAAATTAATGTCATTCGAGTAATAATATTTATACAATGCATATACTTAATTCAGAAGGACTGGCACATCCAAATTGCTGACTCATCTCAATTTGCCCACCACTCATCAGCCCATAGTCTCCACCAGTACTTTGCCCACCACTGGCACTAGCGCTGGCGCTGGTGGTCGTAATAGTGTCAGCTGATTGGAGCACGAGGCTAGTACTGGTAGGATCACTGATGCACACGGCACTGATTTTTCTGAGGTGTCTGAGGTCTAGATGATTTGCGGTTTGCTCGATGAATCCTCTAACGGAGGAGGGAGGGCGGGATGTGATTAGGATGAGCTCGATTTGTGATGGTAGGGATGGTGCATTGGGACCCTGCAGCAAAAGCACATGATAGTGCTAGTGTGGAGACAAGGAAATAGATAGAAATATTACATAAATTCTATCACAGATACTTTCTACTTACATACATGTACACCATCATAAAAACTCAATGACATTCTGAACCTTAGGAATTTTGAAATTTTCTGCCATGACCATAATATCAACTTTAGAAAAAATTTGGCGCACCATCCCTACTATCACAAATCGAGCTTAATTTTATTATGCGTATCAAGAGAAAGAAAAAAAATTCCAGGATATTATGTATATACATGTACAACTCACTTGTCGGAAATTTTGTGAAAATCGTTGAAACTGTGCCAGTGACTCCTGGAATCCCTCGTGGACACACCCCCTGTAGCTGCCGCCATGTGATGTTTGCCTCACTTTTAGACTGGAAGCAAGCGATTTGAGCTCATTCATGGCCGCATGGACACGAGAGTAGTTACCCTTCACCGGTTGCAGGGGATAAATACACTGGAAAGTAGGGGTTAAATTAAAAATAGACACGTCTACTGATATTTGAAATTCTATGCAAAAAGACTCAGGAATGAAAGAATTTCAAGTACCGTGTTTATGCTAATAGAATGCAAGCTTAAAAAATAATTACGATTATTTTACCCAACACCCCCCCCCCCTCTCTTTCAGGCCAGCCCCTTCATAGCAGACCCCAACTAGTCTACCCTCTCTCTCTTCAGCCCAGCACTAGCCTCGTACCCAGGCCCTTTGAGGCCTTTCTCCTCCTCCTCAAAGGGCCTGGGTACGAGGCTAGCCTAGCACTAACTCACTCACCTCTGGATAGTTGCCAAGTATGAAAATGCTGAGATAAGGCAGCCTACAGGGGCCACTCAGGTGGTGGAGGAACGTCAAGTTCTCTGAGAGAGCCTGTTGAATGTTGAGACAAGTATGAGAGTTCATGGGAGCTTGGAACTCCAGTAAAACACTGCGTGCTGTACATGTGTGTGTATGAAAGAGAGACATCATATTAAGAGAGAGAGAGAGAGAGGTAGAGGATAATTTTACCTGGCTGTCGTTGAAAAGTCTTTCTACCTTCCGCCATGACTTCTCAGCTGTTTGTGAAATGTTTTTTAATTCATTAATGCATGTTAAATTCATCTCTAGAATAAGCAGAGAGGTACTTACATGCTATAATATTTCAAGTTTGGAGTCAATCAGTAGTGTAGTTTTTGAGTTATTGGCCTCTAATTAAAGCAATCAATATGTTACATGCCATTCCCCTATTGGAATAGTACACACAAGCCTAGCAGAAAAATTGTGATGTTTAGAAATATTAAAACAGCCATATCTCCGCAACCACTCAATGAAATTTTACGGAACAGACTAAATTGTATCTTGAAGCCTCCTTCGTTATAATGTGTAGCAAAGAAAGTGTAAGGGATAATCTAAAATCTTTATGTAATATGCCTACTATAAGCCCTTGTCCACACCTATTATAATTAAATATTAATGATGAGCAAGTATACTATTGATAACCATAATAAAGATGTTCAGGCACCCTCAACTTGATTGATCTGGCAGCTGGGTCTGAGTGTCTCTCTCACAGGAAGAGAGGCTGAAAGAGACAAAGAACATTAATAAGAGCCTCAGTAACCTTGGCAACGTGATCATGGCACTGGCCAACAAGGACTCCCACGTCCCTTACAGGAACTCAAAGCTCACGTACTTACTGCAGAACTGTCCAAAATACTAATTTTTTTCATTGATGAGGCCACTACCACCCATGCATGCACTAATTCAATTAATAATAAAATAAGCCCGGCCTTGGTGACGACTAGGCTCAGCTATAATAATAATATTATTATGCTACTAACTATGTTCTCGAGTAATTGAGTGTTTGTGATGATGCATGTGCCCCCAGCCTGGAGCACAGTAGGAGACATAAGTGAAATTTTAATTTTGGAAGAACGAGATATGCTATAATATTTATTATTATTTTTCTTCCTCACTGTGCAGTTTGATGTTTGTGAATATGTCTCCATTAGCAGAGTCCCCATAGAGTCCATGCATGCAGGATAGACTCTGTTCACTCAGATTTGCAACCAAGGAATAATATTATGTATGGGCAATATTGAAATTTTGGTATAATAATATTGTCAATTATTGCCTCTGAGTCAATATAAATCACAATTAATTGAATATTCTATAATAGTATTATTTTCATGTGTCATACTTGTGCAGGTAAACCAGTGTAATATTGGTACAGCCAAAAATTTAAGACAGTAAAATAATAGGATTGTAAGTTGTATGTTGATACCTAGTGTTTACTATTATAATACATGTCAGTAACATGATATTCATAATAATAATATTATTATTCTATACAGCACTTTTACGATATATAACTTGTACACTTGTGATTCGAAATCGAACAACTATTGCACCCTTCAAATAATTATTATTTAGGTCCGATAAAGACAAAATATTATTTAGAATGTCCCCAATTTCCTCGTGCCAAAATATCCACACATCTTTCAACATGCTTGTTACATATATCTTTATTCATTGTTATTGTATGTTCATTAGACCACTGTTCAGTAGTGCGGTTGTATGCCTGTACAGTGATACTGCCATCAAATGGCCAGCGAAGCTCAGTGATCATCAAATTCACCACGAACAATGGAAACAAAAAGACCCATATAAGCACCCTTAGTGTCACCGTAACCATTTGGCTCTATCAGTACCATCAATTTGTACCCACCAGGATGTGGTTTGCTGAAAAAATCGAGCTCATTATTTTGGTAGTGTTTGAAATTTGACAAGGAAAAGTAAAATGGAGGCACTGGTAGTGGAGTGGTATGCATCTGGAGCTCTTCTCTTTGCTTCATCATTGTGGTCTGTATGGACGTATATTTCTCCTCTAAAGTAGTGATTTTTCTCCTTTGTATATCATTAATATCTGCTTCAATTTGTTTCTGTTCAGCCTTTAGTACCCTTTGAAGATTTTCATTGGCTTCCTTAGCTTGACGCAGCTCTTCTCTCTGTTGACGATGCGCCTGCTTTAAATCACCCAGCTCTTGTATCACTCCGTCCAAACTTTGCTGATGCATTTTATTCGTTTCGTCAAGTTTTTGCTTGAGCATTTGATTCTCAATCACAACAGCTTCAAATTTCTTCATCAAATTTGCTACTTGCATTTCGATTGGTCGCTTCAGGCATGTGTCCATCTCATGTTCTTGAATCAATCGCCGTTGCAATTGTGCTCCACAATGATAAGCACATTTTACCATAAGAAACTCACATCCCTGAGTGGAAGATACTCCTGCCCCTGGGTTTAGATGTTGCTGTAGCTGCCCCAGCTCTCCCTCCCACTCACAACCCAGCTCCTTCTGTGGGCAATGTATCACTAGGGCGTTCACTTCACGAACCAGCTTCTTGTGTAGCATTGTGGTGAAGTTCTGTTCATTACACAAGGGGCATGGCTTGCCATCTCTCTTCACTCGTTCGATGCAGGCTTGACAGAACTCGTTTCCACAGCAACTAATGACATGAGGGTCTCGTAAGGTCAGCAAGCATGCAGACTGAACACTCCAGGGACTTCGGAGGAGGGCTGACAAACTCATAATCATAGCCTCCTTTACCGCCGTGCTCGCGACCAGTAGCCATGTTCCAGACGTGGTCACGTGCCCCCTATAACGTGCGCATGCGCAAGACATAGTACTCCATACACAAGTAGTCTCAAGTATTATGACATACTACAGTGCAAATAGGTAGCTAAGTTTGGAAGCCCAGTCCTTTTCTTCTGCTAGTCCCCAAATTCCGCCCAGCTCCACCCCTCCCTCTGCGAGAGCCACGCCCTCTTGAACCTCCAGCGTCCTGAAACTCTCTCTGTAAAAGTAAAATTCAAGCGTGATGGCCATGGCTTTTGATGTTTATTTACCTGCATGGGAGGAGGTTGGTAGTTTCTTCTCTGAGGAGCCTGAGAATTAGATGATCTAGAGAGGTTGCCCCTCCTCGTTATGGCCATGGAGAGTGGTGCCAGTGCATCGTGGAGGCCCGACTGCACTTGGAGGGGATTGTAACTTTCACGATGCTCAAGCTATGAAAAAAAAACAACAAAACAAAATACTTAGCTAGCTACCTGGTGACTTTTTTTGCGGGTAGCTAGCTACCAGCAATTTTTTTTAGCAGACTGGCCCATGCAAAAACGCAAACAATTTCCCCAGATGCTACAGTTAATTTGTGTCAGAGATACTGGTTCTAATTAGAAACTGAACATTTCGAATTTTGAGTGTCTGATGTTAGTTACCTGACCCAAGGCCATTCCAATGGTGTCCATGGAAGACTTGGTTGGGTGTAGGTGATCTTCGTCTGTCCCTGAGGATAGCTCTAGGGGCAGCAACTGCTCACCAACAGCAACAGATCTAAGCCGGAGGAAAAAATATAGATGCATAATTGTGTGTCTCGTTAGAGTTGTATTGATTAAAGGGGCTTACCTAATTAGTAGGGTGAATGGCGTGGAGGAGGGGATGAGCAGAAAGTGAGCGTGGTAGGGCGACGTGTGCTCTGATCGCGCTAGTAAAACATGATCCTGCATAAAAATAATTAATAAGCAGCCGAATTTTGTCTCTGATATAATTGGCACTGCCTATTGTCTCAGAAGTGTATCAAACAAATGAATCCCTGAAATAAGGACACCTGGCATCTTATTTCATTGAGTTTTGTCATAGATATCCTTATTTCAGAGGTCCTATAGTAGATCGAAGGACAATTAGACATCTTTGCAAGGTTAAATAGAGTACGCTCACATGTGATCAATAATATTGACTTAAAGTGCACGTGCCTATGGCAAATGGGTAACTATAGGCTTACTCTGTCTTGTAGTGTTTTGCAGAGAGCAGTGAAGTGTTGCTGGTTTGTCTCCAGCTCCTCCCACTCTAGTTTCCAGCAGGCGGTGGGCCGCACCACCAGGGGAACTCCAAACAGAATACTCTCACACACTCCCTGTATAGTGTACAGATTCGCTAGCCAATTGCAAGTTTCAACAATATTGCATGATACAGATCCAGACACATAATTATTGAATACAAAATGGATTGGTACAGAACCAATTAGACACTGTTAACTTTAACGTCCACTACTCGCAATCTAAGAGTGTTAGTATCCTTTACAAAATGTGATTTCAAATCTCGAGAAGACAACCATTTCTCATAACCCCAACCGGCAGAATATAGAATATCAATTTGTCTTCCAACTATATCTAGCTCACACTCCTTCTTATTTAACTGGATCTTTTTCTCCTTAACCCAATTCCCTAGAGTGCGGTTGTACACCTGCACAGTAACTTCACCATCAAACGGCCACTTAAGTTGATCATCGTATTCTCCGCGAAGGATCGATACATACACCTCTAAATAAACATTTCTATTGCCATGCTCAACAATTTCATTGGACTGTACGCTTATATGCATTTTGTATCCGCCAGGATGGGAATAAAATGGGGCACTGTTGAAGTCCATATCGGATTCTAGGAAATGATCAGCATTCAGCAAGTTAAAATAATATGGTGGCAGTGGTAGGGGAGCCTTGTGGTTTTGGAGTGCATTGCATTCCTCCTCCAGCCCTTGAACTTGAAATTTCATTGCTTTCTGACTTTCTTTCAATTTACCACAGGCCCTATCATTTTCATTCAGCTTCCGTTTCAGTCGGTTTATTTCACCTTCATAAGTGCTTTTCAATTCTTTTATTTCCTTCTTGTGAGCTTCTTTGATTTCACCAAGTTCCTGTCGAAGTAGCTTGTTCTCAGCATCCATGGCTTCAAATTTCTTCAACAAACTGGCCACTTGCATTTCAACTGGACGCTTGGGACAAATCTCCATTTCATGCTCATGTAGCTTTTGCCGTTGCACTTGCACGCCACAGCCATAAGAGCATGCAATAATCACATAGCCACACCAATTTATACTGCCATGTTCCGGATAAAGGTGGCCGTATACTTTTCCCAATTCTCCCTCCCACTCGCAACCCAGCTCCTTCTGTGGACAATATATCACTAGGGTATTCACCTCGCGAACCAGTTTCTTGTGTAGCATTGTGGAAAAGTTCTGTTCATTACACAAGGGGCATGGCTTGCCATCTCTCTTCACGCGCTCGATGCAGGCTTGACAGAACTCGTTCCCACAGCAGCTAATGACGTGAGGGTCACGCAAGGTCAGCAGACAGATGGAACACTCCAGGGACTTTGGAGGAGAGGTAACAAACTCGTAGTCATAGCCTCCTTTATTACTAGAAGGGCCACTATCTGCTTTGGCAGCCATTATGATGGTACGATATTATCCTAATTAAAGCACGCCCATCAACATCCGTGACGACCATTTCCAAATTTGACAATACTTGATGGCTATGCTATATTACAGTGGCATGTGCACTCACCTCAGCTGGCAGAGTGGATATTGCCCTGAGAGTGTAGAGAGGTAGAGTGGATGATGCAGCTGATGTAGGACTCTGAGCCACTGAGCCAGAGGATCCGCCACCCCTACCCCTGCTGGAGGGGGTGTGGCTGGGAGGTGGAGCCACATGTAGTCCCTGGAAATGAAATGAACATAATATTATGTAAGCTTGATCTTGATTAGGCTACGTATATTTGTCATCTGAAGATCAACCTATTATGCAAATTTAGCTAGTGTGCATTAAATTTGGCAAAAATTACATGAACACATGATGTAGCTCCTTAATATAATGGCAATTCTCACCATTTGTTGCTGGAGGTTAGCTCCAAAGAGAGCAGGGTCTAGTATTCTCTCCTGTAGGTCACACTTCAACACCAGCTGCTGCCAGCTTTTATCACCAGGACCACTGCCATTAGCCTCAAGCCCTCCTCCCTCCCTCCCCACACCTTCACTGCGAATCAAAAATTACCATAATGATCAAAATTATCAATATTTATCTCTATAGTAGATGATTTTTGCACTTAATGGTACACATGTAACAAACCAAAACTTCATCATGTAAACAAATTTACATCTGATCAGTTAGCTAATACTGATTTTTCTAAGCAAGAGGGTTGGGGGGGGGGGGGGCATTGTACACATGTACCTTGTAGCTGGTGGTAGTATGAGATGAAGGTGCTCGCTGTCAGTGCCACTATCATGGAACCAACCTCTGAAGTAACTGCTCAGGCTAAGGACATCATTCTCTATGCTGTGCAGATCAAGAATACCCAGACCTGCATAATATTATTCAAAATCATATGCATGTATAGGCATATTATGAAAGTAAAACTGATACAAGGGTCTCTATAGCAATGTTGTAGTCAAAAATTAATGTCGATTGAGGCTCAGTATTCGCTCGGGATTCTACATAGAGCCCTTCAGTCTTCTAAACCACGTAGAAACCTCCTAAACAGTGTCTAACTATTATTTATACAATGCTTACTTAATTCAGACGGACTGGCACATCCAAATTGCTGACTCATCTCAATTTGCCCACCACTCAGCCCATAGTCTCCACCAGTACTTTGCTCACCACTGGCACTAGCACTGGCGCTGGTGGTCGTAATAGAGTCAGCTGAATGGAGCACCAGGCTAGTACTAGTAGGATCACTGATGCACACGGCACTGATTTTTCTGAGGTGCCTGAGGTCTAGATGGTTTACGGTTTGCTCGATGAATCCTCTAACGGAGGAGGGAGGGCGGGATGTGATTAGAACAAGCTCGATTTGCGATGGTAAAGATGGTGTATTGGGACCCTGCAGCAAAGCACATTATGATAGTGTGGAGACAAGAAAGTAGACAGATATATTACATGACCATTTAGAAAAAAATTGGCGCATTTTTTTCCATATTAATTTAGCAGCATATTATTATGCGTATCAAGAGAAACAAAAAAATTCCAGGATATTATGTAATATTATACATGTACAACTCACTTGTCGGAAGTTTTGTGAAAATCGTTGAAACTGTGCCAGTGACTCCTGGAATCCCTCAAGGACACACCCCCTGTAGCTGCCGCCATGTGATGTCTGCCTCACTTTTAGACTGGATGCCAGCGACTTGAGCTCATTCATGGCCGCATGGACGCGAGAGTAGTTACCCTTCACCGGTTGAAGGGGGTAAATACACTGGAAAGTAGGGGTTAAATTAAAAATGAAGACACGTCTACTGACATCGATATTCTATGCAAAAAGACCCAGGAATGAGAGAATTTCAAGTATCAACACCCCCCCTCCTTCAGGCCAGCCCCTTCATACACCATATAGCGGGAAATTTTCGAGGGAGAAAACTTTCGCGGATCGGTAGGAAGGAGCATTTCACGGAGAAAACTTTCGTGGAATGCTAAAACTGGTTGCATAATGGGTGTGGCATGCCTAGAATTTCGTAGAGAAAACTTTCGCAAATGGCTGAAAAGTTGCAAAATTTGTCAAAGTTTTCTTCCTCGAAAGTTTCCCGCTATACGGTATAGCAGACTCCAACAAGAATACCCTCTCTCCCTTCAGCCCAGCACTAACTCACTCACCTCTGGATAGTTGCCCAGTATGAAAATGCTGAGATAAGGTAGCCTACAGGGACCACTCAGGTGGTGGAGGAATGTCAAGTTCTCTGAGAGAGCCTGTTGAATGTTGAGACAAGTGTGAGAGTTCATGGGAGCTTGGAACTCCAGCAAAACACTGCGTGCTGTACATGTATGAAAGAGAGACATCATAAGATAGAGTCAGAGACTCAGAAAGAGAGAGGTAGCGGATATTTTTACCTGGCTGTCGTTGAAAAGTCTTTCTACCTTCCGCCATGACTTCTCAGCTGTTCGTGACTTCAGTGCATGCTTCTGACTAAATTTTTTATTTCCCGCGCTTTTCTGTATAATATTATGACGTCAAGAGCGGCGCGCGCAGGTGTTACCAGATTGCGCATGCTCAAAATCGTTAAAATGTAACCCTTTCGCCACCACCAACGTGGCAAATCAAATGTAGAAGACCAGAGACCAGACCTCTCATCTATTGTAGGACTCTGTACAGGGACAGGCATTCAATATGTTATCTGTCAGCTTGACAGACATGCAAAGTAAGCAATAAATACACTGGAGTGTTATTGAATTTCACAAAAGAAAAAAATTGGTCCCTAATATCAGAGATCGGACTGGGTCTGGTGACCTTTGGACTCGCCTTTCTCACGCTAGGAGTGATTCTGATATTCGACAAAGGATTATTAGCAATGGGAAATGTAAGGACCTGTACTGTGGATTCATACCGATAGACTTGTAGTTCGTAGATTTATGTACCAATTTCTCTCCCCCTCCCTTCCCCCCTATCTCTCTCTCTCTCCCTCCCTCCCTTTCTCCATCCCTTCAGATTCTCTTTGTAGCTGGCATTTTCTTCATAATCGGATTCGAGAGAACTTTTAGATTTTTCTTCCAATCTCATAAGATCAAGGGTACAGCTTGCTTCTTTGGCGGAATACTCGTAGTGTTGATAGGCTGGGCTATCATAGGGATGATACTGGAGGCATACGGAGCTTTCTGTCTATTTGGGTAAGTTATAATATGGGAATTTTTGATAGTGAGTGTTGAGTGTGAACCATGACTTTATGTTTGAAATGGTGTATAAAATTCACTTGTTTATAGTGTTGCTCTCTCTCTCTCCCTCTCTCTCCCTCCCTCCTCTCTCTCTCTCTCTCTCTCTCTCTCTCTCTCTCTCTCTCTCTCTCTCTCTCTCTCTCTCTCTCTCTCTCTCTCTCTCTCTCTCTCTCTCTCTCTCTCTCTCTCTCACACATACACACATATGCTCACACCCACGCAGTGGAATGCTTCCCCATGCTATCTTATTTTTAAGACGAGCTCCAGTAATTGGTCACATCCTTAACCTGCCATTCATCAGAACAGTAAGTGTGCACCAAGTGCCTATTATAGTGACATGTATAGTTTGACGACCATTACCTTATCACCACAACCCATCAAAGTGCCAAACTTTTGTTTAACTTCTGTATTAGGGAGATTTATTATCTTGAAGCCATTGCTTAACTATTTGTGCAGCATAAACATTCCATTAGCTCCCGTCCGCCAAGCGCTTGTGCGGTATCTATTTTGCCCCCTATCTTACTTCCTGGATGTTTTCCTAGAAAGTTCAAAGAGAGAGGGAGGGGGTTAACCGTTAATATATTTTCTAATTACTAGGGTTATCAAGCTCAGCGTCCATCTGCCGAGAGGTTGTAATAGTATGGGTGCCAGGCTTAATTGCATCTACATGTATAGGGTCCTCTTGGTATAGCTATACACATACACACATTATTCTCTCTCTGTCTTCCACCCCCCCCCCCCCACTCCACCCCCAAATGAGTGTGTGACAGAGAGAGAGAGAGTTTTGGGGACTACCTTTGGGTGACAATTACTTGCAGGTACATTTTTTTTGCGATTTTGGCTTAATACGCATTTTGCGAGTACTAAATTTTGCGATTTGTACGCGATAATGGTACAGGGTCGACACATTCTAATGTTGTATAGTGTATGTGGCTAATGTTAGTGGGTACAAAATTTTGTGTTTTTGGGCCAATCTGCAAAAATGTCAAACATTAGTACCCATAATTATTAAGGGCTGATTGATTATTTTCTCCTCTCTCTCTCTCTCTCTCTCTCTCTCTCTCTCTCTCTCTCTCTCTCTCTCTCTCTCTCTCTCTCTCTCTCTCTCTCTCTCTCTCTCTCTCTCTCTCTCTCTCTCTCTCTCTCTGTAGGCTGTTGACTGGTTAGCTGATGACTCCCAATCACCCGCATAGCTCTTCATTTTCACCATCTTTCTATAATACCGGTAACTTTAATTTACGATACTCCCTTTTAATGATATTATAGAGCTTGCTTTTTTATTAAAGAGATATTTTCAAACAGGTTTATTTACTATATTGACTGTCGGAATATAATTAATTTTAATGCACGTACAGCGCATGCAAATGAAATTAAAATTAATGCAGATTTATGAGATTATTAGTGTTGTACACAAAAGTTCAAAGTTCAACTCGGGACAAAAACATTAAAATGGTCGTTATTGCTGATGCGAGTTTGTGCTGCAGTTCTTGTGTGTTTTGTGTCGTCATGCCAACAGGAGAGGAGCGAAAAGTAGTAGAAAGCTGGATAATTAGAAACAAATATCTCATACATGCAGTACTGGCACATAATATTATGTTTGGGTCCATATTATTGTCATCTAAGTGGCACGTATAATCTTCACTTGATTATCGTACCTTGCTATCATGAGTAATCCAAGAATGTGCTTAGGGTGCCATCTCGCTGGCCCATTCCGGTTCCCGATTCCACCAGTACCAACACTGCTGGTGGTGGTGGTGCATTTCTGCCCGTGTGTTGTGAGGTCGTATGAACAGTGTCCTTGCTCCAGGGCCGTCAGCCTCTGCTGTAGTCCACTCTGTGAGTGTGTGTGTGTGTGTGTGTGTTGGTAGTTATTTAGCAACCAAAGTTTTTATAGGCTTTTTGCCGGCTATGGGAAGGGGTTGGGTCATCATAAAGTAGGCCAATGATGAACAGAGGTCAACTACCAACAGAATAGGTATCTGACAGTAATTGGGGTGCATGAGATGCTTGTGCGTGTGTGTGTGTGTGAGTGGAATGTGAAGTAATAAACTTATTGTTGGTCAATTGAATCCCACAGTAAGGGTATACTATTTCAAGAGTACCGGTATAATAATATTCATTAATAATTACCGTATAGCCGTAAATATTGGCTGGAATTTAATTTGGCGGTTGAGCCCAAAATCGCTATTGCAAGAATATTAGTGTATTCAAATTTGGCGGTTCGGTACGGGATCGCCATACGTATAATATTATATATAATATTATGCGAGTAGGAAATTTTGGCAGATTTTAATTTGGCGGTTATAACATAGACCGCCAAACCACCAAATTTAATTCCCTGCCAAATTTTCCGGCTATACGGTATTATTATCAATTACACCACAAACTTACTGCAATATGTTTCAGCTCCTGAACGGCTCCTATTGTCTGCATTAATATCTGATCCTGTAAAAAAAATCACCAATACATGACTATAATAGTTCTGTGGTCACATGATTACTTTGATGGTCACATGACTAGTTTTATGATTTATTCCGTTACCTTGTCCACCACCAGAAGATTGGATACTGAACTGCTGTCAGACAAATGCACTGTTGAATCCTATAATAGTATTATAAAGAATTATTCATTTTTAGATGCACACACAGAGACAGAGAGCTTCATTTCCGGGCTCTAGCTCTTTCTTTTTTAACACACTTAAAAAAGAAACAAAACTCACTGTGACTCTGACTGCGTTGGGTAACACTCTCTGCACCTCCTGCGCCATCAGCCCAACCTGTCTCCTCTCTACCACTGCTGCAGTCTCATCTACCTCCGTCTTCGTAGTGTGCACGTGGGGATAACTGCCCCCCTCGCCACCACTGGACGTGTCCCTTGACCTCAATATGTCCTTTGACCTCGAGGTACCCTCTGACCTCAAGCTGTCCTTTGACCTTTTACTGATCGCACCAGTTTGTAATATCAATGGGTCTTCTTCATCGTCAAAGCAGGTGCTTCTACTGTCGGTGTAGCCCGGGCTTTCGTTAGTGCGATGATTAAAGGGATCACTCATGGCCGAGGGGGCTGCTGGGGGTGCGTTGTTGGGACAGAGATTTTCATCCAGTTGGTATTTATAGAGCTGAAGTCGAGAGATGTTCTCCAGATATTGTTCACTTCTTGAATCGAGCTGCAATAAAAAAAAAAAACCATGCTTCAATAATGGAAGTATGGCATACAATATGGAGTGGACTGGTATTGAATGTTAAATTTTGCTATTATCTGGTCCCCAGTTCAAGGCATGCAATCTGGGAATGGGCCTGGAGATGAGGCTATAGCTGGCTGGTCCCCAGTTCAAGGCATGCAATCTGGGAATGGGCCTGGAGATGCAGTTCAAGGCATGCAATCTGGGAATGGGCCTGGAGATGAGGCTGTGGCTGGAATGTACCTGTGTAATGTTTTTCTTGACTCGGCAGTCGGAGACTTGCAGTATCTGGCCAGTGAGGTGAAGATTACCATGGATGGAGAGAGCTTCTTCAGGCTTATCCATGTTGATACCAACTCTCCCCTGTAGCAGGGAGGGAGGGAGAGAGGGGGGAGAAGGGGAGAGGGAGAGAGAGAGAGAGAGAGAGAGAGAGAGAGAGAGAGAGAGAGAGAGAGAGAGAGAGAGAGAGAGAGAGAGAGAGAGAGAGAGAGAGAGAGAGAGAGAGAGAGAGAGAGAGAGAGAGAGAGAGAGAGAGAGAGAGAGAGAGAGAGAGAGAGAGAGAGAGAGAGAGAGACAGAGAGAGAGAGAGAGAGAGAGAGAGAGAGTCTGATTGAATGGCTTCCCTGGGTGGAGATCAATGAGGCTAGGAATGAGGAAATCAGGAATTCCCAATTATCACGCTGAACTGAGAGTAATCCAATATCGATTTGTGGTAATCTGAACCATGGCTATGTGTTCAGATCAATTTACAGGTTTACAACATCACAGAACATAACCACTATCCAATTAACTATCCTGTGGTAACCATTTGGAGTAGGAAGCATTCATTATAAACCTTACACATGTTTGCATGTGGGTATGGGGAATCGGAAAATGGAAATATATAGAGTTGCGTAATAGATGTAAGCACACACAAAAACTGGCAGCAGACATGTCATACTATTTCTTCTCCAGGCCAGTTAACATGGAACATTGAAAAAAAAAAGCTGAGGAGTGGTCTAAAGACTAACTCAACATACATTAAATTTTACATAACACCACAATCACATTATTAAAAAATTTCACACTAGAAATTTTTGCATATGCACACAGACACACTCACATGGTGGTAGACAACCTCTGGATTCGTCCCCTTGAGCCAAGCATAATCACAATCATTGTCAAAATTACCAGGATTTGACGCCTGTAACAATCATAGAATGACTAACAATTACATCATCATTACATCATACTTTAGCTCCGCATATTACATACCCTGACAATGATCCTCTCCGAGACGTGAGCAACGACAAGGTAGCTTCCCTCTTTGGTCTCAGCATTCAGAGACACGACCAACGAAAAATGTCTAACGGTGAAAAAAAATTTAATTTCCAATGATGATGTCATGGTGTAAATGAAGGAAGGAATTTCTCACTTTTGATCTGGGTTGGGTTTTCCCCTTTTTCTCATGTTATTCTGAGTGGTCTCACTGCAATTTTGGCAAGAATAAATGTGACTATAGTATGGTACAATTAGTAGCAGCTTGGGCAAAATATTATTTTGTAGAAAGTATTGCTCTGGCACCTGAAATGAAGTCTGCAGATGGTTCTTTTAATTGGCTCCTCAGGTCTTGTTGGAAGTTCGATTCTGTTTAAAAATTAAGACACTGATTATCCTATAATTACATCCCCTAATTAATAATTATTCAGTTGTCTGGATGGTGGAAGGTATTAAACTTACACATCTGGTTCGAATTTTGTCTTCGTGCGATCAGCCTTAGACTGCTCCAGAGTAATGCTGCTGTTAACCTGCTCAAACTGTAGCATTTCAGTGAATATAACGAAAATAATTATTAACTCTTTTTACACTGATTTTTTTATCACTCACTCTAACTCCATGTAGATCTAGTACAAATCGCTCAATAGGCTGAATCAAACCATCCTATATTAATAATTAATACCAAAAATAATTGATTATTAAAAGTTAGTGGATTTCCCATAGTCACTTGGAGGCTACCTTTAGTTTCAGGAATTTTGGTGTTCTGTGAAACATAACTGTCACGGTGACTTGAAAATGATTTTTCTTTTGACAAACAAATGAGTCATCAACCAGAGAAAAGTTAAAACCCTTGTCTGTCTCCACTTGAAATCCAGTTTTAGGGCTAAAAAATTAATCAAGAATGACAATAATGAGAGCAGGTGATGAAATTGGCAAATTTTTCTCCTTTCTATGTATAGGGTATTAGGGAAAGTATTAGCCTCGTCCCCAGGTTCTCCTCAAGTTCTCAATGTGTGCAACATTGAGAACTTGAAAGCAGCCTGAGGACGAGGCCGGGAAAATATCACAATGTATACGTAGCTACTAAAATTTAATGGTGATCACAAGGTCCTTGTGATTTTTATAATATGGGACTACATCCTCACATACAGTATGCACTTACATGTCCTGTAGTGCTCCGTCGCAGAGGCCATGCCACTCACCGACCATGTGGGCCTGCCACTTGAGCTGCTGTAGAGGCTGAGAGCTTAGCGGATCGGTCGACGTCGATCCTCGTCTCCCGTCCATTGCCATGGCGATGGGACCACACCCACCCACGTCGGCCGCGCCAGGACCAGGGCCAGGGAAAGAGTTGACTTTCCCTCCCAAGTTACTCCCAAAAGTTGCCATTTCCTGGTCTACAGTAATTGAGTGTGTGTATATGTGGGCATGAAAAATGTCATTTCGATGCATCTATAGTCACTTGCAAGGCATCTATTGCAGATACAGAAGGGTCATCTCAATAGAACACTATATAATGTTATAGTGGGTAGCTATTCGCACAGGCAACCAAAGTTGGTATATTTGCAACGATTGTTGGTTGCTAGGCTGCTGCTACATTCACACGATCAATCACTGTGCATGTATGCATGAATTCTTCAGTCGCGACTTTTAAAATTTTGCTTACTAATAGCCATCATTGGGGGTTTCTTCGTAATGTACATAACAAGGGCTGAGGGCTGATATCATAAATGCTGACTTAATTAATTATTAATTAGCCGCTGAATCCTGAAAATATGTTTGAAATTTTGGCAACTTTAGTTGGTGGAGTAGCTATAATCGCTATAACTGTGGATTGCTAAAATTAATATTATACTACAGGAAACAAAGTATTACCATTGATCACGTCATTCCGTTCTTGTTGTATACTCTCTTCATGTGACCTCTTCGTACCCCTACGACCTCCGCCCCCAGTGCCAGCCCCGCCCCCATCTCCGCCCGTGCCTGGATGTCCACTGCTCTCTCCATTATCACCGATACTCAAAGCAGCTGCCACTATACCACCGTTCTGTAGTGGTGCCGCTGGTATACCACATGACTGAGAAAGGGGGGCCGGGGTTGAGTGACTCAGATTTGCGCCATTGGTGGCTGCAGCGTTGAAATCTGTAGCCGCTATGTGTTGTAGTAGGTTGAGCTTATTATTGTTAGTAGCCTGTGCTGACGATGCAGAAATCGAAGCTGCCGCTATAGCTGCGCTGTACTGAGGCATGGTACCAGTTCCGGTTCCGGTTCCAGGAAATGGCTGATGGAACGCTGAGGATGGATTGGGACTGAAATTTGGCCTGGAAATTGAATAATGAAATGAAAGAAAAAGATAGCTATCATGATAACAATCTAACTCTCAGAGATCTTGAAAATTCGGTCAATTGGGATGATTTAAACATTGATGGCCCCAAATTATTGTTATCATCCATTGTTTGTGTGGCAGTGCATTGCTCTAAGTACCACCAAGCAGATAGCTACTTCAGCAAAGAGAACAAAAAACTAGCTACCCTAATACACGAATCCAAGGGCTTATTTGGGGTTTATAAGCCCTTGACGAATCAATTTAGTTGCTAAGCCACCAGCAAGCTAGCTTGCACAAACAAGCACTAGGTATCTGGGTGAAGAAAGAACACAAAACCGTACCTTTCTGAGTAATGATTTGATTACCTAACTTAAATTTGGTATCACTGTACGCATTGCACAGAGAACAGTATAGCTACATAGGATACTTTCGTCATCTTCAAATATCTGTTCACCCATGCACCAAGTACCAACTACAAGTAGTTAGTCTACAAGATTATAAAATTTATTATACTTGGTGGTGGCCACCAGGTCTGGAGGTATCCATTCGTGCTCCTGTGCTCTTAGCACGAGTCAGTGAGTTGATCTATAACTACGTATACACATGAGCTGTGTTCATTTTGAGTTAACCACTTGACATCACCATAATATTTATTTTCCTCAGTATTGTATTGTGTATTATGCACAATTATATTAGCTAGCTTTCTTTATTCGTTCACCTGTGCTCCAGGCACGGACTTTGCGTTGGTCCACAGAGCATAAATAAACATGGTGATAGGTGATCTCCACTCTCTATTGTTGCGGGCACTTTTGAGAGACAGCCTAGATAAGCCCAAGCTTCCATAGCTCCCATTCCCGCCTGGTACAGGTTTTTTGGGCGAGAGAGCACAAAGGTTCTAGCTGGGCAGTACTGTTTATCAATTATCACTCCAAAGACAATTGGGAGTTTTGTTTCAGACACGCTCCAGCTCACACACATACTCGAGCTACTAGCCAACAGCTACCCACGCACCAGACTACCCAAAACTGAATGAATATGCCTTTCAATTTGGCCAAGATATATATGCTAATTTTAGCTCAACTCATGGGAGCATTCTATCTGTGCTATACCACAATTATATCTAGCCTTATTCTTAGGAATTGCATGCATTCCTATCATTGACTGAGTTTTAACTTATTTGCAACTATTACCTGTCAATTATCAGGTAGGTAGCTAATTGAATTTGAATGCAGCATTTAGCTGCAACACTTTAATTTTTTGACTCTAGATCGTCTAGCTCATTACATTGTATGGTATTACTATAGGTGCATGTACACACACTAGCTATCACTCTCACAGGCCCACAGCCCTACATGCACTCACATACATTAAATTTTATGCTTGTAGCAGCAGCTATTTTAGTACCTTGAGCTAGGCTTTCCACCGACGATTGCAGCTGGGCTAGGTTGAAGAGAGAACAGAGCATTAGTCGCTTGCGGCGAGTTATAGTTCGGTGGATTAGACGTCGGTAGAGGGTGAGGATTGATACTGATAGGCATTGCAGCTGCACCGGCGCCAGCGATGTGGTTCGCCGTCAAACCGGACAAACCAGTTTGCGTCGGATTTAGGGTTGAGATCAGTCCAGATGAAGTGCCAGAAATGTGTTGGAGAGTGGAGGAGGATATTGGCGGCGGTTGAGAACTAGGAAGAAGGCTAAATGAGGTAGAATTTGCTCCAATACCAGCACCACCTTGTTGCTGTGGAGGGAAGAGAGTGAGAGAGAGAGAGGGAGAGAGGGAGAAGAGTATTAAAAAAATCAGTCATGCACGGCCCTTGAATCGTAGCTACGTAATACCAATGTGATAAGCTCCATGTAGCCTCCAAGCGACAGGTTTTCAACAGGTGCCTGCCCTCCCTTGAAATCGCCGCCCATGAAAGAAGACAGCATTGTCATGGGTGGAGCCACTGTCTGGCCAGCCATGGATAAAGGTTTTGAAGAATTCACCGAAGTAGAAAGTGAGAGCAAACCGGGTGACTGTCCTGCTAGCTTCAATTTTTGATGAGAGCTTGAAGGAGAGGTGGGTCGTAGTTCTTGCTGTGTACTAGTGGTGTCTGGTGTGATGATAGTAGTGTGTCCGTAGTTATTGTTATTTGATGCAGCCAGAGTTGCTGACATGCTGGTTGACATGGTATCTTGCGAGTGCGAAGAAAATGAACTAGTGTGCATGTAACAAAATAAAGTAAGAAAATTAAAGTGATTGGTGCTCGTCTAGTAATAATTGTTACTGTTGCTATGTAATTATTGATGGCGTAAAATGCATAAATCAATCATTAGTATCTGAAGTTACAGTAGAATCCCCCTTAGTGGCCATCCATGATGGCCACCCATAATGGACAAAATTTCATTCCCAAATAGTGGTCCCTCAAAGGGGGGATTCCACTGTGTATGTGACGTGCATGCAGGGTAAAGGAACTGCATTCTATGTTGATCAGACGCTTCAAGTAATGTGATCATCCTGAACTATGCAATGTTTGCCCATAGCAGCCAGTGACTCCAGACTTGGGTAATAAAATTATAGCAAAGCAAAATGTGAAGAAATCACAAAAATTTAATTACCACAGTCTATATATAGCTATAGAATGCTGCAGAATTCACAACCTGGGATCATACCATAACAACTCATAATTTAATATCTACTTAGAATGCCTTGTCTAGGCATGCATGATAGCTAGCTACTAGGATAGCAATAAATTCAAATTTTAGGTGAGGTATTTTGTGTGAAACTGCACGTTGTGGGTTTATCTAACAATGAGTGATGAAAGTTATTGCATAATGACTATTAATAATCGACGTGTTAAAGGTAAAACTGTACACAACTCTTATCTCCATCATCATTCATAAAAACTTAATATCTGTTATATACATTGTCCAGCCAGTGCTGATGAATGTAGCTAATTTCACACCACAACATTGGACCTCAAAGGTAAAAATATCAAAACACAAAGAATGACGAAAAAGCCGTTGCGATCTGATATCTTCCCTCGGAAACTCCCACTTGAATAAACGTTTATCCCTGGGCCAGTATTGAAAGTTTGAATGTCGCCAGATTAGAAAAACTTGGTAGATCGATTGATATGAGGCTTTTTGTGCATGTATACACGAATTTCATTTTTCAAAAAACCACCACCAAGGCATTCAATGAACGAAGAGAATGAGTATTCAATATAAGCTACATGCCAATAAAAACAATAGGCTCTCTGAAAAAAAATGGTGAATCTGCACAAACACGTAGGCTGTAGCATGAGATAGCTGGCATGCATCTGCGAACTACACAAGGTGACGTAATAATGACATAACAGTGAGGCCTCGAGGCTACATACAGATTTACACCAAAAGCCATAATTAATATTAGCTAACAAGTGATGCCACAAGCAAGCAGGTCTAGTTGATTCAGAAGCCATGCAAGCAGCATAAAAGGTCAAGTAATAGGATCCTTTCCTGTCAAGTAAGTAGCCTCATGTATGTAAGTTCCCCCTGAGAGCAGTTGCTATGCTCAATGCCACAGTGACTATTAATCATCATGACTGGGTAGTCAGCTATAGCTAACTAGCTATGCACTTCCTCGTCACGTATATACAGACTATTAAAATCTTATGGTAGCTAAAGCCCATGTAATACACACATGCATGCTGATGATGCTGCACTGCAGAGATGCTATCACATGCAGTGAGATCATGCACTCATCTCAAAATGTTATACACATTCTATAATAGTAATTTGCCAGGTAGCTACGGTAATAATATTATGAATATTCTATGTTAACTTGCACGTAAGCAGCTACTATCCTATAGTTAATTACATTTCCAGGATGAACAGTAGCTATATGTACCTACAATAGCACATGCACATGCACATGCACATGCACATGCAATGCAAGATTTCTCAGAGTCTGACCTAACCTTCAATATATCCATGCATGCACTGTTAATATCATTGGCAAGCATCAGCTACTTGATAATTGTATTATGCTAGCCTTACTCGTTGGATGATGGTTTTGTTGATGCCAGCGAAGGTGAGTTTACTGTAGAAGTTGACTGTTCACTCTCTGAACTACCGTCATCCATGTTCTCAAGTTCAACCTCCACCAAAGATTCTGCAGCAGAGGTCTCTGCAGCTACCGATGATGCGGATGATCGTGGCCATGGTTTGTGACGATGGCCCACACCCTTCACTAACATTTCAGCAGAAAGAACCACAGTGTGTCCATTATGTGTACCACTAGCGGTAAGACACTCTTGGTTCGGATCTAGTAGTAGTGCGTGCAAAACGAGAAATGCCAACACTGAGTTGAATAGTATTAGCTACACTACGCTTGGTATCCAGCTATATATTGCAGTGACTGCAAATGTAATTAGCTTAATATTCAATAGGCAACTGAAAACCAATTCTCAAGTGGTTTCCCATCGCAGTTTGGTATATAAGTCTGTATGCACATACTCGAAGGATTCTTATCTATATGTGAGACATATCCATTACCAGGTAGCCAGACACATTCTCACACCCATAAACATTTTTTTAAATAGCTTGGTTGTAAACAAGGTCAATTTCAGTTGTGGTTTTTAAGAGATAGAAACGGAATAATTATAGGCCAGCTATCTTTATAATGTCATCATGATGCTCTATGACACTAGCTACCTATCATACAGATTGAATTTGAAAGGGAATTATAGCTATATAGCTACAAAGCGTAGTGAAGCTCTCTAGAAAGAAATATTAATCTTCCAATTCCCAAGGTGTTTGAAGTTTTGGAGTTCCTTTTGGATGCTCATGCATGTCAATAAGAAAAATCAACATCGCCACCAAACTAGGAAGCAGTTTATGGCGCTATATGTATAAAAGTTAAGATGCACTTTTGCACCTATAGATATGGAATTATTTAATAAGTGCTGATAGATTCCACAGGAGCAAGGCTGTTTCTTTACAGCTGCAGCTTGCTTGCATGCTCTTGGTAACGTAGACTTAGAGAATTAAATTCTTTTGCCTTTAAGTAATAAACTTGAATACGTACGAATCCATAGAATTAATTTTATAAAACTACGTGGCTACTAAACTTACTTGGTAATCGATAAAATCCTTTATAATAGATTATTGTTGACTTAGCTGCAAGCACTTTGGATTTGTATACGTACGTATGCAGTGCAGCTGATCGAATTCAAAATACTTATACCCTGCGCATACACTCAGCTATTATCAATATTATCGCTGCATAATATTAAGCTGTAGCTAGCTAAATGCATAATTATTATTATTACTGGATCTATACGGTTGGTTGTCTGCCGTTACTGGCGGCGCGGTGTGATGACAACAACAGCTGCCCCAAGTGAAATACCACAATACAACAGTGACACCCTATACAACTAACAGCTCAAGAGTCATAATATTTATTATTTCAGTGCTATATAGCTATAGCACCACAATCTGCTCCGGTACCATAATATTTATTACACATACATGTATTATGTAAGATGTGCAGGTATCTTCGAATTCATATGCATGCAGGTTTGCTAGAAAGATAAAAATGAGTACTGTAGTATAATATTACTGTAGCTACTGTGATAGTCTAGTACAGTATGTGATTGATTGGCCGCTATTAGTTATAGCTCGTACCTTTTATTGTAGGGTTGTGCTCTTCTGGGTCCATCATGATTACTTAGCTATTTCAGCAGCTGTTATTTCCCTTGAAGGATGCAAACTTTAAAATTAGCAGCTAGTAGTCAAGAATGCAGCTTCTTTCCAACACGTTAACAGTGATGATACAGCTCACTGGTGCTATTTCCAAGGTGGTCAATGTGCAGATGCACTTTAATTGCTCAAATCAAGTGAAACTTCGACCTGCAATTACAAGTTATTAAGCGCAATTTGTACGGTGTACTACGCGCGCGACTGTTGCGGTAGAGTCGGATGTCGTATTTATTAAATTTGAGGACGGGAAGTTTATATTACAACAGTTTCCACCAGACATAACTGACAAACTATTTCGTACACGCGCGAATTGACTAGCTGTACCTTTCCTGCCAGAAAGCGTTCCACTTTTTCTTGCAGCAGCTCAGCTTTACCTCGCCGTCCGTAGCGCGCTCCTTGGCACCTGCGCTACCGTTCTGATATGTTAATACCCGACTGCTCCAATCTTAACGACATTCAATCATAATATCATTGTTGGTAGGCGTTGATCATATCACATCATTGAGCCATGCGGCTAAGCGATGTCGACCATTACCCATGCATTAAAATTTTGTGCATCCGGATCCTGATAAATTTGCGCATGCGCAGATAGTCTAGTGTATCATCATTGACACTGTGACAGGTCTCATTTTCTACCGCCATGGCAGCCAACCCAAGATCAGCTCCAAAATTTCGACCTCCTGTACCAAGGAGAGCTCCGACTACGGGATTGAGCATGGTACATCAGAGTCCAGCTCAAGCAAGCTCCCTGCTGTCTGATCCAAATGCCATGGTGCTCAGGCCTTTGCAGCAGGCTCGCAGTGCTAGTGGTGCAGCACCCACTAGTATGGGTGGCCAGTCTATAGAACATGTCTCTTATGTACCAGAGACCTCTGATAGTAAACTGGACTTGGGGCAGATTGAGGTTCCTCAGGAAGAGAAACTGATCGATCCAGCACTTGAATCAGATGAGAAGGTATTCTGGAATTTAAGTTTTGCTAGCTAGAGATGTTTATGCCACAATCCACATGGCATTTCCATTGCAGAAACCAGAGAACATCCATTCGATGTTTGACGTAACTGACAGAGATATCAAGGGATTCACTCCGGAAAACAAATCACCCGAGGATGAGGACGATGATCAACCACCAGAGCGGAGTCAAAAAGCTAGGAACTACAAGAAGTGCATTATTGTCATCTGCATTCTCAGCGTCATCTCCTGCCTCTGGCCCATCACTGGACTATGCCTCTGCATAGCTAACTTCACAAGTAACAAGGTAGGCATGTGTGATTATTATACCCTCAATATGTCTACCATAGTATTATTAATTTTAGACCACCAAGAGAAATGATGAGAAGGATTATGACAGTGCTCATGGCTGCAGAAAAGTGACAAAAGCATTCATTATTCTCGCTTTGATTTTCCTCGTGATCTCACCGATTATCATAATAGCAGCTAGTGTAGGTACTGAGGATAGTAATTAACCATCAGTGACCACATTATCCCCTTTTGATATTGATTGGCATCCCTCTTTAGTTTCAAACTGACAGTATATGCATGTGTGGACAATAGACTAGCTAGCTATAAATAATAATATTATTATTTTTGACTAGTGTAGCTGTAGCTTGAGCTCTACCGTGATGTTGCATTCATAATAAAATTAATTATTATCACATCTTCTGAGGATGAAAACAACGAAATTAATTCATATTCCTGTCTACTATCTTATTGTAATAATTATTGACAGAGAGACCAGGCTGAATGGCCTATGTGATGCCACTTTCACTAAAATTAATAACTAGCTACTTTAATAGTATGAAAGCCATGATATGCAAAGAGAGAGTATAAAATAAAATAGAGTAAACAGCAGGTGATGCATGGAAGCAGGTTAACAGTTAACCTGCTTCCATGCATCACCTGCTGTTTACTCTATTTTATTTGCCAATAACACTCATAGTATATAGTAATAGTTACTATTACTATATATACTATGAGTGTTATTGGCAATGCTGTATATGTCATTATGAAAACACAACTTAACGGCGGTTACATAGCATACATATCAGTATGCATGGTTGATCAACTGGACAGTTTCTTCTATAATTTTATCACCATGCACATTGTCAATTCTTGAAATTTTTGACAAAGAAAAAGTGACAATATTAAATAGTTATCAGCTTTTGTCAAAATTTCAAGAATTAGCAATGTGCATGATGATCAAATGAAAACAGATCACAAATAGTTTTATGATGGACTATGCAAGCACTAGCTGAATGGGGATTTCAGTTTGATATTGCAACAGCAAGTTTGAATTAATGTTATTATTAGCCGTATTTCAGTTTTGCCGTTATTGCAACAGCAAGTTTGAATGCCAAATTTCTGTTCCCTGTTATCATAATGGCAAGTTTTCAGAAGATGCAAACTCTAAGGCTTGCATGTGTGGTATTAAATATAGTGGCTATGATTCTAGTTGTGCCAGAGTTAGCAAAGCTGCAAGATGGCACAGCCTCAACCAGTCAATAGTGCGCCAGAAAAGAAGAAAAAATCTAAAATTTCACGTATAGAGCTCTTCAGCGAGAAAACATACAGGGCGCCGGCCTACATCCAGTTAGCTGCTTTGAAAAAGTGTAATGACAATACCATCTTTGTGCTTGGCGTTACGGAAGAAGAGCTGAGTGAATTCTGGAGCAAAGCTTCGTATCATGCTGTTTCTTTCACTAAGCCTAAAAAGAAGGGACGCGGCGCTATCGTCAATATAGACAGCAGGTGTCATGCAAATACTGCAGAAGTCAAGGATCCGGAAAAAGATTTGCTTGATAATTTCCAAATCAAGAGCAGAAAAGACAGCAGCGAAACGAAAACCAAGAAATATCGCCTAGAGCTGAGCTCAAGCACGACTAAGGCGGCAAATTTCAACCTTGAATTTAGTGGTGCTGGATTTTTTAACACAGCTGCCCCAATTGCTCCTAAGGGTGGAATAGGAGGCTCGTACAGCAAGACAGAGACCTCAACGTGGAGCACAGAACAAGACAAATCCGAGTCACTAGCTCAAGGTTATGAAGTCATCGATACACTCCAGGTTCCGCCTGAGACCAAGGTGACGGCACAGATCACTACCCGGGCCGTGACGTACGAATCAAAAATAATCACTGAGATTTCTGTGGATGCCAAAGCTGAGCTACCTATTCGCTATCGCACTAAGTTCTCGCGAAAGCTAGGCGGTGTGCTCATAAGCCATGTGAAAGTTACAGCCAAGGAGCTATTCCGTGGGGAATGGGATTACAAGTGTGAGAATGAGGTGGTGACATTCAAGCGAGAGTCGAAGATCAGTCACATCGGGGAGGAGGTGGAGATTATCAAAAAAACGAGTGACCCCTCTCTGGAGGAAGAAGATGATTATTAGTTAACAGAAACCCGAACCAGAAAATGAACATTAGTTAATCAGTGCTGCTGTTTATAGATGATATAGTATGAGAGACGATAATATTTAATAGCTGATTTTAGTATAGTTAATTATTATTATTATCATTATAGTGATGTTAGAATGTTAGATAGTAAAAAACAACAGTATTTTGTGCATTGTTTGTACAAACTTAATTAATATTCATTGAGTCAAAGGCTTCATACCTTATAGCTTCATTGGTAGAAATCTATGCCATTACATTAATTTTATGATGAATAATAAATTCCGTTGAGTAATATGATATCAACTTACCATGAGGATGTGAATTGCAGCTGCTCTGAGGAGAGTCGCTGTACGCAGCGGCTGATGCTGTCTG
Organism: Cliona cf. orientalis; assembly: GCA_963930775.1. Classification (NCBI taxonomy): domain Eukaryota; kingdom Metazoa; phylum Porifera; class Demospongiae; order Clionaida; family Clionaidae; genus Cliona; species Cliona cf. orientalis. The sequence goes on along the minus strand of OZ005690.1, from coordinate 739,485 downwards.
AGAGTGCTGAATGGTTATGGTGTCAGAGATCACATGAGACAGACTTGCACTTGCTGAGCATTGAGTGTGTAGCAGTTTGTGATGATGTAATGGATGATGAACATGTAAATCTGTGACTCCTAACCTCTGCTGAAGATGACACTATTGAAGTGTAAAAAATTAATTAATGACCATTAATCATTGCGCATGCGTGACGACCTTTACCTACTCCCTGTGATGGAATAGGTAGTGGTCGTCAAATGCAAACATTTCAGGCTTACAACAATAATGTGAAGCTCCCTGACAGCAGCTTTTAGCACTTCGATCTCTCTCTTGCAATCACTCTATAGCAAACCAAACATTAATAGTTATTAATTTAATAATATATTATGGTCAGTTAGCCATAGTAATGTAGTTGCTATTAATTAAAGTGCACATACATGTTCACTGAAAGTCTCTCTGGCTGATGGCAATAAAATGGGATACGGATCCACTTCCACGTCGGTAACACTTGGTGATGTCTGCAAATAAGAGAGAACTGATCAAGATATCCTATAATAATTATTATCTATAATTATAACAGCTTTAGTATGATCATCATGAAGTTAATTATCATGGGGGAGGCCTGGGGATGAGTGGCTTAGCTACTACCTTTCTTGAATATTTTTGAAATTTTAGGGAGCATTATTTTGGTGGTACAAGTTGTTAGACTGCATCAATCAATGCTTACTCTAACGATGATTCTCTCCGAGACGTGTGCAACTACAGTCAGTGGCTTGGAGTCATCTTCCTTCGTTTTAGCTTTCAACGACACCACTATGGAGAAATACCTACAAGTAATATCAACATCACTCTTGACTAATAATAATTATTATGATCACGGATGCATAGCCTTGCATAATGAAAAATTGTCATACAGCCATATGACTAGTTAGCTAGGAATTTTTCTTACTTTTGATCAGGATTTGGTTTGCCTCGCTTTCTTGGATTATTTGCTGTAGTCTCACTGTACACATGCATAAAATTTATAGCTAACACTTATTTTATGTCTCAATAGTTAGAATTCCTACCTGAAATGAAGACGACAGATGGTAGATCTGATTGGCTGATCAGGTTCACATGAGAGGTCAAGGCTGCTCAAAAGACAGAAAAGAAGTTCATCCATAAAATTTTAATTCTTAGCTATATAGGGTCATATCATTACACTATCGGGCGAAAATCTATCTTGCTTCGATCGCCTCTGGACTGTTTCAGTTTGATTTTGGAGCCAACATCTTCAAACTGTAATAATCACAAACATAATGATGCCAATGTCATACTCAGTTTAAGGCTGGATCTCTCATGATAAGCTTTTCTCATGCTCACCTTAACCCCCTCTAGGCAGAGTATGAACTGTTCTATTGGTTGAATATGCCCGTCCTATGCCAAAAATTAACAAGTAATAATATCAAATTAACATCGCAATTGTAAAAGTAATATGGCTACCTTTAATTTGATATATTTTGGAGTTCTGTGAAATAGAGTCGTCACGGTAATCTGAAAATGGTTCTTCTTTTGACAAATGAACGAGTCGTCTAACTCGGAAAATTTGAATCCCTTGTCAGTTTCAACCTGAAAGTCAATCTGGGGACTAAGAAACAAAAATTCCTATGACATCATTTCCTACATACACAAATAGTGTATTAAAAATCGAATGACGTCATCACTTACATGTCCTGTAGTGCTCCGTCACACAGCCCATGCCATTCTTCCACCATGAGCGCTTGCCACTTGAGCTGTTGCTGGTGAGAAGTGGGCGTGTGTGCTCGTCGAGGTAAGGTCACATGACTGGATGATGAGGTCACATGACCAGATACGATGGTGGGGCCCATGGATGAGCCTTCTATGCAGTCACCAGCAGCACATTGTGCCCCAGCTGGTCCATGTGTGAGGCGGTGGCCTGGTAGAAACAGATTGTTCACATTTCGACTGCCAAAATCAGCTGTGAATCAAAGATATAATTCAGTATCTGTAGCTTAGCTGCTATACAATAGTTCTCTATAGGGGAATACAGCGGGTCTCATGTAGTGGCTAGGGGACTGCCTATATAGCTGAGAATTGTGGCTGTGAGGGGAAGGGGGGATCCTTAATTAACGATACCTGTAGCAGCGCTGAATTCACCGTCGCTCTCTTTTGGGCTCCCTAAGTCTTCTCTGTTTCTCATGAGTGGCGGAGAGGTGGCATTACACTGGCCGCTGGTGACGCCATGTGGTGAAGCATTTTGTTGATCGCCATCCATTTCAGTACAATTTTTCTCTCCTAAATTAGCTATGTTGCAGCATTATCATACATCATACAAAAGGTGAGATCAAGTGTGGTTTGTGAGTTCACTTGCTGTACAGTATTTATATAGTATTGTACTTCAAGCAGTACTGTATTAGTTATATTGAGCATTCAGTGATACCACTGATGTATAGCTAGCGAGCTACCATGCTACCACTTTGTACGCAGGCTGAAGGCTATCTAATCATAGCTTATTCGATTACCCTAGCTTATAGGCTAAAGAACAAGAATATTTATAAGCCCGGCTCTAGGTACTTATCTTGCTAACCAGTAGCTATCATAATATGGACAGGTTAGTTATGAAAACAAACCCTTGTTTTTGCTAATGATTTAATATCTCGACCACCCGTTCCAGCCACCGAGCTGATATTTTCTCTCTCTGCGTAGTCACCTTGGCAGAACTAGACTGCTCGTTCACACACTCTGTTTTCATCATTGTGGTTCAAACTTGAAAGCAATTGAGATGCAGCAATATTGAACACTCATAGTCAAACTATGCATAGCTAGCTATCGTAGTTGCATGCACTGGAATCTTTACTCATTAGTCCAAGGTATAAACAATCCAATGTATTAATATTAAATAGTGTTCCAACTTGCTTTCTATAACAGAACAAGCTCAATGCATGCATGGGATTTACTTAAATCCAGTGAAGTATTCTTGCATACTCAGGCTATTTATAGCACCATCATGCAAATCTTCAATCACAATGACTATAACTAATGGTATGCAAAGTTAGAACTTACTTTCATACGTCTCCCAAGCTGAATCCATCACCTGAGCTGAGTGTCACTCAAAGGTTTATATATAAATATTGATAAGTAAAAGTTGTCAACAATTGCTCAAGGTAGAAGTATAATAGCTAGCTATAGACAATAGCTTCTCAGCCAGAGCTCATCCAAACAAGTTTGAAATGTTACAAAATTGCAGCACTCCCAAGTAATAGCACTTGCTGGTGTTTTCAGCTTGCAAAAGTACAAGGATGATGTGAGCTGCATAACATTATGCAATGTGACGTCATGTAGTGGGCGGGGCGGTGCAGAAAGGGCATCGAGAAAATGGCCGGCGTGAGGATCAGCGCCTCTCATCTCAAATATCTCCAGCTTTCGAGGAGTAAATGGAATCCCATCGACCTTCAAAGATCCGCACATCGATTTAGAAGATGCCTGTCCACGGTTCTTCCTCACTGTTCCTCTCCTGGCGACGATTCTACTGCGCATGCTCCCTCAAGGTGGCAGCTGCTCCGAGCTGATAGAGAAAGATGCTATTCCACTGCATCTGTAGCGACTGTTTCTCTCTCTCCTGCTGTGAAATACCTCGTAGACACCAACAATATATCTGATCTCTCTCTCATAAAACCTTCAGGGCCGAAAGACAGAATCTTGAAAGGGTATAGTCTTGAATCATAGATTATATACCGTATAGCGGGAAACTTTCGAGGGAGAAAACTTTCACGAATTTCGCGATTTTTCAGCCATCCGCGAAAGTTTTCTCCACGAAATTCTAGGCATGTCACGCCTATTATGTGACCAGTTTTAACATTCCGCGAAAGTTTTCTCCGCGAAATGCTCCTTTCCTACCGATCCGCGAAGTTTTCTCCCTCGAAAATTTCCCGCTATACGGTAATCTATGCTTGAATACACACGCTAACTAGAAAATTATGTACAAATGCATCTCTAATAGGAGTTAGTTAGGGCAAAATATGCTGTCACAAATCAGAGTTGACATACATACACTAATATCTCTCTCTCTTTCTCTCTCTCTCTCTCTCTCTCTGTCTCTCTCTCCCCACTCTCTCTCATTGACATTCACAGTGATGTTCTTCAATATCTTGACGACATCAAATCTGGTCGCATCCCTACTCCACCACCCACCTCCAGTACTACCACCATCGAGAGAGCAGCTACCACTCCAGCTCAAAAAATATCATCACCTCCAACGTTAACTTCCTCCTCAGTTCCTGTGATAAAGGTGGACTCCAAAACTTCGCCAGTTCTATCGTACATTGATATACCCATAGATGAAGTTCAAAGGTCGCGAGCTCGGCAAATGGTCCAATCAAAAGCCACTGTGCCTCACGTCTACGCCAGTGCCAGCTGCAATGTGCAGAGACTGAGGGAGCTGGCAAAGGGTCTAGGAGATAATGATGGCTCAGGTAGGCTGAATTATTGAGTGCATGATGAACTATAGCTGGTCCTGATAAAATTAATATCGCATGAGCAGCTTTTGAATTTTTTCACCACTTCACTCTTAAATTTAATGAACATTTTCTATTTTTCTTTAGGTGCTGGTGGATTTGAGGCGTTTCTGATAAAAGCAACAGCACTTACTCTACAGGTATGAATAAACTTAATATAATTTATAATATTATTATCATGTATGGATAAAATGTGGGGTGGAGGGGGGGGATGACCAATATCATTCATAGTATTATCCTCCAAAAAAATTAATATTCACAGAAATTACCTGAATGTAATTCAGTGTGGAGTGCCTCTGAGGCCCCACAGCCCCTCAGCTCAGTGGATGTGTCCATTACTCTGTACTCCGACAGTGGGCCAGTCACCATTCTCCTCAAGGATGCAAACAGGGTTGGCATTTTGGACCTTCAGCAAACTATCAAGGTACATAGATTTCCAAAAAAATGATTTACTGGCACCCTAAAGATAATTTACTAGCTTATGATTCAGTGATTTGAGGTGATACGGGGAAAAAAAGTTATGATAGATGCTTTATTGGTAATTCGTGAGCTGCACTAACCTATATAGCCTTATAGTTGAATTACAGCTGGGAAATACAATCGGACTGCAAACTTCTCTTCATGAATGTAATTCTTTTTCTTCATGCAGAGGCTGATAGATGGAACTCAGTCCCCACCCTCCCCTCAATCTCAGTCTGGAAATTTTAGGTGAGGATTCTTTTATACATGCAAAAGGGGAGCAGTGTATACTTACTAAAATTTATGCTTATTCCTTTTATACTTCTAATCATCGATATATTATGTTTTTTACTTTCATTTTCAGTATCATTTATCTCGGTGATTCTGGTGTGAGTGATTTCACAGCAGTCCTCGGTCCTGGCCAAGCTGCCGTCTTAACCATTGGCTCTGTCAAACTCTCACCCAGCGGCGATGCCTCGAAGAAATCCCAGTATAGCATGACTGTGACCCTGACAGCTGATGCTCGGGTATACCGCGATGAACTCGTTTGTCAATGGCTCGACGAGTTCAAGAGGACTGTAGAATCACCAGAGGCATACGGAATTCTCTAGTATGTACAATAACAAAAAAAAATTAAAAGTTGTGTGTACGATATTATATAGCTAATATTAATACATGTATATAATTATTATGTATTCTGTTATGTACCTACTATGCCATGGCAACTATAATACACTACAATAATTAGCTACGATATCACCTAACAGAATACTGTCTCTAATACTATATACTAGCTATGGTAACACCAATTAACTTTGATCAATAACAGTTCATTTCTTCCTCCAGAGAGCAGTCGTTCTTTTGTTTGATAATCTCCACCTCCTCCCCGAGGTGACTGAGCTTCGACTCTCGCTTGAACGTCACCACCTCATTCTCACACTTGTAATCCCATTCCCCACGGAATAGTTCTTTGGCCGTGACTGTCACTGTGCTTACGAGAACTCCACCCAGCCTTTGCGAGAGCCTCGAGCGATAGCGAATAGGTAGCTTAGCTTTGGCATCCACGGAAATTTCGGTAACCGTTACTGATTCGTAGGTCACGGCCCAAGTAGTGATCAGTGCCTTCACCTTGGTCTTGGGCGGAACCACGAGGATATCAGTAATTTCATACCCTTGAGAGAGCATTTCAGACTTGCTTTCCCCTGTGCTCTCGGTTGTGGTGTTGGTCCTGCTATACGAGCCTCCTATTCCCCCTTTGGGAGCTATTGGGGCAGCTACATTGAAGAACCCAGCACCGCTAAGCTCAAGGTTGAAATTTGCCGCCTTAGTTGTGCTCGAGCTCAGCTCTAGACGATAATTCTTGGTTTTCTCTTTGCTATTGTCTTTCTTGCTCTTGATTTCAAACTGATCGTACCAATCTTTCGGCTTTTTGTCCGGATCTTCACTGATATCATGATCCTCTTTCTCCCTGCGATTTGCAATTTCTGTGGTATTTGCGTGACACCTGCTGTCTATATCGACGACAGCGCGTCCCTTCTCTACAGGTCGAGTGAATGAGACAGCATGATACGAAGCCTTGCTCCAGAATTTGTTCAGATCTTCTTCCGTAACACCAAGCACAAAGATACCGTTATCGTTGCACTTTTTCATCGCAGCTAGCTGGATGTAGGCAGGTGCCCTGTACGTACTGTCGTTGCTGAATAGCCCTAGAATTTTATCCATCTTGCGGTGTTTTATGTTGACTCCCGAGTTCCTATAATAGCTTTCCTGAACTAGACTTGAAATGATTTGATAGACTGCATGAGTGCGTGCTGCTTATAGAGTTTATCATTCGAATAAGAGATAATAATTTATTTTTAAAATTCCATTGCATGCAGTTACTATATAGTAATAAGTTTACAGACGACCAAAACAACATTCAATGTTTTCACTTGTTAGTTAATAGTCTGCCGTGGAGCTAATTAACTTGTAAATTAGTGATCCTTTTGCTTTAATTATCAAGGTATTGTGGTTTTTGATGCATACAAAAAGGAAAAGAAAAGTGACAGAGGGGAAATCTTAGAGTATAATATAGGCCACAAATCAACCACTGGCAGGCAAGACTTGTGTACTTGGTATGCAAGCTATTGGCTTATTATTGATATAGGAAGTGTGATTCAGAAGTGAAAATGTTTTGTATAGCTATGAAATAATTAATAATAAATTCTTGCACAAACCATTAAGCATTTCCAACAGGTTTGGTTTGGGTTCGGGTATTATACTAATAGTAATACTGCTATTAATATATAATATTATAGTGTCCTGGGAAAGTACCCATGCATGCATGCATGCATGCAGGCATATCACATACAGGCTACATGCAAAATTGTGAGTTATGTTCCATGCATTTTTCTCTCTCTTCTCTCTCTCTCCTCTCCCTCTCTCAGTTTAAACTTTTACTATTATTATTAGTAGTAGGCTAGACTAAGTATATTATTATTATTGATAGGATTGAATCCGCCATTCAGCATATTCAAGTACCAATAATTATTGATCATATAATGTCATGAATATATGCATGAATGCTACATGTTTAAGAACTATTAATTATATATAGGGAACACACTTGGCCTACATGCAAAGTAATAATTATTGTAGCTATACATCAAATAATTAATAATAACTAGACTAGTATGTTCAATTGCTAAATGTGGAACACTAATTTAAACAGTTACTATAAAGAGCCACCGTGCATTTTGCATAAGCTAGGATGTGATAATAATATTATTGAGCTTATATCTAGTACAGCTACTATAGTATCACTCCTTTATCCAAAGTGGTGCATGTTGCGATACTATGGTGGCAGTTCGGTTCCTGATTCGTCCGCATTGAGTCTCTTATCAACCTCAACTCCAAGACTTGCTGCAGCTATGACAATGGGTAGAACCACAAGGAGAATCGAAGCGAGGATGATAAACGCTTTTGTCATTTTTCTGCAGCCATGGGCGCTGCCGTAATCCTTTTCATTGTTTCTCTTGACAGTCTATAAATAAAATTTAATATATCATGATAATATTATTATTATTACTATGAGAGAAGTAATTTAAAGTGTACTCCACAAATTTTGAGTCAGTATAGATCCTCTAAATCTTCAAATACACATTTTATGATCAGGAAAGCCAATGCAGAGATAATGGCCCAGGGCAAAGTGTATATAGCTACCTACAATCTTTTCTCTATTTCCATTAATTATTTAAAATAATTTTTCATGTTTGGGCTAGTCTGACCACCTATAATAATTTAAGGAATTAACTATTACACAGTTCATGAATATATAGTCACACATTAATTTAATTTTAATAAGACATTATATATACCTTGTTACTTGTGAAGTTAGCTATGCAGAGGCATAGTCCAGTGATGGGCCAGAGGCAGGAGATGACGCTGAGAACACAGATGACAATAATGCACTTCTTGTAGTTCCTGGCTCGTTGAGTCTGCGGCGCTAGCTCTGATGGTTCATCTTCGTCCTCGTCCTTGGGCGATTTGTCTGCCGGAGTGAATCCCTTGACATCTCTCTCGGTCACATCAAACAGTGAGTGGATGTTCTCTGGTTTCTAGAATGAATTAATTAAGTTACTCACTGTAAAGATTGCTACTGAGAATTCTTGTGCAGTCACCAGTGGGGATATCTATTAATGCGTATAGCTACACTTATGACTAATGCACCTACCATGTAAATTGCATGTGGCTCAATTACTGATTAGTATTATTTGTAAAATGAATGATTATATACCTCTTCAATTGATTTTGTTTCTGCTGTGAGAGCTGGGTCAATCAGTTTCTGTTCCTGAGAAGCCTCAATCTGGCCCGTACCCAGTTGACTCTCTGCAGCGATCTCGGGTACGTAAGAGACATATTCTTTGCCTAGTGCTGCTTCGCCACCACTGTGAGCCTGCTGCAATGGCCGTAGCATCACTGCGGCACTTGGATCAGACAGCCCAAGCTGGGAGCTTCCTCCAACAGCTCCAACTGGGTGCACGTGAGACTGTATCGCGCTGCTTAACTGTGTAGTTGGAGCTCTGGTCGGTACGGTAGGACCTGCTAGCACTGGTGGTGGAAAATCAGTTGGAGCTGATCTTGGATTGACTGCCATGGCTGATAGAAAATTGTGCTGGTATAATTGGTAGCCTCGAGCTCAGTGGTTGGAAGTGATTGTGCTGCTGAAATCTGTTTGTGGTGCTGTTGTCATTGAACGCACCAAAATATACCACTGTCTGCGCATGCGCAATTGGATTGTGTGAAAATACCCTCCCCCCTGCACACACAAGCTTTCAGTTTCATTGCAAAACTATAATAATTATTATAATGTCATATAGCTAGCCTATAGCGCCTATAGCTACTAATACATCCTGAATACAATGTTTATTAACTGGCTATAATAACTGAAAGCAGCAGTTACTAAAGCTATTGTGTTCTCAAACTATAACTACATATGTACTGATAGCTAGATATTTTTTTTAGTGTTTCAATGTGTTTCGTTTTCTCAGAATTGATGGGATCATGGCTTGAAGTCAATCACCAGGCTTGGTACGTAGCCATTGCAGGGCCTATAGTCTTAAGCAATTCCCGACAACGGTCTCTCACTTCTACGCATCCAGGTAACGTAACGCATTGCTGGTTTGCACATTCACGTAGAAGCTCTATGTTTATTCCATACGGTAACCCTTGCTGATCCACTTCCTTGGCTTTCGCTTTAAATTCCTCCATCCCTTGCTGGGCCTTGTGTTCCATCTCCTTCCATGGCCTGCTGGGGTATGTGTGCACACCAGCGGGTACTGCAGCCTGTTCCGTACTGGCTATGTAGCACATGGAGAGAATGAAGAGAACTGCTGCAATCTTCATGATACTCTGATCTTCCAGCTACTGTGTGATCGATGATCTGAAGTTTGTCTTGGAGCTGCTGTGTTCAATGTAGATCGAATTGACTGGTCCTTGAATCTTCTTTTGGATAGCTAGGCAGTATCGGGCTTGTACTTAAACAGAAAGAGGGCTACCCACAGCTGTAGGCCATGAATCAGATGTGCTCACAGGTGTCAACACTTCCAATCATTAGCCTATATAATATTAAATAGCTGATACATTATTAGAAGGAAGGTTAAGGTCCATGACATGACTGGTGCTAGTAACTAATGGAAGTGTTGCATGTCTATAATATTATCACCCACACATGCATGCTTCTATGCACTCACAAGTGCATATCATAATATTATTATTCATAATATCGATATTATTATTATAGCTAATAAGATCTTCATAATAGTGCCTCAATAATTACATATCAGAAAATATACACATTCAAAGCGGTGAATATTTCCAATAATTATGGTAACACAAAAAACTGATTTCTTGAACACACACACACACACACACACACACACACACACACACACACACACACACACACACACACACACACACACACACACACACACACACACACTATGCACAAATAAAGTAAAAGGCAGTCAGTATATTAAATATTATTATCACATGATTAGAGTGGTAAGTCATAAGATTAATAATTATTATTTTAATATACATGGTTGAACAAAAGTATGATGTCATATCAAGAGTCAGTTACACAGTGGGGTCCTCGCTTTGAAGTTCATAAAGGTCATTCTCGGTCATTATCATAGTACGCATGTGTGATAAGTCAACAGTGTACCTTACCTATTGCGCATGCGCAAATCGATTATATCTGCTCACTGCCATTCCCAATTGCAACTCCGCGGCTATGGCAACTGGTCTCCCATCAGAATCAGCACGCGCCAAGGTTGCACCACCACCTGTACCGACTCGTGGACATTCGAGTCACCAGGCAAGCTCTCAGGGCGTCCCGGCGGTACAGAATGTTGCATGGGCCAATGGTCATGCCGCTAGCTCAACAGCCAGTGTCTCCAGCACCTCCCATGGAATTGAAAGCCGCACCGGGAGGAGTGCCCAGCAGTCGAGGTCGACCAGCTGCAGCTCAAGCACCGCATGTGCACACTGTAGTGGAATCATAATAATTTTGGAGGAATTTCAATGCAGCCGGCGCCACCGGTATCTCAGCAGTAGCTGCTGCGGCAGCCTATTCCTCAGCAATCCACAACATTTGCAGGTTCAAGTGTAAGTCCAATAGAGGTTCAAACTTTTAATAAACTTGGTTACAATAGCTGATTTTCATAATTAAAATAGCCTTTATAATATTATAATACTATAGCAAGATAATTTTTTTTCAAGGTAGCCTACAAACACACATAAAATTACAATAGCTGCTTTTCATAATCAAAATAGCCTATAATAATGATAATATTATACTATAGCAAGATAATATTTTTTTCAAGGTAGCCTACAAACACACACTTGAAAAAATTAATGATTGTGGACGTAATATTTTTAGGAAAAAGCCACAGATGGCCCATCAATTTTTGAGACAACTCGGCGAGATGCTGATAAATTTGTGCCTGCAGCCAACCCACAGTTACCATTTGAAGATGATGAAGATACTATCGACCGTCACCGACCCAGACCTGCGAAGGTGTATTGGACATACACATAAAAATACTTACCTGGATAAGTGTCTTTCTGTGCCTGTGGCCGTTCTCCTGTATTATGTCTATGCCTTGCCTATCGTTCAAGCACTCAGGTACATAACTAGTGTTGTGTGCCTGCATTTCATACTATCAAGAATATAATTATGTCTTATTACTATTATTATTATTTTACAATTAATGCATATCTCATGGATGTATATGACACTGAAGATATCAATCGTGATTTTTTTTTAGACTGATGAACGTAACAATGAAAGGGATTACCTCAGTGCCAATTATTGCAGTTGGTGGTCACTGGGTCTTCATTAATTTTGTGCTAGCCCTCGTTTCTATGATCTTCGTCCTCGTCCTTGGGCGATTTTTCTGCCGGAGTGAACCCCTTGACATCTCTCTCGGTCACATCAAACAGCGAGTGGATGTTCTCTGGTTTCTAGAATGAATTACTCACTGTAAAGATTGCTACTGAGAATTCTTGTGCAGTCATCAGTGGGGATCTTTTAATGTGTATAGCTACACTAAAATCTTATGATTAATGCACCTACCATGCCGATTGCGGCTTAATTACTGATTAGTATTATTAAATTTTGTAAAATGAACGATTATACCTTTTCAATTGATTTTGTCTCTGCTGTGAGAGCTGGGTCATGATCGATCAATTTCTGTTCCTGAGAAGGCTCAAATTGAATCTGGTCCGTGCCCAGTTGACTCTCTGCGGAGATCTTGGGTACATATTCTTTGCCTAGTGCTGCTTCACCACCACCGGGAGCCTGCTGCAATGGCTGTAGCATCACTGCAGCACTTGGATCAGACAGCCCAAGCTGGGAGCTTCCTCCAACAGCTCCAGCTGGGTGCACGTGAGACTGTATCGTGCTGCTTAACTGTGTAGTTGGAGCTCTGGTTGGTACGGTAGGACCTGCTAGCAGTGGTGGTGGAAAATCAGTTGGAGCTGATCTTGGATTGATTGCCATGGCTGGTAGAAAATTGTAGCTACTGGTATAACTGGTAGCCTCGAGCTCAGTGGTTGGAAGTGACTGTGCTGTTGAAATCTGTTTGTGGTGCTATTGTCGTTGAACACGCCAAAATATACCACTGTCTGCGCATGCGCAATTGATTGTGTGAAAAAATCCTTCCCCCTACACACTTGAGCATTCAGTTTCATTACATAACTATAATTATAATGTCATAATAATAATAATAATAGCTAGCGCCTATAGCTACTTAACAATTTCAATACATCCTGAATACAACGTTTATTAACTGGCTATAATAACTGAAAGCAACAGTTACTAAAGCTGTAGTGTTCTCAAACTATAATTATACATACTGATAGCTAGCTAGATATTTTTTTTAGTGCTTCAATGTGTTTCGTTTTCTCAGAATTGATGGTATCATGGCTTGAAGTCAATCACCAGGCTTGGTACGTAGCCATTGCAGGGCCTATAACCTGAAGCAAGTCCCTACACGTCTCTCTCAATTCTACGCATCCAGGTAACGTATGCAATCCCAAAACGCATTGCTGGTTTGCACATGCACGTAGAAGCTCTATGCTTATTTCACACGGTAACCCTTGCTGATCCACTTCCTTGGCTTTCACTTTAAATTCCTCCATCCCTTGCTGGGTCTTGTGTTCCATCTCCTTCCATGGCCTGCTGGGGTATCACGGTGTGCACACCAGCGGGTGCTGCAGCCTGTTCCGTACTGGCTATGTAGCACACGGAGAGAATGAAGAGAACTGCTGCAATCTTCATGATGCTCTGATCTTCCAGCTGCTTGTGATCGATGATCTGAAGTTTGTCCTGGAGCTGTAACGTTGTGTTCGGTAGACTGAATTGACTGATCCTTCTTTGGATAGCTAGGCAGTACTGGGCTTGGACTTAAATAGAAAGAGAGCTATCCACAGCTGTGGGCCATGGTGTGCTCACAGGTGTCAATTTAACACTTCCAATCATCAGTCTGTAATATAATATTATATAAATAGCTGACACATTATTAGAAGGAAGGTTAAGGTCCAAGACATAACTGGCGTTAGTAACTAACGGAAGTGTTGCATGTCTATACCACCTGCACATGCATGCTTCCATGCACTCACAAGTGCATGTCATAATAATAATAATTATTATAGCTAATAAGATCTTCATAATGCTTTGCTACAATGAACGACTGAGTTAGAATTATTATCACTTAATGACAGCAGAGAAAATTGTGCCACATTTGACATGCAGATGGTGATTTCCTCCAGAGAACAAAAGCCAGACTGAGTGTAGTATTTGAACTGATGTAACCAGTAAAATTATAAGCAAACTGAGCAAGGGTGAGACAATGTCATTGGCTTTCGAAAGAGAAACATCCATCATTCCTGTGTCCCACGTAGTCGCAGCGCTGTAAACGTAAAAGGCAATGTGGCAGCCTCTTTACCAAATTCGTCCGCTCCCAAGTGCGCAGACGCGTACTTAGACGTGCGTACACGTACACGCGTGCGCGTAGCGCTGAAACATGACGTCAGTTAGCCCCGCCCCCATCCTCGCATGTATAGACTAGACCTGGGGAGAGGCTCGACATCCTATGTATGTTGCCACTGACTTGACAGCTGAGGTGAAATGCTTAGGCTGTTTACGAGCAACGAATGAATAACATCATATGTCTAATTAATATTCATCGACTTGCCCTGTGACGGGTCGCTGAGGTCAAACAGACCCGAGGGATTGTCACGTATAATTAACCGTCTTGAACAGAACCAGATCCGTTCGGTAGCTGTAAAGGACGCCGAAAGAAAGGTAAGAACTGAGAGTTTTGTAGTGTTCGCATTCTATGTTTTATTGTATTTCTAGCGGCGGTTGGAGGGTCATAAATGATGACGTTTTAATAGGGGTGGGGTCATGAAGGCTACTATCGTGATATAATATTACATTAATTTTTAGTCGACAAGCATGCACATATACATTGTGATGAAAGGTTTGACACTAGGGGTGGTCTGAGATTACCATCCCTACCGTATCCGATCTAATGCACCTATCAATGTAATGCCCCACTACCCCCCTCCCGGGCACCATAGGGGGCAAGGTGGGGATTTGACTAATTAACTTGTCAACTTCCCATAGGAGGGGCCAGCCTGGTCCGTCAAATCCCTCCATCCACGGTGGGGAAACTATAGGGGATTTGACGAATATCAAATATATGCCTGTCAAATGCCCCTGTATGGGGCTTAGGTTTCTACGTCAATCCCCCTATGTTGGCCCCTATTGTGCCCGGGAGGGGGGTAGTGGGGCATTACATTGATAGGTGCATAATTAACGCACCTCTCTAATAGGTGCGCCACCTCGGCCTGAAGTGCAATTTTCACGCTCTATTTATTATATATAATAAATGCGCCACCTGGTTGCGAAGGATATTTTTCACGCTCTAATGGTGCGCCACCCAGCACTCGTAATTATTTTTTCATGGCGCGTTAATTAGATCGGATACGGTATTACTTTCAGTTTAGAGATGCATTAAGTATGACACTGTGTGTGTTGGGGAGGGGGAGGGGGGAAGAGTGCAGTGTTTACAGATACTCGTAAATCATTAGACTAACCTTTGCCGATCAGTGGTGGATGCAAGAGGAAATATTTGTGACAGTTAACTATATTATTTTCATAGTTGGCAAAGCTAATTTATAATATATCCTGATCAGCCTTGTATCCTAGGCAACAGCCATGGTTTAACTGTGATATTCACCAGGAAATATCACTGATATTTCCCTTGTCTTGTAAATTTAAATTACAAGCCTCTGGCTATTATTCTGCCATTCCTTTAGTAGTACTTTTGCATGTGCATCTATGGTTTGCATACACTATACTACAGTATTATGTATGCATACAGTGACATAGGCAGCATACACAGACACGGAAACACACATACACTAATAGAGACTAATCAGGAACCAATTAGTTATCTCTCAATCTGGCACTTCTGCCACGTGGCAAAGTTCAACAGTACAGTGAAGAACTAGAAGCGTATGTAGCTGATTTAGCAGTCTAATAGTTAGCGTAGCTCTAGTAGCCATCGCCCGGGAGTTTATTGAACAGTGAAACTACTTTTGAATTTGGTTTCGAAGCTACCTGGCTGTCTTCTACTCACGTAAAGCTGAAGCACTGGTCTGGCTCGGCACTGGTTGACTCAACTAGCCATGGTTCACTCATAATTTCATTATTCTGTGCAACTCTCTTCTGTTCAGAACTTTATTGTTGCTAGGTCAGAACGGTTGTTGCTATGCATGTACTATGGTGCGCTCGTGACTTTCGGCCAATCAGGTGGGATATATAATACTTACAGCACGGTTGCTAGGGATTTATGGCAACGTAAACCGCCCTTATCCTCGGGCTTCGCCCTTGGACTCGGGTCGGTTTACTGCCATAAATCCCTAGCACCCGTGCTATAACTATAACTTAACATCCTCCTGGTATTCTTGAGGGAAATATTCCTCCATGGTATATATTATGATAAGCTTGTTTACCCAGTAGCTGTAACAGATGACTCTACATACACCTCCTCTCCACTAAGGAATTTGAGATAGTATTGCTCGTTACTCTAGTCAGCTATAATAACCGTTAATATAATACAATCATGTATTCATAGTGGTCATGAGACATATTCCCTTTCGCAACTGAGGTAACCCTAAGTGGTTGAAATAACCTTGCATTTTTTGCAGTAATTAATGGTCTATTTAGCTATAGTGTCATTCAGCATCAAAATCAGCACAAGTACGTTTCAAAGACTGGCAGTTAATTATAATTTTACTCAATATCTTCTCTATATAAAACCCCAAGTAGGTACAGTACAGACTTCATAATATTATCATATTGCTTTCTGTAGTGGCATAGCTTGCAATGCAAATAGTAGAAATAGTTACATTAAATTTTAAGTATGCATGAGGTCAAATTGATTTTCACTGACCTTCCATATTGCACTCTGACTGACCAGTTAGTGAATGAAAACCAAGGAATCTGTATTAGGCCACTGTAACTTGATTCCTTGTTTCCCGTCAACCGCCCGCATGCTTATTTTGTAGCCGCCTCAAAATTCATTATGCATTGCTACAGCAAGCCAGCTAGTCATGCTCCTTGTAAACCACAGGAAGTGGGCAAGATTTAGTGGTCACATAATGATATTCATACATAATGAATAATGAATAATGACCGCCCGCCCGCATGCTCTCCAGGCATAGGAGAGGACGGGAAACAAGTATTTAAGTTACAGTGGCCTTATGAATGTATCAAATTTCTCGTGTGCAGTTTTCTGATGTGAACATCAAGCAATATCCATAAGCATTGTAGAAATCCCCGCTTCTTCCTTGACTGAATTGTTACTTCTAAGCAGCCCAAACATATGGAAGCCGAGAAGTGCAATTTCCCGCACGACGCCCATTTCCGCATGCGGAGGACCAGCTCCGCATGCGGGCGAACGTTCTCCGCGTGCGGAGACGAACCTCCGCATGCGGAGGTACCTTCTCGGCGTGCGGAGACCCTACTCCGCATGCGGAATTGCCTTCTCGGAGTGCGGAGACGTACCTCCGCATGCGGAGATGCACTTGTCGGCGTGCGGAGACTACCCCCGCATGCGGAGATGCACTTCTCGGCGTGCGGAGACTACCCCCGCATGCGGAGATGCACTTCTCGGCGTGCGGAGACTATACCCCTGCATGCGGAGATGCACTTCTCGGCGTGCGGAGACTACCTCCGCATGCGGAGATGCACTTCTCGGCGTGCGGAGACTACCTCCGCATGCGGAGATGCACTTCTTGGCGTGCGGAGACCCTGCTCCGCATGCGGAGGTGCACTTCTCGGCGTGCGCAGACCCTGCTCCGCATGCGGAGGTAGCGTCTTCACGTGCGGAGACCCTTTTTCCAAACTATCACAGCCTAGCCGTTTCATTACGCCACTAGTGTTAATAGTAGCGTCGATCTTGGCGTGGTTAACCTCTTGAGAAGCCTCTTCTGAATCAGCAGGCACTGCGACTTCTACAAGGCGTGACTGAGGAAAGGCCCCGCGTGAAGGGTGTGGCTAGCGAGATTAGGTCCGGCGACGGCCAAAACCGAGAGCCGCAGAGTGCGTCACAATTAGATAGTATACTAGTAAGTTGTAGCTATTGAACACTTAGGCTACTGACTCTAAGACAGTCAGTCGTTCCATTCATGGGGCGGAGCCCAATTTCACAAAGCGACCACACCCAGTTTTATTGATCACGCCCATAATACATGTAGGGTGTGCATATTATTCAGCAGCTATTGATGAACCAGCTAGCAATTTTGAAGTTTGATAAAAACGCTATGCTAAAGCTTCAAAATCGCTAGCTAGCCTTCATTAGTATAGCTGCTGAATAATCCATACCCAATAATATTATGATGAGCGTGATCAATCATAGTAAAACTGGGTGTGGTCGCTTTGTGAAATTGGGCTCCACCCCATGAATGGTATAGAGTCAGTAGCCAGGAATATGGACGGTATACATTCTAGGTGTTCAATAGCTATAACTTACTATAGTATACGATCTAATTGTGGCGCACTTCGGCTGTCGGTTCCGGATCTAGTCTCGCTAGCCACACCCTTCACGCGGGGCCTTTCCTCAGTCACGCCTTGTAGAAGTCGCGGTGCCTGCTAAAGAGGCTTCTCAAGAGGTTAACCACGCCAAGAAGGATGCTACTATTAACACTAGTGGCGTAATGAAACAACTAGGCTGTGATAGTTTGAAAAAAAGGTCTCCGCACGTGAAGACGCTACCTCCGCATGCGGAGCAGGGTCTCCGCACGCCGAGAAGTCCAACATATAATAATAATAATAAAGAAAGAAACATGTAAGGTATGGAAGAGGTGGATGTGAACAACAACCAATTCAGGTAAGTTCATGATAGGTGGAAAACAAACTTAAATTTAGTTCAAAGCAACAGATTGGAGTCAGAGATGGTAAGGTCAACAGAGGCTGCAAGGTGGCTGTTATAGGTGTGAGATGATCTTGCACCTCTGAGACACATTATCGAGGATCTGAGTAGTGAAAATGAAATTCTGCAGCGTAGCCAACCAATTGTGGAGCTGTATGGTTGCTTCCATTTGTCTGAAAGTTGTGATGCTAGGCGTTTATAGAAGGCAGAAGCAGCAGGACCGAGACCACCGGTATAAGAGAGAAAACGAGTGGGGTGAAAGAAGAGTGCTCCACGCCGAGAAGTGCACCTCCGCATGCGGAGTAGGGTCTCCGCACGCCGAGAAGTGCATCTCCGCATGCGGGGGTACGTCTCCGCACGCCGAGAAGTGCACTTTCGCATGCGGAGCAGGGTCTCCGCACGCCTAGAAGTGCATCTCCGCATGCGAAGGTACGTCTCCGCACGCTGAGAAGGTACCTCCGCATGCATGGGGAGCAGGGTCTCCGCATGCGGCGGGTCGTCTCCGCACGCGGAGAACTTTCGCCCGCATGCGGAGCTATCTCTCCGCACGCGGAGAACGTTCGCCCGCATGCGGAGAGATAGCTCCGCACGCGGAGAACGTTCACCCGCATGCGGAGCTGGCTCTCCGCACGCGGAGAACGTTCGCCCGCATGCGGAGCTGGCTCTCCGCACGCGGAGAACGTTCGCCCGCATGCGGAGTTGGCCCTCCGCATGCGGAAATGGGCGTCGTGCGGGAAATTGCACTTCTCGGCTTCCATACAAACATGCTGAATGTGAACTGTATACTGCTCATGTTAGTACTGTCACTTGCAAGTCTAGGTCTTGTGTCATGTGGAGATTATTTCATTGTTCCTACCCAAAACTCAACGTGCTTTGTCGAGCCATGTCGAACCCTTTCACAATTTGCTAACACCTCTGTCAACTATTCCGACTCAAACATAACGCTTATTATTTTTGGAGGTGATCATCATCTAGACAGTTTATAACAGTTTATGAATGCAATTTCATTTCCAATTCAGCAAATGTCGGAGGAGGTTTGATTGCACTTCAAAATTTCATATCTGAAGACAGCAACACTACGGTATCAGATGGTGTTATGAAGAGCATAGTAGATGTCAAGAGAAGCAACTTTGAGAATAACACTGCAGCACTCTCTGGTGGAGTGATGTATATTCAAGGTAGCACTGTAGCTATTGAGTCTTGCTCATTTGATCAAAATATGGCAAGATATGATGGAGCGGATGTCGATGCAAACAGTAACAGTGTCGTCAACATCAGCAACTCCTACTTTGCTAACAGTTTCGCAAGAAGGGATGGAGGAGTCCTATCTTTGATTGGTGGAACCAGTACAAACATACAAAATTGTATCTTCAATAATGCTGGAGTTATTAGTAATGGTGGAGTTGCATATATTAGTGAATCTAATGCAATTATCTCTGACAGTATTTTTCATTCATCGAAAGCGGTCGAACTTGGAGGGGCTTTGTTTGCATCCAATGGTTCAGTTCAATTTGACAATAGCACCTTTGCTAGCAACACTGCATATAGAGGAGGAGCCATCTACACGACTGCAAACACGTTTTTAAAAGTTCAAGAAAGCAACTTTATCGACAACATAGCAAATCATTCGGGAGGTGCACTGTACATAGTACAGTTTAGTAATGGTGATGTCATCGATAGCGTCTTTCGACTGAATAAAGCCAGGGAAAGAGGGGGAGCAATCTGCACCACTGAAATGTCCAAAGTCAGTATCGCTGCGAGTGATTTTAGTCACAACATGGCAGAGAGAGGAGCAGCCTTATCAGTCAGACGAATGAGTTCCATCTCCTTTGCTACTATCGTTGGCAATGTGAGCATTACTGGTGCTAATCAGATTCACAACAATACGGCAAAAATATCCGGAGGTGGTATTTATCTCAGTGAGGGTGATCTATACTTTGGAATGGAAACATATGTCAGTCATAACCAAGCCAGTACATCAGGTGGTGGAATCTTTGCTGCTAACTCTTCTATCACAATCAAAAGTGATGTTGATTTTAAGAGTAATCGAGCTGATGAAGGTGGTGGAATGAGTCTTCAGAACTCAAAAATAAGTCAGGGTGATGTATGTGATGAACTTGTGAACTCAGATGTCAACTTTGTATCAAATTGGGCGGATTATGGAGGAGCACTGTACATTGATGACAAAAATGAAGAATCTGTATGTTCTAGTAATCCTTTTGTGAGAGATTATTCCATAGCAAGTGGATGCTTCTTTAAAAATGTTACAAAAGGTTTGATGATCAACTTTGGCAATAACCAAGCATATAGCAGTGGTCATGATCTCTATGGAGGGCTTTTAGACCGATGTACGGTTGTCAGTGATACAAACATCCCTGGATTAGAGCCAATCGGTGTTGTTCGATTTAAGGAAATCAGTAATATTACAAATCTTACTACAGTTAGTTCAAATCCTGTTCGATTGTGCCTCTGTGAGAGCAATGACAGTGAACCAGATTGTGCTCACACATTGTTCTCAATACAAGTAAAGAATAAAGACAATTTTTCAATTCGAGTTGCTGCGGTGGACCAGGTAAATCATACTGTTCCTGCAACAGTTCAGAGTAGGTTCGAAGATCTGAATCTAGCAGAAAGTCAAAGTATTCGTAGAATTGATGCAACTTGCTCTAAACTGGAATACCGTGTGTCCTTTCCAAATGTGCCTGAGATCTATGATCTTACAGTGTTTCCTGAAGGCCCATGTGGTGACAAGGGTATCTCAAAGCTTATTGTCAGCATCCATGTTATCAGTTGCTCTTGTCCACCAGGTTTTGTTTCAGCCGATACAGACCAAGAGTGTGCCTGTATTTGTGACAAAACATTTTCAAACTATATCCAAGAGTGTAATTCTTCATCAGAATCAGTGATAAGAAAAGGACAGTTTTGGATCAAATATTTTAATTACACCGATGATGGAGAATCAGATCCATATTTTATTTATCCATTCTGCCCTTTTGATTACTGCCAACCACCTAGTACTTCAGTCCCTGTCAATCTGAGAATTCCCAATGGATCAGATGCACAATGTAGGAACAATCGTGGTGGAATATTGTGTGGCAGTTGTAGGCCTACGTACAGTTTGTCTCTCGGTAGTTCCAAGTGTGTAAAATGTCAAGGCAAATGGCATGGGCGGCTGGAAGGCATCCTCATTGCTTCTTTTTTGTCTGGTATAATACTAGTGTTCTTTCTTCTCATATTCAATGTCACTGTGGCTGTGGGAACACTAAATTCTATTATCTTTTATGCTAACATTATTTATGTCAATAGGAGTGTGTATTTCAGTCAGCCACACTTAACATTTGTACCAGTGTTCATATCATGGTTAAATCTGGATGTAGGATTTGACACATGCTTCTTTGAAGGAATGGATGCCTATGCCAAAACTTGGCTTCAGTTAGCTTTTCCTCTGTACATAATTCTGCTTGTTGTTGTGATAATTTCAGTGAGTTCTTGCTCATCGAGATTCTCAAATCTTATTGGAAAGAGAGATCCAGTAGCTACCCTTGCTACTCTGATACTACTCTCCTACACCAAACTTCTACAAGTTATCATCGCATCTTTCTCGTTTGTCACTCTTAAATATCCAAATAGAAAAATTGCAACACACTGGCTTCCTGATGCAAGCATTGAGTATAGTGAGGGCAAACTTATTGCTCTAGTTATTGTGGCAATAATCATTCTCACCTTAGGTCTCTTGTATACCACTCTAATATTCTCTTGGCAATGGCTTCTTCGATTATCAAGACTAAAACTATTTTCATGGACAAGAAATCAAAAGCTTCATGCCTTTATTGATACTTATCACGCCCCTTACAGTGGAAAGCATCGCTACTGGACTGGTTTACTGCTTCTAATTAGAGTCATTCTTTATCTTGTTTATGCTTTCACTGTATCTGTTGATCCACAAATCACTCTCCTTTTCACAGTAGTAATTGTTTGCTGTGTGATAATGTATAGAACTTTGTGGGTGATCAAAGTGTACAAGAACCGGTTGCTTAGTGCAATGGAATCGTTTGTGCTCTTAAATATTGCTACTTTTGCTGTCATCTCCTTGTATACCTTTAAAGATCTTAGTAACTATAACAAACAAGTCCTGCAGACAGTAACAGCTTATATTTCTGTTGGAACAATACTATTCCTCTGCTTGGTGGTGATACTCTTTCATTTGTATAGATATGGCAATGCTAAGATATACCTTTCTGTTAAAAGTTCAAAAATCGGCAAAGGATTATCTAACCCACACATGTCAAATGATCTGAATCGAGACTTTGAAAGCAATCTATTTGATGTATTAGACCATCCAAGGTCTGGAGTAGGACAAAGACAACCACATGCCATTGGACAAGTAAACAAAAATCCAACTTCCTCTGCCATATTATTAACAGGCTGTGAAGTGTCAACAGAAGCAAATCATTCCAGGATCCCATCAGAGGAGCAACCATCAGAGAGTACAAGCACTAGAGTTGCAAAAGGAGACAAGTATAAAGTCCAAACAGGTTATTATTCAGAGCCCCCCAAATTTAGATCCATTGCAGGGACAAGATTTGAGTTTGCAAGAAAAAGTGAACCACCAATTTCTCTTAGTTCTTTCATTGCATCAAATGATGGCATGACAAAGCCTCTGCTTGAAGAGGATGAACTCACTTAAAACACACTTCATAAAAATTAATACTGAATTTATGTTAACTTGGAGAGTTGAGTCACTTAAGTAATCATATAATATATTATTTTAAGTGAGTAAGCTACAACACTGAATAATAATATCGTTTACTAGTACGCATGCGTGATAAGAGTGGTAAGTCATACATGTGCAGGTCCAAAGGTTGAACAAAGGTATGATGTCACATCAAGAGTCAGTGACAGTGGACGTGGGGTTCTGGAAAGTTCATAAAGGTCATTCTCGGTCATTATCTTCGCTAATGATAGAGATCTAGCTAGTACGCATGCGTGATAAGTCAACAGTGTACCTTATCTGTTGCGCATGCGCAAATCGATTATATCAGCTTACAGCCATTCCCAATTGCTCACATTTCAACTCCGCGGCTATGGCAACTGGTCTCCCATCAGTATCAGCGCGCGCCAAGGTTGCACCACCACCTGTACCGACTCGTGGACATTCGAGTCACCAGGCAAGCTCTCAGGGCGTCCCGGTACAGAATGTTGGCATGCCAATGGTCATGCCGCTAGCTCAACAGCCAGTGTCTCCAGCACCTCCCATGGAATTGAAAGCCACACCGGGAGGTCGACCAGCTGCAGCTCAAGCACCGCATGCGCACACTGTAGTGGAATCACAGTTTGGAGGAATTTCAAGGCAGCCGGCGCCACCAGCATCTCAGCAGCAGCTGCTGCTGCAGCCTATTCCTCAGCAATCCACAACATTTGCAACCGGTTCAAGTGTAAGTCCAATAGAGGTTCAAACTTTAAAAGTACAATAGCCAGCTCAAGATACTAGTCCAGAGGTTATAGATTATAGCTAGCTGCTTTCATAATAAAAATTATAGCCTATAATATTATTATATTATTATTATAGAATCTGATAATATTATTATTTCAAGGTAGCCTATTGATTGTGGACGTAATTTTTTAGGAAAAAGCCACAGATGGCCCATCAATTTTTGAGACAACTCGGCGAGATGCTGATAAATTTGTGCCTGCAGCCAACCCACAGTTGCCATTTGAAGATGATGAAGATACTATCAGCCGTCACCGACCCAGACCTGCGAAGGTGTACTGGACGTGCATCAGGATACTCATCTGGATAAGTATCTTTCTGTGCCTGTGGCCGTTCTCCTGTATATGTCTTTGCCTTGCCTATCGTTCAAGCACTCGGGTACATAACTAGTGTTGTGTGCATGCATTTCATACTATAAAGAATATTATAATTAAGTTTCTTATTACTACAGTTAATGCATGTTAGCTTCATCCCTAGCCTCTCCGATCTTTTTCAACGCAAATCGGGGAGGCTGCATGGGGACGAGGCTAAATGCATGTCTCGTGTATGTGTACGACACTGATCATGATTGTTTTTTTTAGATTGATGAACGTAACAGTGAAAGGGATTACCTCAGTGCCAACTGTTGCAGTCGGTGGTCGCTAGTCTTCATTACGCTAGCCCTCATTTCTATGATCGTTCTACCACTTATCATTATCCTCATTATTTTTGTTGTCGTTATCACGGCACTTCCACTATAGAATGACTGAAGTATAATATAAATGGACAAGATTAATTAGAAGTCACAGTGACTTTGTAGCTAGCTATAGTCAATTATTCTAGTTGATTGCTGGTATAATTATTGCATGCATGGTGTTATTAAATATTATTATTATTGCTATTATACTATCTCTATAGACATTAGTCTAGTTGATTAGTGCATAGTATCATAATTTTACGGTGGCCATTAATTTTGTTGTGAATATGCATGACAGACATTGACAGTTTATTTCAACATGTGTCTAATCATAGCATGCACTTTCAATCTATATTATATAAACTTAGTCTAGCTATAATATTGTTGTGATCAAAATATCAAGGTGCACAGGAATGCATGAACATGATTCGTAAACAAGTTGTGACTTAACATATTTGACGCCTTGTTTTGTCAGTATTTATTATTAATTTTTTCACCGCATGCTCAGTCTGTTCATTAAATTTTATCACCATGAAGATTATCTTATCACTTCATATGGAATTCTGTAATTTCATAAACATTAACTTGCAAAATACTGCTAAACTAGTGGTGCAAATTCCATCATATAATATCATTATTTTCAGGTCTGTTCGAACTTATAAATACTGCATTATTGACTAAAATTATTGTTCCTCATAGCATAAAATTCGAAGGCATATAGGACTTTTCAACCACAGTACCTTAAATTACAGCCATCACCGTCAAGAATGTCAAAAGTGTACATAAAATTCAAGAGTAATCCGTTATACAGGGCACCAGCCTATCTCCAACTGGCTACAAAAAAGAAGTGCAACAGAAGCGACATATTTGTACTCGGAGTGCCCGGACATGAGCTACACCGGTTTTGGCAGAATGTCAGCTACCATGCCTTGTCCTTTACACGCCCTGTTGAAGGGGGGAGAGCTGTTGTTGATATCGATTGCAGGTGCCACAAAAACACAGCTGAAGTTGAAGCTCGTGTTGAAGATCCAGCAGGAGAGAAACCAGCAGATTGGTTCGATGAATTTGCAATTACGAGCTCAAAAGGTATAGGAACAACAAAAACCAAATCATATCAGCTGCAACTTAGCTCAAGTACAACTAAGGGGGCTAATTTTAATCTCAAGATTGCAGGGGCAGGCTTCTTTAACGTGGCTGCACCAAGCATTGGCTTGACTGGTTCATACAGCACAACACAGGGTACAAGTTTGACCTCAGGTTGGTCTGGGGAAGAAAAACTTTCCCAGGGCTACCAAATCGTTGACACCCTCAAGATTCCTCCCAAAACCAAAGTAAAAGCAACCATCACTACTTGGGCCGTGACGTATGTGTCTGAAACGATGACAGAGTTTTCTGTGGATGCAAATGTGGAGCTAAACGTGCGCTATCGTACTAATCACTCTCGTTCGAGGTATGGTGGAATTTTTATCCAAAAAATACGCATCACAGCCAAGGAGTTGTTTTGCAATGAATCAGATTTCAAATGCATCGATGGTATAGTGACATTCAAACGGAAAGGATCGGTCAGCTATCTTGGAGAGGAAGTGGAGATCATTAAAGAGAGGGACCCTTGCACTTTGGAGGATGAACTTAATCTCCAAGCAAGGCCAATTCAGTAATCGTGATAATTATAATAATCATGGCCCTCATGAAAGATAATCAACACACAGTATTAATATTAACATAATATTATTAGTTCTACTAGTTGCCAGATAATTAATTTATAGTGCAGAAAAAGACACAGTATCCAATGTAGAAATTTATTACTGTAATAGTGAACAGAGCTTGCAATAATTTAATATAGTTATCATAATTATCAGATCAATGTACTGTGATACTAGGAACATTGTTATATGAAAATACAATAGTTTAATGCATGCATCGATTCAGAATCTATGTTTACTGCATGTATAATGTACCACTAGAAAATTTTGCAAGATTTAGTGCTTCAATGTGTCTCGTTTTCTTAGATTTGATGGGATCATGGCTTGCATGATCATGAAGTTAGTCACCAGGCTTGCAATTGGTAGCCAGGGCCTGCTGCAGCCTGTTCTATACTGGCTATGTAGCACACGGAGAGAATGAAGAGAACTGCTGCAATACTCTGATCTTCCAGCTGCTTATGATCGATGATCTGAAGTTATCCTGGATCTAGCTGTTGAGTTGTAGATCGAATTGGCTGATCCTGCTTTGGATAGCTATATATAGAGGCAGCACTGGGCTTGGACTTAAAATTTAATAGAAAGTGAGCTACCCACAGCTGTGGGCCATGAGGTGTCAATACTTTCAATCATTATAGATGTCATTTTCAACCATGTAAGTCTTGCTATACCATGACTAGTATAGTTAGAGAAGGGTGGATATAGAGTCCGGTATTATATAATAGGTGTAGCTAATAATTACTGTAGACGACAGTTGAAATAACTTTACCTGTTTACAATACTGCTTCACAATTCGAATATATATATAGCTAGGCAGCACTTAGCTAATACAATGTAAATGGATAGAGAGCTATACCCACAGCTGTCAACACTTCCAGTCATTAAACTATAGACTTCATCTTAAATCAACCATGTAAGTCTTGCTATGATAGCAGTTACCATAGCAACATAATTTTCAACCCTTAGAGGTAGTGGTGATAGACTAGATGCATGCCATTTGTCGTTAGTATGTTAATGGGTCAGTATACGTAGTGACTGCTACCATGATAGTCAAGTTAGATGTTGGTTTCGCAATTCTACTCACAGCTTCGATGCTTCATAGAATAATAGTATAGTGATTACAGTCCCAATACATTACTCCCATAGGCAAGAGTACGGATTACAGCTGTAATTGTACTCTTGCTCTGTAATTGGTATTCCTGCTATAGCCTGGGGCAAATTTTATACTATTATCAATTAATCACACACTTCAATCCTCGTACAATTAGGGCAGCAACAGTACTCTTACATGTACACGTACGGCCAAATAGCACTCGCTATTGCTCGTGCTATTACTGACCATACTCGTACAAGTAAGAGTACTGATTACTGCCCTAATTGTACTCTGAAGTGTGTGATTAATTATACTAATAATTAGCTATGCACTGAAATCATCATCTAACAAAGTGATAGGTGCAGTGTAGATCATAATAATAATATTATTATTATTGTAGACTGCAACAGCTAGTGCAATAATTAAGCTCAAAGACATGACTGCTGATAGTCTAACTGCAGGAAATTTATGGCTATCAGATTCTGACATGCATATGAATTGGATCCAAAATAATTAAATTTTATTAATTCTATATAACACAAAATGCTATTCAAGATCTATTGTTCACGATGACCAAATAATGCTATCAAAATGCACTGATCGACAGTTTTGCAATGTTCTTCAATGACATTGTGTTTCATTTTCCTTGTGCCTTAATATTATTATTATTCTTATTAGCATTCTTAGTGTTGAAGTCAGTCATGATCTTGGATTGGCGTCTGTATTCTTCCTCTTCTTCAATCCCTTCCAGAGCAAGCTCACATGCTTGTTTCTCATCTTCACATGAAGGATCTGAAATCAGTCCACAATCCATTTCTGCACACTCACGCAGCCACTCTTCGTATGACATCAAAGAAGCTTTAGCATTCTGAGAGAAAGCCTTGGATTTTATTTCAAATTCCTCCCGGGTCTTGCGTTCCATTTCCTTACGCGATGACCTGCTGGGGTATGTGAGCACACCAGCGGGTGCTGCAGCCTGTTCCGTACTGGCTATGTAGCACACGGAGAGAATGAAGAGAACTGCTGCAATCTTCATGATGCTCTGATCTTCCAGCTGCTTGTGATTGATGATCTGAAGTTTGTCTTGGAGCTGTTGTGTTCAATATAGATCGAGTTGATCGAATGGAACGTTCTGCTTTGGATAGTTAGGCAGTACTGGGCTTGGACTTAAATAGAAAGAGAGCTACCCACAGCTGTGGCATGGGCCATGGTGTGCTCACAGGTGCCAACACTTCCAACTCATTAACCTATATAATGTGATATGAATAGCTGACACATCATTAGAAGGAAGGTTAAGCTCCAAGACATAACTGACGCTTGTAACTAACGGAAGTGTTGCAGATATTATGTCTACACTATACCACCTGCACATGCATGCTTCCGCTCACGACTTTAATGTTTCAAGCACATAATATTATTATCACACTAAATATAACAAGATCTTTATAATAGTGACAATAATATAATATTATTATTTAATATACACATCAGAAAAATAACCTTTTTTTGTATACTACACACTCAAAGTGGTGAATATTAACAATACATTGTCATGGTAACACAAAATAAAACAGAAAAAATGATTTCTTGAATACACACACACACTATACACAAATAAAGTGAAAGGCAGTCAGTATATCACATGGTCAGTCACATGATTAGAGGGGTAAGTCACGTGATTAATTAATTATACATGTGCAGGTCCAAAGGTTGAATAAAAGTATGATGTCACATCATGAGTCAGTGACAGTGGTGTTCTCGCTTTGTGGAGAGTTCATAAAGGTCATTCTCGGATAGACGCTTTGCAGCTGTCACATACGCCATCACCTGAAATTCAGCGCAAAAAGGGTTAATTATTAAGCTTATCACCTTGAGTTACATAATAATTACAACTACCGTATAGCCGAAAATATTGGCGGGAATTAAATTTGGTGGTTGAGCCCACGATCGCTATTGCAAGAATATTGGCAGATTTAAATTTGGTGGTTCGGTACGGAAACGCCATACGTATAATATATGTGAGTAGGAAATTTTGGCGGATTTTAATTTGGCGATTGTAATATAGACCGCCAAACCACCAAATTTAATTCCCCGCCAAATTTTTCAGCTATACCGTAATTACAACTATGGGACAAAATACTAAGCAATTAACTTACGTCTAATCTTGGTTCGAATCCGAATTTTGACTTCTGATATTGGAGTACGTTCTGTATCATCTGAGCTAGTTTCGTCATCTTGGCGAAGTTTACCAGCCCATCGGGATTGTAAGTCTTTGAGTTCATCTCGAGGGCATACACCTGGTCCAGGTAGGCGCCAATGTATGGAAGAGCGTTAGGCAATTTACTGCAGGGGGGAAAAAAAGATGGCCAAATGAAGAGTAAGTCAATGAGATAATACATGTAATTACAATGAACCAGCAGTGTATATACTTTAGGTTTTTGCTCAAAAGCCTAGTGAAAAAATTTCAATGGGGGAAAAATATATATAAATCAAAGGTGTGGAAAAGCCCTAGCTTACTAAACCCAATTCAGGGGGGAGGGAGAGAGAGGATACCCCTGCCTCCATGAAGTAACTACATGTAAGCAAAGCTGAGAATTTTTGGACGTTATATAGCTACTTACTTTGTTCTTTGCATTGACTCTTCAGTGATCCTGAAAGTACAAATAGAAAGAAAGAAGAGGAGAGAGATGATAATTAAGTATTATGGTGCAGTGTGTCCTTCACTGAAAGTAATTTTGCCGTGACTTACTTTTCAAGTTTTTCTCTCATCTTCTTGCAGCGCCCGTGGTAGTCCACCTGGTTCCTCAGCTTCTCCAACCGACTCCTCGACTGAAGAGAGAAAGAGAAATGCATAAAATATCCATTCCTCTCTCAAACTATCCTCCCTCTTCTCTCCATCTCTCCATCCCTCCCTCTCTCTCTCCCTCTCTCTCTCTCCCTCCTTCTCTCTCTCTCTCTCTCACCTTCTTCTCCACCTCATCCCAGGTGTGTCTCAGGCTCTTGATGCACGCCGAGCCCAGAGCTATCGTGATATTCAAAGCACAGTGGAAGTCATTGTGGTTGTAGCAGTGGTGTGCGATCTGGACAAAATTTTCTATCACCCTCGCTCTCTGTTGCGGAGTCTCGTGCGAAAGAATCTCCGTAGACACCCACGACGTCATCTGCAGAGAGTGGTAAAAATAGTAACAAGCTAAAATAAGTAACGTACACGTATTATGATGTAATGGTTACCTCGTTTGTTCTTCTTATGAGTCGGCAGAGGTTGGGAGCCTGCGTTTCTTTATCAGGCTTCTTCCAAGCACACTTCAGCAATTCCCTGCAGTGACCAAGTGACGTATGGTAAAGGGGTGTATAGGCAATGATATAAATTTGGTAAAGGGTCATCAATGTAGCGGATATCGTTTTACATGTATATGTGTACCGCCCCCCCTCCCCTCTCTCTCTCTCTCTTTCTCTCTCTCCCTCTTTCCCTCCCTCCCTCCCTTCTCACCTTCTCTGCACAGCTGAGTAGACCGCGAACTCCATCAGAGTCAGTTGTTCGGCCATAACCTTGTGGAACATGGTGTCCTTGGGGTGGCTCTTGCCGAGGTCAATCTGTTTCCCTGCCATCAGCTTGTCAGGATGCTCCCAATCGTACATCTTGAGAACGTCCGGCTACAAAAAATAATTAATAGTAAATCTTAGGATGCGGTTAGGCTTCATGAAAAAGATAGTAATAAATCCAACATTGATTTTTACAAGCATATAATTGAAGACTTGGGACAGCAACATGTAATTACTATCATTACAATTCTATGCAAACATTATCAAGGCTGTGGGTGATTTGAATCCCAGAAAGAGTCATAATTACAATAAGCAGAATTCTGTTTAAGAAGTGGCTATAACATGAAATATTATCTTGTCTTGATATCGCATTGCATGAGTCAGCTGGACGATTTAGAAGCAGTTACTCGAGTTGCACGCTGCTATCATTAAGTTTCAACCTCCTTCCACTGAATGAGTTAACCGGTGGTAACCAGGTCAGGCAAATCTGCTGGACTTTACTTGCTCTTACGTACCTATTATTATTACTATTACTATATATACATTTTAAAAATATAACGCTCCTGCTATTTATAGCATAATTACACGTGTATAAATGGTACAGCTCTATGTTGAGGGATTGGTACAGTACTATTTATACACTTAGTCCAGCTATAGTGTACCGTAAACCGTGAATACTTTGTGGACAAAATATTTCATGCGATAATTTTTTGTGTTAAATAATTTTCGGATAAACGACCCTATACTGCATTATCGTTAATAGTGCACACATATTTTTGTGCGTTTAATTTTCACAAGCCAGGGCTGTCCGAAAATATTTTAACGAAATATACACACGATTTATAGTACATGTATGTTTAGCTACTTGTAGATACCTCGATCTTTGTTACTCTCTGGAGTAGCTGAGGGAAGGTGGGAGCTGTGGATGACTTCAACTCCATTTTCATTCTCTTGTCAGACATAGAACTACAGAAAATGACGTGACATGAACGAGAGACATCTTGGGGGTATATCTGAGAGAGAGGGAGAGAAAGAGAGAGAGAGAGAGAGAGAGAGAGGAGAGAGAGAGAGGAGAGAGAGAGAGAGAGAGAGAGAGAGAGAGAGAGAGAGAGAGAGAGAGAGAGAGAGAGAGAGAGAGAGAGAGAGAGAGAGAGAGAGAGAGAGAGAGAGAGAGAGAGAGAGAGAGAGAGAGAGAGAGAGAGAGAGAGAGAGAGAGAGAGAGAGAGAGAGAGAGAGAGAGAGAGAGAGAGAGAGAGAGAGAGAGAGAGAGAGAGAGAGAGAGAGAGAGAGAGAGAGAGAGAGAGAGAGAGAGAGAGAGAGAGAGAGAGAGAGAGAGAAAGGGGGAACTTACTCTAGAAGGTGCAGTGCTCCACTGTACTCCTGCGATTCTGTGGGGCTCTTGTCTACAAAGTTCTGAAGGAAGTCCTCGAGCATATGTCTCAATTCATCATCTGACCCAAAATCCTACAAAAAAACCCCAAAAACATGTACTTAAACCTCTGAGCACTACATACATGCATGTATACCTCCATATTGACAGTGATAGCCAAAATTAATTAATATTGATTTTTCACCACGCTTATACTTGTATCATATACAAATGCGTATAATACCTCAAAATAGTTTTCTTGCCAGCATCCCAGTACCGAGAAGATCTTAGTGAGGAGCGTCACCCCGCTCCCCTGGGTGCTGAGCGTGCGTTGTCTCCTAGCGGGGGACGGTCCCTGAGACGAGGCTCCGCCCATCCCTCCTCCGTCCGGTACATCCATGGCGACAGACAACTTCACCTCCGGCCCGACGGAAGTCTTTCTCGTTACGTTATTCCTTCGAATGGTCGGTATGCTCTGAGATCTCGACTCTCTTGGGGATCCTTGTAAATTAGATCCCTCCATGCTTGGCGACTTCTTGAAGGTCTTGCTAACCTTCTTCTTGACGAAATTCCAACGGCTCTTCGTTGACTTCTTCTGCTCACCAGGTGGAATGGGACTGTGTCTTCCAAGTGTGCTCGATTTCTTTCCACTCAGCTGCTTTTTCGGTGTCCTAGACCCCGAATTATCGAATGTGGAATGTTTTCGTCGCTCCGGAGTCGATAGAGCGCTTCTCGACTGCTGGTAGGCGGGGCTTAATGCCGAGGCACTGTTGCTTTGCAGATACAGCGGACGGTGTCCGGGTCCGATATTCAAACTTGCCGTGAGAAGACTGTGCTCGGAGCTTCCTCGGATCATCCGATTCCCCACAGCAGAACTACTGCTTAGCAACCTAGCCTCTCGCGACGCTGCAGCTGCCGATTCTATTAACATATCCGGAGTCCGCGGAGGGAGGGGAGGGGGCGTGTCACCATCGTCGTCCTCATCGACTCCGACATTTGCCAAGTCTGGTTCCGAAGTCGATAGTGTCGAAACTACCTGAAGCCGGGAAGCATTTTCAGAGAGGGTTCGAGATCGTCTCTTTACTCCTCCGCCGGAAGCAGCTTGATATCTAGCCATTTGCTCTTGTTCTTCCACCTCGCTGAACACCGACGAGCCGTCTTTACTGATCGAGTGGGAGAGGTGTGGCCTGTGGGCGGAGCCTCGGGACGGGGTGGCCGGGTTGCTCTTTAGGTCGACGCTGAGCGATTCGGTGAGCATGTCGAGCATGTGCGACGACTCGTCGAGCTGTTGCATCACGCTCTCGGAGTGCTTGATGCGACTGTTACCCGCTCCACTACCACTGTTCTCTGTTTCAAGCTGCAGAGAGGTACCTCCTCTACCTGTGTACCATTCGAGTAGAAAGACAGATAAAAATGCATTACCGTACTTAATCTAATACAACATATGGAAAAAAAATAATTTCAATTTTGAAAAATGCGCATTTTCCTGGTAAAGGTTGTCAGGGTCTGGATGATCCATTGCTAGCTAGCTTACAGGCTGGCAGCTGTGTAAGCTCTACAGAGCTGAAGGAAGCCCCCACCCATACCCTCCAAATGCATGACTATAGGAAATCCCTCACGACTCAAGCCATTTAGTACCTTACCCATGCATCCAGGATAATACATAGAACTGCAACTTTTGAATATCCCCCCACCCCCTCACACACACACACATACACACCATATCCTAGCACCTGACCAAGGGTGGGTTGAAGAATGTAGATCACTCTCTCTCTCACTAGCAAGCTAGCTACCAAAAGCAGCTGCACACATAAAGGATATCAGCTGACCAAGGGAAGAGAGACCACTACAAAAGAGCTGGAGCAGTCAGCTGGTGAGGACAGAGTCACAGGAACACAGTCCACCCACAAATTAATCCTCCACCGGACCACTGACCACATCAGTGGTAGGCATGGCGGGCCTGATAAGGCAAAGACTCAAAATAGAATACCCACAAAAGGAGCTAGATTAAGTTTGAGAGCTACAACATTTTAGGAGAGAGAGAGAGAAGAGAGAGAGAGAGAGAGTATTGAAGGATAAGGCTTCTGTGTTGGGTAAGCTGGTGAGAGAAAGGGTACATGTTTCTAGCAGGTCTGAGCAGCTAGACTGGTGGTTTTCAAAATCTTTGGGTGTGGTTGGGTTGGGAGGTATTGAATAATATTATAACTCTACAGGTGGCCATTGTGGCCACTGCTTCCCCCCTACCTAAAAGATATATTGCATTTTCTCTCTTTTAAAATTTCAATCTTGATCAGCTTCTAATCAAATCAGGATTGATATTTACAACATAGAAACCCTCATTTCCACCATCAGCTAGCTAGCAGCAGAACCACTTCAGAATCAGTGCCTGTTCTGATCTAAGTGGCACACTAAGCAAAATAGGGAAGATGGAGCCACTAGCATCCATGGCTAGGGTTGCAGGTTGGGTATCTAACTAATTATTATTAACCTTTTGAAATCATGGCTAAGCTACATGTAAACTTTCAACAAGGGAGCGAGCAACCTCACTATCAAGGTCAAAAAAACAGAACAAAATCAACAGCAACTTTACTTTAAGTTTCTGACATCATTCCGAGTTGCATTCGATCTTGATCTACTTCATTTTGCGTCAATAAAAATAACTAAGCCACACAGTACAGGTATAGATATACGTACATGCATGTTGCGTACAAACTGTACAGTATTCCTTGTTTAAAGGCACATTGTTAGGACTTCTATGACAAGTAGAAACTGCTGCAGTATGCTTCCATGTCTAAGCTACAACTGTCCGTTGCCTTGGCAAGGGAAGTTGACCTCCGTACTTTCGTTTACAATGTGAATCTCTACTATGATATTATCACGTTGAGTAATATCATTTACGTCACTACATGTAGCTACATGTACATGTAGTCTACATGTACATGTAGTACATGTAGCCTACATGTAGCTGCCACTGCACTTGTACTCTACAACAAATAACTGACTCAAGCTACTCACATTATAGCAAAATGTACAGAAAATCTGTATACCTCACAAATAATATAACTATATAGCGTACAGCACATGAAAGCAACTCAAATATGCACACATTCTCTCCCCCTCTTTCTCTCTCTCTCCCCCACCCTCTTTCTCTCTCTCTCTCTCTCTCAAGATCTCTCTTTCTCTCTCTCTCTGTCTCCCTCTCTCTTTCTCTCTCTCTCCCTCCGCACACCTGGTGTAGTTGGTCCAGACAGTGACTGGTTCCTTGGAGTCTCATCACCGTCAACAGCCTCGTCTCCGTCGCTGTCTGCCGATCCTACGTGGACTTTCTCGCGAGGTATCAGTCGAGAGTAGGGATCGGCAGACAGCGACGGAGAGAGAGCTGTCTCGACGGTGATGCAGACTCATAGGAACCAGTCATCTGTTCGGACCAACTACACAGGTGTGCGGAGGGAGGAGAGAGAAAGCAAGGAGAGGGAGACAGAGAAGAGAGAGAGAAGAGAGATTGAGAGAGAGAGAGAGAGAGATTGGAGAAACATAATTTGAAGTGGGGATCGAAACACAATTTTATCCATTTGTAGTGGGGCCGATTTAATAATTACTATTATGTACCTTTAGATTCAATACCCCAGCCATTTGTGTTCATCCCAGCAGCCAGAGTGTTGCCATCGACAACCGCAGATGTGTGAGGGGACGTGTCTGAATCAGTGCTACTACTGACAAAGCTAGCACCACTGAGAACAGCCTGAGAGAGATAGAGAGAGAGAGAGGGGGAGAGACGGAGAGGGGATTGGTTGAATCTCCATAATCTATACGTTTTCTAAACTCTTTCTGTACCTTTCTTTCTGCTGGATCTAGATTCCCATTTCTTGGGAGTGGGTTGGACGGGGAGGGTGTGGGAGACGCAGGAGATGCCCTGCCCACCCAGTGGGCGGAGCAAGGGGTGGAGCCAGGTGGCGGGGAACCGGCCTCGGAGTCGACGTGAAGATTATACGAGGATGGAGAGGCAGACACACAAGGACTGAGCTCTGCACACAAAAAATTATAAATAATATACAGAATTATCAATTGCTTGTTCTTCTTTAATATCCGCGGCTAAATTCCTGCATGTATTATATAACTAAAATGTTACTACAAGCTTTGTCAAAAAACCATCACAGGGGAAATAGTCCTATATAGTGTACATATACATGTAAGTATCTAATCAGCTCAGGCACTTGTGCGATTTTACATGTATGCAAGTTGAAAAACAAGGAAGGTCAGGTACAAGCGATATACAGGCTATACATGTACATGTATCATGTATTATGCATAATATTATAGTAACAGAGACAGAGCCAAAAAGGTGCCCAACCTTGAGAACTGGCTGCAGGGGTGGTAACGTAGATTAAGTTATCTAAATTGGTGTGTACATGAAGTTACATGCAATTTAGACATGCAACTGCAAAATGAATTGTCACTCACCGTCCTTGCTGAAGGGGAACGCAAAGCTGCCTGAGGTCTGATTGAGAGAGAGAGAGAGAGAGAGAGGGAGGGAGGGAGAGAGAGAGAGGAGAGAGAGAGAGAGAGAGAGAGAGAGAGAGAGAGAGAGAGAGAGAGAGAGAGAGAGAGAGAGAGAGAGAGAGAGAGAGAGAGAGAGAGAGAGAGAGAGAGAGAGAGAGAGAGAGAGAGAGAGAGAGAGAGAGAGAGAGAGAGAGAGAGAAGAGAGAGAGAGAGAGAGTGAAATTATTACTCTGCTAGTCTAAGACGGTAATTAATATTACCCCACTGGCCCAGACTAAAACCGGAGCTAGATGTACCAAAGGAGGAGGAATATTGACTTCAAATATTAAGTAAATATTACAAAATTGATAGCTGTAATGAAGTACCATAAGGCCCTATTACTTTACCATCACTGGCCAAATACACAGCACTAGAGAAGAAGTGTGTTCCCAGCCACAGCCAAGGATATGTACTAACAATGAGAGTACTAATTCTCTTGTGTTTTGAGGAGTGATGGAAATTAGAACGGAAATACTTCGATAGTGAATTAATTTTACAAAGGGGAATTTTTAAGGACTGTTATATAGTACAGGCTATAAGGCCCAATTTTGGAATTTTGGCAATTCTTGACGTCTTGATACATACATGTACATACATGTACTCCGCTACTTCTCTATGCACGTAGCTGGGACCATGCATGGTCCTAATTAATTAAAGGAGGTGTCCTCATTTCAGGGGGTAAAGGTCACCGTACCTTCATTAATACAGGATAAGAAATTCATGGGATAAAATTTCGCCAATGAGAGCAGGTGGCAAAATTGGCGAAAATTTTCAGCTATATATATGGTATATAAAATCTATATAGCTACATGTACATGCATGTACATGTACCTGGCTACTGGTATCAGACATGCTGTCTTCGTAGCTCTTTACGCAGTTCACGAGAGCAGTAAGGACATCCTTGGGAGTAGTGAAACAGCTGTGGGTGAGGAGAAAGACCTCGGTGAAGTCTTCTCGGAAGATCTGAGGACTCGTTAGCTGCTGGAAGAGCTTCTCTAGAGAGGCAGCTGCAATCTGGAGGAGTGGGGGAGAGAGGGAAGATGGAGAGAGAGGTGGGAGGGAGCAAGGGAGAGAAAGAGAGAGAGAAGAGAGAGAGAGAGAGAGAGAGAGAGAGAGAGAGAGAGAGAGAGAGAGAGAGAGAGAGAGAGAGAGAGAGAGAGAGAGAGAGAGAGAGAGAGAGAGAGAGAGAGAGAGAGAGAGAGAGAGAGAGAGAGAGAGAGAGAGAGAGAGAGAGAGAGAGAGAGAGAGAGAGGAGGGAGAGAGAGAGTACAATCATGCATACTAACTGATTCAACAGCATAGTGTAGAAAAAGGATAATATGACATGGAATGTAGAGCATAATATACATGTACTCCAGGTCAACTAAAGAAGACATAACTATAAGTACTATGTGCAATCCAAAGACTGATGCAATGTTCAGGAAACTGCTCATAAAGTAATAAACTTCGAGCAACATTAGTTCACTAAAGTCTGCACCACATTCCTCATTCCTACATTAATGCAGTCTAAAGGGTTCATTCATGATAGACCGGAGACAGACAGACATACACACAGACGGATAAATAAAAGATCCAGACTAGTGAGAAATTACTGGGAGTTAGTGACTGACCAATATCAGGCAGTATTAGTTCACCAGAGGGCACAGGATAAGAATGTAGACAGAGAGGGGGAGAGAAGAGAGAGAGAGAGAGAGAGGGAGGGGGAGGGGGGGAGAGAGAGAGAGAGAAAAGGTTACCTTGGGACCAATGTCTGCGGGGTAGGGACAGAACTCCTCGGCTTCTGGTTGTTCGTGAGCTTGTTGGCTCTCCTGAATACTCTGTAGCAGTGAGTGTGTGCGAGTGTACGTATGTTGTGAAATTTGCACACAGTAAAAATGGCTAGATCGCTAATGGCTGATTTGGCTAGTGTGTGGGGAACCCCCCTACCATCCCCACAGCTGACAATTAACCTCTTAAGATCGAACTTTGGTTGCTAGGCAACGGCAACAATTAAGTACGTGACCGTACCGTACTATACAGTTATTAAATCCCACACGATTGGATGAAATATTCTAGTTAAATCTTCAGTGTTTCTATGAATGGTATAGTGCTGCTTAATGTGCCATATCAGATTGCTAATGGCGGTCACGTAAGTAGCCCAGGTATGCAGACACAAGTATGGACAGTACCGGAAATAATTATTGTACTAAGAGAAAGATCACATAATTTATACGTATCCACATACATGTACATGTACATGTATGCAGACTACATACCATGATAGTGTCCCGGGCAAGCACCCATGCACCGTATTTCATGGGGTCAATGAGATATATAGCTAGGACAATGAATGAGATGTCGATGAGTGGGTGCTTCATTTGACCATGTATATCATCATGCACCCCAATTAAGGTGCTTGCAGCTGTAACTCGTTAGGGAGGGAGGGAGGGAGGGAGGGGGGGTCCACACTAAAGCTAGCTTATTGCCTATCACACTAGAGGAAGACTTGTGCATCCTTTGAAGTAATCTATGATGGTAGTAGTGAGTATACAATATTATGCCAATTACTAGAACTCAAAACTTGACCACATCCTAGCAACCAAACCTACTCCAGCAGCTACCCTACCCTTCCTATAAATATGCTAGTAATATCCATGGTTACCATCTGATATTAAGAGTTTTTGTAGTACACAATTTAGTATACATATTTGCTACCTAGTTATAGGTTGGAGTACTGTACCAGGTGCACTCATCTTTTAAGCTTCTGAGCTTCTAAGCTTCTAAGCTTCTAAGCTTTTTGTGTTGTGGGAAGAACTCTTGGACACAACAAAGATAGTGGCAGCTTCTTCATGCTATACAATACCCTTACCATGCATGCATTGCCATGGTGACCTTTACAAGAGTACATGACATGTACATGTACATGCATGTGACATGTCTGCTATATGTCTACGGGGGAGCTTTGTAAGGTGCACGGGTGCATAATCGAATCCCACGCTCAAAGGATGCTGTTTACTATGTTGCTTGTGAATTTGAATTTTGAAATAAACCAATCAGATTACAGATCAATAAGCTACAAACAGTCTCGAATCTTTGCACTAGTACACACTAAGATGCAAGCTAGCTAAAACTGTCTTTATTTATGGTATAAATATAAAAAACAATATTAGTTATTTATCATACCGAGTTACCAATGTTGACTAATCCTGGCCACTGCACTGATAACTACAAAGCGATTATAATAGATTATTAACTCAGCTTATTGAGGAAATTAAAACAAAGCCTCGAAACTTGGGAGCCGCAGCGGAGCGTAAATTTTCGGACAAATACATAAACATACACACAATGTACATGTAGATAGCCACACAAAAAAACAGTACAATCTCTCGATCCCTCTATTCCAGACACCCTTGGGACAGCTTCAAGTGTCCTGATTAAAGGAGGTGTCCTCATTTCAGGGGTAGTTTTGTACACTCCTCTATGGATGTAGCTGGGACCACGACACGTATTAAGCGTCCTAATTAAAGGAGGTGTCCTCATTTCAAGGGCAGCTTTGTCTATGTAGCTGCGACCATGACACATACTAAGCGTCCTGATTAAAGGAGGTGTCCTCATTTCAGAGGCAGCTTTGTCTATGTAGCTGCGACCATGACACATACTAAGCGTCCTGATTAAAGGAGGTGTCCTCATTTCAAGGGCAGCTTTGTCTATGTAGCTGGGACCACGACACGTACTAAGCGTCCTAATTAAAGGAGGTGTCCTCATTTCAGAGGCAGCTTTGTCTATGTAGCTGCGACCATGACACATACTAAGCGTCCTAATTAAAGGAGGTGTCCTCATTTCAAGGGCAGCTTTGTCTATGTAGTTGCAACCATGACAGTACTAGATGTAAGTGTCCTGATTAAAGGAGGTGCCCTCATTTCAGGGGCATCCTTATTATATACAGGGGCTCCGCTGTAGTATAGCTGGAGTCACTATGTCTAGTCGAGAGGCGGCTGTGACTTCAAAAGCTTACCATAGTGATGCAGGAAGCCTACACCTGCATTTCTAACATTCGAGCAGGTACTAGAGCTAGAACATCAATCGATTGTAATAGATTCTGAAACAGAATTAGAGCTGGTTTGGTATGCAAACCCTGAGCATGCACAGGGGTAATCCAATACACCCCTGGGGATCGGGCAGACAACCCTCGGGTTAAATGTAACGTCTTCGCATTAGATCACACGGGAAATATACATACTAAATTGTTACAATGGGTAGCTAGCTTGGACAACTAATGCAGTATTAATTGCATCCCAATTAAGTTTAGGAGTCGATAAGTCTCCATTTTTGGGGTACATTTTCTTCTGTAGTATATAGTGTCCTGATTAAAGGAGGTATATTCCTCATTTCAGAGATAATTTTACGCACATTTGTATAATTACATTATATGTAGCTACTTGCGCATGCACAGCAAATTAAGGCATCTTAATATCTCTCCCCCTCCATCGCTCCCTCTCTCTCTCTCTCTCTCTCTCACCTTCTCTAGTCTCTCCACCCATCCCTTCAGCTCGTTGGGTCGAGCCACTCGAAAGTAGAGGCTCTCGTTGCTCACGAAGCTGAGCCTGAACGCAAGGCGGTCTTCTTGTCTTCCCGACTTGAGATCCGGCTGCAACGCTTGTCCCTCGATGTCCACCGACTTGTGTAGCTGGGCACCGCTCAGCGGGATCATGCCGTGCTGTGAGGAGGGAGACGGAGTGCAAAGGTCAAAATGCAAAGGTAACAATAGGGATCTATTTAGAGGGCAGGGAGTGCTAGAACTTATAGAATACTGATTCGCGAAAATTTCATTGTTAAAAAAATTTTCGTTTTGCATGAAGTTACGAAAATTTTTTACGTGAAAATATTTTATCTGTACTAACTTATACAGCGAATATAATAATAATATTATGGCAAACGCTTAAAGTTGACGAAAATATTGTTACATGAATATTTCTAATACAAAAATTTTGCCAACGAAATTAATGTGAATTACGATAATATGTTTGTTCAGTAGCTAAGACAACAGTTAGGGGGTATGTACCTCAAGAATCCTGTACTGGGTTGGAGTGACGCTCTCAGCGACAGCTATGTATCGATTGAAGAGAAAGCACATCCTCTGGGTCTCCTTCTTCCCCACAACCTGGGTGAGAGGACCCTGCTTGACAAGATGGACATCGGAGTCGAAGATTTCCAGAGGAGTGGGAGTGTCTGGGGCAAGCTTTTGGAGTAGCTTGACCTTCTCTTGCATGTGGTCGACCTCTGATTTCTCATCAAACATCTCCTGTGGTGGCCAGTGAGTGAATGTGTGTAGATAGAGTATTTATAAGATATCTCTCCCTCTCCTCTCTCTCTCTCTCTCTCTCTCTCTCTCTCTCTCTTTCTCTCTCTCTTTCTTTCTCACCCCCTCTCTCAAGGGATCTCTCTCTC
Source organism: Cliona cf. orientalis (assembly GCA_963930775.1). Lineage (NCBI taxonomy): Eukaryota > Metazoa > Porifera > Demospongiae > Clionaida > Clionaidae > Cliona > Cliona cf. orientalis. The sequence goes on along the minus strand of OZ005690.1, from coordinate 697,202 downwards.
TCCCTCTCTCCTTCCCTCTATTCTTCCCTCCCTCTCTCTCTCTCTTTCTCTCTCTCTCACTCCCTCTCTCTCTCTCTTTCACTTTCCTGTCTAGTTAAGCCATTAGGAACACATCCTTCCAAGTAAATTGCAACTTCCACTTATTAATTAAGCACATGTTACGCATGCAGCTGTGGTTTTGCTTAAATACAGACAATTAAATCAATAAAACAACGCCCTGGAGCACTTAGCCGTTAACCACGTCAAAACAATCGTACATGTACATGTCCATAGTTACTGTACTGTCCGTTCTATTGATCCCACCCCCTCATCGCTTAGGTAGGCCCCGGGTAATTATAACTAGATTAATATCGCCCCCCTTCCATCCCTAGAAGGTGATGAAACCTCTCAACTCTGTAGTTTTAGTTCCAATAAAACACTATATTTACATGACAGCGATGCACACAAGTACAAAATGAATGTGAAGCTATAGGCCTCCCTCTATATTAGGCTAACTATAATCATGTACATTGTAGCAGCCCTTTAAACTTTCATTTCTAAAGCTTTCCTGAAAAGACCCTCTCCAGTCAATGTCGTGATAAAGTACTTCATACTTCACATGCATACTGTATGTATTCAAACAGCTACAATGTATATATAGCAAGAAGTAATTATTTTCACTAACAGACCTCCAAACAGTGACCATGCACTATTAATATAGAGCATATACGTACATCGACCACATGCATTACTCTGTGTGTGCAAAATGTTAAACCAGTGGCACTGTGAAGCTTCAAAATGTCCATTGGTAGGAGGGAGTAGATAGATGAGTGAATGGGGTAAACCTCTTTAATTATGAAACAGAGGGTCTAAACAACCTCGTGGTACATGTGTGCAAGTGGGAGTCGGTGGACGAGGGAAAGTGTGCCCATGCGAGTACACATGGGGTATCTTTATGAAACAAAGGGTCTAATCAACCTCGTGGCCGTGGGGAGGGGGGAGAGCGGGGGTAATTAGAAAGTAATTAAGATTTGGGACTAGTGTGGCTTTCTCAATACCAGCAATGTGACATTGTGTGTGTGTGAGTGTGAATGAGTGCTGGTGTGAGTGTGTGGGTGGGCGTGTGTGGGCGTATTTGATGGTCAGACTACATGTATACTCGAAATTATAATATATTATTATACAGTAGGCACGTCCATGTACAAGTGGGAAGGAAAGCTAGGGGAACGAAGGAAAAAAGGAAGGAAAAGGAAACAAGATGTCACATCTTAATTCCTCTCTCTTCCTCTCTCTCTCTCTATCTCTATCTCAATCTCTCTCTCCCTCCCTCTCTCTCTTAGATCAAAGGGACTAGGGCCTTTCGTTAACAACTTGTTTATTCCACCACACACGGACGGACGGACGGACAGAGGGAAAGAAGGAACACATCTTAGCTAGACTACCAATTAAGGTATGGCACAATAAGTTGACTTCCATATTAGGAATAAGGACTACATGTACATGTACGTAGCAACAAAATTTAATGTTAACTGTAATAAAATACAAACTTGGATGGTAAGCTTACATGATATTGCAATACCAGGCAACCTTATAAGGAATCATGTACTTGTGTAACTTAATTACTATAATTATAGTGGCCAGATTACTATATATTACACAAAGAGAAACTAGGTTACTATTTATAGTAACAAGCGGTTTATTTACTATTAATAATCATTAGTGGAAACTTACGTAGCGAAGGTTTCTGAGAAACCTGATGATAGTCTCGGCTCTCTTTGTCCCGTCCTCTGGCAAAGCTCGAACACGAGGGTCAAGGAAGTAGGTCAAAAGATCAATGTACTTGTTCAACTGGAGAGAGGGAGAGAGAGAGAGAGAGAGAGAGAGAGAGAGAGGGAGAGAGAGGGGGGAGAGAGAGAGAGAGAGAGAGAGAGAGAGAGAGAGAGGGAGACCTAGACTTAACAGAACACACTAAACGTTATCAAGCTCTTGATCTATTATAGCATATTATTATCCTACGATGGAAGTCAACCACAATCAAGAACAGTATCTCACAGCTGGTTTTGTCGCGGAAAACATACAAAAACTCGGGAAAAATTCACTAACACCCCAATTGGATAGACGCCCACACTAATCAGCTCTAGACAAATTAAATCGAATGATAATTACAAATGATTCACTGCAGTCCTACATATTAAATGATGTAACATTGTTATGACATCATCATGATGTAATTATAATGAGGATGCGGAGACCTCTAAGGGCATGTTTAGGCTATAACATTAATAATAAAATCACGAGTCGAGGAAAGATTGATCTAATTAAAGAAAGGAAAAATAAATTCAAAACGCTAGCCCTGATTGGCCGAGAAACACCACATTTGTAGGAAAGAGGTCATAGAATATGAAGTGGCACACATGTATGCATGCATCGTTAATTCTCAACTTACTCTTTCTGTGGGTAGCATCAGAAGGTCCATGAATTTCGTCTCCCTACACGTGT